>CM065597.1:37400386-38615835 GCA_033119425.1 Bufotes viridis | reverse complement strand
CAGTGCAGGACTGTCCTGCTGAGTCCTGGAGACTTGTATCTGTAAGACGCCTCATGTTACATTGATCTCATCATTCTGCATTATAACACTTGGTGCGCTCTTCAATGGTCCACATACCGGTATCTGGCAGGTTCCTGACACTGAATCATCTTTAGGGGACATTTATTATGACTGGTCTATTACATGCCGGTTATATCTATCCTCTGCTGGCATCAGATGCCACACAGTTATTAATCTGTGCAGGTCCGTATGTCAGAATGGAAATCTCCACCAACAAGGGAGCTGGCGTAGATTTAGACAAGTATAAAGTCCGCCTTAGACACCGGTGTTCGTCCGTCCTGTGCTGGCGGTTTATCCTGCCTTAGCTATGTAGAGGCTCCGGTCTCTCCATAACTTCCGCACATCCAGCGCCAGTTCTAAATGTAAGACAGGTTCCTTGCTATCTTACATTTAGACCATTTTCTACACCTAAAACAGGTGCTGTTAACCTGTCCCCTTCCCCTCCCACAATTTTACACTTGGCGTGAGCGGGAAGAAGTCGCAGACAGAGGCACAACTAACTGTTGGGTCGGCATCTGCGCCTGAAATATGCCTAATATAGGGGTGCTGGGACTTGGACCCCCACCTGAGGATAGGTCATCATTATATATTACTGAATAACCCCTTTAATATCCATGCTTGCCATCAGAGGCTAAAAGAAACCAAAATCTTGTCTAATGGAAACATTTGCTATACATATGAGGGGAGCAGTGCTGATGAGGCATGATTCACACAAAGCGTTTACAGTTGTTTTGACAGTATTTTTTTGAATGAAACACCTTCCTCTGGTGCACTTAGATGACCGGATGTTCTGCGTAATTTACACTGTAGTAGGCCCACATACCGCTGTACAAAAGATGAGGCCAGAAAAATAGAGACAGAATTAGATTGGATGGCTGACAGTGCCTCCAGTTCCTGCACATTGTCTGCCACCCAGTCCCCGTCTGAAAGCGCAAAGTTGGCACTGGTGGCCCATGGGCATCTGTCTTCCACCTCAACCTCTTGCAAATAAGCCAAGCAGTCTGAGCCCCAAGTCATGCAGCAGTCAGGTGTGCTTTTTGATGAGTCTGCTGGCAAGGTTTCAATGGGCCATCCACCTAGCCCTGGTGCAGAATTGGAAGAGATTGAGTGCACTGATGCCCAACCACTTAGGTTTGAGTTTGAGGACGTGGGAGGACGAAACACAGGTGCCAACTGCTCTGGCTTTCTGCAGTGTACAGACCGGGAAGAAGGGCAGGGGTGAGGAGTGCATGCAAGATGATGTGAAGGATGATGAGGTCCTAGACCCCACATGGAATCAAGGTCATCCGAGTGACGTGTGCAGTTCGGAAGAAGAGGTGGTGGTAACACAGTGCCAGCCGCACAGCACAAGAGGGAGCAGAGTGCAAAACCACAGCTGCCGGCCCCTAGTCAGTACCGCGCCGAGGGACAGAGCACACCAAAGCCAACTCAAAGGAGTTTCCTGGCGTGACAATTCTTCAGACAATGTGCTGACGACAAGACGCAGGTGGTTTGCGCGATGTGCAGTCAGAGCCTGAAGTGAGGCATAAATATTCTAAACCTGAGCACAACCTGCATAACCAGGCATCTAAATGCAAATCATGAGCTGCAGTGGAGTAGACACCTGAAAAACCACAAAAGATCTGAGGGTCCTCCTTCTCCCTCTTCTGCTGCGGTCCCGGGCCCCTTCCTCCCTCTCTGGGGTGACAGGCCCCCGCAAAGAGAGGATGTGAAACCAACACCACCACCAGTGTCACTGACCATCTCCACACTGTCCCATGGAAGCGTTCAGCTGTCCATCCCCCAAACACTGGAGAGAAAGAAGAAGTACCCCGTACCAACCCACAAACCCTGGCCCTCATTGGCAGCATTTCAAAATTCCTGACCTTTGAAATGTTGCCTCAGTAAGCACAGGCAGGGACGTTATATCTCTCTAACTGTCCACTGGGTAAATGTAGTGGCGGCTGCGCCTGAGGCGAAAAGCGGTTCGCCGCATGTCCTACTGCCACGAGGATTGCTGAACGTTTTTGAGTGCCTCCTACTCCGCTTTCTCCTCTCCCGCCTCCTCACTTTCCTCTCCCGCCTCCTCATCCGGTCAGCGTAACTCCTGTACCATCAGCTTCAACACAGCCAGGGGGAAACAACAACTCTGTTTTTGTGGAAAAAACCTTACAACGCGCAGGAGCTGTGGACGGACACTGAAGAACAGACCGATGAGTGGTTGGAGCTGCTGAGCCTCAAGCCTGGCCTGGTGCTATGCGATAATGGGTGAAATCTCATAGCATCTCTTAGGCCTCTTTCACACAGGCGTCGCGGATTCTGTCCGGATGCGTTGCGGGTGCATTGCGGGAAACCCACGCGAGTGAGCACACAATTTCAGTCAGTTTTTTCTGCACGAGTACAATGCGTTTTGCACGCGCGTGATAAAAAACTGAATGTGGTACCCTGACCCAAACCCGGACTTCTTCACTTAAGTTCGGGTTCGGTGTTCTGTAGATTTTTTTATTTTCCCTTATAACATGGTTATAAGGGAAAATAATACTATTCTTAACCCCTTAAGGACCGGAGGTTTTTTTTTTTGCGTTTTCGTTTTGCGCTCCCTGCCTTCCCAGAGCCATAACTTTTTTATTTATCGGTGCACATGGCCATATGAGGGCTTGTTTTTTGCGGAACAAGTCGTACTCTCCAACGCCACCATTTATTATTGCATATGATGTAGTGGGAAGCGGGGAAAAATTCCAAATGGGGTGAAGTTCGATGTTCAATAAAACTGACCAGTTAGTTTTATTTTACAGGTAAGTACGAATCCGGCGATACCTAATATTTATAGGTTTTCTTGCGTTTTGATAGTGAAAAAAAAAAATCAAAAGTGGGAAAAAAAATCAGTTTTACTTTTTTGTCGCCATATTTTGACCCCTATAACTTTTTTACAATTATGTGTACGGAGCTGTATGGGGGCAAAATTTTTGAGTTGTAATCTGATCTTTTTATTAATACAATTCTGGGGTGTGTATGACTTTTTGATGACCTATTATTTAATTTTTATTGAGGAAATGAAACATCTAAAAATGGCGACTCGTCCATTTGGACACTTTTTTTTCAGTTTTTCTGTTTACCGTATGGGGAATATTTTTTTATATTTTTATAGTATGGGCGTTTTCGCACATTGCGACACCCATGATGTGTATTTTTTCAATTTTTTTTATTTTTTCAAAAGGGGGGTGATTAGAACTTGTTTTTTTTTTTTTTTTACACTTTCCTATAGTTCCCATAGGGAATTATAATAATCAATGGTCTGATTGCTATTCTCATATATTCCAATGCAATAACATTGGAATATATGAGAAAATCGCATATTTCTTATGGAGCCTATTACAGGCTATGGCTCCATTGGAAATACTATACTGCAGCCTGGGTTTCATTCATAGAGACCCAGGCTGCTGCGGGCACGCTCCGGCTCCTCCGATCACCACACGGGGGAGTCGGAGCACAAACCGAAAGTAAAACTTTTGGTTTGTGCGTGCTCAGATGCCATGGTCAGGATTGACCACGGCATCTGAGGGGTTTAATGTCTGCGATCAGCATCGCTGCTGGTTGTGGACATGAACCGCGGGTGTCTACTTTAAGAAGCAGACAGCCACCCGGAACGGACACGGAAAGAAAATACGTTTGTGTGCATGAAGCCTTACTATTCCCTCTTCTATGTCTCCTTGAAAAAACACCTCAGGCGATGATGGATGAGGATGTGGCACTGGATAAAGAGGAGGAGGAGGAACAGGGATCATTCCCACGGTTATCAGGCCAGTCGTCCACATGTGGCTTGGAGGGTGGGTTCCCACAGCAACATCTGCCAAGTACACAACTATCCGGCCAGGGCACATTTTTGGAGGATGAGGAACTGTGTTCACAGCAAGGTAGCACCCAAAGCAGCTCACGGGCATCAATGGAGTGTGGCTGGGGGTATACAGAGCACACAGACAATACACCCCCCACCTAGGACAGCTTGTTGTTGCCTCTGGGCAGCCTGGTACACATGAGCGAGTACATGCTGCAGTGCCTGTGCAACGACCGCCAAGTTGCCCTGATTGTTACCAGTGCTGATCACTGAGTGGCCACCCTGCTGGATCTCCACTACAAGGACAACGTTCCTTCCTTCCTTCCGTCACTGGAGCGTGATCGAAAGATGCGCGAATACAAGCGCATGCCGGTAGACACGCTACTGACGGCGTTCCCACTTGACAGAGAAGGAGGAGGAAGTCGCCAATGCAGCTGGGGCACCAGCTCCACCTCAGAAGGGAGGGTTAGCATGGCCAAAATGTGGAAAAGCTTTGTCACCATGCCACAACATCCAGCACCACTAGCTGATTCGGAACTTCTAAGCAGAAGGCAGCATTTTAGCAACATGGTGGAAGAGTACATGTGCACACGTCTGCCCCATTTAACTTCTGGGTTTCCAAATTGGACACATGCCCTGAGCTTGCCCTTTACTCCTTGGAGGTGCTGGCTTGCCCTGGGCCAGCTATATTGTCCAAACGCATGTTTAGCACGGCAGGGGGTGTGATCACGGACTGGCGCATTCACCTGTCCACAGCCAATGTGGACAAGCTCACGTTCAATAAAATAAATCAGGCATGGATCCCACAGGACTTGTCTGTACCTTGGGCAGAGTAGAGAAGTACCGGCTGAACCCAATCATTGTTACACTCCAGCACAGTTTGATCTGTTTGCCATTTCCCAATGTTTTGGAGCCTCCACAAATAATTTTTTAATAGAAAACAAAACAGAAAAACAGTGTTTGCTACCTCCACCTTCTCCACCTACACTGCCATGTCCACCAACTCCTCCACTCGGACCTCCACCTCCTGGTTCAAGATTATAATGTCTTATATTGGCAGAGTAGAGAAATATACCGGCCACACCCTAATAAATGGCTATAGGTCACACACAGAATAAACAAATGAAAGAAAAAAACACAAAAACAGTGTTTGCGACCTCCTCTACCTCTTCCACCTACACTGCTACGTCCACAGACTCCTCAACTTCCTACTCCATTTGGACCTCTGCCTCCTGGTTCAAGATAATTTTTTATTTTTAAGTATTTAGTTATTTTAAGTAATTTTTTTCTATCCACATTTGTTTGCAGAGCAGTTGTACCGCTCTTACCCCCATTTTGCAGCCCTCTAGCCCTTTCTATAACTATTTTACAGCACCAAAGTTTGAGTCCCCATTGACTTCAATGGGGTTCAGGGTCAAGTTCAGGTACCTGAACCGAACTTTGAACCAAAGTTTAGCCAAACCCGTCAATTCACAGGTCAGATCATCGCTACCTATGAGTCAATGCTTGACGTTTTGAACAGGCCTTGAAGCATAACTTAAATAGCCAAGTCTGTCACTCATCTGCAGACAGCTGTTGTCGGGTTGATTACCCTTCATCAGTGCAGAGCAGAAAGAACTCAGTGAGAATGCCATGGAAGTACTATTTTTCGTTAAGTAGTGCACAAAGTAGGTGAAATGAGACTTATGGGCCACAGAAGCTTATAGCTTTTTTTTTCTTTTGGAAGGAGAGTTAATTAGAATATCTTTTTCCCAGAAACCCAGAAGTGCGGTGTCTTGCTGATAAGACTCCTCACGTCTAATGGGCACTCTCTATAAGAAGAAATAGTACCCTCAGATCCTGACAAAGTCCACTCACCCTGCCCTGATGAAGGGTGCTCGGATCAGACACGCTGTTTACCCTGTTGGATCTGTCCTGCCGCCATTTCGCCGTGCTGCCGGGGGCGGAGCTACGGCGCAGCACGGCGAGAGGCTGCCGGACTAAAAAGTCGGACATGCAGTACTTTTAGTCTGGCGGCTTCTCGCCGTGCTACGTCGTAGCTCTGCCCCCATTATAGTCAATGGGGACGGAGCGGCAGGACGGATCCGACAGGATGAACAGCCTGTCAGATCCGTCCTGCCGCAAGTGTGAAAGTACCCTTAGCCATTACCCAAATTATGCTTCAAGGCTTGTTTAAAAGGTTGGGCATTGATAGCATGACAGCTACCTTAAATCTGGTGGTAACAGAGGTTTATAGCTTTCTTTTTCTTTTGGAAGGAGAGTTAATTTGCATATTTTTTTCCCATATAACCTCAAATAACTAAAAAAAAACAAGATTACTTACCGGTAATCTTCTTTCTCTGAGCCTATGACAGCACCCATGGAGAGACCGCCTCCACACCCCATTGGACAGGAAACAGAAGTCAGAACACCCTATAAAATGGCTCCACCTCCAAACACCTTCAGACTTTTTCCGAGATCTAGGAGCAATAACATACATGCAAAAAACAACAATCCTACTGAAAATTCTTCTCTTTCTTTCCTTCCCCTCTACTTTTTTTTTTTTTTGGTGGGGGGGGGGGGGAAATTAGTTGGGTGCTGTCATAGGCTCAGAGAAAGAAGATTACCGGTAAGTAATCTTGGTTTTATCCCTTTGCCTGACAGCACCCATGGAGATATAAGCTAGATAAACTAGGGAGGGACAACAGCCTGAAGAACAGAACGGCCAAACTCCAGCCCTTAATCCGAAGGAAACTTTGTTCTAGAGACACTGAAGCCCTTTCCGCCCAGGAGGCAGCCACTGATCTAGTAGAATGGGCTCCAAACCCCGAAGGGAAACCTCCCCTTTGGAAGAATATGCCAACCCTATCGCCTGTCTGATCCACCTAGCTATAGTCTGTGAAGAAGCAGCAGAACCCTTCCTGGCCCCCTGGAAGCATAACAGAAGACGGGAAGAAAGCCTCCAAGGTCGGGTGACCTCCATGTAGTGAATAACACACCTTCTAAGGTCTAAGCAATGAAAACTAGCTTCCTTCTCATCCTTGGGTGACGGGAAGAAGGAAGGAAGAACAATTTCCTGGGACCTATGGAATTTTGAAGAAACCTTAGGTAAAAAGGCCGGGTCCGGAATAATGACAATCCTATCCTTAAGGACTCTGAGGTAGGGGGGATCCACTGAGAAGGCCGCCATCTCGCCAACCCTCCTGGCAGAAGTAATGGCCAAAAGGAAGGCCAGCTTGAAGGAAAGCATATTTAAGGAGATACACTCCAGCGGCTCAAAGGGGGATGTCGAGAGGGCAGAAAGAACCAAATTTAAATCCCAAGGTGGTACAGTGCTAACCTGGACAGGGGATAACTTTGACAGGGCCGTAAAAAACCTTCTGATCCAAGGAAGATCAGCTAACTTGTACTCAAAAAGGGCGCTAAGGGCGGAGACCTGCACCTTTAGAGTACTAGGCCTAAGACCTTTATTCCAACCTTCCTGTAAAAAATCTAGGATGAGAGGAATATTGGGGGCTTCTAGGACATCCACCTGATCCCCGTAAATCGAGAGAAGGCCCGCCAAACCCTCATGTAAATATCTGAGGTGACCTTCTTCCGACTAGCTAGGAGGGTGGATATCACATCACCTGATAAACCTTTCTTTCTCAGAATTTCCCTCTCAAAAGCCAGGCTGTCAAATGAAGGGATTTCACCTCTGGATGAATGACCGGGCCCTGAGTAAGGAGACCCCGGGATGCTGGTAGAACCCAAGGACTGGAGATCGACATCTCCTGAAGCTCCGAGAACCACACTCTCCTTGGCCAAAAGGGGGCGATCATTATAACTGAGGCCCGATCTTCCCGCGGGATGAGCTTTAGAGGAGGAAACGCATAAAGGAGACCTGTCTTCCAGGACTGGGCTAGAGCATCCACTGCTAGAGGCTGGTCTTTCGGGGACAGGGAAAATAATCTTTTTACCTTTCTGTTTGCCCTTGTGGCGAACAGGTCTATCCTCGGAGGGCCCCATAAGCTCACTATCTGATTGAAAATGACCTGATCTAACGACCATTCGTTCTGGCTGAGGCGATGACCGCTCAGAAAATCCGCTTCTCTGTTCTCTGTTCCCTTCAGATGCACAGCAGAAAGAGATGACAGAGAACTTTCTGCCAGATAGAAAATCTGGAAGGCCAGAGACATCAGGTTTCCGGATCTCGTGCCCCCTTGCTTGTTGATATAGGCGACAGCTGACATGTTGTCGGAGTAAATCCTCACGTTCCAGCCTTCCAGATGAGGAAGAGATCGATATAGAGTGAGCCAGATGGCCCCCAACTCCCTGACATTTTGAGACTGGGCTCTGGTATTTGGGTCCCAACTTCCTTGGAGAATCTGACCCTCCCAATGGGCTCCCCAACCCCAAGGGCTTGCGTCCGTGGTAAGACACACCGGAGACTCCCTCTTCCAGGGAACCCCTTTTTGAAGGCTTTCTAACTTCCTCCACCACTCCAGAGATAGAAGGGTCCGAGACGACAAAGGAAAAACCTTGTCTAGAGAAAGGGGAGAGCTGTCCCATTCCTCCAGAATCTGAAGCTGTAACCTTCTTGTGTGAAACTGGGCCCATTCTACCCCTGGAATGGTCGCCGTCATTAGACCTAAAATGGACATGGCTCTTCGAATGGAAACTACCTGGGTCTTCTGGAATAAGGAAACCTCTTCCCTGAGATTGAGAGCTTTCTGCTCTGGAAGGTAACATTTCTGGGATCTTGAGTCTAGCATCATGCCCAGAAATTTGCATACTTGAGCTGGTACCAGGGAGGACTTCTCCTCGTTTATCTCCCAACCCAGCTTCTGAAGGACTTCTTTGAACCATGAAATGTGACCTAATAAGGTTTGGGGGTCCCTTGCTATGATAAGGAAGTCGTCCAGATATGGAATAATTACCATGTTCCTTTCCCTGACATGAGCCATCATCTCTGCTACCAGCTTTGTAAAAACCCGTGGAGCTTGGGAGAGGCCAAATGGAAGGGCTTGAAACTGGGCATGCAGGATATTTTTCCCCACCTGAATGGCAATCCTTAAGTACCTCTGATGTAGGGGATGAATGGGAACATGGTAATAGGCATCTCTGAGATCTAGCGTGGCCATGAAACAACCTGGAAACAAATGGTTCACTGCTGACCTCAGAGATTCCATGCGAAATTTCTCGTACACCAGAGAACGGTTGAGCATCTTTAAGTTTATTATGGTCCTGAACGACCCATTCGGCTTTGTCACCAGAAACAGAGTAGAGTAAAACCCCCTTTTTATTTCCGTCTCTGGAACCTGAATTAAGACCTTTTTCTCTAACAGGGATTTCACTTCTGCTACCAACGCCTCCTGTTTTTGGGGATCTGCCCTTAAATCCGTGACCACATAGTTTTCTCCTGGGAGATCTGAGAATCTTAACTTCAGACCCTCTTTTATCACAGATCGGACCCAAGGACTGTTTGTGATCTTTTCCCACTCTGCCGAAAAAAAGGACAGGCGACCCCCCACTGGAGGCCTGGCGTCATTGGGCTTTCTTCTTAGAGGCCTCTGAACGAGAAAAAAGAAACTCTTTCGATTTACGATTAGAATCCGAAAATTGTCTAGACTTGTACCTATTTTTAAAGGAATCCCTATTTGTCCCTTTACGAAAAGCTTTCTTAGGGGGGTTACTGATAGATGGAAAACCTTTTTTGTCATCCGAGGCCTTCTCCAACAGGTCGTCTAACACAGGCCCAAACAAAAATTCCCCTTGACAGGGGATGCCGCAAAGCTTGGCTTTAGACGCCACATCACCACTCCAATTTTTTAACCATACCGCCCTACGGGCAGAGTTTGAGAGGGCCGAGGACTTAGCGGACAATCTTAGGGAATCTGCAGAGGCATCTGCTAAAAAATCTAAGGCGCTATAAAAAATAGGAAAGGATGTCAACAACTGCTCCCTGGGTGTACCTCCCTTAATGCCTTCTTCCAGCTCCTTTATCCATGATTTAAAAGCTCTAGCTACTGAGGTGGCCGCAATAGCTGGCTTGAAGGAAGCCGCAGAAGCTTCCCAGGATTTTTTAAGATAAATATCTGCCCTCCTTTCCATGGGGTCTTTCAAGGAACCCCCGTCATCAAAGGGGAGGGCTGACTTTTTGGACATTTTTGCCACAGGGGCATCTAGCTTTGGGGCTCTATCCCATGAGGCCGATACCCTTTCATCAAAAGGATATTTGCGCTTAAGGGCCGAAGGGATAAAAAAATTTCTGTCGGGCTTATCCCATTCCCTCTTAATAGTCGCCTGAATATTTTCGTGGACGTCAAAGACCCTCTTTTTCTTTGGACCCAGACCCTCAAACATGGAGTCCCGAATCGAAATCGGAGGCTTTGGGTCCTCTAAACCCATCGTAGCTCTTACTACTTTCAAAAGAGTGTTTATATTGTCCGGCTGAAAAAACGGTTTCCCGCTGGTTTCTTCCTCGGAAGAGTCCCCAGATGACTGACATTCTCCTTCTTCCTCCAAACCGGACAACACATCACCCTCGCTTGATGGGCAATTTGAGGTAGACGCCCTGGCAGAGGAGGTGGGACGATCTTTTAATAACCCCCCTACTGACTCCTTGACCTCCTGGCGAATCATCTGCTTAATGCTGGTCATAAGGGATGGTGCCTCCTCTTCTAGTAAACTGCTCACACAACCCTGGCAGACGGGTTTAGCCCAAGCCGAGGGTAGTTTTTTCTTACAAATTGCGCAGTTTTTACTCCTGGAGCTTGAGCTCCTCTTGGCCTCTTTAGGGACCTAAAAACATATAACCCCAATATGCATTAACATATCCATTCATGTCTGGGGAGAAAATCCCCTCTTACCCCACCCTTTACCGGCACATCGCTGGTGGTATCAGTGGGTTCCGTGCGCTGGGGTTGTTCTCTGTGTGTCTGGGACACTATGGAGAAGCTGCTGGTTGCGGCTGTCAGCAGCGAGCTGGCTGGGAACTTCAAGCGCCGGCGCGCACTCCCGGCTCCTCCCCACGTGATCCAAATGCCGGCGATTAAGACGGCCGGGCTTGCGGCACGGCCGCAGAGGCCCGCAGTACCCAGGGTGGAGAGAGACTCCCCTCCTGAATGCGAGGAGGGACGGAGCGGGGAGGATAGAAGTTGGACCCAGACTGACGGCGGCTCCCGCTGGAGTCTTACGCCGAACGGGTAGGCCCTCCTAAAAGTATAAAAACTCGGGGCGCCCGCAGCTCACAAGGATGGTATCCTGACTCCCTCCTGCCCCACTGGACAGGAAACAGAACTGAAGGTGTTTGGAGGTGGAGCCATTTTATAGGGTGTTCTGACTTCTGTTTCCTGTCCAATGGGGTGTGGAGGCGGTCTCTCCATGGGTGCTGTCATAAGGCGAAGGGATGAAAAATGCTGTTGGTAAAGAGGAGGAGAATTTTTGAACTAAAGGTATAATGAAGTTACCCACAGCGAACAATTAGGGTGAGGACTTCATTTTCAAAAAGGTCCTTTGAATAATTAACTAACTGCTGGATTCTAACTAGTAGGTATAGGCAAGTGCTGCACTTTTCCTTGGCACTGGTTTTAACCACTAGGTTTAGTGCCTCCATCTCTGTATAGCGCATGCGCTGAATGAGCTCCTGCGAAAGGTCCCAGCGTGAGTGTTTTCTCTGCCTGGCCCTGTCAACCCTGTAATACAGTGGGGAATATTGTGAAAATGATATCACGCGTTAATTTATATTTTCTATATTTTGGATCTCTATGATGTCCAATAAATATCACATCACTTATAGCACTTGTGCAAATTAATGTTTTATTTTTACTTTCTCCACATAAAAAAAGTTTGAGTAATCCTTAAGCCTTCTTTAAAATAAAGTCCATTTTATAACGCATCGTAGTCCTCATCATCTTCGTGTTTCCGCTTTAATGAGTTGGATTCATTCGTTGCGTTCTGTGATGAAACCATGTTAGTTGTGATGAGAATATTTTTGGATCCGATCAGTGACGGGTTGATGAGGACATTCTGCACTGTGGGCGTTGTAGGAGTGGCTGTAGGATGAAAAAAGAAAAAGTTATCTTTAAGACAAAGCAGCAGAATGGCTAAATGGTATTACAACATGTAAAACGCAAGAATGGAAGGTCCCTAACACAATGTTCAACGGCATCTGTCAGCAGATTTGTCCCTATGACACAGGCTGACCTGTTACATGTGCACTTGGCAGCTGAAGACATTGGTGTTGGTCCCATGTTCATATGTGCCACATTACTGAGAAAAACGATGTTTTATTATATGCAAATGAGCCTCTAGGAGCAAAGGGGGCGTTGCTGTTACTGCTAGCGGCTCAGCTCTCTCTGTAACTGCTGTGCCC
Organism: Bufotes viridis; assembly: GCA_033119425.1. Taxonomy (NCBI): domain Eukaryota; kingdom Metazoa; phylum Chordata; class Amphibia; order Anura; family Bufonidae; genus Bufotes; species Bufotes viridis. The sequence continues at coordinate 38,603,626 of CM065597.1, read as the reverse complement.
TCTGCATTTTGATTGACAGGGACAGGCAGTGAAATCACTGTAAAAATGAATGTACGTCATAGGGTTGTTTCAATACCAAAATTTTGATCCAGTTTCGATACCATAAAAAAGTATTGCGATAATCAATATCAGTTCAAAAAAATTAAAAAAGCCGTGCGCATTCCACATTTTATGGAACATCCGGCCCTTAATCGAACAAGGTGACAAACAAAAAAAAAAAAAAAAAAAAAAAAGGCAAATCGCGCAGTTTTTATTTTATTTTAGTTCTTTTACGGCGTTCACCGCATAGGTGATATTTTTTCATATTTTAATAGTTTGGACTTTTCTGACGTGGCGATATGTAGTATTTTATTTATTTATTGTTTATATATATGTAAAATTGGGAAAGGGGGTGGTTTATACTTGGTGTATTTTTTTGGTCCCTTTTTTACAGTTTATTTAATAACTATTTCCCCCCTTAGAGGTAGAACCTGGGATCTTTTAATCCCTTATCCTATTCACCCTAATAGAGCTCTATTAGGGTGAATAGGACTTTACACAGCAGCAGGGAGTTTACCATAGCAGCCAGGGCTTCAGTAGCGTCCTGACTGCCATGGTAACTGATCGGAGCACCAGGATTACACTGCTGGGGCTCTGATCAGAAGCTGCCACTGCCACCAATGAAGAGGAGTGGAGAGGGAATCCTGTGGCCACTGCCACCAATGATTTTAATACTGAGGGGCGGGGGCGCACTGCACAACCAATGATTTTAATACTGAGGAGGGTGCACTGCGCCAATGAGAAATAACGTTTTATATACAAACACAGCTGGTGACAGAAACACATTGTCGGCACCTGAGGAGTTAATTGCCACAGATCGCAGCGCCTCGTCAGAGGGTGCCGACAATGTGTTTCTGCCGCCAGCCATATTTGTATATTAAACGTTATTTCTCATTGGTGGCGCATTGCGCCCTCCCCAGTGTTGAAATCATTGGTGGCGCAGTGCGCCCTCCCCCCTCCTGTTCTCTGCGCTCTCATTGGTGGCAGCGGCAGCACAGGGGGAGGGAGATACTGCTTCCTTCTCCCCGTGCTGCTGAGGGAACATGGCCGCACTGACAGCAGCGCGATCCATATTCTCTGATACTGGGCTGTGCAGTAGCGAAGCCTAGTATCGATAAAAGACAAATCCCGGTATCGTATCGAAACCGGGCTAAAAGTATCGATTGGGTATCGAAAGTTCGATACCCGAAACAACCCTACGTTAGATTTTTTGAAAGCTGCTGATGCTTTATTGTTTGCATCAGTGTTTTCTAAAAGATTTCAATAAAATGTATTTAAAAAAAAAAAAAAACTCTTTGTTTCATTAAAGCAAATGGATCCATTGCTGTATCCATTTAAATAGTTTTCAGGTATTTAAGTGTGCACGATGGAAATACGCATTTTATTTTAACGCATTTTCTGCGACAATGAATGCAAAAAAAGTGACATTAATGACATAAAAGAATGACAAAATATTTACTAACCTGTCTTAACTGTTGTCTGTGAAGTTGGAATCTGAACGGTAAATCTTTGGCCAGTGAGAGCCACTGGAGTGCCACCAACCTTAGAAACAGACACAGTCTGAGCTGCAGGAGTCCCTGAGGTGAAAACAAAGACATAAAACAGATCAACATTAATAAAAGACCGCAATGAAGGAGACGCTTCAGTAACACGATTACAGGAATAGTGTTAATCAAACCATTCCCGGTCTGGTCACACACGCAGGACCCTGGGGAACTCACAGCTTCCTGCAAGCTCAGTGGTCAGTACTGGGGTCTTAAGATTGATTCTGACCTTGGGCATCTGCATTAAAGGGGTTGTCCTGCTAAATATTGATGACCTACCTATCGTCAGGATAGGTCATCAAGATCAGATTTGCGGGGGCCTGATACCCAGCACCTCCACCGATCAGATGTTTGAAGAGGAGGAGGCACTCCATGTGAGCGCTGCTTCCTGGTCATTACACTATGTGCCTTCTCCTCTGGAGCGGTGGAGCAGTGTAATTATCCATTCAAGCGTATGGAGCGAGTACTTGTCATTACACTGCGCTTCAGAGATGACAGGCAGTGCAATAAAGGCTCACATGGAACACCGCCTCCCCTTCAAACAGCTGATAGCCGGGGTGCCGGATGTAGGGCCTCCACCAATCTGATATTGATGACCTATCCTGACAACAGGTCATCAATATATATGGCAGCACAACCCCTTTAAGGTTCCTTGTTTTTCTCGCGCGTGTGATTCTTCCAGGTACTTTGGTTTCTAATACTTAGTGTCATATGAAATTAGTCCTAAATAGGGAGGGATTTATCACCTGGCCTAAAAAAGTTGCAAACCTGGATTTGCTACTTTTTAAACGCCATTGCACAAAAATCTTGGTGCAAGTGGTGCTTCTACACCGCCCTCTCCACTTTCCAAAAAGGATGTGGGCAGGGCCATCAGCCCCTGGCACATTTATCATCATATACGCCAGTTTTTTTTACATAAATGGTGACTGAAATCTACACCAGCTCATTTTATGCTTGGGGACAAAATGTAACTGAACAGAATGGAATGCTCCAAAATGCATTCCGTTCTCATACTGGACAGCAGAATGGATCTCCGTCCTGTGATGCAGAGCAAAATGGATCCGTCATGACCCACAATGCAGGTCAATGGGGACGGATCAGTTTTCTCCGACAATAGAAAACAGATCTGTCCCCCATTGACTTTTAATGGAGTTCATGACGGATCCGTCTTTGGTATAGTAAAGATAATACAACCGGATCCGTTCATACAACCAGATCCAGCAAAAACGCTAGTGTGAAAGTAGCCGCAACTGCCTGCCGGATCCGTCAATCTGCAAGCATACGGAAAGCATTTGAAGACTGCTCTGACTACGGATCTGTTTTACAAATTCATTTCAAGAACGGATCCGTCTCTCCGGTTGTCATACGGGGAGACGGATCCGTTATATATTTTTTTCACATTACCGGTCTGCGCATGTGTAGACCGGAAGGACGGATCTGGCATTGCAGATATTTTGAATGCTAGATCCGGCATTCCGGCAAGTGTTGCGGAATTTTGGACAGAGATGTCAAAAAGACTGAACTGATGACATCCTGAACAGATTCCTCTCCATTCAGAATGCATGGGGATAAAACTGATCAGTTCTTTTCTGGTATTGAGTCCCTAGGATGTAACTCAATGCCGGAAAAGAAAAACACAAGTGTGAAAGTACCTTTGAGCGCACAGACTGCCAGAGGATGCACCTAATTTATGACAACCCCTGCACGTCTGATATAGTTACACACAGTTATTAGATCTCCCTCTAAATAACCCCTAACTGTAGTCCACCCATTACATTTACTACTTTGGTCATCTGCCATATTATAATAGGGAAATTAAACTCCATTTGGGACAGAGACCGATGAGAATAGTCATCTCTGTCAGTGCTGCAGAACATGTTAGTGCTTTACAAGCAACAGGAAAACAATGTGCTATTGGGACAGAGACTACAAGCTTTCATAAAGCTGTCCTGCATCTAAAGACTATTTAAAGGAGATTTCTAGAACTGTTGATGATGACCTATCCTTGAAATAAGTAATCCATAGCAGACCAGCAAGGATCTGACTTCTGTAACCCCCCCGAGGAACAGTTGTTTTCACAAGCACCAGGACTGTGACTGGTATGAAGTCACATAATTTCTCATATGATCTCTCAGCAGATCATCATGCAACATACACTGATGGACTCCTTAGAAACAGGAGCCACAGACTTCACTATTCAAAGCTGCAGAGTGACTATGCTGTGATTTCTTCACAGTTCCCTATATGGTACTTTGTTTAGTGAATTCAATTTTACCCAGAAGTATGACACCTGCTGCCTTGCGGGCTATCATACTAATAGCAACAGGATCCTCAACTCCAGTCCTCAGGGCCCGGCTGCCTGTCAGGTTTTAAGGACTCCCTTAGTATTGAGCAGGTGATAAAATTAGTGTCAATGCATCATTATTTGGCTCAGGTATGTGCATTCTTTGGATAGTGGTCAACTCATGACCGCTCTGGGACAATTTTTTGAGGACTGGAGTTGGGGAACACTGCCTTAGAACATCAATCCTTAGCGTAAAAGCCACCCCAAAACGGAAAAATAACTTACCAAGAGCTGTGCTGCTTACCTATTGTTGGCGTACTAGGTCGGCTTGATACAGCCCCCACACTTAATCTTGGGACAGTTATTCTGCTTCCAGATGACGTAATCTGTTACAGAGACAAATGCAGAAAACAAGCAGATTATTCACTTTTGCATATTTGCTGCCATTACGAGAGGCACCTGTAACCCCCCCCCCCCTCTCTCTCAGGGAACACAAACCTCCTGCAGATCTTGTGATTATGCACAGCAGAATAGGTCAGCAATAAACTGCCTGAGAACACCTTTAAATCCGCAGCGTCAATGCTGTCGATTTCTGCCGCATATTCTGGCTTTTGCCAAGCAAGGGGTAAGATCCACGTGTTGCTAATAAGGATTTTGGCGCCGACTCATTGTAGATTTTCTGCATATTACGTGCGCATCTGCAGCACTAATTTGTATGAGGAAAATCTGCATCTTAAAACAGTACCAGCTAAGAAGATGAGTGCTTAAAGAGGACCTTTCACCGGTCCTGACAATACAATATACGTACCTGGCACTGTAGGGCATTATTTTTTTTCAGATAGGCTGCTCTGTTTCCCCTCTGTGCCCCTCGTTCTGGTTTCGCGCCATGTATGCTAATAGATAGTATCCATACAGGGAGGAGGATACACCAAATTTTATCAGGGGAGTCTCCTTCTCCCTGGCTGGAGAAGGTGAACTTATGTTTTTCTCCCTGGCTGTGAGCTGTCCAATCGCAGCAGAGCACATCACAGCCAGAGAGAAAAAAAAAAAAAGTCACCTTCTCCAGCCAGGGGAAAAGCTGGCGTCTCCTCTTCCCTGTACCGATGCTATCTATTATCATACAGGGCACAAAACCAGAACGGGGGGCACAGCGGAGCAACAGAGCAGCTGATCTGAAAAATGTTTTCCAGCAATGACATCTGGATGCAGTACAGTGCCAGGTACTTTATTGTAATGTCAGGACCGGTGAAAGGTCCTCTTTAAAACATCTCATCTACATGTTCTGGAAATATTCCACATAGAAATCGACCTGCAGTGCAGAGTTTGAAAACTGCAGCCTGTCAATTTTCTCTGCAGATTTCACCCTTTACAATAACAAGGGGTGAACTCTGTGGCAAATCTGCAACAAAATCCCCGTTTCACATATGCAGAGGATTTGTTAAGTTATCCACATAACATACGATGCCGTGTGCCCAGCACATAGCTATTCCCAGGCACTTACCTTTTTCTGTATGGTTTTCAGTCTGTAGTTTGGCGCAGTCAGGCAGTATCTATCTGGTGGCAGCCGGGGTCCAGCATAGGGTTTGATTAATGGTAGAGGCGTCTGGTTCTTCTGTCTTGATATATCTAGTAAAAACTAAGGCACCAAAAAAAAAAAAATAAGTATAAATTCTACTGTAAACTATTTTATATTTACATCACCATAAAAAACGGAATCGTTTTGCAAGCACTTCATTCATTTTGGACCCAATTTCTTACATTTTTTTGTCTCCACAGTCCAAGATTTATAAATTGTAATTTGTCATCATTGTGGCCGCATTAGGAGTTTTTGTGGCTTCGATTAAATTTGGAATGACCCTATTTTGGGGTCCATACACTCTTCAACACTGAGGAAGTAGCAGGTATCGTTAAGATCTGCAGATAAGTACTGTAGTTTTTGCATTAGAAGTACTTTTTTTCTCCCAAAAGTGGGGGGTGGTAGTGCATTTTATAAAGCGAATACTAGTGAGCGTTCCTATTACCTATTATGAAAGCATTCACTAGTGTGCAAAAGGAGCGGGGCGTGAGGCGCTGCTGACATCCGTCCTCCCTGGTCTTCTCCGGGCCATTCTGCACTGTCCTGACTGCGTACAGCATAAGGACGTAGTGAGCCCTCTACGAAACAGTCAGGTGCAATGCGGGCCTAGAGAAGATCAGGGAGCATGACCGCAGGGGACACCTTGAGAGTAAAAGCGTAGCCGGGGAGGTAAGTGAATTTATTTTAAGGTCTGATATGGGGTTCTGAGATCTGATCTTGATCTCAGGTCTAATGAAAAAACGAGATTTTGTGAAACTCACCTGTAAAATCTGTTTCTCGCTTGATTCATTGGGGGACACAGGACCATGGGTATAGCTGCTGCTGCCACTAGGAGGCGACACTAGGCTGAAAACTGTTAGCTCCTCCTCTGCCAGCTATACCCCGTCCGGCCAGGAGAGAGCTCTCAGATTGTGCAAAAGCAGTAGGAGAAGCAGAACAAAAACGGAATACAAACCACCGTACACGGTCAACGGACCAGAAAGGAAAGAGGCCCCAGGAATCTGGTGCCCCACCTGCCGTACTTAGAACACGGGGTGGGTGCTGTGTCCCCCAATGAATCAAGCGAGAAACAGATTTTACAGGCGAGTTTCACAAAATCTTGTTTTCTCGCTCATATCATTGGGGGACACAGGACCATGGGACGTCCTAAAGCAGTCCATGGGGAGGGAAATTAAACAATGTGAAGAAAACCCAAGCATCTTGTGACAGGCATCACACCGCGGCCTGCAAGACCAGGCGGCCCAGAGCTGCGTTCGCAGGATCAAGAGTGTGAACCCGGTAAAACCTTGCAAAAGTGTGAAGTGACGACAAAGTCGCGGCTTTACACAACTGAGCTGCTGACGCTTGGTGGAAGTGAGCCCAGAAGGTAGAGCGGGCCGTAATCACTGGGCGAGGAGCCTTGTCCCGGACCCAGTAACATTCCAAAATAGCGGAAAGGATCCACCGCGCAACAGTCACCGTCAAGGCTGCCAACCCCTTCCGAGAACCCTCCGAAATGGCGAACAAAGCGTCCGTACCCTGAAAGGAGGCCCATGGCCAATAGGTAAATCCACAGAGCCCGCACCACATCCAAACGGTGCAACAACACCCCCCTCGGGTGGGAGGGCCGAGAACAAAAGGAAGGCAAGACAATGTCCTCATTGACGTGGAAAGCCGAAACGACCTTAGGCAAAAAGGCAGGAACCGGGCGAAGCGCCACCTTATCCTGATGAAAAATCAAGAAAGGCTCCCGCCACGACAGGGCCGGCCGCTCGGACACATGCCTAAAAGACATGATGGCCACCAAGAAGGCTACCTTCCATGACAACAAGCGAAGGGAAACCTCTCCCAGGGGTTCGAAGGGTGAATTCTGGAGAACTCCCAAGACCAGGGTGAGGTCCCACAGATGCAAGGGGGGCGGTAAGGCGGATCGGAGTGCGCGACGCCTTGAAGAAAAGTCTTAACCGGACCAATTCCCGCCAGGGAACACTGGAAGAAAAATGGAAAGGGCAGACACCTGACCCTTCAATGAGCTGAGCGCCATGCCGAGTTCCAGGCCAGACTGAAAGACGGCCAGGACCCCCGGCAGAGAGAAGGACCTGGAAGACAGGTCACGCCCCTCCCAGAACCGTAGGAAGGATCACCAAGTCCTAAAGTAGATCCTGGACGATGTGGGCTTCCTGGCCGAAATCAGCATCCGAATGACCGCATTGGAGAAGCCCCGCTGCTTCAAGAGGAAGGTTTCAAGAGCCACGCCGTCAAACGTAGAGTATCTAAACTCTGGCTGAAGACGGGCCCTTGAGACAGAAGGTCAGATCTGAGCGGTAGCGGGTACGGAACGTCCCCTAGAAGGAGGACTAGATCCGAGTACCACGCTCTGCGCGGCCAACCTGGAGCTAGCAAGAGGGCCAGAATGGCCTCCCACTTGATCCTGCGGAGGATCCGGGGCAGGAGGGACAACGGCGGGAAGGCATAGAGGAACGTGAAGCAGTGCCATGGCGCCACCAGAGCGTCTACCCCGCACGCTGCAGGATCCCTTGCATGGGTGAAGTAGAGCGGAAGCTTGCGATTGAGGTTGGAGGCCATCATATCCACGTCCGGAGACAGAGGTCGAACACCACCGGATGGAGAGACCACTCCCCCGGATCTATAGTCGTCCGGCTGAGGAAGTCTGCTGCCCAGTTGGCAACCCCCGGAAAGTGAACCACTGAGAGCGCAGGAACGTGGGTTTCCGCACACCTGAGGATCTTTGCAGCTTCCGACATGACGACCAAGCTGCGGGTCCCCCCCTGATGGTTGATATATGCCACAGCTGTGGCATTGTCCGACTGCACCCGGACCGGAAATCCACGCAAAACGGGAGTCCAATGGAGGAGGGAGAGGTAGATCCCCCGAAGCTCCAGGACATTGATAGACAGTCTGGACTCCGATGGAGACCAGACTTCCTGCACTGTCCGAGTGTCCAGGACCCCCACCAAACTTGGAGACTGGCGTCGGTCGTAATGACCGTCCACCTGACCGGGAGAAGGATCTCCCCTTCTCTAGGTGCTATGGAGAGAGCCACCAACGGATGGCCGACCGAACCTGTGGAGAGAGGTAAAACCTTCGGTCCAACGACTCCCGGGAATTGTCCCAGGAGGACAGGATGGCTCGCTGAAAGGTCCTGGTGTGGAACTGGGCGAACGGCACCGCCTCGAAGGAGGCCACCATAAAACCCAACCCTCTCATGCATGCTTGAATCGAGACCGAGCAATGCTGAAGCAAGCGGAGAACCGAGCTGCGAATATCCCTCATCTTGTCCGGAGGAAGGCGTACCAGGGCCGCTTCGGAGTCCAGAGTCATCCCGAGGAATCGAATATAGGTGGTCTGAATCAGAGAAGACTTCTTCCAGTTGACCATCCACTCGAAATGGGCGAGAGAATCCAACGCGATGCGAAGACTCTTCCCGCACTGCCGGGCAGACGGCGCCTTGATCAGAATGTCGTCCAGGTATGGGAGTAAGGTAATGCCCCTGGAGCGCAGAAGGCCCATGAGTGGTGCGAGCACCTTGGTAAACACCCGAGGAGCTGCCGCAAAACCAAATGTGAGGGCGAGGAACTGGAAAGGACTCGAGTTGATTGCGAAACGTAGGAACCGCTGGTTGGCGAACGCGATGGTAACGTGTAGGAAAGTGTCCTGTATATTCACGGAAGCCAGCCATTCCCCTTGCGCCAAGGAAGCTATGACGGAGCGGAGGGACTCTATCCGGAAATGATGTACCCGAAGGTACCGATTCACCATCTTGAGGTCTAACACCGGCCGGACCGCGCCCTCTCTCTTGCCTTGGGAGGTTGGGAAGGGAAGAAACTGTTTGGGGGAAGCGATTTGAACTCCAGTTTGTAGCCCGAGGTAACGACCCCGAGTGCCCAGGCATCCGTGATGTGGGCCCACCAAACCTCCTGAAAATGAAGCAGCCGACCCCACACCCAGACAGGTGGGGGTGCACCTTCATGCTGGGGATTGCTTCCCAGAGGAAGACCGTTGTGGCTGAACTCGAGGATGCCAGACGGGTAGGGGCTTGAAGGACAGCTTCCGCCGCTGGTCCTGGGCGGGCTGCCTCGGGCTGAGGGGGCCGCCGGACGGGTGCCAGTGAACCGGCGAAAGGAGTAAGATCGGGCCGCAGGACGAGAAGTGCGCTTGGGCTTAGGCTGCAGGAGGTGGGTGCTTTTTCCGCCCATGACTTCCGAGATGATTTCGTCCAGCTTAGGCCCAAAAAGACGAGAACCCGCAAAGGGAAGGGACAGAAGAGACCATTTGATGAAGAGTCCGCCTGCCAGGCCTTAAGCCAACGTTCCTGGCGAATGGAGACAGCAAAAGCGGAGGACCGCGCAGCCATGGAACCACCGTCGAGGGCCGCCTCGCAAAGATATTTCCCTGCGTGAGAGATCTGGACTGCCAGGGCTTGAAGCCCCACCCTGGAAAGGTCAGAGTCTAGGTCTTGGTGCAAGCGCAAGGCCAAATCGGAGACCGCCTTAGCCACCCACGCCGAGGCGAAAATGGGGCGAAGGGCCGAACCATTGGCCATAAAGATAGATTTAGCGAGGGATTCAACCCGCCTATCCACTGGGTCCTGCAAGGAGGAACCATCTGCTACCGGAATGGTAGTTTGCTCAGCCAAGCGAGCCACGGGTGGGTCTACTTTTGGTGAGGAAGACCATTTACTCACAGAACCAGGGGGAAACGGATAGAGAAGATCCAAACGCTTCGGAACTAGAAAGCGCGAGCCCGGCTGTTCCCAAGCTTTGGTCGTCAGTAGGGAAAAGTCGTCGTGGACCGGAAATGACTTAGGGGCCTGCTTGGTTCGCAGAAAGGATACCCCTTGGTGAGAGGAGGAGCTCTCATCCTGCAGTTGGAAAATGTCCCGGACCGCCAACACTAGACTATCCACCAATGCCGCCATCTGGGAAGAACGAGGTCTGGATCCGATTCCACGATGTCCCCATCTGACGAGGGATCCCCCCTCCGCGAGGACGCTTTGGACGGCGAACCAGGGGGAGGAGGGGATGGCGACGCGTCCGAGGAGGAGATGTGACCGTGCCTGGACGCTTACCGGGGGTTCTGCCCCTGGATTGGGTGCCCTGAGAGCTCGCCGGCTGCGCAGGGGACGATGTCTCAACCAAGCGACCCATCAAGGAAAGGGTGGATTGGGAGATCTTTGAGAGGTCCGCTACCGCCTGGGATAGGGACCGTGCCCATTCAGGCTCCACACTACCCGGGGAAATGGGCGTGTCAGAGGGCTGTGCCTGAGTCTGCAGACTCTGAGCTGGCTGGCAGGATGAACACAGTGGGTTCGCCTGTCCACGAGAAAACTTCACACTACATGCATAGTGGGTCACCCTACACGAAACTTAGGGTTCAGGGTACTTTGAGACCGACATGAGTCGTGTGCAGTGGTCGGAGAGAGAGCTGGAGCAGAGCTGGAGGAGGCAGAGATGGCCCTACCAGAGTGGCGCAGATCCGAGGCCTGTGTCCCAACGCTGCATGCGGCGTTGAGAGCAAATCAACGATCCTCCAACGGCAGGAAGAGAAGACACCGGTGGGAAATTAAGCCACGCCCCAATCGGCAGCTGCCGCGATAGACCACCTTAGGCCCATCTCCAGCTCCAGACATACAAACACAGAGAGACATACTTACCTGTCTTCATCTGTGGTTTTCACCCTTCTAACAGACCAGCAGGGCCACCTCTTCAGTCCCTGGCACAAGTGACAGGGACTGGAGTGAAGGGCAGGAACAGGTGACCCTATGGCTGGGGGGAGCAGGAGAGACAAGCTGACCTGGTCCACTTTTTCTTCTTGTGTGAGGCAGAGCGGTGGAATAGCCATCACCGGTCAGCCGCCCGGGGATGCAGAGCCCCACTGCGGCTCTGGACCCCCATGTCCTGAAAAGAAAGAGAAAAAATAAAAAAGAACACAACAGCCACCCTGCAAGCAGGGGGTCTGCCTCCTACGACACTAAACTAAAAACTGCGAGCTCTCTCCTGGCCGGACGGGGTATAGCTGGCAGAGGAGGAGCTAACAGTTTTCAGCCTAGTGTCGCCTCCTAGTGGCAGCAGCAGCTATACCCATGGTCCTGTGTCCCCCAATGATATGAGCGAGAAATATTTTTTTTACTTCTTTTGCTCCTCTAAAACCTGGGGTGCATCTTATAAAGAGAAAAATATGGTAAATTTTCAAGCACCTAGCTCCAATATGTGGCATGTGGGAGGGGAATAACAGCCAGTTGGAAAGCAAAGTTTTTTTAGCTACATGAAGCCTCAAAAATTGGATCATGTTGTGTGGGATGATTGTGCGATGCCTCCTCGACAAGCCAGTCATCTCCACCTGTCACAAACGGAGAGAGACAGAATCCTTGAACTGAGAGGCCTTGGTTTATCACTCCAGCAGGTCTCTACGCACCTAGGCTGAGATGTCAGCACTGTTCAACGGTGCGTGTTCCAGTGATTGGGAGAATAACATGGAATTAGAATGATATCAAGGAGCTGAACCTACCTCTGCAAGGATCATCGGATTAGAAGAATGGCAAATAATGATCCCTTCTGTACTGTAAGTGAAATTGGACATCGCATCCCAAGCCTAGGGCGGCAAACAATGTCTACATAAACCATTAGAAGGTGTCTGCACGACACTGGGCTATGAGCAAGACGTCCCGCCACAGGTGTCCCACTGACCTCACACCACCGCTCTCAAAGGCCATCATGGAGGTCTGTCTTCTTCAGCAATGAGTCTCGCTTTTGTCTGACGCCATGATAGCTGGAGATTGGTCTGGAGACCACGTGGGCAACGACATGAAAAGGCCATGTCACACTAGTCCTACTCCTGAGTCTATGATGTGGAGAGGCAGAATCTATGGTAGCCGGCTCCTCTAGCCCTCATTTTTGGTATACAAAGTCCTCAGCATAAGGCTACATGCACACGACAGTGGTTTTTTGCAATCTCCATTCTGTTTTTTTTTTGGATCTGATGGTTTCCCATTCATTTCTATGAACCTGTTAAAAATGCGGATGCCTCTTCCGTTGCCTGTCCGCGTACGCCCAAAAAAATGGCATCTCCTATTCTTGTCCGCAAAAAACGGTTTGCGGACCCATAGAAGTCAATGGGTCCGCAAAAATGCGGATGACCAACGGAAGCCATCCGTTTGTCATCCGCATCCGTTTTTTTGTGCAGATGGTTGCTTGGAAACCAGGGCACTTGTACAGGTACTTTAAGAAACTGGTTCAAGCCTTACGTTTTTTTATGCGGAATTGCAAAAAAAACGGAAGACACATGGAAACACAACCTACAAAATTTGTGGACACACAGAACGGATGTGGATGTGAAAAAAAAAAGGAAGACGGATCCGCGATTTGCAGACAGCAAAAAACAACTGTCGTGTGCATGTAGCCTTACATTGATTTTGTCCTGGAACCAGTGGTACAGCCATTTCTCCAAAGTATCCCAGGAGCCGTTTTTGAACAGAACAACCGCAGTCTGCATGTTTCTCGTGCTACTGTGAGCAGCCTGCTTGGTCTACACATGCTATCTTGGCCTGCAGCGCCTCCAGACTTGCTTCCCACATCGGGGACGTCATTGGTCGGCAATTGCAAAGAAGCTGCCAGCAGCGGATCCTGATCATTTGCATGCCGGAATGCATTCAGCGTGGAAGAACATTCCTCCGACAGCCGTTAATAACCTTACTGACAGTAGTTGTGTAAGTGCGGGTATCTCTGCTCATGGAGCTCAAACTCAATAACTTCTGCACTGCAATCTATTCATTATTCCTGTCAGTGTTACACTGACAGTCAGCCTATTAGGTCCTGTCTGTGGCGGCACCTAATAGGCTTACCTACACAGCAGACCTGGGATCCCCAGTTAGGTCCTCGGCTGCCATGGCAACCTGTTAGCACCCCGCAATCACATCACAGTGGCACCAATGGGCTTATAGGTGGTTTACAGTTGTAGGAAAAAATATTTCCATTCAATACCAGCAAGCAGGGATGTTGGAAATGGTGGGCAATTGAAAGGCAAATACTATTAGACACCTGCAGAACATTTGATTGCACAGTGATTAATCTTTGTTTTTTTTCTTCCGAAGGGTGACCTTATACTTCTCACAGCCAAGTTTTTCCACAATGCTATCCAGTCTGCAGTGAGCTCAACAGTGTGGACTCCATGTTTATACCATTTTTCACTGATTTTATTTCACCCGATACATTTTGGCAAACTGTCAGGATAGAAGAACGGAACTGCGCTGATGGTTTATTTATCTCAAAGAAGATTGCTTAGAATTTATATAAGTCTAGCTGTCTAGGTCTGTATGGCTGTTCAGCCTCTGGAAGTAAACAAGAATGTTCCCATTTACTGACAGCATGCAGAGGTCCCAACAAGGCGAGGAAGTTAAAGGGTTTCCCAAAGTAGAATACTGATGGCCTAACCCAGGGCTCGACAAATCCCAGGCGCCAGGTCACCATGGCGACCAGGAATTTGGTCCTGGCGCCTGGGTATTTGTCAGGCTGTTCTCTCAGGTGCCAGGGCGCAGGGCCGGCGCGTCATATAGGCGGACTAGGAGCGCCGGCCCCCTTCATGCTGCAGCCGCCCGGGCGCAGCATGAAGAGAGGGACTGACAGGAGGGAAACACTCAGCGCTCCCTCCTGTCAGTCCCTCATTGTAGCGTGGCCGAGCCCTGTATGGTCCGCGGTACAGGGAGCATCTGTCTCCTGTACCCGGCAGGACTGACAAGAAGTGCGCACACAGTGTGCACTTCCTGTCAGTCCGACCGGGTACAGGAAACTAAAGCTCCTGTACCCGTGGGACCATACAAAGCTCGGCCACGCTACACTAGAGGCAGGGGGGGAAAGTTAATGACAAGGGGGAGAGAATGGCAAGAGGGGGAAAGAGAATGGCAAGAGGGGGGAAGAGAATGGCAAGAGGGGGGAAGAGAATGGCAAGAGGGGGAAGAGAATGGCAAGAGGAGGGAGAGAATGGCAAGAGGGGGAGAGAATGGCAAGAGGGGGAGAGAATGGCAAGGGGGGAGAGAATGGCAAGAGGGGGAGAGAATGGCAAGAGGGGGGAAGAGAATGGCAAGAGGGGGGAAAGAGAATGGCAAGAGGGAAAGAGAATGACAAGGGGGAAAGAGAATGACAAGGGGGAAGAGAGAATGTCGAGGGGGAAAGAGAATGTCGAGGGGGAAGAGAGAATGTCGAGGGGGAAAGAGAATGTCGAGGGGGAGAAGAGAATGTCGAGGGGGAAAGAGAATGTCGAGGGGGAAAGAGAATGTCGAGGGGGAAAGAGAATGACAAGGGGGAAAGAGAATGACAAGGGGGAAAGTGAATGACAAGGGGGAAAGTGAATGACAAGGGGGAAAGTGAATGACAAGGGGGAAAGTGAATGACAAGGGGGAAAGTGAATGACAAGGGGGAAAGTGAATGACAAGGGGGAAAGTGAATGACAAGGGGGAAAGTGAATGACAAGGGGGAAAGTGAATGACAAGGGGGAAAGTGAATGACAAGGGGAAAGTGAATGACAAGGGGGAAAGTGAATGACAAGGGGGAAAGTGAATGACAAGGGGAAAGTGAATGACAAGGGGGAAAGTGAATGACAAGGGGGAAAGTGAATGACAAGGGGGAAAGTGAATGACAAGGGGGAAAGTGAATGACAAGGGGGAAAGTGAATGACAAGGGGGAAAGTGAATGACAAGGGGGAAAGTGAATGACAAGGGGAAAAGTGAATGACAAGGGAGAAAGTGAATGACAAGGGGGAAAGTGAATGACAAGGGGGAAAAGTGAATGACAAGGGGGAAAGTGAATGACAAGGGGGAAAGAGAATGACAAGGGGGAAAGAGAATGACAAGGGGGAGAGAATGACAAGGGGGAAGAGAATGACAAGGGGGAGAGAGAATGACAAGGGGGAGAGAGAATGACAAGGGGGAGAGAGAATGACAAGGGGGAGAGAATGACAAGGGGGAGAGAGAATGACAAGGGGGAGAGAATGACAAGGGGGAGAGAATGACAAGGGGGAGAATGACAAGGGGGAGAGAATGACAAGGGGGGAGAGAATGACAAGGGGGAAAGTGAATGATAAGGGGGAGAGAGAATGACAAGATCCTTGTAAGGGTTTCCACATGTCATGGCGGCCACAAGTGGCGATCACTTAGACGCTGGCAGCATCTGACGTGTCATATAACCTATTGAAGAGGGGAAGCATTATGGGGGGCCCTATGGAGAACAGGGGAAGGAACACTATGGGGGCATCTACTGGGGGCCCTATGTACTGGTATGCATTATTAGGGGGCTCTATGGAGAAGTGTGGGGGGGCATCTATTGGGGGCTTTATGACGCATCCTAACTTTTTTAGCTTGCTCCTAGATTCCAAGGAAATTTGACTAGCCCTGGCCTAACCTCAGGATCAGCCACCAATATAAGACCAGTGGATGTCTCACTCACAATGTCCCCACTGATCAGCGCGCGGCTGACCAGGCAGAGCGTCATCGTTTTCCTGGCGGTTGTGCTTGGTACTGCAGGAAAACCCATGTAAACACAAAGTATAACAGAAATTTGCTGAATTTTACATTACACAGCAAATAAAGCTTTATCTACAGACCTAGAAAAATTCTATAATGTCCATGTATTCAGTTAACAGGATCGTCCACTTTGTGAATATAGTTCAGTGCTGCCATACACTACTGTTTAATGTCATAAGACCTTGATTAATCCCCCCCCAATCTGGTGCCAATAGGTAGTGATGCAAGTACCGGCCTCCATAGGCTTCCCAAGATGGTGCTTCTGTCTTCTACTGTGCTGGTGTTGAAAGCATTCAGTGCAGGCAGCGATACAGGAGACTCGGGAAGTAATGGACATCCTGTATCAGCGCTGAACGCTTTCAGTGCATGCGCAGTGGAGGACGGAGGCACCATCTTGAAAGGGCAATGGACACGGGTGCTTGTTTACATCACGGCCCATGGGCACTGAGCAAACCAACTAATTTTGGTCCAGAATAAGTCCAGGGGAAATTCGGCAAGTTCAAGGCGGACAAGCCCTTGTCATTCGCCTCCACGGTGATATATAAAACCCAACACTCACGTCTCTAGGAGGAGGAGATGTAAATGACTGGTCTGTTCTACACTGAATCGCCAGCCTGACGTCATCGGCATCAATATTATTCTTCTTGGCATGACTGGAGTAAATCTTGGCATCTTCCAGAATCGACGTCACATATCCTAAATAATGACAAGAATTGTTTTCTCCTTAAAATGAGACACAGTTAAATATCAACCTCATATTCCTTCCCCTTTCATGCTGCTCTGCACCTTCTGGTGACGTGAGGTCCTCAGCCTGAAAGCTTCAGGAATTAAGTCTGAGGGTCAGAGAACAAATCCAATGTCCAGAAAACACTGTGCCCATTAGGGCATGTTCACATGGGACAGGCAGGCTGCAGAAAGGGCATAGATTTTTGAAAGCACCATTCAGGTGAATGGAAGTTCTGTAGCAAATCATGTAACTATACCCTTCGATCACCTGCGAACATTGCGGAACACGTGCGGGTTTTCTGCTTGGATTCCCATGCAGAAAAAAACGCAGTGTGTTACAGTACCAGCAAAGGGTATGGGGTTACACTAATCTCCTGTGCACTTTGCAGATTTTTTCCATGCGGAAATGGACCTGCTGAGCGGATTTCCAAATCCACGGCACGTCAATTATATTCGCGGTTTGAGCTGCGGATTTCACCCTTTTCAATGGGAGGGAGACGTCTGCTGCAAAACTGCATCTAATCCACACCAAAAACCTCAATTACAAATTGCTGATTTTGGTGCGGCTATGCTGCCGACGCGCACATAAATCCGCACGGAAATTTGTGCTGTTCTCATGTGCACGTTGGCTCACAGGGCCTTCACACGCTGCAAATTTAGTTGCAGAAATTTCCACGAGTGAAAATTCACCTGAATAGGACTTGCAGAAATCCGTACGCTCTCAAATGAAAGGTAGAGATTTTCTGTTGCGCAAATTTTCTGTAACAAAATCCACAGTGTGTGAACGCGCCCTTTTAATAAAGACTTCACAATAAGGCTTTCCCAGAGAGAGGAAAAAAATCTGCAGGACGCAATAAAAGTGGCTGCACCACAAAAGACACTTATCCCATATCCACAGAATGGGGCATATGTATCCGATCAGTGGGGGCCCGGCTGCCTGGACCCCCATCGATCACAAGAATGGGTGCCCTGTGTTCCCCTGTATGAGCAGGGCGTCCGGCAGCTCTAGTCATTCTCTAATGGACCCCCGGACATGGCCAGGTACTGTGCTCAGCTATTTCCAGACGTCCCATACAGTTGAATGGATCATCAAGCAGGTGCAGCCACTCAAATGCGGGTCCCCATTCTCTTGATTGGTGGGGGGACCCCGTCGATCAGACACTTCTCCCCCTGACCTATGGATAAGGAATAAGTGTGTTTCATGGGACAACCCCTTTAAAAGGTAAAAAGAAAAAACATGCAGCATGTATAAGCCGTCCAGATGTGGGTATCGCATGGTACAGTTTAGGCTCACAGAAGGGTAAGGATGCGTCAGCGCCGATGCCAGCCGGCGGTGTGAACAGAGCCCAAGGCTTCGCTCACATCCACACCGGGCCTTCCGCCACAAACGTGACTGACACCAACCGCGCCCAACAAACCCCATTTACAGCAACGGCGCCCATCATTTTACCAAAGTACATTTTCGACCACATCTTTAGCACAGTGTGAACAAACCTTAAGGCGCACGGTGACAGCCTGTGATTTACTTACTGTAGGTGAACTCCAGCATCTGGTTAATGACCCTCGGTTCATACTCCGTAATCCCCATATCCTTCAGGATCTGGGCCATCACCTGTAAACAGAACATGCAGTCAGTACGTGACCACCGGAGGTCGACAGGTGTGGGCAGTGACTGGCAGCAGCGGCCACGTGACGGGACGTTGGAGGAGTCTGGTGAACAAAGGCGGGTGGGGACTGGGAGGCATCTGTACTTGAGCGGCAGGAAACACGCAGGGGGCAGGGCTTTCGAATCCCTTGATACTTTGGGACGTGGTTTTTGAAGGTAATACCACAGTTTGCACTCAGTCATCAATGCAATTGTTAAAGCAGGGATTCTGAGGGGCTATCCTAAGGGAGAGGTCATCAGTATCTGATTGGAGGGGCCCAGGTCCCGACACTGCTCTAGTCAGCTGCAGCCTCCTCGCAGCTTATAAAGCACAGCGCCATACATGGTATAGTGGCTATGCTTGGTACTGCAGCCCAGGCCCATTCATTTGAATAAGACCGAGCCCCAATTAGGACATGCGGCCAATGAAGAGGCCAGGGTGCTCACCAGAACGCTACAGCGTCTTTAAACAGCTGAGCTGATCGTCAGGGGTGCTAGGCATCGGACCCCCAACAATCAGATATTGATGACCTATATTGAGATAAGACCATCAATATCCCAGACACAAAGACCCCTTTGATTCCTGCATTGTACACATAAGCACAGCGCCATACACAATGTGGCCGTGTCTGGTACTGCAGGTAAGTGATAAGACTATATTCCTTGTATGTCCAGCACATATGCGCTTGGGCGTGGCCTAAACACTAAGGGGCGGGGCATGTCTCAATACGTTGCTAGCATATACAGTGACCTGAAAAATAAAAGTGATTTATCTCTATGACACCTGACACAAAGCCAATGAGGCCGCAATCCAGCCCTGTGCCAGGGACTCCCATTTCCAGAGCACCCCGTCCATCACCAGCTCTACAGCGTTAGGTAAAGTGGATCTCCCCTCTAAGCAGTGACTCCCCGCAGGAGAGATGTGTCAGGAGAGGTAACAGCCGGTGGTCGTGCTGCTGTACATTCCGCCATGCTGGGCTATGTAGTCCCTCAGCGGCTCTCAGAGCACCGGCCGCCCTGACATTCCACCTCCCCAGCCCCTGCACCTGAGCATCCTTTGGAGCGCTCTTGGGTGACGCCATCTTCGCCTGCTCCATAGCCTCTAACATTGATTCTGACTGACTTCCGGGTCCGGACCAAGAAGAGAACCAGCAGTCGGGCGGTGACTTCCGTCAGGCGAGGAGCGCCATCTATGTAGAGGAAGCGCGGCATCCTAGTAGAGAGCGCCACCTGCTGGTGTCAGTGAGAACTGTGCGTTTCTCTCTCTATTTGAGGAGTGGAACTAGGCACAGGGGCCCCAGAAAACGCAGGGTGCAGCTACTCTGTGACAGGGTGTGCAGGAGGATGGGGCTGCCTGTGGTCTGCACTGTGTGACAGGGTGTGCAGGAGGATGGGGCTGCCTGTGGTCTGCACTGTCACAGGGTGTGCAGGAGGATGGGGCTGCCTGTGGTCTACTCTGTGACAGGGTGTGCAGGAGGATGGGGCTGCCTGTGGTCTGCACTGTGACAGGGTGTGCAGGAGGATGGGGCTGCCTGTGGTCTACACTGTGACAGGGTGTGCAGGAGGATGGGGCTGCCTGTTGTCTGCTCTGTGTGACAAGGTGTGCAGGAGGATGGGGCTGCCTGTGGTCTGCACTGTCACAGGGTGTGCAGGAGGATGGGGCTGCCTGTGGTCTACACTGTGACAGGGTGTGCAGGAGGATGGGGCTGCCTGTGGTCTGCACTGTGACAGGGTGTGCAGGAGGATGGGGCTGCCGGTGGTCTGCACTGTGTGACAGGATGTACAGGAGAATGGGGCTGCCTGTGGTCTACACTGTGTGACGGTGTGCAGGAGGATGGGGCGGCCTGTGGTCTGCACTGTGACAGGGTGTGCAGGAGGATGGGGCTGCCTGTGGTCTGCACTGTGTGACAGGGTGTGCAGGAGGATGGGGCTGCCTGTGGTCTGCACTGTGACAGGGTGTGCAGGAGGATGGGGCTGCCTGTGGTCTGCACTGTGTGACAGGGTGTGCAGGAGGATGGGGCTGCCTGTGGTCTGCACTGTGACAGGGTGTGCAGGAGGATGGGGCTGCCTGTGGTCTGCACTGTGACAGGGTGTGCGGGAGGATGCGGCTGCCTGTGGTCTGCACTGTGTGACAGGGTGTGCAGGAGGATGGGGCTGCCTGTGGTCTACACTGTGTGACAGGGTGTGCAGGAGGATGGGGCTGCCTGTGGTCTGCACTGGTGACAGTGTGTGCAGGAGGATGGGGCTGCCTGTGGTCTGCACTGTGACAGGGTGTGCAGGAGGATGGGGCTGCCTGTGGTCTGCACTGTGTGACAGGGTGTGCAGGAGGATGGGGCTGCCTGTGGTCTGCACTGTGACAGGGTGTGCAGGAGGATGGGGCTGCCGGTGGTCTGCACTGTGTGACAGGGTGTGCAGGAGGATGGGGCTGCCTGTGGTCTGCACTGTGACAGGGTGTGCAGGAGGATGGGGCTGCCTGTGGTCTGCACTGTGACAGGGTGTGCAGGAGGATGGGGCTGCCTGTGGTCTGCACTGTGTGACAGGGTGTGCAGGAGGATGGGGCTGCCTGTGGTCTGCACTGTGACAGGGTGTGCAGGAGGATGGGGCTGCCTGTGGTCTGCACTGTGACAGGGTGTGCAGGAGGATGGGGCTGCCTGTGGTCTGCACTGTGACAGGGTGTGCAGGAGGATGGGGCTGCCTGTGGTCTACACTGTGTGACAGGGTGTGCAGGAGGATGGGGCTGCCTGTGGTCTGCACTGTGACAGGGTGTGCAGGAGGATGGGGCTGCCTGTGGTCTGCACTGTGACAGGGTGTGCAGGAGGATGGGGCTGCCTGTGGTCTGCACTGTGTGACAGGGTGTGCAGGAGGATGGGGCTGCCTGTGGTCTACACTGTGACAGGGTGTGCAGGAGGATGGGGCTGTCTGTGGTCTACACTGTGTGACAGGGTGTGCAGGAGGATGGGACTGCCTGGGGTCTGCACTGTGACAGGGTGTGCAGGAGGATGGGGCTGCCTGTGGTCTACACTGTGACAGGGTGTGCAGGAGGATGGAGCTGCCTGTGGTCTGCACTGTGACAGGGTGTGCAGGAGGATGGGGCTGCCTGTGGTCTGCACTGTGACAGGATGTGCAGGAGGATGGGGCTGCCTGTGGTCTGCACTGTGACAGGGTGTGCAGGAGGATGGGGCTGCCTGTGGTCTGCACTGGTGACAGGGTGTGCAGGAGGATGGGGCTGCCTGTGGTCTGCACTGTGACAGGGTGTGCAGGAGGATGGGGCTGCCTGTGGTCTGCACTGTGTGACAGGGTGTGCAGGAGGATGGGGCTGCCTGTGGTCTACACTGTGACAGGGTGTGCAGGAGGATGGGGCTGCCTGTGGTCTACACTGTGTGACAGGGTGTGCAGGAGGATGGGGCTGCCTGTGGTCTGCACTGTGACAGGGTGTGCAGGAGGATGGGGCTGCCTGTGGTCTGCACTGTGACAGGGTGTGCAGGAGGATGGGGCTGCCTGTGGTCTGCACTGTGACAGGGTGTGCAGGAGGATGGGGCTGCCTGTGGTCTGCACTGTGACAGGGTGTGCAGGAGGATGGGGCTGCCTGTGGTCTGCACTGTGTGACAGGGTGTGCAGGAGGATGGGGCTGCCTGTGGTCTACACTGTGACAGGGTGTGCAGGAGGTTGGGGCTGCCGGTGGTCTGCACTGTGTGACAGGGTGTGCAGGAGGATGGGGCTGCCTGTGGTCTACACTGTGTGACAGGGTGTGCAGGAGGATGGGGCTTCCTGTGGTCTACACTGTGACAGGGTGTGCAGGAGGATGGGGCTGCCTGTGGTCTACACTGTGTGACAGGGTGTGCAGGAGGATGGGGCTGCCTGTGGTCTGCACTGTGACAGGGTGTGCAGGAGGATGGGGCTGCCTGTGGTCTACACTGTGTGACAGGGTGTGCAGGAGGATGGGGCTGCCTGTGGTCTACACTGTGTGACAGGGTGTGCAGGAGGATGGGGCTTCCTGTGGTCTACACTGTGACAGGGTTTGCAGGAGGATGGGGCTGCCTGTGGTCTACACTGTGACAGGGTGTGCAGGAGGTTGGGGCTGCCGGTGGTCTGCACTGTGTGACAGGGTGTGCAGGAGGATGGGGCTGCCTGTGGTCTACACTGTGTGACAGGGTGTGCAGGAGGATGGGGCTTCCTGTGGTCTACACTGTGACAGGGTGTGCAGGAGGATGGGGCTGCCTGTGGTCTACACTGTGTGACAGGGTGTGCAGGAGGATGGGGCTGCCTGTGGTCTGCACTGTGACAGGGTGTGCAGGAGGATGGGGCTGCCTGTGGTCTACACTGTGTGACAGGGTGTGCAGGAGGATGGGGCTGCCTGTGGTCTACACTGTGTGACAGGGTGTGCAGGAGGATGGGGCTTCCTGTGGTCTACACTGTGACAGGGTTTGCAGGAGGATGGGGCTGCCTGTGGTCTACACTGTGTGACAGGGTGTGCAGGAGGATGGGGCTGCCTGTGGTCTACACTGTGACAGGGTGTGCAGGAGGATGGGGCTGCCTGTGGTCTGCACTGTAACAGGGTGTGCAGGAGGATGGGGCTGCCTGTGGTCTGCACTGTGACAGGGTGCGCAGGAGGATGGGGCTGCCTGTGGTCTACACTGTGTGACAGGGTGTGCAGGAGGATGGGGCTGCCTGTGGTCTACACTGTGACAGGGTGTGCAGGAGGATGGGGCTGCCTGTGGTCTGCACTGTGACAGGGTGTGCAGGAGGATGGGGCTGCCTGTGGTCTACACTGTGACAGGGTGTGCAGGAGGATGGGGCTGCCTGTGGTCTGCACTGTGTGACAGGGTGTGCAGGAGGATGGGGCTGCCTGTGGTCTGCACTGTGTGACTTTTAA
Source organism: Bufotes viridis (assembly GCA_033119425.1). Taxonomy (NCBI): domain Eukaryota; kingdom Metazoa; phylum Chordata; class Amphibia; order Anura; family Bufonidae; genus Bufotes; species Bufotes viridis. The sequence goes on along the minus strand of CM065597.1, from coordinate 38,580,426 downwards.
GGGAGTCTGTCACCAAAATATGACGTTATACACCACTGACATGGCTCTCTAGCACACCTATCCATGATTCAAATGGTACCTTTGTTATTTTCTTCTGACTTTTACCAGCAGGAAAAACGCAGTTTAATCCATATGCAAATAAGGGCTTGCAAGTGCCCAGGGGCGGCATTTGGTGTGTAGGAGCCAGGCTGCTCTGCCTTCTTTTTACATTACTCCTCCCCAGCCTCTTCCTTGGCCTCCCCTGCAAGTCCCTTTGTTTGCTTCTGGTCCGCCCCCTAGTCACTGGTTTCACGCTAGTGCTGGTGCACTGCGCACGTGCGGGATATCGGACGGTCCTGTGGATGACGCAAGGGACAGCAAACAGACAGCCTTTGTAGAGGATCCGGTCGTCATCCGGAAAAACTGATCCGTTATTTTTTTTAAAGGTCTGCGCATGCGCAGAACGGATCCGTCAATGTGGTATTTTTAATGCCGCAGCCGGCACTAAGACATTTCAATGTAAATTAATGCCGGATCTGGCATTCCGGCAAGTTTTCCAGTATTTTGGCTGCAGATAATCTCTGTCCAAAAAACGTGCAGTGACTGAACTGAAGACATCCTGATGCATTATGAACAGATTTCTCTCCATTCAGAATGCATTTGGATAAAACTGATCAGTTCTTTTCCGGTATTGAGCCCCTAGGACGGAACTCAATGCCAGAAAAGAATAACTCTAGTGTGAAAGTACCCTACAGCCCCAATGGTAGCTTAAGGTTGGCTTACCACCCCTTAAAGCACATGAACAGATTGTCACAAATGAGGTATGGGAGGGAACACCACACCAACAAGAGGGAAGGGAATAAGCCACTAGGCCTCAACCATAGGGAAAGGGTCCCTCCTATAGAGCCCTACTCCTTGCCCTGACTCCTATCCATATGGGCACACCTTGAAGGTAGGAATGCCCATACACCAGGACCTGGAGACCCTAAAGAGCCCTACGGGTATTGGCAGGGCTTGAGACGACCTGTTCCTTCTCAGATGAACGAACCAGCGTCTCCCTGAGGCCTAGTAACAACAGACACGGGGAGGCACAACAAAACACAAAGGAACGAGACACTTAACTTCTGTAGTGAGCTGGACGAGCAGGAACTCCAGAGAGGACAACACACAAGCTCTTCCAAAACCAAATTAAGCTATCAACCGCATAGCCAGAAGGGTGAGTTCAGACTATATAGGGGAGGTGTAATGACCACTAAGCTACACCTGAAACAAGGGATGTGGTCAATAACAACAACAAGACTGAAGCAAGAGTAACCAAAGAGGCTGTTAGATCCCTTCATGTGTAGCCAGTCTTTTCGTTCTTCTGATACCTGTCACGGGAGGGACCGTGACACTGATACACTGTCACAGGAGCCATCTCCTCCTGTGTGCAGGTGCTGAAGGTGTACAGGACATCCTGTTGCCTGTATCTTTGTGTGCACTAAATGCTTTCACCATTTGCACAGAGGAGGACGCAGCTCGGTAAGAAAATGATTGGCACTACTGCAAAGTCGAATCACATTACTATGACCACTTCCTATTTTGATGTCAGCAGCGCGTAGCTCATGAAGGAAGTCACGTGTCTTGGGCCAAAATGAACCAGGGGGCTACCAGATGTATGTCTAAAAGAACAGTTCAGCGAATCCTACTGTGTATGGGGCTCCAGACGGATGGTCACTGCACCTCTGCTAACGAAGTTGCATCGGAAGACAAGCCTTCAATCTTTGCTGCAGCATTGGCATTGGATCTCCGTTGATTGACAAAGGGTTGTCTTCTCTGATGAGTCACTTTTTCTGCTTCAAAGTACGGATGGACGTTGGCGTGTCAGGCGAGAAACATCAGAGAACAAACAGCCTGCAACCATTGCTGGAAGAACACAAGTCGGTGGTGGCGGCTTTATTGTCTGGGGAATGTTTTTATGGCATTCTTTGGGTATAAATCTATCCTTGCAGATCACGTACACCCATACATGCTAATTGCCCTCCCTGGGGTGGATGGGATCTCCCAGAAAGACAATCCTACATGTGACGTGGCTAGAAAAGTACAACATTGGTTGGAAGAGCATGACCAAGGCTTCCATGTACTACCCTGGTTCCCTAATTACCCAGACATAAACCCAATTGAGCATCTATGGGGCCGCCTCGATTGTCGTGTTCACTCTATGGATCCTCCTCCACGCCCCTTCAGCAGCTATAGATTGTCACTGTACCATTCACAAAGTGTAGGGCAGTTCTGTATTGACTAGACACATCTGCCCACACTGTAACACCACAACCACCAAAGGCAAAATATGGCTGATGCATAGCGCTCTACTTGACGTCTCCAACATCTTTGTCCACCATAATTTCTGGTCAGGGTAAATCGACTTTTATCAGTGAGCAGCACTGAGGCTCACTGGTCCCTTGTCCAGCATAGATGCTCCCTGGCCCATGCAAGACAATTGTGCCTGGTGCTGTGGTCAGGTATCCTTGCAGGTCATCTAGCATGCAGACCATGCTGATGTAAACACTTTCAAATGGTCTGACGTGACACTTTGGTGTCTCTCACCGTCCTTAAATGTACCTGGAGTTGTATGGCATTCATCATCCGGTTCCGCAGGGCATTGTTCACAATGAAGCGGTCATCAGTGTGGGATGTGGCCAAAGGATGTCCACTTCTATGCTGTTCTGTGACTCTCTGTTGGAACCTGATGATGACACTGACACTCTAAGCTCAGTAGCCACTTCCATCTGAGAATGAGAACATCCTGCTTGAAGCCTCAATATGTAGTTCAATTGTTAGGTTTCGTCTTGGTCTCCTGATGTCAAAATGTGAACAACATGATGAGGAGGACTGTTTAAATTGGCGATTCATGGATCAAACAGCTGTTGTGAATTGCCGTTACGCGCCTTGTTAGAGAACAGCAAGTTGTGCAAAAAGTACTAAAACATTGAAGCGTTGGACATGTGCATTCAAAAGATTAGAGAAGGTCACATTAAGTTCACCGGTAAAGGTTACAGTGCATTTTAGGTTTGTTCTAAAATTTCACCTACAAGCCAAATATCCCTAACTTTTTGTGAGTAGTGTATGTCTTTGCAGAGAATTTGGAGAAATTAATCTAGATATCACTCTAACTTCAGATTTTTTTTGTTTTATTTTATTATAATATATGGAACAATGACTACAGTGTCATTAGCTCATTGCAGGGACCTGATATTTGTACTCATGGGCAGCGTATCACTAAAGCTTAGTGTTATGACAGTGTCATGAGACTCTGTGGGTGACGGCGGGATAAAACTGATGACTAAATATGTATATTTATCTTTCATGCTTCATGTAAAGTGTAATAAAGACTTGTTCAAAAATGGTGACAAATGTGATTTTGCAAAGGGTAATGGACTGTTAAAGCACAGAAGGGAATGGTTTTAATCCACTAATTGAGCATTAAAGTACATTACTATCAAATAAGGTCAGATACTCTCTCAGTCCTGTAGGGCTTTCTGGGCGAGAACAGTCTTTAACACCGAAGTTGAGAAAAAAAATGACTTGGAACAAGACATCCAAACAGCCTACAACTTAACTGGTAGCGTGATGACAGACCTGCAGATAAGATATATTGGCCCAAGCTTGCTTATAGTCAACCATATTTTCTACATTTGTCCTCTTTTCAATGTGAACTGCACTGAAGAACACGCTATTGACACCTTTTCCAAAGACTGCATGTAGACTCTATCAGGAGAGTAGTCACACGATGGCTGAGAACGAAACTGACGCTGGAGTTCGAAGTAATGGAACAGAACCCCTGGACAGGAAATCTGCAATCTTTGATATTCACACATTAGTTCCGGTCACAATCATCTGCATTATGCTCTTTCTTTTGGGTGTGACAGGCAACTTGATAACCATTTTAATCTTTAAGAGGTATAAAGACATGAGGTCCACAGTGAACATGTACCTCTCCAGTATGGCAGTGTCGGACATTCTGATTTTCCTTGGCGTGCCATTCGATTTGTACAGAATTTGGAAATATAGACCTTATATCTTTGGGAACTTTGTCTGCAAGTTTGGGTATTACCTGAGTGAGAGCTGCACCTACTGCACAATTCTTCACATCACCACTGTAAGTGTAGAAAGGTATCTTGCCATTTGTTTCCCCCTTAAAGCCAAAATCATGATCACTAAGAAGAGAGTGAAGATCATCATCATATTCTTGTGGATGCTTGCCTTCATTACTGCCGGACCAATATTGCTTCTGTTTGGAGTAGAACATCCTTTTGGAACTCAACCTGAGGAGACCAAGGAATGCACTACCATGGAACATGCCAAAAATGGCCTTCTCTCTACTATGACCTGGGTGTCAACCATTTATTTCTTCATTCCTGTCTGCTTTCTGATATTGCTTTATGGTCTAATCTGTAGGAAGCTTTGGAAGAACAAGCATGGGATACAGGGTCCTACTGCGGCCAATAGAGGGAAGCAACACAAGCAGACAGTGAAAATGTTGGGTAAGTCACCTCTGGAAATACATTGCTCCATTGTCCATTTAAACTTATTGTCTGTGGTTCCCACTATGTAATTTTGGATTTATAAACTGGATATACCATGGAGATGTCAAGACAGGTATTACTGGTGCTGGTGACAGTCATTAAAGTGTCATTTTCAAATGCCAAAAGGGGTTCTCCACCATTTGAACACACATTTTGGATCTCTTCCCTCCACTATGTTTACCTGCTCCCCACTGCTTGGTTCTATCTTCTTCCACTGGGTGATGTGCTGCTTGGGGGACACATCAGTAGGTACAGTAGGTGCATCTCTCACTCAGGTAATACCAGGTAGGTGCAGCTCTCACTCCAGTAATACCCAAACTTGCAGACAAAGTTCCCAAAGGTATTCGTTGGCTGCAGTGGCAGTGGCACACGTGACTCCTAACCACATGAGTAGTTGACAAGTGGAGAACAGACCATGGTGAAAGGAAGAAGCCATGTAAGGCAAGTTTCAGACTAGTGCTAGATATCTGGCAGGCTTTTCTGGCAGGGGGCATCCTGACAGATCTCTCTATAATCCGGCATGGCCAGTAGCTTGAAAGTCTGTGTTCGGCCCCATTAACTATAATGGAGACCGTCTGAGTTCTGGCCGCAACCCGGCAAATATGCTGATAATTGGCTGGACGAAAACAGTTTCTGTCCGGCCAATTCTCTGCATATTTTCCGGTTGTGGCCTGATCTCCGCCGGTCCCCTTTATAGTTAATGGGGCTCAGGTAGCGTCCAGCAGTGCCGGAACAGCCTGCCGCATATGTCTAATGCAAATGTTAAACAAGCCGGACATAGTTATTCCCACCTGGAACCTGCACCTATCTCTTGATCCGGGGGTCCCACGACCTTCGTCTTGCGGCTGCAGTGAATGGAGAGGTGGCTGCGCATGCACGGCTCTCTTCATTCACTTCTACTCGACTAAGCAGTCGTCTACAGCGCATGCATGAGATTTCAGAGGCGCTTCTATAGACATGGGACTTGTGTCGGCATGGCAGTCATGTGTGATTAGAGGCCTCCCAGATGGCTACTCGTGGCTTATTGCATGTGCCATCTTAAAGGTACATTTTTTTAAAAACTTTTTGCCTTTTCAGAATGTTTATTAAAGGACATCTGTCAGCAGATTTGTACCTATGACACTGGCTGACCTGTTCACATGACATCCTGAAGGCATCTGTGTTGGTCCCATGCTCATATGTGTCCGCATTGCTGAGAAAATGATGTTTTAATACATGCAAATGAACCTCTAGGAGCAACTGCCACGGCCTCTGCACTTTGATTGACAGGGCCAGGTAGGTGTGATCACGTCAACCAAAGTGCAGAGGGCGCAGCAGTTGCAGAGAGCAGAGCCTCTAGGAGTAACAGCAACACCCCTGTTGCTGATAGATGCTCATGTGCATACATTAAAACCTAATTTTTCTCAGCAATGTGGGCACATATGAACAGGGGACCGACATAGATGTCTTCACCTTCCAAGCGCACATGTAACAGGTCAGACAGCTTCATAGGTACAAATCTGCTGACAGATGCCCGTTAAGAAGCATGTCTGCATCACCACAAAAGACAGGAATAACAAGGTGGTGGAGGTTTACTGTGGCAAATCTATGAGGCAGGTTCCCTTTAATGTCTGTTCAGTGGATATAGCTCCAACCACTATAGGCAGATAAAGACACCCCCCCCCCCCTTACTAAGCCAGGTATGAGTTAAAGGGGGTAGATCGTTATCCACTCACTTGGTTTATAATATGGTAATGTGTGTAGTCTTTTTCTCTTTTAATAATCAAAACGAAACCTAAACCTACTGTGAGGGTTCATTATGATGGCCATATTTGATCGGTTGTTCTCTGAAGCCCACATGGCAGCCAGAGCTATAATATGGGAATATTTTATAGTGGACGTCTCTCAGTTACAAAAAGAAATAAAGATAAAAGCTTTTCCAGCCTTGTTCTACAACCTGGACATTGTGTAGATTTCAAGAGTGTCCTGTCCAGAACATGCTGTAACCAGACCATCAAAGACATTCACAGCACGGTGTGTTATGCCAGCCATTGACAGAAGGCAGTGTTCATTTTTCTTCTGCGGAAACCTTTTTCAATATATTAATAATAGAAAAAAATTGGAACACAGCCCGTCATGGGCTGAGACACAAATGTCAGAGAAAGGCGGGGGAGTTCTAGGCGTAATCAGATTTTCAAGCTGAGTGAGGCCAAGAGCAGTGTTCCTCAACTCCAATCCTTGGGGTCCACCTGCCGGTCATGTTTTCAGGATTTCTTTATTATTGAGTAGTATTGGGAGAATCCGAATTTCCTCGCGCTTCGAGGTAATGGATAATTTTTTTCTAAAATGGCTGCTGCACATGTTACTAAGTGAAGGTAAGAAGCCCGGGAACGCAATATGACCCATAATGCCGAACAGCTTATGCGCTAGGGACAGTGTTGCTGACAGCTATTAATAGCAGAATATTGGACATTGTAGGGAGATCATAGGGAGAGTTTTTAGAGACTGTAGGGAGAGTAGAGGGTAAGTGCATCTTGTTGAACTACTGCCACATTTCCAGTTAATTTATTAGTTTATACATAGAATTACTGTGCCTCAGTATTAAAGGGCGGTCTAATATATCGCTGCGTTTATCTTGTTCAACTGCTGTAACATTAATAGTTAATCCTTTACATTACTGATACAGTCACTCTACACTATGGCCAATAGACAGTTGCCTGGGCTTTTCAAAGGAACGGCAAGTGGCAAAAATGCTGCTGCAGCCAGCACAAGTAACAGCAGAAGAAGGGGTGGTGGTAGCAGCAGCCACAGCAAGAGGCCAGAGCTGCCACTGTCATTCTAGTGGTCATGTTTCGACCAACATCCAGCTGTACTGGAACAGTTGACTTGCTCTTCAACATCATCTCAAGTGACAACAGACACACACAGCCAGGAATTGGTGGGTCCTTCTGACACTATGCTTAGTTGGCAACAGTTAGAGGCCAGCACAGACTTGGAAGAGAGGTCCACTGCTGACTCCTCTAGGCGTGCAACTATTGATGATGATAGTCGGGTGGGAGCACATGTTGCGAGAGGTCAGGGGCGTAAGCAAGAGACAGGTGAGGGTGACACAACTGACAACCAAACAGATGTAGATGATGATATAGCTGATTGCACATGGGAGCTGGGTGAAGAGAGGGCACCATTATAATCAGGGGGTTAGGATGGCAGCGTTGCTATGAGACAGGAGGGTGAAAGCAGTGGGAGATCTGCAGCCAAACGTGGGAGGGGCATACCATCTGCTACTCGGGAGACTACCTGTGAGGATCACACTAGCAGTGCCCTGGTTCATAAAAGCAGCGGCAGGCAGGCATCACGCAGTGTTGAAGGGAAAATGCCATACTCGCCAGTGTGGGAATTTGTCACCAAATCACTGGGGGCGTTAGCGTGACAGTATGCAGGATGTGGGGCAGAAGTTCAGGCACTGCTAGGGTGCTAATGTTGGCAAAACGGCCCTGCACCAACACATGGAGCATCACTATAAAGTGGCATGGGAAAGCAGAATTTAGTGTTACAGCCTGATGCAGCAACCACTGCATCTCCCACCAGCCCGCATCAGGGGTTGCCAACATCAGCAGAAAGAAGCTGTTGTTCCTTCCTATTAACTTCATTGTTGTCTATTGCTCCTGATGCTCCTCCACCTCCTTCTCCTCGCCACTTGTTTCGATGGCAATCTAATACCGAGGTTATTGCACAAAGATAACAGTATGCGTGCACTCATCCAACAGTGCAGAAGCTGAACGTGTACCTGGCCAAGATACTGGTCCTACAGTCTCTCCCTTTCCTTGTAGTTGACTATGGAAGTAGTATGTTGTAGAATGTGTAAATCGTTCTTATTTTTATGCAACCCTTACGGGGGCCAGGTCTAAATGATGACCATCCTCATCTTCTGCTGGCTTTACTTCCTCTAAATCATTCTTTGCAGGAAGTCAGCAAGATGCAGAGAGAGGAGGACACGATATTCCTGAGGACATATCATCGGTATTAGATGATGTGGAAAAGCAGAAGAGTTCTTCGACCTGTAGGGCAGGAGAGCGGTTGGGGTTGGAGCAGTGGGTTTGCAACTAGGGAGTTGGGGGCTTTCTTCTTGTGTCACTTCGGGAATGCTCCATGACCATTTTTCTCTGTTCTTATTATTAGTTTGTTGGATCCAACTGCCAGTCACCTGCTGTGCTACGAGGTACTCTTCATGTAGTTTCAGGATGCAAGGGTTAAAGAGTAACTAAACTTTTATAATCATTTTTAATATGTTCTCCCTAATCCTCTAAAAAATTCTAATATACTTTATTTATTAATTTTCTATTTTTACTATACTTTTACATCCTTAAAGCGCACCATTCAGTGTGCGTTTAAAACTCACATCTACGTATACCGCTGACAGCTCAGCGGTGTACGGAGTACAGAGTACTCATTTTATGAATGGGCAGCAGCAGGGCGTACAGGCAGGAGTGCACATTGCTGCTCCTTGGACAATTACTAACTCCTGGCATAGCACATGGGTACCCTGTACCCATATACTATGCCAGGATTAGCTGAGCGAAGCGGGCTCCTGTCTGTCCTGCAGTTCAGGACTTACCACAGGTAGGTATTCATTCTGTGGGATATTCTCAAATCATGACTGGCAGGTGGGCCCAGAGGACTGGAGTTGGGGAACATTGGCCTAGAAGACACAAATGAAGGAGAGTCGAGTTTGCATAAACTCTTTGTTTCTTCTTAACTTTTGCTATGTGATGTGGGTATACGCAATGGCGGATTATAATAGGGGCTTTTGGGTCGGCAGCCCCGGGCCCCACGTTTCCAAGGGGCCTCTGGCTGTCAATCCAAAACACTCATTCTCTTAAAAGCCTGCAGTGTGTTGCCAGTCTTCATAAGCAGAATATTGGAGGGAAAGGGAGGGTGAATGAGGAAGGGTGAGGTGCCCTCTGGACGTCAGGTCATGTTCTGATGTTGGGTCATTTTCACAGACTATTCCCACAATGTAAAGCTGAGCATCTGTTGGCTGTAACTAAATACAGTATAGCCACTAGTGTTGGAGTGCGAATCAGGAAGAATCCAGGAGACCTGTCTTCTGTTCCCCCCAGAAGTTTTCCTGGTATAAAAAAACATAAAAGAAAAAAAAAAAAGAGCTCTGTCCTACAGTATGGCCCTTCACTATATCAGCTACATGACAGAAGATAACAAGGGTAAGTGTGTGTATAATGTGTGTGTATATATGTATATATATATATATATATACAGATGTAGCAGGGTTAGCAATCCCGCTGTTAACTCAAATTTCTTAACTCATTTAATTATCTTGAGAAAAAAGCCATTGAAAAGCAATTGAAGGTGTTTGCTTAGATTAGATAACCAAACTCAGAAATCTCAGAAAAAAGGAGTGCTAACCATGCTACATCTGTATATATATATATATATATATATATATATATATATGTGTGTGTATATACATACCTACTATATATCATATACACACTATATATACATATACACACCCGCTATATATATACCCACAAATATATATATATATTAGTTAGTGTGTGTGTGCATGTATATATAGTGTGTGTGTATATACAGTGTGTATGTGTGGGGGGCCCAAGTTATGTGCAGGACCGGCGCAAGGATTTTTTCCAACACAAGCAAAGCTCCTTTTTGGTCAATTAGTATTACCATAATTATTATTTGCCAAATGCCAGCATAATGAGAGAGAGAGAGAGATGTTTTAAGGCATTTTTATTACTTTCTGCATTGTCAAAAGTTTACATGCATTTCATTAATATTTGGTACCTTTGCCCTTAAACTGTATGACTTGGGTCAAACGTTTTGGATATCGTTCCACAAGCTTCTCACAATAGTTGGTCGGAATTTGGGCCCATTCCTCCTGACAAAACCGATGTAACTGAGCCATGCTTGTTGGTGGCCTTGCTCGCACCTGCCTTTTACAATAGGATTGAGATCAGGGCTTTGTGTCGGCCGCTTCAAAACATTGACTTTGTTATCCTTAAGAGACTTTGTATCCAGGAAAGGTTTATTCTGATTTCATGTCAGATATTGAGAAAACATGCAGATGTGTCTTTTTATATAGTGTATGTAAACTTCTTGTTTCCACTGTATGTGTGAACATGATTGTTAATGCTGATTCAAATCCACACAAGGGGGGATTTATCAAAACTGATGTAAAGGAAAACTGGCTTAGTTGCCCATTAGTTTCACCTTTCATTTTTCAGAGATTCTTTGGAAAATAAAAAGTGGAATCTAATTGGTTGCTATGAGCAAAAATCTTTTCCAAGGACTTTACAATGCTGCTATGCTGCTTCTACCAAACATCAGATGGGGACATGAAGTCAGTAGAATCTTCTTCAGGTGGCTATACATTGATCATGGATTTCAGGCATGGATTTCATATGACCCCTGAAGGTGTCCTGTGATATCTGGCACCATGACCATAGCAGAAGATTCTGTAAGTCCTGTAAGTTGTGAGGTGCGGCCTCTATCGATTGGACTTACTTTTCCAGCTCCAAATTTGGAGGCCGTTAACAGCTTGAGTTCTTTGTCATGTTCCTCAAAGCATTCCGGAGCAATGTTTGTAGCATGGTAGGACAACAGGGAACACCACTGCCATGAAGGGGTGTACTTGGTGTGAAGTAGTGTTCAGGGACTTGCAGGTCATGATAATATCCACAAGAATGTTACGACCCAAGGTTTCCCAGCAGAGCGTGGTCCAGTACATCACACTGCCCTCGCTGGCTTGTCTTCTAAGGGCTCATCCACATGAACGTATTTTCTTTCCATGTTCCATTTTTTTTGCGGACCGTATACGGAACAATTATTTCAGTGGGTCTGTGTGCATTCCGTTTCCGTATTTCCATTTCGCAAAAAAACAGAACATGTTCTGTTATTGTCTGCATTATGGACAAGGATAATACTGTTCTGTTAGGGGCCAGCTGTTCTATTCCACAATGCACACAGACATCATCCGTATTTTTTGCGGATCCGTTTTTTGCAGACCGCAAAATACATACGTTCGTGTGCATTAGGCCTAATAGAATATGTGATTCACCAGACCAGGCCACCGTCTTTCATTTCTCATTATCCAGTACAGTTGCTCACATGCTCTCTCTAGGAAATTTCTGCTGTGTAGCGATGAGATAGCTACAGCTATCAGGGCATGCTGGGAGTTGTAGTTTATCAACAGCTGGAGGGCCGCAGGTTGGGCATCCCTGATCTAATGCACGCCAGTACACCCATTTGAAGATACCAATTATCTAGCCATCGCAAATTGGCCCTTATCAGAGTTGCTCAGATCCTCACTCTTGCCCATTTTACTGCTTCCATCATCAACTTCAAGAACCGTTCATTCGCTGCTTTAGGTAGCCCCCTCCTTCATAATATAAACAATGGGGAGACTTATCAAGGCCGGCACTTTCTCCGCTGGCCTTGCTATCTTCTGCACTGCTGGAAGAATCACCTGATGTTTGATGAGGTGCAGGCCTTGTAATAAATTAGGATCATTATCCAGCACTGTAGTGCCTAAACAGAAATGTCTGGCTTCATTTGCACCAGAAGTAAATAAAGGGGCGAAGGTGGTGTAAAAACCACCACTTGGAACTATTTTTTCAAAAATTACAAACACGCAGTTTGTAACTCCAGTGGTACACACTAATCGATAAATCATTATTCATTAAATTGATTATTACTGATATCTGACCAGTGGCGGTCCAACTCTCCCACCACTCCTGCCGATCAGATGTTGAAAGAGGTTGTAGTGCTCAAGTGACATTGGTTACATGGGATTTGTGCTTTCTGCTCCAGCAGCTTCTGAAAACAGCTGATCAGTGAGGGTGCGGGGAGTCCCCCACCGATCGGATATTGATGACATTAATGGCATATCCTATCAATATGTCATATGTTCCAGATTGCAGTACCCCTTTAAAGCAATCTTTCCATATTATAGACTTAGAAGTTTATAATGGCTTTTGTGTTTTTCAGCTGTTGTCGTGTTGTCCTTTGTGTTGTGCTGGCTGCCCTTCCATATTGGCCGGATCTTGTTTGCGTGGGTTGGACTAAGACGAAAAGACTACTATCACCTCACACAGTACTTCAACCTCATCTCTATGGTTCTCTTTTACCTGGGTGCCTCCATCAACCCTATGCTGTACAACATTATGTCACAAAAGTACAGGGCCGCCATGACTAAAATCCTCAGTCCAAGGGAAGATCCACAATCTAGGAACATGCCAAGGAGCGAGCAGTCTTCTCTGGAAGGGACAGAGGTCACTTCTTTCATGATGCTCAAGTCCATCGAAACTGAGAAATTTCTGGGTCACCACTGTTGAAGAGAAGTGTTGCTGTTTACGGATTTGGATTAACAGGACCAGTTTATATACATTTCTTTAAACCTACTTTGATGAGAAGATCTTTGGACCTATCATATAATTCTACAGCCATTCATACTGGAAGATATACAAGTACCATGTGGAAACTCTAGGCGTAAGGCTCAATACTACAGAACCGAAGAGACTCTGTGGATGACCATCAATGGTCCATGCACATGACTTTGCCATGTACCTGGACCAATGGAGAGGAGAGATATTGCCATCTTTTTGTTTGGTTGTGGTGTCCGATGAGGCTCCATGGGAAGTGGAGCCATAGGGGTTGTTACTTTTGAATTTGCTTCTGTACATTTTATTCTATTTTCGTCACAGCTGAACCTGTAGAGTGAAGATCACTCATTGACAACACTTTCAAGTTTGGCCACACTTGGTATAGACAGGTGCATGGTACGGCCATGGGCACGCCCGTGGCTTGTACTTTTGCAAATATCTATCTCAGCAAATTGGAAGATAGGTTTGTGTTTGACATCAACAATCCATTTATTTATCTGATACATAGATTTGTCTGCTATGTGGATGATGTCTTCATGGTGTGGAGGGGAACGTGGGCAGAATGCTCAGAGTTAGTGGCCTATTTAAATTCTGTGAATGACATGAATATTTTATTCACTTTGAATTTTGGGGGACCACTCTTGAATTTCTTGATGTGCGCATCTCTATTGTAGATGGGGCCATCATTACAGAAACTTTTCGTAAGCCCACCGCATCCAATTCCCTTCTACACCATGACAGTTTCCATCCACATAGCGTGAAGGAGGCCATCCCTTATGGTCAATTTATACGTCTTAGGCGTATTAACAACACTGATGCTGGCTATGATAGACAGTCAGCTGAGTTAAAATCTAGATTCCTTCAGAGGGGTTACCCCAGGAAAGTGGTTGATAGGGCTTACACCAGAGCTCGATCGAGAACACGGCCTGACCTCCTATACGGAACAGGCATTGGAGACAAGAAAGAGGAGAACAGCGATAGATTTGTTTTTGTGTTTAAGTTTAGCCCCCTAGCTAACCTCATCAAACAGACGATTGTAAGCAACTGGGACCTACTTAGAACAGAATCTGGTTTAGGAGCTATCATTCATAATAGACCTCTTATTACCTTTAGGAGAACCAATGGTCCATGCACATGACTTTGCCATGTACCTGGAACAATGGAGAGGAGAGATATTGCCATCTTTTTGTTTGGTTGTGGTGTCCGATGAGGCTCCATGGGAAGTGGAGCCATAGGGGTTGTTACTTTTGAATTTGCTTCTGTACATTTTATTCCATTTTCGTCACAGCTGAACCTGTAGAGTGAAGATCACTCATTGACTTACTTAGGACATTGTGCACAGAGTGAGGTGAGATCTGACCATCACCCCATGTGAATCGTGTGACCCGGTGTTATCTGTATATAGCCGTTACCTGATATTGTTATCCTGTGATAATGGGAGGACTGCAGATAAGTGATCTCTATATTGCAGGAAGTTGTAGACTATTGTGAGGCTCGGTGGCTGGGGTTAAAACTGCAAGATTTCAGTTTTTTTTTTAAATATAGTTAAATAAAATAAAAATAAAAAAGCACTCTCCAGATATCCTTAAAGAATATGTGTAAGGCTGTGCTCACATCACGCTATTTTACCACATTTAATGTATACACGACATGCATGTTAAATACCGCCAATGGATGTCACACAGTGGCATTCATCAATACGTTTTTGCCCGGACTCTGCAGGATGGAAAAGCATAGTATACTACGTTTTTGCATCATTTTTTCCCCCCAACATATGTTAAACATGGGACAAAAATGTGACCGGAAAACTTAAAGGGGTTATCCGAGATATATTAAGTTAATCCAAACTTCTTTATCGATATATATAAAACATTTTTGTAATTGACTTACTTTAAAAATAATGCACCGTTTACAATCTGCAGAATGTTGTCATTTGTCCACTGACGTCACCCTGCTTGAGGATTTTGTGCCCGCCCCTTCTGACTCTCCGTCTTCATTCAGCACGGCTCTGGTAAGGATCGCGCATGCGCGATCCCTGCACAAAGCTCGTAGCTGACAGCGTTAGCAGGCCTGGAAGCCCGCCTTCTTGGTCTCTGCTCTATTAGCGACGATCTCTGGTAAGAGATCGCGCATGAGCGATCCCTTACCAGAGCCGTTCTGAATGAAGACAGAGGCAGAAGGGGCAGGCTTCCAAAGCCTGAGCGCTGTGGAATCTGTCAGCACGGCTCTAATAAGGATCGCGCATGCGCGATCCTTACCAGAGCCGTGCTGAATGAAGACGGAGAGTCAGAAGCAGGGCTGTGGAGTCGGAGTCGAGGAGTCGGAGTCAATTTTGGGTACCTGGAGTCGGAGTCGGCAAAAAATGGACCGACTCCGACTCCTACTAGATTTAAATTGGAATAAAAAAAAATTGGAATAAAAAAAATGCAAGTTTAAATGTCCCAATTCAGATAAAGTTAGAATTAATTACTTCTCTACTGTAAGAATAAAGGCCAATGCATGCAGTGCGTCACGTTACCGCTAAACAACCAATAAATAGAAAAAAGGGAGAGAGGGGGACAGCGCCTCCTGTGTGGGACCGTTTGGTATAGGGAGTATGAAAATAATAAAATGTCCTTACCAGATGCGGTTGTGAGGAAGTCACAACCGCTTGTAGTGCTCTGCTGGTATTGCCCGACCAGCGTCCGGGGTTTTGCCTTGCTGCAGCCTCTTGTTCCTCCCGCTGGTAGAGCTGGTAGCAGTAGATAAAGAAGTAAATAAAAAGGGAAAAGATTTGCAGGCGCTGCTGGCTGGAGATCGGAAGACTGAGGTAGTACTGGAATTACTGCTTTTGCATGTCAACGCGTTTCGAGGGGTTTTTCCCATACGTCAGGACAATGTGCAAAAGCATTAATCGCATTGTCCTGACGAAAGAGAACACCAGTGACTAACTAAAGCATGCCTCAATTCACAGCGTCTGTCCAGTCTCATCCAATCTTTTCTTTGCTTGTACTATCTACACGTTACCGCTAAACAAAGACGTTAAGTGACCGTGAAGAAGCTTTTCATATGCTTTACTATGCAGTTAAAGGGACACTGACAGGCTGATTTACCGGCTAAAGATATATCTGCTGAGTATTCATCAGAGGATTAGGAATACAACTAGGCGACTGTTACCCCCAGTTGAGGTTTACTTGTGTTTAAAACGTTTTAATCAATATGCAAATTCTCTACCTTTGTGCCCAAGGGGCAGGCGCACATGTAGAGTACTGGCAGCACTAGACAGGACTAGGTAGCGAGGAGGAAGAGAAAGCTGGCACAGCCTCAGCATAGCCAGACGAGGCTGCTGCCAGCACTCTACACGTGCGCCTGCGCAGGAATTCAGCGTTCGGCTAGCCTGAAAAAAAGGCCAGTGCAGTGAATAATAACGAGGGAACAGCGCTGGGAAGCTGTACTCGGGCGCGGCTGGGCACAAAGCCGCAGGAGACAGCTGCCCCATTGGGCACAAAGATAGTGAATTTGCATACAGATTAAAATGTTTTTAAACACAAGTACAGCTTAACTGGGAGTAACATTAGTATAGTTTTATTCCTAATTCTCTGATGAATACCAGTATATATATATATCTTTAGCTGGAAAATCAGCCTGTCAGTGTCCCTTTAAGGAGCGACAATACTTACACTTTCCATTGTCTTGTGGTCTGCTGTTACAGGGAACCCATGGTTATCCTCGCCTCTCACTGATAACTGATTAAGGACTGGAGACACTTGTATAAGTGAAGGGAATGGATAGTCAATAGTTCAAGACTGAAGCTGTAAACCATTTGAAAAACTGCTATCATTCAGCTAAGGCTATAAAACATGTAAACTCAGATTGTTAGCTTAAATTTTAAACATGACTATGGGATTCTACTAGGAAAATCATGTTTTAAAATAAATGCCCCTTCCCTGCCCCTTCCTGGATCCTCCCACTGCTCTATCTTCAGCAGAAGATCAGCACACAAAGGAGAAGGCAGCAGCTTCTGCTCAACTACCTCTGTGCTAGAGAGATTAGAAGAACCCAGGTGGAACAGCTTGTATTTGCATATTAAATACAGAGGGAGTCGGAAGTTCTCAAAATCTGAGGAGTCGGGAGTCGGACAATTCATCTACAGATCACGTCCTGGCCAAATGGCGACATTCTAGCAGGAGGTGGAAAAGCATAGTATACTACGTTTTTGCATCATTTTTTCCCCCCAACATATGTTAAACATGGGACAAAAATGTGACCGGAAAACTTAAATTTAAAGGGGTTGTGTCACTTCAGCAAATAGCATTTATCATGTAGAGAATTTTATTACAAGGCACTTACTAATGTATTGTGATTGTCCACATTGCCTCCTTTGCTGGCTGGATTCATTTTTCTCAATCACATTATACAGTGCTTGTTTCCATGGTTACGACCACCCTGCAATCCAGCAGCGGGGGTCATGCTTGCACACTATAGGAACAAACTCCGGCCTGCGCACACTCCCAGCCACCAGGGAGGCCCGAACTTTTTCCTATAGTGTGCAAGTGTGACCACCACTAATGGATTGTAGGGTGGTCATCAGCTCTGGAACTGCAGTGTATAATATGATGGAAAAAGAAATCCAGCCAGCAAAGGAGGCAATATGGACAATCACAATACATTAGTAAGTGCCTTGTATTAACTGCATGAAAAATACCACTTGCTGAAGTAAGACAACCCCTTTAACAGTAGGCCCTTCTCTGATGGCATATTGCATAGATTAAAAAAAAAAAAAAAAAAATTATATACTTTTTGTGAATTCTGAATTAATCTAGTAGGGTCCTCTGTTTGGGACTCTTTGCCAGAGTGGAGATTTTCAAGTGAACCCCCAAAATATAAAGGATTGTACAGAGGACAATCTTATTTCAGGCACAGTTCTCAGATGTCATGGGCCAAAATTTACGGTAGGTCCATATGAGGTAGTTTGATTACTATTGTTTTGGGGAGTGGGAGGAAACCTATATATGGGTCAGCTCATATATATTGCATCATTAGCCTCTAGAATTTCCTGCCACAACATTGAGAGCAGCTTCATCAGCAGGACATTTCGGGGGAAATTCATTATTTTCATCATTCTCCCACTGCTGTCTTTTGGCATAAAATAAATTGCTGTTCCACTGGATTTGTGACTTTTCAATGCAACTGTTCTAGTCAGAAACTACCGTAAATAATAGCAGAAATCAAGAGCAGCTCTGAGGTGCCGATTATATTCCGGCACACGGACTGTGCCATCATAAATGACATGGCTTCTCTGGCAGCGCAAGCTCCATCAAGGCCCAAATAGCACATGCCGGTCTTGTTAAGTCAGGACCATAATTTTCTTAAAGAGGCTGTCCCACGAAAAATATTCAGCAGTTTTCATATCCGCACCTGGATCAGAATAGTTTTGTAATTGCATGTAATTCAAAATTAAGTACAGAAACTGAGTTATTAAATAAAATGTATCTGTATAGCGCCACCTGCTGTCTGTTCTTATTTATCTGTCCGCCTCACTGAGAAGGATGCATATGTTCAGTTCCATTCTTCAACTACCTCCAGAGCTGTGATAGGGAGAAAGCTGCAGCGAAAAGGTCACACCCATAAAGGGCACTCTTCGAGCTATCACCTTGAAATAAATCTAGCACAGCAATTGGAGCAATGAATGAGGAGATATCTGGATCCATGTGAGATATAAGGGTACTTTCACACTAGTTCCGTCGTCGGGGCTCTATGCTGGAAAAAAACTGATCAGTTTTATCCCAATGCATTTTTAATGGAGAGAAATCCATTCAGTATGCATCAGGATGTCTTCAGTTCAGTATGTAAACGTTTTTTAGACGGGGAAAATACCGCAGCATATTGCGGTATTATCTCCGCCTAAAATTCCAGAACACATGACGGAATGTCGGATCCGTTATTAATTCCCATTGACTTGTATTAGTGCGGATGTTCTGCCAGATCTCTATAGATTGCCGAAAGTCTATAGCGGAAGTCACGTGGTGCGCTGCGCAAGCGCGCTTCCACGAATCATCCCTGCAGCCTCCACTGAAGTACTTCGCCCACCGCACGTGCGCACAAGAGACATCTTAAAGTGACAGTCATCTCCAATAAAATACAGCATCTACATTAATTTGTACCCTCGCGGGCTCGCTTCGCTCGGAATTTAGTCAAACTCTGTGCCGCCATTGATAGTAAAGAAGGAAATGGATGTTAGTTTGACTAAATGCCAAGCGCAGCGAGGCCGAGCCCGATGCGTGGCGAGCGAAGCGAGCCTGCGAGGGTACAAATTAATGTAGATTAATGAGCGCTGGGGGGAGGGCGGAGCTGTATTTTAATGGAGATTACTGTCACTTTAAGAAGTCTCTATACCCTTAAGTGTGCGCACGTGCGGTGTGCGAACTACTGCAATGGAGCCAGCACGAATGATTCGCGGAAGAACGCTTGCGCAGCGCACCACGTGACTTCCGCTATAGACTTTCGGCAATCTATAGAGATCTGGCAGAACACCGGCATTACAAATACTGAAACAACAGATCTGTCCTTTGTCTGAAAACGGATCCGCACTTGCAATGCATTTGTGAGACGGATCCGCATCCGCCTCCAGATGCTTTCGGTTGTCATGCGGTATAACTGATCCGGCGGGTACTCCTGGCAACTGAAGGCTGATTATAGCTTTGTTAGAAAGAGACTCATGTACTATATGATGTCTGATTTTAATTTGTAACATTAATCATGGGATAACCCCTTTAAGGGGGAAATTGATTTTTTTTCATGTACATCTGCAATAGACTAGACACCATTGTAATACGTACGTGGTTGAGGAAGCAGCTGTGTTTGCTTATGTAGTACATACTTATGGTTGTTACTGTTTATTTTAGTACAATATTTAGGATTGGGGGGGGGGGGGGCTGTCTCTCCTTGGTGAGAGCACCTTTATCGTCGTTAGGCGACTTATAGACCAGGCAACGCTCCTCTGGAATTCTGGGAAGAAAGGGATGCAAATGAGCTTGTAACAAGCTCTGCCTCTATTGCCTCCAGAGCACCGATGGCAGAGCTTGTTAGGAGCTCATTTGCAGTACAAAATATGGAAGGAATTAAAAAAAAAAAAAAAATTATATGTTAAAAAAACAAAGCAACAATGTAACGGCTGTATTTTACTGTAATTAAAAAAAACTTGGCATTTGAATAGAATAGGCAAAAACATCCTGCAACGATTTTTATACTTTTTATTAGACATTAAATATATTATCTATTTCAAAGTAACAATTTAGTAATACATATGCAAGGTCATCTTATATTGTAGAAGATACCTCAAATAACAATGAAATACAAAGAAACATATCTCTTACAAGAACACCACTAGTTCTGAAGACTGGAATGTATCATCATTTGTAAATGGTAAAATAATAGAAGGAAGCCAGATTTATGAAGGTAATAAAAAAAAACAAAAAAAAAACGGGAACCTTTCAGAGTTCCATATGTGTGGCAAGAATTGGGTCGCCTTATCTTGTCAAATATAGAACCGATACGTCCCATACTTGCCTTGATAAATATGTCTGACATTGTCCAGACGAAATAAACAGCAGTGTGCCAAGTTAATTAGTACATCAAGAAGCGGTCATTTATTTCCTGAACAACTAGGTATTAGGGGGCGAGAGAAAAAAAACTAAAAACTGCAAAAAGTCTTAATGCTTCGGGGGCTTCTCAATTTGTGTACTGGAAAAATGTAAATAAAAATCCTTTGGCAATGGAGAGTATTTTTGTTTTCTTAAGATGGAAAATATGTACTGAGAAAAAATTGGAGCAAAATGTAAACATGCCTGTAAGTCGAGAGACATGGAGGTGTGTACAAAAACATATGCATAGACATACACACACAGACACATACGAAATTCATTGAACCCGTCCCGTTCCTTGTAAGGAGGATCGTTATGGTGGGAGATTGGATGTGATATTCAGACATTTTATTTCTTTTTTTTTTTCTTTTTTGGTACAGGTAAAAACAGAACATTCACACTTTTACACTTTTCATGACTTTTAGAAATCAAAATAAATAAAATACACAAAGACTACCTGTGGGAAAAAAAAATGTACATTATTTTTTTTTTTAGATTGCACCATGTATCTACTGTAAAGAAAGTGGCAATACACGTCTCTAGCAAATACTCATAAATGAAATTATACGCGGAAATAGCCTAAACGATTGACATGAATCAGAGCAATACATATAATGTCTAATATGCAGTATCCATCTTATACGCGAATACAGAATTCTCTCTAGTGTATGTTTTGCACGACTGCGATAACTGATAATTCAACTGGATTGATCCGAAATGTAACAAATAGGCCTCACATGAAATCTTAACGCTACAATAACATCTACAATTTCCTATTTCAATTGTAGAACAGCAAATTTTTTTTTACATTTTTTTTTAGATTTGAGATAAAAGTGACTTTTCTGGAGGTCGCCCTCCTAATAAGAACCATTCTATAATTTCTCGCCATATGAAAACACAACTTTTAAAATCGATGCAAATTAGGCTCACACAGCAGTAAACCGTGCGAAAACAGATATAAACTATCCTAAATAATAATTAAAAAAAAAAATATTACATTGTGAGAGATAAAAAAAATCTCAAATATAAAGTGATGGAATGTAAATTTATATATATTTATATTTTCAGCATGGTAATTTCTTACAAAAAAAACATCTTACATGTAAAAATATTTAGGTTAGTAGATAATACATAATATGGGCATCTCATAAAAAAACAAAAACGTGCACTTTTACTTTTTTATGGTTATAGACAGTATAAAAACATTTGCTCAGTTTGAGCCAAATAGTGTAACATTTATAATAAATGCACTTTTTTTTCTCCTCCATAAAAGACAAATCTGTGCTTTTTCAGAAAGTGCTGCAATATATTCTTGAGAAGCACAGAAATTACATTTTTGTAACACATTAAATGAAATGCAGAAGCAGGTCAACGCATGAATACGAGTACGACGTCCGGATACGCAGAAAGGGAGTTTGTAAGGCCTATGTATACTGCAGTGGTAAAAAGCATCACTTGGAATAAGACTGGCGTACTGAAACACAACACAATGGTATAACGCTTAAATGTTGGAGTATACGAGCAATCGACGGAGGTGAAAGCAACTGAAGCCATGCAATGCATTACTGAGACAACCAAATATAGAAAAGACCATGGTATTAGCATCAAATGTTAACACGTATCCTCTACACATGGTGGAGATGGATAATTCTTCTGTTAGATCTACTTTCAAAATACCAATTTACTACACGCTAACGGCATCGTAGAGGTCACTGACTCCTAATGAACGGACAGATCCCATACTTCTGAATAGCGGCTGACTATTTGGCTGTCTACTCAAACATTAAAGGGACTGCCCATTATAAGAACAAATGGATTGGGGCCAAGCTGCAATACCAAACATGGACAAGGGTGGCACCATTCTGGGGAAAAACAGACAACGGTTAGGAGGCACATGTTGCATTTTCTATCCTTTATCATCAAAGGGGCTCAGGGGCTCTCCAGAATTTACATATTGATGACCCTATCCTCAGGATAGGTCACCAATACGAGATCGGTGGAGGTCCAAAATTCCCAGCACCCCCACTGATCAGCTGCTTGAGGAGGCCGCAGCTCTCCAGTGGGCGCCGTGGCCTCCACACAGCTTACCAAGCACAGCACTGTGCTTGGTACTGCAGCTCAGTCACATTCATGTGACCAATGGCCTAGGAATAGGCCTAAGCGATCACGGAGCATGGCAGCTTCTTCATACAGCTGGTCGGCGGGGGTCCCAGGAGTTGGAACCCCACCGATCTCATATTGATGACCTATCCTCAGGAAAAAAAAAAATCCCAAAGAACCCCTTTAAAAGGCAAGTCATTCTTGGTAGCTGAAAACTTTCTTATGAAAACAGACCTAAACCATTCGTTGGTGTGGAAGACTATATGGATTGTGGCCACTAGTGACAATTATTGGGATGTAAGGGTTAGACTTGAAAGAACAAATCTAATAAAAACTACAACTCTCTATACATAGATTTATTTGGAATATATCATGTAATATAGTATTTTTTATAAAGTATATAATTTTATTTTTTTTTAAAAATAACTTTTGGACAAAAAGGAACAGGACAGGAACAAGCATTGTAGCAATTGCTTTTTTTTTTATCAGACCTAAAAAATAAGTCTAAAGGTACACAACAGTGTCCATATTGCAATCCACATGCCACGGATCGGCAAAGTATGGATGCCGTCCATGTGCAATCTCATCACTAGAAATGATTATTCTTCTCTGCAAAACGGACAAGAATAGGACATGTTCTATAATTTGTGGAAAGGACATACGGATGCAGACAGCACACGGATGGAAATATGGTCGTGTGCATGAGGCCTTACATTCAATAAAAATAAAGTAAAAAGGTAATAAAATGCCAGACAGTACTATACAAAAGTAGCCAAAACCTGCACCCAACAACCACCATTATAACCTTGACTACACTGAGGAGTATTGCTGATGCCAACAGAGTAGAGATGAACTGCCCAAAATGTGATTTGGGTTTGATTCAGTCAAACCGGTTGACCGTTTCGACTGGGGTCGGAAACATTTCTGACCATCTGAATTTAAAGTGCTCGAATCGGCCTGAAAATGTGTTTATGACCCTTTGAGGTCATTTTTGCCAATCTCTTTCACTCCAAAATTTGCCTGAATCAAATCACCAAAAATTTTGATTTTTTTTCTCCAATTTTTAGACAATTCTGGTCGACTCCAATCTGTTCAGAATCGATTCGCTCATCTCTACTTGTGAGGCATCTATCACATACACACCAACTCTGCAACTGGTAAATTCGAGACAAATACACCCAAGCCTCCGAGAACACCACCAAGTTCAGGCTGCTCATTTATGGGTGAGGTTTACAGAAGCCTCGCCCATACGAGACAGCTTTTCTCCCTACGAAAAGTAGGAACAGTCCCTGCAAATTCAGGACTGTTGACAACTATGATGTCAGTCCTCAAGCTCCTAAGCCCCAGGAGTGGAGAATCCACCCCCAAGTAGTCAAGTTCTCGATACATAGACCCATTATTGGTTGGGATTAAATAATTACTGGAGATCACTTTGGAGATGGAAATAGACTGCAAGATTGTAAGAAAAGCAGGGTTCTTTAAGGGCAAATGCCTAGACATCGACAAGTCCCTAATTTACATATAGGTCTAGGCAGCAAACTGAACCATTGCTGCAGGAGAAAGGAAAGACTACACCTCTCAAAATGGACACCATTGATCCTATATATTGACTGTCCGGAAGTTTTTAGATACCTTTTCACACTCTTATTATAGTTTTGTATTATTTTTATACTTTATCTTGTTGTATGGTCCATGTGCAAATGATAAATTCTGCTATTTCCCTGACAGTGTTGAGCAGCCGGGAATTTGATTCCACAACTGGAAAAGGGGGAACGTGGTGACATAAAATTCACAATTATCCAACGCATCACGTTGACAAGGCACCTATGTCTACAAGGAATGATGCGCCCTGTGGAAGTAGCAATATCTTTCTCATTTTTTGGTGTCAGATCTACATATATATTTAATTCTAAACATAAGAAAGGCAATATTATAAGTATATTTTTTACAGATCGTAACTAATAAACACGGCAGATGGATCCGTTTTATTTACCTCACCAAAAAGTTTTGTAGACTACCTCTAGAAAACCATTCTGGTATGTAGGCCTAAAGTTAAAAAATACAGTATGTACATTTAAAAAATATATATATACAATCAGAGCTTTACAGCCAGCGAGTACTACCGGTCAGGCTGCAGATTGAAATACAACTCACTAGGCCTCAAGTCTCAAGGAAGCCGCTAGGAAATTCCTTTGTTGCTTATGGCAACCAGAGTGTACATACTTCATTTTCCCTGTGCTGTTTGGAAATTGAAAGCTGAACTCTGATTGGCTGTTAGGAGCTATGTAGCCACTTCTGACACGAGGCCTAGAGTTAATTTTAGAATGTAAAATCTCTTGGACAACGTAGAGCAGTTCTATTAGACATATTGGTTACACTGTTATCCCAAAGCGCATTTTCACAGTGATTTTATAAAAAAAAGAAAAAAAAAAAACACTAAAAGCTTTAAAGAGGTAGATACACATTTTCTCTTTTTTGGTCAGGCAAATAAAATGTAGTTTTTTTAAATGTTACTAGTCCTTCGGTTTTATGGGATGTTTATTTCTCACCTCTAAGGTGCAGGCCGTGTATAATAGCAACTGCACCGTATTCTACCTACGGAAATAGATATATATTCAATAATATCACCTACTTAAAAAAAATCTGTAACAAAACTGATATATTTAGCATAAAATTATTTTTTCAATTAAAAGGAACCTTAACATCTATAACAGATACCTAGAGGCTAATAAGGATGAAACTAATTGTCCGAAAATGTGGATGCATTTTTTTTTTTTTTGTGAATATCCCTATAGAATTCAAAGGGGTTTTCCAGCCTTTACTAAGTGATGGCCTATCCTCAAGCAATCACTAGGGGATTGGCCGGGATCCAACACCCTGCCGATCAGCCGTAGCTCCAAAAGTCGGTGCTGGTTCTACACAGCTCCGGCAACTTTTGTGTGGGAGCTGCAGCGTGTACGACCCCTGCCGATCCACTAGTGATGGTCAGCGGCTCTCCAGCTGTTGCTAAATCTACAACTTCCACCATGCGGCAGTATGGGCATGCTGAGAGTTGTAGTTTTGCAACAGCTGGAGAGCCTCAGGTTCACCATCCCTGGTCTAGGCCATCACATGGCAAATGACGGCCAACCACTTTAAGGATAAAAAGTTGATGCTTTTATCTTGAGTGCCGGAGATCAACATTTGAACTGAATCTACATTTATTACAGATACCTTAAAGTTAAAGCTCCATGCCCAAAGTTTAAAACTGACAGTAGGAGACACTACAGGGTGGATCTTGGGTGTCCAACAGTTGCCTTAGGAACTGACCTACCTTACCTCCCTTGGAAGTGTGTCTCTTGCTGTCTATTTCAAACCTTGGAGGAGAAACCCACCATACTTTATAATTCCAGCTCTGCTTAAATAATACTCAACTAGTGAGGTACACACACCTTATGGCCTCCCAAAGTCATGACCAGAGATAGGAGAACACCCTGCTGTCAGGCTTCTCCTAGAAGCGGCAGGGGAGTCACAAGACACACTTCTCCTAGGTTTTGAATCTGGGGGCTCACTTCTTTTTACCTCCTGTATGGCAATTAAGCCATAGAGTGGGGTGCAGGTGTGCCTAGTAGTTCAGCTTTGTTAAAGGGGTTGTCTGCTTAGTTCCAAAAAGAGCATGCCTTTAAGACCTGAAAGCCTAATTACTATGATCCTTTCAAAACGGTTGAGAACACATTTTAAAGCTAGATAGCTAAATCACCAATTTTGCAGGGAGGGTATGGAGTATCCTTGGCACTCAACAAATGCAATGTTGAGCATAAATGGATGACTACTGCCAATATATAAAAACAATAAATGGCAATATATATCAAACCATAAAAGTAAGTATCTTGTAAGATATTGGCTCCTGTGGGTTCAAACATAATGGTAATTATGAGCTCAATCTCCTACGGATATCTGGGTGGTTCCTGACTTGATTCACCCTTTATAAATGTATTTTAATAATTCAATAGAATTTATCTGCTTATCTCACGTCGGATAAAAGAGAGGAATAGCGTACACAGGAAATTGTGTGTCAATATTTCTTTGTTTTTGAAAAAAAACTTTGATATGTCATAGCGACATTGCAAAGGTATTAACTGGTGGGTGTCAGAGTGCTCAGACCCCCGCTCCAATCGCTAGAACGAGGAGAGAGAAGTGCTCACTAAGAGTGCACTCTCTGCTCGTTGCAGTAGACAGAATTGTGATAGGTTCTAGCAATTTAATGGGGTCTCAGCACTCAGTCCCCCACCGATTACACGGACACTTTATTCACACCAAGAACCTGAGGGGAAACCAATTTATGTACAACTACGGCAACAGAGCTGCCACTCATGGTAACCCACAACTAACATTTTACCGAATTGACTGCTAGGATTTACAGCACATCTGGCTTCCATCCATATTCCTCCACCATGTCCGAAAACACAACTCACTTTCCACAGCTTTCACTACCGAAAGTCCTTTGAAATAATCACAGTGATTCATATTGATCTCAAAATCTTCCTGAAAGCCTCTTAAGATTTCCATAACCTTCACTGACAGAAACCACAGAGTCAAAGGACTAGACTGCACCCCTATATGAAACAGGGTTTGGCGATTTTGCATTTGCACAAGCCTGATTCCTTATTTCATACTTCTACATTGTTGGATGAGAAGATTGCTGCAACTTTAAATGGCCATACAATTAATAACTGGACAATAAGTAAAAAAAAAAAGAAATGGTGGAATATTTTTTAACATCCTTACAAAAAGCCCATGGTTTATTCAAGGGGTTCTTCCCCAGGTGGCATCCAGCAAGCTAAGACCACCAATGATCTCCAGAATGAGAGGGTCCAGGACAAGGAATGAAACCTAGGAGCATGAAGCCATCTTAACCCGGTCTATTGGGATGTGATTGTTCTTGAGATCAAAGAGGGTCTTCGCTACTGGATCCTATCAAGTGGACTGCAATGGTATGCCATAATCCCTTAAGGGGATTCAGCTCTTCTCAGAGGACTTCATAATTGATAAACCTATAAAATTTTACCTTCCCAATGCCAAGATCTATATCAACATTTTTGGATGTTGAAATCCAATTAAAAAAACAAAAAAAACTAAGTCTGGTCCACATCACTAGTCTTGGTTCCTCACCAAAACCTACTGTCAATAACAGGAGGTGAAATAAAATGGCAGATGGAGGTGAAGCAACCCTAGAAAATACGAGCAAGTCAACACAACATATATCCCTCAAAAAATAAAAAAAAGTATTTGTAGATGCCACCTATGATTTAGATATGCTACTCCATGAAGGCCACAAGTTAGTGGAAAAATGGACACTTGTTTAACAAACATCATCCTTTTGTGAGCTACCACATGCAAAGCTGAACATTTAAAAGGGACACGCTTTTAAAGCAAATGGTCCATCACATAAACGAACAGCACCGTCTTGACCTTTAAGAGTGTATTAAGGCATTGAACACCATGGCCCTAGAAACACAGGACTGAAGTTTCCCTTTCTAAGAGTGTCATGATGTCTTATGTTCCACATACAGGAGGATTCTACTAATCCAGCCCCTTGATGAATGAGCAGCAAGAATGGAAATGCACTTATATATAATACAATCATTTCCATCTATAAATTTAATTAGAATAATTAAACATAAATATTGAAAAAAAAAAAAAAAAAACGTACGGAGAATTTTCAGGAACAGGGCACTTAAAATCTACTTAATTACAAAGTACTGGATGACGACGGCAAAGAGAAAGGCCACGACAGCGAACATCATGAGGAGCAAGGTGGCAAACTGCTCGTCGCTGAGAGACTTCCTTTTGCTTTTCGTGGCCTCCAATGCAGCATTAACACACGGCAAATCCAACTCTGGTCTTTGAGATGAGAACACGGTGCTGGGGCTGTAGGGGCCAAGCAATTCTTGTAACCCATTGGCATCTTGGTACTGCCGTCCAGCACAGACTCTAAACCGGTATTCACAGTTTGTTTGAAAGTTTGCAAAAGTGAATGAGGTGTCTGTTCCTTTGTATACCTGGTAAGCAAAAATAGAGAAGAGCAGAGGTCAAACCACGATCATGGCTTCAGAGAAACAGAAATGGGATAAGTATTAGTAAAACAAATGTTTGATGGCCATCAGTCCAGATTTTGTCATTTTATGCATCTTTAGTCAATAAATGGGAGGGTGAAAAGGGTCCAGGATTTAGTAAAATGTTGTTAGGGAGCAGGAAACAGTGTAAGAAAAAAAAACTTACATAGAGGGGATTGCTTATTTTTGGGGGGCCTTTATGCCAGCTCCCACCCACGCACTTGGCTGGATCTACGGAGGGAAGCATATTTACCTGCTCCCTCCCGCTGGGTTCTGGATCCTTAGGTCCCCTGACGCCTCCCTCCGGTCTACACGTCAACGGTCTCATTGATGAGGTTCATCTGGCCACAGTGGTGACGTGTCTCCCCCATGCATCACGTGACACGTGGGGACGATTATGTGTGACCTGTGTCAAACAGTACGTTGACACATGAAGACCAGAGTTAGGCAGCGGGCCCGAAGGAGCCAGAATCCAGAATAGGAGAGCAGGTAAGTATGCTTCCCTCCACGCGTCTGACCAATTGGGAAGGTGAGTGGAGGGTCTGTCAGAAAGGCCCTCAAAAGATGAACAGCCCCTTTACGATGTTCTGCACAGCCACTCTGGTCCCTCCTGGGCCTTCAGCAGACATGAACCATTCTTTATTCCAGCTACTGGTGCAGTCAAAGGCCTGAGAGGTGATGCAATGTTCACGTTCAGTGAGATTGGAGTGGTGGAGAACCAAAGAAGTAGCCTACAGGATCTTTAAGAAACTTTTTATTTTTTTTTAACAGTGTTTTTTTAGTATATTTAAAATTACAATTTTTCTCAATTATATTTGCACTAAATATTTAAGATAACTTCAAGGAAGCTCTGGCACTGCTAATCTCTAGAGAGAAACACATGGATGCAAACAGGAATTACTATACCCTTTAACAAAAGACAGCAGGGGAGCCACTGGCAACCTCTTTAGGGTCTGTACACACATGGCAGAGTAGTTGCAGAAATTTCTGCCACTGATAATCAGTTCTGTAAAATTGAATGTTCTGCAAACCCCATTCAGATGACAAGCCCTTACACTGTTGAAGGACTCTACTTCTGTTGTCAATCTAATACAGTAGCTTGGGTGTGTACAGTAGAGTGAGAGTGTGTTTTTCTTTGGCAAGGTAAAGCTGTGATAGAACGGTAAAGGAATATATCCTATGTGTTTGTTATCTGCCATTACTTATGATGAAGAACATTAGAATCTCACCTGATCAAACTCTCTCCCATTGGTAAGCTGAAGGATGTAAACAATTGAATCTCCCCTCATCGGCGGCACAGTCTCCCAAGATACTTCACACAAATTGCTGTCAATCTGTTGTACTCTGGGTGCTGAAGTGAAAAGTGAAATTTATTAAGCACGTTTCAAGTGGGCAATACTAGTTATAAAGCTGCCTGTACTAGTTATAAAGCTGGCTGTACTAGTTATAAAGCTGGGAGTACAAGAGTATAAGTTCCTTCCACACATGGCCAATACAATGACTAGAGTGAGATCCACTTCAAAGAAAGGTGGACAGTGATGAGAAGGAGAACGTCATATGTTAGAGAAGATCTGCTCGTGATTAATGCGATTCTAGAACATTGGACTTGTGTTCACATCTCTAAGGGTTCGAAGCTTTCAAGCTGCCTACTCATTGAAGGACTTCGCTAAAAGAAATGACAAGGTTATGTCTTTCTTTACCTGCCTCCTAACAAATCTTGGATGGTACATGCACATAGCAGTGTAGTTTATGCAGACTGGTTTCCACACCAAAATCAGCACGTGTTGCTACTCGCCTTTTAATGCAGCGGGCAGAGATTTGGTTGTAGCAAAACTGTAGACTTCAGAAAATGGGCCTTCCCCTGCTTCGTTATATGCCTGGATCCTGAAGTTGTATGTGGTTGATTCATTCAGTCTTTGCATCTTATACGTATGACATGGTCCATTGTAGATTGTAAAAAACCTACACCAAACAAACAAAAAAAAAAAAACATGAATTTTCCACTTGTACTTTGTCACCATAGAGGCAGGGATTATTTGGAGGTACTGCTGAAGAATCTATTCTCATACTGCAGACTTGGCTTAGTGCAATATTTGAATATTTTAAGTAGGAGGAAATCTGCTGTGGACTTTGACGGCCTCGATGGAAAGACACAAATCCAGCAAGCTGAAAGTAATGAGCAAACATGGCTCGATCTTTCCAAGATTAATGACCTATTCCTTTGTCCATTATATGAGAATATGACGGTACCCAGTAATGTGAACCTGTTAAAGAGTAACTGCTGCCAGGTATAACACTAATGGAGAGAAGATGAAGAACACATTAATCACTCGTAATGCGTTCACAGACAATCGCACACTGACCTGCTGACTTTATCTTCCATTTGCAGATTGTACTGTGATGTTTCTGTAGCTAAAGCTTTACTTGTCCCGTCCCCCCATTTTAACTTAAGGCTCTGGTGACTGAAGACTACGCATTCCAGATGTGGTGGATTGGGAGGAGGCGGCTTTGTTTTGGCTTTAATAGATGGACTGAAGGGACCAGCGCCGAAGCCGTTTATGGCCTGAATCCGTATCCTGGAAAGAAAGAAAATTCTGTTCAAACAGAACTGGAAGAATAAGGTTAGGACTAGTGTTGAGCGAACTTGTGTTTTAAGTTCTGCGTCCAAAGTTCGGGTTCGTGTTATCGATGAATCCCGTTATGGATTTCAAATTCCGTTATGGTCTGTGGTAGCGGAATCCACAACAGGATTCTTCGATAACTCGAACTTTGAATGCAGAACTTAAAACACAAGTTCGCTCAACACTAGCTAGGACTACACAGCGACACTGGTCACGGCCAGGATCACTGAGCAACGGCGATACCATAGAAATGAATAGGATCGCCGCGGCAGTCGCAAGAAATCCAACACAGCTGGATTTCTTGCAACTGCCCAGGCCCTCCCATTTATTTCTATGGGATTACCGCTGCTTAGCGATCCCGGCTGCGACAGGTGTCGCTCGAACAGTGTCGCCCGAACAGTGTAGCTCTAGCCTACATGTGATATAATTAGCAGAAAATGGGTGGTACGCATGTGCAGCAGAGATGGTTTTGTCTCTGCAGTCCTAAGTATAGCATAAATTGCATATTGCTGTATTATTTCTTAAAATCCATACCTGTAACTTCGGTCAGGCACCAAATTTGTGAGAACACAGCTAGTGACAGAATCTACTGTAATCTGCTGCTTTTCCCCATACTCTATGGTGTACCCAGTGATCTCTGCCCCGTTGCAGCATGGCTCCTTCCACTGGAGAGCAAGGCACTCTGACGGTGAGGGTAAAGGAGTTTCCAGGAGCTCCTCATCAACAACCTGTAGTTCAGATACTGCTGCGGGAACAGATGCTGGTGTTATGATGACTGCTGTGTCTCCAAACATCCCAGTGCCAGCAATGTTAACAGCCTGCAAAGGAGGGCAAACACAGTCACGTTTTAAAAGGTTCTTTTCAGCTTATAAAAAATACAGAAAAGTGAGTCTTTGTGTCTGAATGCTTACTCGAAGATTCCTCCTTAGCTTAGAGTTTTTATTACTTTGTGTAGCACCTTTGTTTTGATGCTGCAAAGGCTTGCCATGTGTAAAGACCACAAAACCTTATTCTCTATTAAAATTCCCACATTACTATACATACCTGAACTCTGCAGAAATAAGTAGTTGCTGGTGTAAGACCTTTGATTTCATAGCTTGAAGATGAGCCTGTATAGATGACCTGCATACATCCTTCCGCTTTGCCCCACTCTAACCGGTATTCTGTAATTTCTGCTCCATTACATCCAGGAACCTGAGAACAGATGACATGACTTACTGTATATCAGAAGCCAAAGAGTAAACAGGAAAACAACTATAAAAAGATCAGGATAGTGATCAAAGGAAGCAAACAAATCAGGCCTTAGACATGGCTAGGGGCAACAAGAGATAAACAGAGCATGGGATCAATTTAACCAAAACTATGTGTAGCCTGTGGACTGTAGACATAGCAAGCTGGGTGAAGGAGCAACCCACAGACCCCAACAAAGACATTAGCAGACGGCTCTATCTCCTGAGCCTCTGAGGCATCAGCCCACCGGCATCCTCCTACAATTACTGTAAACCATCTGTTCCCATGAGACAATGCATAAATCAAGACCGAGTGTGTTCTTCAACCCACTTCCTCAAACTTGGCCTGAGTAGGTCATCAGTGAGCTTGCCTCAAAGTGCTGAGTAATGGATTTGCTGGCAGCGTATTCCAACGATTTTATAGTTCCTGCTCAATCAGAGATTCATAGCATGAGGAAAGCATTGTCCATATGAGATAACGTCCTCCAATAAGTATAGCCCCTGGTTTGGGGAGTGGACTCTGGTACAGCAGTGCTCTCAGTGGCCCCTATACAGGGGCTCCCGAATAACATACCTACGCTTTCATGTCTTACTGTTTTAGGCTACTATCACACTAGCGTTTTTTGCGGATCAGTCAGGATTCAGCAAAAATGCTTCCGTTGCAATAATACAACTGCATGCATCCATCATGAACGGGTCCGGTTGTGTTATGTCTTCTATAGCCATGATTTCTATTGTGCCAGAGAACACGGATCTGTCCCGGCACACAATGTAAGTCAATGGGGATGGATCCGTTTTCTCTGACACAATCTGGCACAATAGAAAACGGATTCGTTTGGCTCCGCTTCGTCAGGCGGACAGAACAACGCTGCAGGCAGTGTTTTGGTGTCCGCCTCCAGAGAGGAATGGTGACTGAACGGAGCTCACAAACGGAAAGCCAAAACGCGAGTGTGAAAGGAGCCTTAATTCCAACTCTAAAAGAACATACTCTGATTCAATGGCTTAATACGAACAAATAGGGAGATTCCAGCTTCTATAAAACAATGTTTTCTTTATTGCATCCAGTAAATCCAACAGTGCAGACAGATACATAACTGACGCGTTTTGGGCTGTATACTAGTCCTTTGTCATAGTTAGCTGTGTATATGCGTCTGCACTATTGGATTTATTAGATACAATAAAGAAACCCTAGAAACACAGAAGATTGAAGGCAGAAAAAGACCACCTGGACCATCTAGTCTGCCGTTATATTATTTCTTTTTTTTTTTTTATCTCAGAATAGACATGCGTTTATCCCAGGCATGTTGAAATTCACCGATTTCCCAACCACATCTGTTGGAAGTTTGCTCAAAGCTTCAACTCTTTCAGTAAAATAATATTTCTTGACATTGCTCCTGATCCTACCCCCAGCTAATTTCAGATTGTGCCCCCTTTGTTCTTGTGTTTAGCTTCTTATTGAGAACACGTCTCTCCTGAACCTCATTTAAAGAGGACCTTTCATCAAGATAAGGGTATAGTAATTCTTACCCTACCATGCTGCTCGCCCTCCACTGATGTACAATCCATGTTTATTTTCTGAAAATGACCCCCTGATTTCTTCAGCCCCTTATATGCAAATGAGGCGGAATTTTGTACGGGGCGGCGGCTTTTCTTTTGCCTGGGGAGTGGCTTTGTTTCTCCCTGGCTGAGAGCGCAGCCAATCATATCGCTCGGCTCTTAGCCAGGGAGAAGGAGCTCAAGTTCTCGCGAGAACTTGAGCTTCTAAACATCCGGATCGTGCGCCATCATGGATTCCCCGCCAAGGATTGCGAGATTTCCTCTATGTCTAGGGGAGATTCTCTTACTTACTCTGCCGCTGGTGCTGCTGCTGCCTCTTCCGACGCGAATAATACACGATCAGGGGGTCATTTTGACAAAATAAACATGTATTGTACATCAGTGGAGGGCGCCAGCATGGTAGGGTAAGAATTACTAAACCCTTATCTTGATGAAAGGTCCTCTTTAAACCTTGAACATATATAATAAGGTTTCTACCATGCCCCCCCTTTCCTTTCGTTCCTCAAGGCTATACTGATTAAGTTCTTTAAGTCTCTCCTGGTATGTTTAATGCTTAAGACTCTCCATCATTTTTGTAGTCTCTCTCTGTACCCGTTCCATTTTATCTATGTCTTTTTGTAGGTGGGGTCTCCAGAAAACTGAACCGCATATTCCGGAAGTGGTCTCACTAGCGCTCTATACAGCGAGATAACAATCCCTCTCTTCCTACTGGTTATACCTCTACAGCCAAGCATCCAACTTGCTTTCCCTGCTGCCTGTCCACACCGTGCACTCACTTTTAAGCTGTCTGACATCAGGACACCTAAATATTTCTCCTCTGAAGCTGCCAACACGATATTCATACTTGGGGTTCCTTCTCCCCAAGAACATCATTTTACATTTGGGATCAGTGAACTGCAGTTTCCATTGTTTGGACCATTTATCTAGTGAAGCTAAATCTTTTTCCATGTTACAAACCCCTCCAGAAATATCAACCCTATTACACACTTTTGTGTCATGAGCAAAGAGACAAACCTTAGCTACCATACTTTCTCCTCTGTCGCCTACAAAGATATTTAAAAGAATAGGACCCAGGACGGATCCTTGAGGTCCAGTGGTGGCTCGACTTGCCGTTTTATGGACCCTGGAATCTCCATCTTAGGAGATGGAGATTCCAGTTGAGTCCTCAGTGATTCCTTGCCTCCACAGAAGTGTCTACCCAATTACACTGGCCTCCTATGAAATCTGTCAGGGTAAAGACTAGTACGCAGGACTAGGAAAAATAATTTAAAGAGTCCAACTGAGCACTTTTTGTGCTCTATATAAAAAAAAAAAAAAAAAGAAAAAAAAAAAAGAGAAAGGCGATTTCATGCTTCCCAACCTCCTCCCCCCAACTTGACTAATACTATTATACAGAATTGACCAATGCAAACAATTTTTTTTATAAAAGAATTGGGAGTCCATATTTATAACTAAAAACCATGCAATCTTTACTCACCTCCCAGCTTGCTAGCGCACAGTTTGGACTCTTACATATCATCAATGGTATTTTGCATCTTTCGGGAGGTCCGGGTGCTGTGCAGAACTCGGCTGCTTCTGAATAAGGTCCACACTAAACAATGAAATTAAAAAAAAAAAATGAAAAAGGATGGAAAGGAGCTACGATAGAATAAATTGGATGGGTTTTTAATCAATTCCTGTTGCATGCGGGGTATATGATCTGGCCCGACTGGTTTAGGACCGATGCATGGACTGCTTGTAATATATGCTGAATTATCTGTCCTGCTCCCAATCCAGCATCTTTATAACTTGCATAAATCATGTTTCATTTAGGGCTCATGTACACGACTGTATGTATTTTGCGGTCCACAAAACACGGATCCGCAAAAATATGGATGACGTCCGTGTGCATTCCATATTTTGCAGAAAGGAACAGCTGGCTCCTAATAGAACAGTCCTATCTTTATCTGTAATGTGGACAATAATAGGACATGTTCTATTTTTTTGCGGAAACTGACATACAGAAACGGAATGCACATGAAGTAACTTCCGTTTTTTTTTTTTTTGCAGACCCACTGAAATAAATGGTTCCGCATAAGGTCCACAAAAAAAAAAAAACAGTCTGAAAGAAAATTTGCTCGTGTGCATGAGCCCGTACTGGCTTTGTGATCAAGATTTTGAATCTACTCCTGTAGATGTTTGCAGTAATTTTCACAACAAAATCCACACAATTTGAACGATGAGCAGAGGACCTTTGCCCTCTGTGTGTGGCCATATTCTAAGGGTGTTCAGCGCAATAGAACACATACCCCAGCTTTATTCGAAGCCTTTATCCAGAAGCAGTACGTCTGGCCGGGAAGCAGGTTGCTCACTGTGCATTCCAGGTCAGGACCTTGATAGACAGGACCCCGATCCTCTTCGGATTTCGCCATCTCTACAGTATATGATGTTACTGCTGAGCCACCGTCTACATCTGGGGCATCTACAGAAACGGTGCAAAGTTGTTAGTAAAACGAAAGCAACACCAATACGGTAAGATGCCACTAGGACAAACCTGTGCACTTAGCGCTGGTCTACCTTTTGGATCTTATGAACAATTCCATATTTTATCGCCCATTGGCTGTAACGCATTTTCCTTTCGCTGTGCAAAAACGTGTTAAGTATTTGAGGTATTTGCATTGGCAGAGGGTAACATCCTCAATAAAATGGGCATAATTTGAAATCCACACGTATTGTGCTAATAATTGTTGCGTATTTTCAATGTGGAGTATTTACGTGGACAAATGGTATTCATCTGTATGGGAAGTACTGGAATTTCTACTGCGCTGGTCTCCGCTCTCCTCTGAATCTCCGCACAGACTAAGCACTGACAAAACTGCCACAGAAAAGCAGACTCATTATTCAGTGCTTTAAAGGGACTGTCCATGGGGATAGAAACAATAATGGGTAAGATGTCATTCATCATTCCCCACCATCTCCATTCTCAGCAGGCGCGTCTACGCACTAATGGGGCACTGCGAGATGGGACTGGGGAGCAGAGACCAGCGGGGACTCCGGAAGCGTCAGGAACAGAAGCAGCAGGGAATCCAGTTCTGTCAGCATAATCAACCCTATTAAACCAGGC
Source organism: Bufotes viridis (assembly GCA_033119425.1). Classification (NCBI taxonomy): domain Eukaryota; kingdom Metazoa; phylum Chordata; class Amphibia; order Anura; family Bufonidae; genus Bufotes; species Bufotes viridis. The sequence goes on along the minus strand of CM065597.1, from coordinate 38,543,156 downwards.
ACTACATGCTGATTAAAATGATACCTTTCTTTTTTCTGTATGTTAAACAGCTCCAGGGATATCTGCTTTTTTATTTATATGCAGTAATATGTATATCAGCTTTCTAAACCTAGAAATCCACTCTTCTTATTATGGTAAGGCTATAGTAGGTAGTGCATATGTATGCCAGCCTTCTAGGACATGCTGATGTCTAGTCCTGTCAATCAAGGAGAAGGGGGCGTGTGCAGAGCAGAGGGATGTTACAAAAGCAGTGCTCAAAGGATTTAGACCTGCCCCCTGGTGTTCCAACCTCCTCATTTGCATATGAACAACAATAGGCAAAAGAAAAGTATTGTTTTAAATCAGCATGATGAGCCCTACCAGGCACTATGTCTGTGGTTTAAAAAGGTTGATCCTGCTGACAGAGCCTCTTTAAGGGTGAGTATGTCTTCTTTTATTTAGTTGACTTTTTATCTCAGGGACAACCTCTTCAATAACCTTTCTATCTTGAAGACCCATCAGCTTAGTCACAATGTACAAGAAACCTACCCCACTGCAGATTCAACTCCTTGGCTTTTGCTTTTCCAGCTAAACGTGGTGGGTGGCAGTGACCTGGAGGAACAATGCCCGTCTGGACCACTAATACATCAGACATCTAAAAGGGGAGAGAGAAAAAAAAACATGCAAAACATAATAAATATTCAGAATATTATATATATTTTTTCTGTTTAGTTAAATACTTATATTCCCCATGTAATGCCAATTCTGCACTGTACCGTTCCTATGCTCTTCCTCTTACAAATTTACGAATACACTGACAGTTTGGGTGTGTGTCCCTACACAGTATAACTGTCCAATCAGCCAGACTGTGCAAGGGACATGGAGGGGAATGGTAAAACCCATTTAGTAACAAACAGTGAGGAGCAATAGCAAAATACTGATGCTCCAGAACTGCTATTTCATTTATTAAAACAGACTGGTCGGGGAGGTGACCAACCTTCTTAAAAGGGGTTGTGAAAGATTTAAAAAAAAAAAAATCCCCTCCCCCCCCAGTATAGAGCTCGGCCCCATTAACATCAATAGCTGAAATACTAGACATAGCTCTCTATGGCTACAGGGGTATATATATATATATAATGCTACATAACAGTGAACTTGTGTCTTGCTGTTTTACCATATATTTCCATTTTCTGAGGAAGTGCACCAGACTTGACTATCTATACAGGCTGGTCATGCCAGTACCTCCCCTGCTGGGACCCCAGGAATATTCTGCGATTGCTGCCAAGCCAGACTATTTTGCTGATACTTGGGTGTACGCATAAGTATTTCGGTATTTCCTATGACTCCTTATTCCAATGAAGTTTTTGACAGCTCAGTAAAATTCCACTTACCTGACTGGAACCCACTATGTTGGAGCAATACACCCTGAACCTATAGGAAGTACCAGGCCTGAGATGATCGCACACATGTTCTTTAGAAGGTCCATTGTACATGGTCTCCCATTTACTCCCTGTAAGAGAAGAGAAAAAAGTGTTGTACTGTCGAGGGCCACTAAGAGCAATGAACGAAATACAGGGATGGAGAGTGAGGCTCCACTTTTCTCTAACGGTGGCTATATGGTCTGTAAGTGTAAGCTTCCTAACCTTTACACGTACATCTGCGCTTACCTTCCAGTATTCTGATCCAGAATCGCCGGATCCAGCATATTCCTGGTGGATCTGATTCATGGAGGGGTATTTCAGCTTTTTTGTTGTTGGAACCACTGGCAGAAGTGAACCCGCCTTGACTTGTTTTTATTTCTATTACAGTTTAGGCTACTTTCACACTAGCGTTTTGGCTTCCGTTTGAGAGATCTGTTCTGCGCTCTCACAAGCTGTCCAAAACGGATCAGTTTTAGCCTACATGCACACGACAGTGTTTTTTCTCGGCTTCCGTTCCGTTTTTTTTGCGGATCCCATTCATTTCTATGGATCCGCAAAAAAAACTGATGCCTCTTCCGTTTCCTGTCCGCGTCCGTATTCCGCATTTCACGTCCGCAAAAAAAATATGGCATGTCCTATTCTTGTCCGCAAAAAACGGTTTGCGGACCCATAGAAGTCAATGGGTCCGCAAAAAAAATGGAAGCCACACTGAAGCCTTCCGTTTTTCCATCCGCATCCGTTTTTTTTGCGGATGGTTGCTTGCAAACCAGGGCACTTGTGCAGGTACTTAAAGAAACTGTTTCAAGCCTTCCGTTTTTTTTGCGGATCCGCAAAAAAAACGGAAGACACACAGAAACACAACCTACAAAATTTGCGGACACAAGGAAAGGATGTGGATGTGAAAAAAAAAGGGAGACGGATCCGCGATTTGCGGACAGCAAAAAACAACTGTCGTGTGCATATAGCCTTACCCTTAATGCATTCTGAATGGATAAGGATCTGCTCAGAATGCATCAGTTTGGCTCCGTTCAGTCTCCATTTCTGCTTTGGAGGCTGCTTGCAGCGTTTTGCTGTCCGTCTGACGAAACTGAGCCAAACGGAGCAGTTCTGACACACAATGTAAGTCAATGGCGACGGATCCGTTTTCTCTGCCACAATAGAAAACGGATCTGTCTTTGACTTTCAATGGAGTTCATGACGGATCCGTCTTGTCTATGTTACAGATAATACAAACGGATCCGTTTTGAACGGATGCAGACGGTTGTATTATCTGAACGGATCCGTCTGTGCAGATCCATGACGGATCCGCACCAAACGCGAGTGTGAAAGTAGCCTTACTTGAACTGTGCAATGTATAAGGTCTGTTGATCTCCGGAAACCACCAACAAGCAGGTCGGTGATGGATAGTTTTGCGACTATTCCTATTCCAATACCTAGTAGAACTTTGCCCATTAGTGACCCCCCAATACAAATGGGGTTTAAGCTAGACAGCTAGCGTCCATCAATCATTACATGTACCCAACATGGTGCATTAAAAACTATAACTTATCCTGCAAAAAATAAGCCCTCATACAGGTACATTGTCGAAAGAACAAAAAAAAGTTATAGCTCGTGGAACACGAATTAGAAAAAAATGTGTGGTCACTAAGGGGTTAATGCATGAGGATTCATTATTAAAGAGGTTCTCCAGGATTGATCTATTGATAACTTATCCTCAGGATCAGCTGTTTGGGGAGGCCACAGAGAAAGCCACGGCCTCCTTACAGCTCACCAAGCGCAGTGCCGTCCGTTGTAGAGTGGCAGTGCTCGGTATTGCAGCTCAGCCCATTCACTTCAATGGGGATAAGCTGTGCCTAGGCCACGGGACCGATGAACCTTACATCACATGGCCTAGGAAGAGGCGTAAGTGCTGACGAAGTGCCGCGGCCGCTTCGTAAAGCTGATCGGCAGGGGGTCATGGGAGTCAGATCCACGACTATCTCATATTAATGACCTATCCTGAGGATAGGTCATCAATATATCAATCCCAGAGAACAGTTTGCACATAGAATAATACGTCCTCTAAATATATGAATAACACAGTACTTGCCTAGAAGAAGCAAGAATCAAAGAGCAAAGCTCCCCCCGAAGTGAAGGAGAGAGGACATATGGGATCCTCCCTATTTCCAGACCCCCCCCCCCCGAAGTGAAGGAGAGAGGGCATCGCACATGCACGGCTTGCTCTCCATTCACGGCCGGGACTCCCATAGTGGTGAACAAAGGGGGGCTATGCATGTGCGGCTAATCTCCCTTCACTTTGGGGGCCCCTTACCAGAAACAGGAGTGGGCGCCAGAGGTGGGACCGGCACCTGACACTGATGGCATACCCTGGCGATGTGCCATCAATGTCCCAGATGGGAATGCCCCTTTAGCTATCCATGAAAGTCTGGCACCTAAATACATGACTTATAGGACGTTTATTACATCAGGCATTGGTCCCATTTTGTGGCAAGGGAGGGTTTGGCTGCTGCAGTTAGTTTCCACAGCAAACAAAAGTTCACTGTGTGTGTGAATGGGAACATGTTCGCTCCTGCTCACACAGCTCCATTAAACATATTTCTTCTTTTCCCATCAATTAAAAAAAAATGGCGATAGGCAGGGAAGGCGTTAAAATAATAAGAGCGTTCTACTTGTGGGTTCAAATCCTCTCTTCTCCGGTCCTCCTGGCCGGGCTTTGTTTATATGACTGCAGCCAATCACTGGCCTCAGCTGTGTCGTCCTGTATACCGCTAAGCCAGCGATTGGCTGCAGCAGTCACTTCCCATATGCACTGCAAAAAAACATGATGTCATGGCTGTAACAGTGTAGAGGACTGGAGCGGCGGCGATGGAGCGAGGGCAAGGCTGGGTGGGTTTGAACTGATGAGCACAACGCCTCTTACTATTTTAACCCCTTCCATGCCTTTCACTATTTAATTTCTTTTAACTCTAAGTGCAACCTATATTGTTACCCTGCAGTACTGCAATGTGGCTTTAGGAACTTTGCTCACCATTTATGTTTTCTGCCATTTCAAGGAAGTATTTGATAACTTCGGAGCCTCCATTGTCTTTAGGGGCATCTGCAATACAACATCACAGTTAGAGGAGAGAGGTGGACAAAGCCAAAGGTGTAAACCTCACCGACGGCCAAAAACTCAGACTCACCCCACATGATCTTTACACTTTGCGCGTGGATTTTGCCCTTTGTACTTGGCTTACACGGGGGTCCGGGTTTATCAGGGGAAGTGGAGTATTCTACAATATCGCTCGGACTGCTTCTGCCTTCACTGTTTACTGCAAAGACCTGAGGAGCCAAAGAAGTTCATGAAACAGGGGAACATGCAATAGCTCACCATTTTGGTAAAATAAGCCCATGCTAGCTTTAAAGGGGTTGTGGATGGGTTTTAAATTACTCACTTTCTTCAGGATAGGTCATCAGATCGGCGGGGGTCCGACACCCAGCACCCCCCGCGATCAGCTGTCTGAAGAGAAGGCAGAGCTCCAGGCGAGCGCTGCCTCCTCTTCATTACACTGCACGCTGTCTCAGAAGAACTTGTAATTACACCACACCGCCACTACAGGGCAGACAACAGGTAGTGTAATGAAGAGCAAGCAGCGCTCGCATGGAGCACACCCCCTCTTCTTCGGGGTGTTGGACCCTCGTGATCTGATATCGAGGACCTATGGAAAACCCCTGCACAACACCTTTAAAGGGTATGTGCACTAGCAAACATAGCGCCACCTGGCGTGACCACGTATGAGCCCGACACAATCTTCAAAATTCTGCAATCATGGGTGTTCGATTTCTTTCTTCCATGTCTATAGGGCACATCAGATTCCTCCCCATACCGGGGTTTATTTTATTTTGTAGAATACCGACCATATCCAAAGATTGTACGTTAAAAGATCACAAAGCACAAACATACAAAGCAAAACTGCATCTAATACAACGTACCCTAAACTTGTAGAACGTATTCCTTCTCAGGTTTCTTAAAGTGCATGTGAGGTCTTCACTGTTCTGTTTAGGTTTGAAACCATAACCCTAGGAAACAAATTATAAAAAAATTATAAGATGATGTTTAAACTCCTTTAATGTGGCATCCAATAATCCGGCAACGCAAAACTACAATACAACGAATGTACGGTGGTTGAGAGAGGCAGACGACATTAAAGGGATTATGCGGTCATACGTGATGACCTGTTCTCAGGATAGGGATTCAATATCAGATCGGTGGGGGGCTGGCTCCTGCGACCCCCTCCATGTGCTGCTCCTTCCAAGTGCTGTGTCCTGTTCACTATTCAACTGCATGCTGTCTAGCTCGTAGAGTCGGGACGAGCAGTTGTAGCACTGTGAGGGCCCTTGCACACGACCGTATGCCCTCCTAGACATGCGGTGAGCGGGCCATATGTCCCGAGGCGGCATTGATCGTGCGCACGGGAGGGCACAGCATCATAGACTACAATGATGCTGTGCATGTCGAGCTGCCCGCGGGGTGCGGGACAATAGCTCCGCGGGCGGCTCGACGTGCACAGCATCATTGTAATCTATGATGCTGCGCGCTCCCGTGCGTACGATCAATGCTGCTCCGGGACATATGGCCCGCTCACGGACAGTATGTCCCGGAGGGCATACGGTCCTGTGCAAGGGCCCTAACAGTGATGAGAACACAGCACTTGAAGGAGCACGCGGCCCCTTCATACAGCTGATCAACAGGGGCCCCTGCCGATCTAATACGAATGATCTATTCTGAGGAGAGGTCATCAATGCTGGAGCACTGCACAAACCTTGGCACAGGGAATCAGAGATAGCCACTCACCGAGCCTTCCTCTTCCATTTCCAGGATATAGGTTAGTGTTTCATCTGAGGGCATATCATTGGGCGGACTCCATTCTAAACAGAGCCAAGTGATACCAGCTTGCCTAAGCCTTGGCGGAGGGGGTGCGGCTGGCACGCTTCCTGCTGTGTAGTATACCACTGCGTCACTGAAACCACTGAAAGAGAAATACAGGAGCTACTGAGGGTACCATAGCAAAGGAGATCTTCCAAGCAATGATATAACAAACTCAAAGACGACCTGCCGGCTCTTCAGACAGTAACTACTGGAATTTTCCATGGAACAACACTGGATAAATCTATGGTTGTGACTCAATGTTCTGTCATTCCTCTATTATTCCTTCTAGACGTTTATAAATGAATCGCCGGCAGTTTGCAGTTAAAGTCTAATTAGGTGTTTCCAGTTGGGGGGGAGGGGGTCCCTGCACAGTCTGGCAGTGATTGGTTAAGGTTAGACTGTGCAAGGACACGCCCCCAACTGGGAATAACCACAAGAGCCTTTATTGCAGATTGCTGGAAATTCATTCATAATTTCTAGTAGGAATACCAGCGGAACGACGCAGTTTTGTGAAACGATGTAGCCCATGTTATCATAAGGGGAATGCAAGCAGTTACTAAAACAGACATGTTTGTTTGAGAAGTGAAAGGCCCTCTATAAAGAAGACTAGCCAGCTCTCCAAACATGACAGCTTTATTTTACTTTTTGGAATCTGTGTTGTTCCTCAGTTATTACTCCTGAAATGGCATAAATATATTATCGCAGCAGCATGCCCCTACACAAATCAGTCCTGATAGTGTCTGTGTAGGGACACACCCTGCTGACAAGAGAAATGGTTATGCAAAACACTCATTTACATGAGGAATAACAGAGGAATGAAAACACATTTACCAGCATTGCTGCATGGAGAATGCAAAAGAGCTGACAGGGATAGAGGGCTAGCTCCAAACTAAGGGATATGGGCCCCTTAAAAGGTGCACAGGGGCTAAAACTAAAGTAAATATGAGGAATTTCGACTTTCGCCACCGCAGCACAGGAAGACGCAGGAGGTGATGCAATTAAGAGACGGCTAGACATCCCCAGAAATTCAGCCTTACCTCATCCCAATGTCATTTTTGGCTGCTATTCTGAAGGCGTACTTTGTGGATGGAAACAGCTTTGTTAACTTGTATTGCTTAAGGTGACCAAAGTAGCATTCTTTGTATGGTCCATGTTTCCCCTGAAAACAAGAGAGAGACCGTTATACTTGCATCTTATGAAGATGTCTAAAAGAAATAAAACTTTCCGTTCTTCCAAAACTCTATAATTATTCCCAATTCGAAGGCAACCCCAAACATGCAAACATATCCCACTAGGTGGTCCCTAGACAAAAGGCCCTCAAACAGCCCCTCCACTCCGCAGATCTGTGTCCCTGACCACGAAAGCAGATAGTACCGATATCCAACACCCTAAGGGCTTGTGCACACAAACGATATTAAAGAGCACCTGTCAGCAGGACCAACCCTATTAATGGCAAGAATATACTGCCTGGTGGGATTGATCCTGCTGATTAACACGATACAGTCTGAAAACTGGTTGTGGCGTTCCCGAGAGAGAGATATTTCACAGTTTTCAAACTGCACTTGGATCTGAATCCTTTTGTAATTGCATTTAGTTAAAAATCTTCCACTGCCACTAGCTAGTTATTCAATACAATCTATCTGTATAGCGCCACCTGCTGTTTGTTCTTTTTCTTATTTCTTTGACCTGCTCACTGAGATGGCTGCACATGCTCAGTTTCCTCCTGAGCTGTGATAGGGAGAGCATGGACACGCCCCCTGAGCTGCAGCAGAAAAGACACTCCCCCTGAGCTGTCAGCTTGATCTAAATCCAGCAGAGCAATGAATGGGAGATCTCTGGACACAGGTGAGGTTTTGTTAGAAAGAGATTGTCATGTACTATATGATGTCTGATGTTAATTTTTTACATTAAGCATGGGATAATCCCTTTAATTCTTTATGCAAATGAGGGCTTTAGTGCACCAAGGGGTGGAACCTAGCCACTCGGGGCTCCTCGGCTTTCCCGTGTTGGCCACGACCCCCAGTACCATCTGTCCCACTAGGCCACGCTCATTTTCTCACCACTTCGCAAATGATTGTACATGCGACTTTAATGCCACTTCTGTGGAGTAAAAGTCTTGTCAAGTCTCCCCCCCCCCCCTAATTCCTCAGCAATGTAATGATACCTTTCACTTACCAATCTGTTGCTTTAATCTACATGCAAATGAGCAGTCAAGTGCACAGAGGGCAGTCCCAAGTCACTCTGTGCACCATTGCTCCTCCTGCTTCCTTTGTCAGCCCCTCTCCCTCTCATTTATTGACAGAGCCAGGTTCCTACATAGTCCTGGTCTTGTCAATCAAGGAGGGCGAGAGAGGCTTGAAAAGGAAGCAAGAAGAGCAAGGGTGCACAGAGTGTCGGGTCCACCCTCAATGCATTCAATTGCTCTTTTGCATATGGATTAAAAGTACTTTTTCTCCAGAAAGAAGCAACAGATCACTAAGTGAGAGGCATCGTTACATCCAGGCTTGCTAGCCCTACAAGACACTGTGCCTTAATGGAAAGATGCTAAAAAATATATAAGAGTCCAATACCTCATCCCATTCCAAAAGGTAGCCATTAATTTTTGATCCATTGTCATTAGAGGCCTGAAAGTAAGAATATAAAGATATAATCACAAAAAAAAGCATCAACAGTATCTGAAATAAAAGTACAGTTTACAGAATGTCTGAAATAAGAGAAATGACGACACAGACATACAGACCTTCCACTGCAGGTTCAAACAGTTTCGACTTCTGTTAATGAGTCTTGGTGGGGCTGGTGAATCCGGCTCACAGCTTTCCGTAGTAAAACTCACTAATTCAGAGATGGATCCCTCTAAAGGTGGACACGTGGCAGTAACTCTAAGAGACAAAAATGAATATAAGCATCATCATAAATACTAATTATAGGCAACAGGCGGGTCCAGAGCCCCGGCCCGAGGCAACAGGCGGGTCCAGAGCCCCGGCCCGAGGCAACAGGCGGGTCCAGAGCCCCGGCCCGAGGCAACAGGCGGGTCCAGAGCCCCGGCCCGAGGCAACAGGCGGGTCCAGAGCCCCGGCCCGAGGCAACAGGCGGGCCCAGAGCCCCGGCCCGAGGCAACAGGCGGGCCCAGAGCCCCGGCCCGAGGCAACAGGCGGGCCCAGAGCCCCGGCCCGAGGCAACAGGCGGGCCCAGAGCCCCGGCCCGAGGCAACAGGCGGGCCCAGAGCCCCGGCCCGAGGCAACAGGCGGGCCCAGAGCCCCGGCCCGAGGCAACAGGCGGGCCCAGAGCCCCGGCCCGAGGCAACAGGCGGGCCCAGAGCCCCGGCCCGAGGCAACAGGCAGATATGGCCATAGATTATGAGATAAATTGCTATCTATGTAAGACAGTACTAGTCAAAGTCGCACTGCACATACCTTACATGGTAGTCTGTTGCTGGCCGCAGGTCTGTGAGCGTACACATTGTAGCATCTCCTCTGAAAAATAAAAAGCATAACCATTTATTAAAGTCAGGTAACATACATGCCCATACTTCTCAGTTATTCAAGACCACAGCTAAAAAGGTTTTGGCATATCACTTTAAGATTGTGTTTGACCCCTTACATCCCCTCTATCCTAAGAAGAATGCAGGCCCAGCGCTGGTGTACCACTGCCCTGGTGTCCTTTTTAAACAGCAGCACAGCTCCTCTCAAGTAAATGGGGCCGGGTTACTGTTCCTTGGAGTGCTGCTCTGCAAAGACAACTTAAAAGAGGGGACACCGCTTAAACCCCTTGCAGACTAGTGAGCGGATTAGGTCTGGTTGTGGATGCATTTCGTTGAAAACTGCGTGACTTCGCAAGCAAGTACATTCAGTTTTGTTTGCGATCGCGTTCAGTTTTTATCGCGTGCAATGCGATTTATTGCGTTTTGCATGCGCGTGATAAGAAAACTGAATGTTTACAAACAACTTCTCTTAGCAACCATCCGTGAAAATCGCATCCGCACTTGCTTGCAGATGCGATTTTCACGCAGCCCCATTCACTTCTATGGGGCCAGCGTTGCGTGAAAATTGCAGAATATAGAACAAATAAAGGGAAAAAAGGTAAAAAATTATCTAAACATATTAACAGCCCTATGGGTTACAAAAAAAATTAAAATAAAAAATTGCCGTCAATAAGGGGTTAAAGAAATGCACTGGAAATATTTTCCCCATAAGCGAGAAAGCTTTTCTCCCTTTCTGAGAGCACAGCATGAAGAGTGCATATAGCTTCCAGTCATTCCCAATTCCCAAGCTTGCAGACCGGTTGAATGGCTACTCACGAGTAAGCGGGCTTGAACTTTCCGTTTTTGCCGCTGTTGGATACGGTCACCTCGTACATGAACGCCCCTGGTAAGTGGTTGGTGGGACTCTCGCGGTTCGGAGAGGTGATCTGCACACTCCAGGACAACACAGCAGACCTTGCTTCCAAGTTGGAAATCTATATAAAGGATTAAGGAGAAAGCGTTAAAGCATGCGGTTATATAATCTCATTCGCAGAAGATCGTGCGACCCTTAGGGATCAATAGCCATAACCTTTACTTAGAGCATCTCTACTAGATGAACGAGTCAAAAAGAGAAAATAATCGATTCACAGTGGAACCAAAAAATAAAAATATTACTTTTTTAACGTACTTTTATGTCATTTCCATTGCATTTTTAGGCACTTTTTTACATCTTCATTAGGTGGCTGACAAAATTCAAGATGCGTGTTAAAAGAAAGGTCTACGGAATGGCGGACTATATCCGGGGAGAGCCCCCAAGGAGAATGAAAGTCGTTATTCAGGAAGTGTCACACAAGTATGCATTGTTAATGCAGTGATGTAATGTTATTTCAATGAACTACGTGTCCTCGAATACCCTCCTAACATAATGCAGCCCTCTGACTGGGTCAGATTTCCGATCAGGCCGCAAGCTACACAGAAGACCACGCGAGACTTGGTATAATTGTGGACTCATCCAGATGAAGTATACTCAGCACTGTGCAGCAATGTACTGTACATGGCGGGGCCGACCAGGCATAGGGCATCTTATGCTGGTCTGCAACACTCCGAAGATTAATATAATTCAATAAAAACCTTAAAGGCTATAGACACCTTTTGGGGGCATTTTTTTAATTATTATATTCTACTCACTTTGGCCTAAAAAAATCTTTTTTTTTTCCAACTGGTCTTTATTACAAATGTTCAGCCATTTTCCCAGTACAGCTGTCAGCCTCTGAGTCTTTGCAGAGTAGCAGGTAATTGACAGCTCAAACACTAGTTAGAGCTATATTCTTATTAGGGTCCATTCACACGTCCGTAAGTGTTTTGCGGATCCGCAAAACACAGACACCGGTAATGTGCGATCCGCAATTTGCGGACCGCACATTGCCAGCACTATAATAGAAAATGACTTTTCTTCAATTGCGGATAAGAATAGGACATATTCTATTTTTTTCAGGAACCGAATTGCAGATCCTGAAAAAAACTGACCCAAAAAACGGATGCGGATCCCGAAAATTGCAGAACGGATGCGGACTCAAATTACGGACGTGTGAATGGACCCTTAAACTGATAAGAATCTGGCTTGCATAAGTGTTTAGGAGCTGTCAGACGTTCAGAGATAAGGCTTCACATTAGACATCCGATCAGTTCCCAGAAGGGGCTCGATGTAAACAGAAAACCAGCAACGCTACAAATTATGAAGTACATGAAGTGACAATTCTGGAGCATTTATTCCTATGACACTGTGCTGTGTCATTGCTCTATTATTCCTTCTAGAAGCTTTTGACCAGAAGGTACAACTGGGTGTTACCAGCCGAGGATGTGTCCCTGCACAGTCTGACACAGGCAGCACTTTTTGGATAGTGTCCCCCCTCCCTGTACGGCAATTCATAGCTGTCTAGCAGGAATAACAGAAGAATGGTACAACATAGGGCTATAAGAATAACTGCTCCAGAATTATTACATGGGGAATGCAAGTAGTTACTAAGACAGACATATCAGGAGAGGGGACAGCTCCTCTTTAATTAGCAAGGGGCTGTCTGGGATTTTAAGAAACTTGCCTTACAGCAGGAATCGGTGTAACATGAAAAATAACCATTACTCACCCAGTACATCAGAAGGAACTCTAGAAAGTATGGCATGTGACCTCTAAGGCAAGCGATTGGCTGCTGTTGCTGGCGTGACTGTTGTCATCGCTGCATGTAAGGCTACTTTCACACTTGCGTTGGTGCGGATCCATCTGTTAATTTGCACAGACGGATCCGCACCTATAATGCAAACGTTTGTATCCGTTCAGAACGGATCTGTTTGCATTAGGTTTAACACTGGGTTCAGACCTAAGCGTTCTGAGACGCGCGTTTTTGGCAATAGTAAACGCGCGTTTTACGCCCGTTTGTGTGATTGACTGCAGTGTTGTCCAATGACCAAACATCCCTGTCTATATGAAGTTTGGCCTTTCCAGCATGTTGCAAATTCATAAACGCGCGTACAAAAATGCGCAAAATACAAGCGTTGCGCGTTCCCATTGAAGTCTATGGGCCAAAACGTGCGACAAACGCCCCAAAAAAAGCTCAAGTACTTGTTTATGCGTCAGGCGTTTTTCAGCGCATTCGAACGCGCTGTAAAACGCGAAAATGTGAACCAGTCCCATAGGGAAGCATTGGTTTGCATCGGATATGCGTTTTACAGCGCGTTCGAACGCGCTGTAAAACGCGCAAGTGTGAACTGAGGGCAAAGAAAAATGACAAAGTCCAAAACTGATCTGTTTTGAATTACATTGAAAGTCAATGGGAAATGGATCCGTTTTCAAATGCACCATATTGTGTCATTGAAAACAGATCCGTCCTCATTGACTTACATAGTAAAGTAAAACAGATCCATTAGGCTCCGCCTCCTAAGACGGACACCAAAATGCTGCATGCTGCGCTTTGGTGTCCGCCTCCAAATCAGAAGAGAAGCGGAACGGAGCCGGACTGATGCATTCTGAACGGATCCTTATCCATTCAGAATGCATTGGGGCTGAACTGATCCGTTTGGACCGTTTGTGAGATCCCTGAAACGGATCTCACAAACGGAATCCAAAACGCTAGTGTGAAAGTTCCCTCACTTAAAGACCACCAGAGCAACAGGGCGTTTAATGGGAGGCTAATGGTAGTTTATGTCATACCTTTCCAGCTCTTGAAGGGGCTGTGCCACGAAAAAATATGGCACCTGGATCTGAATACTTTTGCAATTGTATGTAATAAATAATTTAGAATAGCCAAAGAACCATTCAATAAAATGTATCTGTAGAGCGCCACCTGCCGTTTCTTCTTATTATTTCTTGTCGACCACACTGAGGTGGTCGCACACGCTCAGTTTAAATCTTTCACTGTCACTGTTAGAAGAAGGAGTTATAGGGAAAGAGCTGCAGCAGACAGGGAACGGCCCTGGGAAAGGACATGACCCTTGAGCTTCCAGCCTGAAATAGATCTGGCAGAAGAATTGGAGCAATGAATGGGGAGATCTCTGGATCCATGTGTGAGGTACAGGTCGGGTTCCAGCTTTGTTAGAAGGAGTACTATATAATGACCGATGAATTTCGTTTTCAACATCAAACTTGGCAGAATCCCTTTAAGCAAGTTTCTTAAAATCCCAGACAACCCCTTTATGTATATATAGATCGATATATACACACAGAACCGGAGTCTCTCTCTTTACCATCGGGAATATTCCGAAAATGAACCTGCAGGGCAACATGAAACCAATGTTGGGTTCATCATGAACCGGGTGCCAGTGCACGGCTTGTGTCAATGGCCGGACCTGCAGGGAAGTGCTGAAGAACCTCATTTCTCACAAGGCTCTTCCACTATCATTATGGAAGTGAGATTTCTGCAGTTCCCTACCATCTAAGTGCACGTTCACCCAAGTTAACCCTTTGCATAAATGATCCGTGTCAGATATGCTTGCAGTTCTATCCACTTCTGCAGAGACCTTAGATGGACTGAGCCCCTCAAAGTCCACAGGCTTCCAGAAAAGCCACCACCCGCGCAGGTGTAGAATATACTTACAAACGGCTTGGTCATGCTGGGGTTTAAATCTTGTAGCTTTTTCGGTTCTGCTTCTCCAGCTAAGAAAAAAAAAGAAAATATGTCATGAACCCTCCGCACGCACAGTGGGCCTACCAGCCTAACTTGTTCGATGGGTTTATTTTTATCGAAAGCTTTTAAGAAACCGCCAACTGGTATTGATTTAACAGTCAGGGGAATGGCAAAACTCACAGATGTTCTTCTCTAATCTGCTGGGAACTAGTATTTGCATACTGTATTACTGATGCACTTTATCACCATCTGAGAAGAGGAATGATGAAAGCACCCAGTATTGCACAACATAAGTAATTATTCATCCTGAAAATCCGATTCCACGCTCCCTCCTGGGCCACAGCGATGGTTGGGCCAGTGTCCTGTTGCATATCCTGGATTAGTGTTGCCAAGCATTGTGCATTTCCACAGAAGAGTACTAAAAAGGTCATTCACTGCATACACAGGACGGTTTTCCAAGTGTGTGTGTTTTTCTTTTTTACACTGATAACCTATCCTCTAGATCAGTGTTTCCCAACCAGTGTGCCTCCAGCTGTTGCAAAACTACAACTCCCAGCATGCCTGCACAGCCAAAGTTTGTCTGGGCAGGCTGGGAGTTGTAGTTTTGCAACAGCTGGAGGCACACTGGTTGGGAAACACTGCTCCAGATTGGTCTTCAGTATCTGATTGGTAGGGGTCCAACACCCGGGACCACCGCCAATCAGCTGTTTGAGAAGTCAGTAGCATGCGCAGTAGTGCTGCAGCCTTCTCTAGCCCTTCCTAGGCCATGTGATGTCAGGGTCAGTCAGTCGACACGGCCTAGGCGTAGCTCAGAACCATTGAAGTGAAAGGGGCTTAGCTGCGATACCGAGCATAGCTGCTATACAATGTACGGCGCCGTGCTAGGTGAGAAGGCTGCGGCGCTACTGCAAGCTCCAATGCTTTCTCAAACGGCTGATTGGCAGGGGTCCCGTGTGTTGGATCCCCACGATCAGATACTATCCAGAGGATAAATTATCAGTGAAAAAAAAAAAAAACACTTGAAAAATCCCTGCAAAGCAACCCTTGGTTCATTACAACCAAAAAAACACACATTAACTGGGGAACAGAACAGAACACTTACCTGGAGGCTTTCGTTTCATCTTTTCAGCAGCAAATCTGCCACTTCCGACCACTCCTTTGTCATCCAAGATAGCTGAACTGCTTCCAAGACTACCTGATGGACACCGCATCAGGGAGACCAAGACACTTCCTGCTTGTCCAGCCCTGCTCTTGGATTGGCCAGCATTGCTCACATGAACAGCGCTGGCCAATCCAAGGACAGGAAGAAGTGTCTTGGGCTATCAAATTCACAGGGTGCATCAGGTAGTCACCTTGAATGACTGAAGAGGAGCCTAGGAATAGACTGATCTGCAACTGAAATTATTTTTTTCCTGAACTGGAGGGTCACTTTAAGGAGCAGGAGAAATGTTTATACCTAGCTCTGTTTTGGGGCAAGTACAGTATGGCAGGATCCTCCTCAATGAGCCACAAGACTTGGGCTGGACAAATCGAAATGGGGATTCCTCTAATTAGTGAAACACAGGGGACCATGCAATGTTTCACTACATAATTAGGTCCCTACTGCAGAATTTGGGGTACAGGGTTTTACTGAATTTTTAATTATGATCCTGAAAACAGAGCAGAACCAGGGACAATCACACTTGCATATATGATGCAGTAAACACCACAGTCAAGGGGACAGGTGCCCATCAAATAAAAATCTTGGAAGCTATTTAAAAGATATATTTAGAGATGAGCGAATTGATTCTTATGAATCGACTGATCTGATCAGCAGAACTTCTTCTCCTGTGAGGGACTGTCCTTGCAAGTGAAGAAGCGCCCATTTGTTGCAAGATTGACAGGGTCGGACATTTAGCCCGGCCCTGACAATTTCCTGCCTGCTCCGATTAGCAGAGCAGGGGCTCGGCTTCAGAGCGGCAACTGTGCAGGCGCCGCCACACTTCGAGGTGGGGGGTGCCACTTAGCAGTCGCTGCTCTCAAGCCGAAGCATAGCCTATGCCCTTGTACTGCTAACTGGAACAGCAACCCTGGCGTGAAATTGTCAGGGCTGGGCTAAATGCTGGGTCCTGTCAATGGAGAGGCAGGTGGGCGCTTCTCCCCCTTCGGACACAGCCCCTGCTAATGAGATGAATCCATTCGCTAGAATCGATTTGCTTATCTCGAGTTATGTTCACATGTGACGTATTTGGGTGTGGAAAATCTGGCTTTGATTTTGCCTCATATCTCGTAATCAGA
Source organism: Bufotes viridis (assembly GCA_033119425.1). Classification (NCBI taxonomy): domain Eukaryota; kingdom Metazoa; phylum Chordata; class Amphibia; order Anura; family Bufonidae; genus Bufotes; species Bufotes viridis. The sequence continues at coordinate 38,526,491 of CM065597.1, read as the reverse complement.
GTTATATTCAATTCTGATGTGGACTATGCTGCAGATTTCACACATACCATGGAGGTCCAAGGATGATGGATTGACTTCTTAATCTCACATCATCTTATACTGTAAAAGAAACTGACCGTTCCAAAATAATTGTTAATTTATGTCCATTTACTCGCTACCAAAATCATGGGGGGTGTCGTTGTAGGAATGCCAGCAACAACAGTAGAGGATCTTCCCTTTAATGGTGACAGTCCAAGTAGCTGTTGGCCGAACACCAGCTGTTACTTCTGACCCCCAACTAAATATGCAAGTTGCGCTTGGCCAAGCATGGATGTGTTCTTAATAGTGAGAGGAGTTCTCTTGTGAGAATAAAAGGATCAAACATGTTGAAATCCAACATGTCTGACTCTTCTTTTCCTTAAATCCGCTCTCTGGGGACGAGGAAACCACCCCAAACACCTTAGATGTTTGACAGGTTGTGCTGGCAGGTTTGGCCAATGTTCATATAATGTGTATGGTCACCTTAAAGGGATTGTACTATGTCGAACATTGGAGGCATATCACTGGGATATCTGATAGGTGCGGGTCCCACCCGATACCCGCACCTATACTTAGAACGGAGCTGGCAAAGTCCCAGAGGACACACCGTGCATGCGGCTATTTCCGTCAGACCTATAGGGGTGAATGAAGAGGTGGCTGTGCATACGCGGTGCGCTTCTAATTCATTTAAAAGGGAATTCTGAAAATAGCAGAGCAGCACACGCTCCCATAGAAATGAATGGCGGGCATCCGTACATGCGTTGTGTGCCCTCCGAGACTTTGCCAGCTCCATTCTAAGTATAGGTGCGGGTATCAGGGGTGGGGCCCACACCTATCAGACATTGGGGGCATATCCTAGCGATATTCCCCCAATGGCTGAGATGGTACAATCCCTTTAAAGGGGTTATCCAACCTTTACCAAGCATTGGTCTATCCTCAGGATAGGCCATCACTAGCTGTTCGCTGGGGGTCCAACCACCTGCAATCCCACTGATCAGCTTGTGAAGGCCTATACTGAGGATAGGTCATCACCTAGTAAAGGCTGGACAACCTCTATAGAAAACACAAATGTGGTTCCACTCTACCAGGGGCTGCCAAAAACAAAGGAAGGCGATTCCTCTACCACATGACGATACCCTTACATACAGGTTTATACACATGCACTACAGGAGCCCTTTTCACCTATGTGCATGCTACCGTAAGAAAAGACATGGCGAGCACAACATACCTCCAGATTCATTCTCTGCAGGTGGACTGCCCCGTATTCGAGTTGCTTGCTTCAGTTTAATAGGCCCCCCGGGGAGGTGCTGACCCTTGGTGTATCCGTTTTGCATGTGTGAATTGGCGGCAATGTGTGCTTTGTGGGGGGAGGAGGGTGGGCTGTGCAGTTTGTTGTTGTTGTGGTTGCTGATCTGACGGTCTTTTAATTTTTTCCGAAGTTGTTCTTGCACTTTCATGCTTCTCTCGTCTCTCTGTGGGAAGCTCATCCTCCCGTGTTGGCGCAATTCTAAAGCGTGAAGATGGTGGACAAACAAAACGTCAACCAAACACAAAATTGCAAAAAAAAAAAGATAACCCCACATTAGAGGAGGGAGATTTTAAAGGGACTTTCTGGGATTCTGATATTGATGGTCTACCGTCAGGATTGGTCATCGATATCTGATCGGCAGCTCTGCCGATCAGCTGTTTGAAGAGGCCGCAGTGCTCCGGGGCCAGTGACGGCACTGCAATAGCAAGCACAGCCGATATTCAAAGGATGGCACTGTGCTTTATAAGCAACGAAGGCTGCGATGCTCACTGGAACACCGCGGCCTCTTCAAACAGTTGATCGGCAGGGGTGCTGGACCAATAACTATCAGTTATTGATGAGGATTAGTGTCGAGCGCGAATATTGCCGCTTCGAGAATTTGCAAATATTTAGAATTTAATGTTATATATTCGTAAAGTGTTAATCGCGAATATTCTAATCGCGAATATCGGCACTTAGCAACATAGCTAGCAACCAATAGGAAAGTTGCCTACCCTTTAGTGTTGATAGCGATTATTCTAATCGCAAATTTTTATCGCAAATATGTTACATTGTCGATGTTCGCAATCAAGTAAATAATAATTGGTGATCACGAATTCTCGAATTTGCTAACTTATGGCGAATATTCGGCCAAAAATTCGCTAAATATCGCGAATTCCAATATTGCCTATGCCGCTCATCACTAATGAGGATAAGTCATCAATATTAAACACCCGAAAAACCGATTTACTCTACCATAGATGATCTGAACGCCGTGAACCTGAAAGATACAGGCAACACAAGTCCCATTTTATAGTTAATATATAGAATTCATCTACAAAAACGGTCAGGTAACTTTGTAAATACGTAGCATTACTCAACGGTACTCATCCGGAATTACGTCCTGCACTACATAACAGAGCTGCTGGCACAGTTCTCCTAGTTGCTGTTGGAAACTGACAGCAGACGTGTACAAAGCTCCCGATGCCGAATTTACCACATCCAACATCTTAGATAAGGCCACATACTGGAGAATACCGTAGTATCTGGTAACTAAAACTCTAATATATATTGTAGACCTCCTATATGCATATCACCAGGGACAGCTCTGAAAACACACTGAACCAGCAGGGAATGCTGGGAAATTGCAGCTCTGACAGATGCAGAATTAGATCAGTTCAAAATTTATAATGAAAGGTATTTACGATGTTACTTTACTTTTGGTCTACATTATTTATTATATGTATATCCAATAAAAAGATGAATATGATCTTAAATTTTATTGATTTAAGCTATAAAACTGACGTCTAGCTGGTTGTATCTGGACCAACATGTGCGGCTATAGAATATATGTAATAAAGCTGAATATTGGTAAATTGTCTGTGGGTATAAAGCTGGTTCCGCCGACAGCTCCCTCTCCTGACTCTCCCCCCACATACTGTATGGGGGGGATTAGGAGGGAGATATTGACTTTGCCTGATTCTTCTCTGCCGCCGACATCATCTGTCCGGAGAGAGTCGAGAGCTCCCCAATACACATTTATGTTCTCGTCGGGTTTGAGGGATAATACACTTATGCCTATGGGTGCCTTAAAGGGGTATTCCATTTCAGATATTGATGGCCTATCGCTAGGAAATGCCATCAATGTCAGATAGGTGCGGATCCCACCTCTGGGACCCACTCCCATCTTTCGAATGAACCTCCTCAAAGTAAAGCAGAGCAGACCACACGAGCGCAGCACACCCTCCATTCGCTACGATGAGAGTTCGGAAAATAGCCATGCAGACCCGTAGCAGTTAATTGAGAGCATCCAATGCATGCGCGGTGCACTCTTCTACACTTTAGGAGCCCCAAACTGGAGATAGGAGCGGGTCCCAGAGGTGGGACCTGCACATATCTGACATTGGTGGCCTATCCTAGCGATATGACATCAATGTCTGAATGGGAATACCCCTTTAAGAGAGAAGTAACCTCACTGAATCCATACCTTGTTCCTGGAAAATGTGAGGTGGGGGTGGTGGATGCTGGTGTATAAACTGTGGAGGCAGCTCTCCCGTGCCAGGCACTGGTGGGTACACGTGATGAGGGGGGTGAGGGAGCAGGGCATGGTGATGGTGCATAAAGTGGGTAACGTGAGGTGGCGGGGGGTGCATTGACGGATGGAACTCTGTCGAATGTGGTAAGACCAACACTTTGCGCACTCCATTTTCCTCTACGACCTGGAACAATACAGAAAAACAATCAGATTAGATCTCCAAAGTTCACAACGTTCTATGACATTTGTGTTTTATGCCTTTTTGTGGCACGACAGTGGTGTGGTTTTCTTCTATACCGCCGTGGCAGCATGTACGCGTCATGAGTTATCCAAAAGGCCGTCCAAATGAGAGATTATCCAATCATCCACAGGATGGTAAATGGCTGACCAGTCGGAATGCGGTGGGGGTGGGGTTCTCAGATTGCTAGACCATCTGCCAATCACGAGAACAAGGGTCCTGTGTCCTCTATGTGAATAGTCCAGCATGAACACCAATTCCATTCGAACTCCATGGGATTGCTGAAGATGGGAGAGTACAGTTCTAGGCTATCTCCAGTCAATAGGGCTGGAGCGGACTTCTGGCGGCACGGTGCACTAGCGGCAGCACGGATCCGGCAGGCGGTTACCCCACCGGAACAGCCTGCCGCTAGTGTGAAAGTAGCTAGATTTGTGCCACAAGTTTGGTCCAAATGGCGCATCTCAGGCCACGCCCCTTTCCTCCAAAGCCACACCCATAGTTGCCAACAGCCCGCTAATTTGCAGGGATTGTCCCTAGATTTCAGACTTGGCAAATTCGGACTGACTCAGGCTGAAAATGGCCCTGTGTTGGCAAAGCTCCCTATCCCGAATGTTACCAACTACAATATTATAAGCATGTTCCCCCTTTTTCGCGCCTGCCATGTAAGACACCTGCCATGTAAGACATAATATTGGAGTGGGGAACTTAACAACGTAAGGCCTCATGCACACGGCCGTTGTTTTGGTCCGTATCCGAGCCGCATATTTTGCGGCTCGGGCGCGGACCAATTCACTTCAATGGGGCCGCAAAAGATGCGGACAGCACACCATTGCTCCGTTCCGTGGCCCCGCCCAAAAATAGAGCATGTCCTATTCTTGTCCGTTTTGCGGACAAGAATAGGCATTTCTACAATGGGCCGTGTTCCGTTCCGCAAATTGCGGAACGGAACGTGTAGCAGCTTCCGTGTTTTGCGGATCCGCGGACCGCAAAACACATACGGTCGTGTGCATGAGGCCTAAGAAAAAGATTGAACTTGATAAATCTTTTGATGAACCTTATGAGACATGCATGTCACTACAAGATTAAAAAACGGGGCAGAAACAGCTCTTAAAAAAATAAAAACTCTTTGTTGCCCATAGCAACCAATCACAGCCCAGCTTTTACTTTTCAAGAGCAGAAAATGAAATGAAAGCAGCGCTGTGATTGGCTGCTATGAGCAGTAACATTTTTCTTGCAGACAGTTTCATAAAACTTAAAAAAAAAACAAAGTGAATGAATGGTACCTGAGACACATAACCAGGCGGCACAAAGATAGGAGGCATGGACCCATTTGGCGACATCATGGGAACATGGGCTGGACCTATATGAGTGTAGAAAAAGAAAATTAAAAAAAGTTACGGTAAAGTTACGATGTGCCCCGGAGCCACGTTAAAAGGGGCCTATAACTTCTACTGACTTGTCTGTTTTAGCAACTACTACCACCCCCATGTAATAATAACTCTGGAACATCTATTCCTATGAATTTATGTTGTGCCACTCCTCTATTATTCCTACCAGATCTTATGAATGAATTACTAGCAGTCTGCAATAAAGGTCCGTCAGGGTTTTACCAGTTGGGGGTGTGTCCCTGAAGAGTCTGACATGATCCGATCAGCACTTCCACACTACTAACTGGTAACACCCATCTGGACCTTCAGTGCAAACTGCTAATAATTCATTCATAAATTCTAGCAGGAATAATAGAGGAATGGCCCAATATACAGTCATAACAATAGATAGTCTATAATTGTTATTACATGGGGAATGCAAGTAGTTACAAAAAAAAAAAAGGCATGTCTGGAGAGGGGACAGGTCCTCTGCGAATAGCTTAAAACGGATATTTTACCCCAAGTGCCCCAAATTCTGTGCAAATGTCCCTCTAGCTCTGCTCCCTGCACTGCATTTAGAAATCCCTTCTCCTCGCTGACAAGAAAATGACGGGTTATCGTTATAAAATAAGAAAACATCTTTCTAAAGATGGATTTTCGTAGAAAACCGTCAGTGGTTAAGTGACCCCACCAAACATCGCAGCATCCGATAATAAACAGCAGTGCTGATGACGGAGCCTGCACTTCCAGGAAGCTGTGATACATCAAGCCTTGTGGTCGCTCTACACACAAGTTCTCGTTCATCTCGGTGCGCAAGACGGAAACCCCCAGGACTGAATGGAGAGTGTGAACGAGCAGCTACTCCACTTACCTGGGATACACTGAAAGTGGCCATCTTCTGTGCGGATGGTGAAGGTCTCTCCAGGGTTCACTTGCACCACGATCACCTGCAAATACAGAGGCTGTTTGGAAGAGTTCGGGTTTTACCAGTGTCCGTAATACAGGCGACTTTCACTGTATGGTAAATAAGGAGTTTATTATAACATGTATGGTTTTTTTCCCAGAAACAGCGCCACCCTTGTCCATGGGTTGTATCTAGTATTGCAGCTGAGTTCCATTTGAAGGAGTTGTACGTTTTTGCTATATTGATGGCCTATCTTCAGGATGGGTCATCAATATCAGATCGGTGGGAGTCCAACTGCTGGCAGCCCCGCCGATCATCTGTTTGAGTAGGACACAGCAGCAGTCAGATGTAACTACATCTCAGCCACCCCACTCAATGGGACGGTTCCTTCCTATTGAAGTGAATGGGATGGCGAAGCTAGTAATTACAATTGCTCGCCGCTGCAATGTCGATGGTGTGCAGGTAAACGGTAAAGTGGAGGCAGCATTCATACGAGCGTTGCGTTTTATTCATACGGCTGATCGGCAGAGGTGCTGGCAGTCGGACTCGTGCAGATCTGATATTGATGGCCTATCGTGAGCACAGGTCATCAATACAGCAAAAGCGGACAACCCCTTTAAGGTCAGTGGGGCTCAGGTGCGATACCACACACAACCCATGAGCAGGGGTGAAATAGGCATATTTTCTGTTTAAGGCCGAGTCTGTCAGCAGTTCGGAGCTTGCAAAACTACTGACAGCGCTAGGTAGGGGCTAGGGAGAGGAGTGCAAACATAACTGTCCAGTATTTATCAGGAGGAGGAGTGTGGAGATGAAGTTTAATTCTGCCAGAATCTGCTGCTGCAAGTGCCAAGGAGGTGGAGCTTCTCTCATTGGCCGCTCACAGACACATACCCTCTTCTGAGTGACAGCTGTAACGGTCTTCTGGTTGGATGATACAGCTGTCACTCAGAGCAGAGGGGAGGAGCAGTAAAGCTCTTCCTATAGGCACTTGCAGGAGCAGAACCTGGCAGAATAAAAGTTCATATTCTCCCTACTTCTGATAATAAGAGCTCCACAAAAGATATGACTGTCCTGCTCACTCCAGACTTTACCTAGTTTTTACCCTTTTGGTCAAAACTGATGACAGACTCTTTAGTTTTCTGTGAAGTTCTACCCAGAAGAAGAGCTAGCATAAGGCATAAGTGTGCTAGGATGGTGCACCAAAATCCTCTATGGGGAAATCCATATGAATCACAAAACCCTACTTTTCAGTTTTATGGCATATTAAGGCATCTCCTTTACTTTTTGCAGCACATATTTTTAAACCTATGGCTCAACCCAAAAAGGTTCTATGTTTAGCAGACCGAAGAGCGGAGCCACCAATACTGGAGACCACTCCAAGACAGTAAGAACCTTCCACAAACTCCATAAAAAAAATCCAAGAAGTGAGGTGCCAGGACCTGGTGAAAAGATATATTGGTGAGTGGTCTTTCTGTAACACTTCTGAGCGGTGCCAAGAAAACTCAATCATTGAAAATAATTTAAAAGATCAAAGAAATGACCAAGTGACGGATAAGCTCCAGCAGCGGTATCATGGTCTGCTAGTTTTATTAAAAGAATGTAGACCAGAAGCTGACCAGACATCACTCCGCCCTGTGCCTCAACGTATCTACCCGTGACTGTGCAGAGGGACCGCTCGTTTCTGCTGCTCCATAATATCAGTCCAGAGGGTCAGTTCAAGATAATAAAGAAAAATTCCCACCATCATACCACACTCAGCTCAACCACGCCAAGCAAAAGTCAATCAATGGAAAGTTATCACTGGTGAGATGAAGCCTCCTGCTCCGGGGACCCATGTCATTCCTTCCCAATCATGACAAGTGCATTTTGTAAGCTTTAATAGAAGAAAAATAAAATTTTATTTTTATCAGTTACAGAAGTTGCTTAATGTCAGATAAGAATAACTCAGACAGTGAATGATCAGAGGTGCTACACATAATAGGGTGAGCAGACACTGACCATTAGTAATTCCAGAAGAAAGGCCTACATTTATCCGCTCAGTGGTCCCGCTCCAATCATCATCTCATGACTACAACTGACCAGGCATGCGGTCAGGCAGTGACTCATGCCTTAAAGGGGTTGTCCACTCTGACAACTGATGGTCTATCCTGAGGATAGGCCATCAATATCCGATCGTTGGGGGTCCAGCATTTCCACAGAGATCAGGAGGCGCTGGATGTCTGCGCTGGAACTACACCGCTCTATCCGTTGTGTAGTGGACAGAGCTGGATACTGTAGCGCTGCACCCATTGAAGCACAGGCCATCAACGGTACATTAATGCACCTTTATAGAGGGGTAGGGGCTATGGAGCTGTGCTGAAGTTCCCTGCACAGAGGGTGCCTGGGAGCGCAGCCATATAGTGAAATCCTGGGGGACCTGACAGACAGACCACCTATGATCAGAAAGTGGTGAAGTCTCCTAGAGAGGTCATCACTCCTTTTGTGGGAAAACCGGCTCTGCCAAATGTAAGTGTATTCTATGGGGAGAATGAAGAAAGAAGCGGCCAGACAGATCTGGCGGTCACTTATCTCCTAGGAGAACAAAAGGATGGGGCAAAAATATTCATCATTGGCTGAGAGAGAACGAGGGCTCCTTACACACATTAGGGTCGGCTGAACCTGCTGTTCTTGGCAGGTTTATCCGACAAATGACCAATTTATATGGGGGCAATTACACAGAAAAATGTTGGCCACACTGAATCATTTTCAACCTTCTCAGCCAAAGGACGTTAGAAAAATAAATGATTATCCTTGACACCTAAACCCAATACATATCCTGATGTTGGGGTTGTCAAACACTGGGCAACTCTAGAGTAAATCTGGCCACACACAAATATCGATCAGTCTTGGACAGCAGCAATCTCCCCCCCATAAATATGCATTTGTGGCTGAGGAGACATACTGTATGTTTCAGTAGGAAAAGGGAAAAAAACACTGCTAGACTCATTTTCTATTGTAATCCACCCTTGTGCCCCTGAACATACAAAAACGGTGCCCGCCAATAACAGACCTCATAGGCTTGAACACTACATCCCGGCAGTCATGCACTGTTCAAGCCGATGACCGCTGAGGCCTGTGATTGGCTGCAGCTGCCAACAGACCAAGCCACTCCCTGGTCCAGTGGCGACTGGAAGTGGCCAGGATTGTGGCCAGATGATTGTTTGTTCACTATATTCAAGCAGACAGGGGAGAGGCCCACAGAGTCTGTCAGCTCCAAGACCGGAATACTTCTTTAACATTAAGCGCCTGGGTAAAACAAGAATGTGTTGTGTAACTAAAGGAACCAACGGGGTGGTACACTGAAAATCAAAGAACACCCTGCATTAGGCATACCACACGGGGGAGATCTACTAATCCTGTCGAATCCAGTGTAAATTTAGACCAGGCAGTCTAATGAAATGCCAGATTTATCACAGAGGTTCATGCTGGATGGCAAATTTGGCACTCTTCCTGCTAAGCTGCACCCCTTTCCTGCTAAAGCACGCCCCCTCATTGAGTAAGGCTCAAAAAGTGTGTCAATGAGAAAAGCATTTACGCATTACTAATAGTGTTGAGCGAACTTTAAAGTTCTGCGTCCAAAGTTCTGGTTATCAAAGAATCTCGTTATGGATTCCAAATTCAGTTATGGTCCGTGGTAGTGGAATCCATAACAGGATTCTTCGATAACCCGAATCCGAACTTTGGACGCAGAACTTAGTAATTAGTGTTGAGCGAACTTATGTTTTAAGTTCTGCGTCCAAAGTTCGGGTTATCGAAGAATCCCGTTATGGATTCCGCTACCACGGACCATAATGGAATTTGGAATCCATAACGAGATTCTTCGATAACCCGAACCCGAACTTTGGACGCAGAACTTAAAACACAAGTTCGCTCAACACCAATTACTAAGACCAGCGATTTAGATGCCGGTCTTGATGCGCCTAATGTATGTAGGGCCCCCGACCCCTGCATAGACGCTTTACTGGCAGCCGTTCGACTTGGTTAAATCTACGCAAGCTCCTTTGCTGGTGTAGATTTAAGTCATTCTCTCAGGTGTGCCTGCTGGTCTGCCCCCTTTCCTCATCAACGCCAACTTTCCTCAGAACAGGCAAAAAAAAAAAAAAAGTAAGCAGTGTACATGGGGAAAAGGAGATTTTGCCTTCCTGACAAAATCTGCACCTTATATATGCCAAAAAGCAGTGTATATTTCTTAATAAATTATGCACCCCCCCTTCCCCCCCAAATGAATTTGGCATTTGGCTCAGTAAATCTCACCAGGGTGTCCGTTTTGTCCAGATTGTTCCTAGAAGACTCAACTCGTTCCTACCGCTCATCTACAAGCTTCCCACACCCGGCTAGAAGCGTATGGCTGCTGCACGCAGCTGGAACTGTCCATGTAAACGACGGCATATGCCAGATGGGAGGATGCGCGGTTATCTGCACTTCATTACAGTGGGCCTTTTCGGACCGTCAGGGGGCAAGTAGTCCCCAGGTAGGTCCTACTAGACTAGTGGAGGATGGTTGTGAAGGCCATCTTCCAGGATGATAGTTGCATTCTGCAATTACAAGGTGATACGCCAGCCCTGGCGACGGGACTTCACGATGGAAAAAAAAAAAAAAGAGACTCATCCTTTCCAAACAAACTGTATTTCTCGTTCCTAGCAGCTGCAGGGTTGTGAGCGCGGCCTGTCCGTCACTGGCGGCTATCTCAGAGACACACTTAACAATTAGAAGCTTATTTCCGCTGTATTCTTGCGCAACTTGGAGGCTTTAAAAACAAGACAACATCTGTTTCACAGTTGCAGGGCAGCAATTTGTCCATTCGAGCTGCCAATGCTAGTTTATTTGCGTGGAAATTCATTTCAGGCTCGCTCGTACAATCAGCGCGTCCGTTTTTTTTTTTTTTCTCTCAGAAATTTTGATGAGGAAGAACCAAAAGAGTCGGAGGCGAGCTATAAATTCCAACAATGTTACTGTGAGATTTATGGCATTGTTCCTGGCTGCCGCTACCCACATGTAATTAGTGGCGTGAAGTCATGGAAAATAAGGAGGATGAAGCCAATACAAGCAGTGAGAAAAGTGCTATTTAGTCTTTAGCTGCAGTTCCACATTACGGCTCAGAACACATGTCGACGTCTTAAAGGGATACTGAGCGCAACGATGGACAGGGGGTAAAATGGTTATTCCACTGCTCGACAACAGTTATTGTGGCGACAGGTTTGAAGATCTCCTTGACTTTGATGTAAACCTCTAAAGTATACGATTGCATATCAACATTCTTATTTGTAACTTAGGCGCAGTTAAACTCCACCCCTGAGGAACCCAAAATACTCCAGAAGGTATCCACTTCTCTGTGCTGCTTCAGCCCGGAACAGTCCAAATTTGCCAGGACTTGCTCTGAAAATTAGGGACCGTCCCTGAAAATTCGGGACTGTTGGCAACTGTGCATAAGAAAAACATAGGCCAAAAGGAGCCCATGAGAGGTGCAGTTTCTGGATTTAAATAAAATAAATAAAAAATTTTTAGTTTCTAATTATGAACAACCCCTTTACTGATCCCTGATTCCATTTTATACGTAACACATCTACACCAATTTCTGCAAATTGTTTTGCAACCTCAGGTGCAGCATGAACGCATCACGACCGTGCCGTGTGGCCCTAAACTGCAGTGTCCCTTCAATATAAGAACATATGGCAAATATTAATATTTTACCCCAAAGCAGAGCCCCTACCTGACCCCAGACCAGACTACCCAGCTCAAGCTCCGCTCTGGCCACCATCCAGCGCCAGGACATTGGGTGCTCCCCCGGATGCTGCACCTAACCTCTCCCCATAATACGTCCATCACTGGGGTAGATCCATATTTATATCTACACAGGCGGACATGACTCTGAAGGGGAGGGGATTGGGAGGGGTTCGTGCGACATCTGGGCCGGGTTTCTCACCGTCGTATTCACTCATACGATGGATTTCTAAGAATAATTCTAAACTGAAACCACTTTGCACTTGTGAAAGCTGCGGACGGTTGAGCTTCAGTGATTATGAGAAAAACAAAGTGCCACTGATTAGTCAAATGGAAGGAAGCAATACCACTTCATAAGCCCCGGGCCGACCTCAGCCGGATTGTCCGGAAATATAACTGAGCGAGAAACTAAGTGTCTGTTTTTTAACCAATAATTTGCAGGTCATGTGGTTTGGAGAATTTTAGGAAACCCCTTTAGTGTAGGCGACCCGTATAAACACTATGGGGTCGTTTACCAAACCGGTGTAAAGTAGAACTGGCTTAGTTGTCCATAGCAACCAATCAGATTCCACCTTTCATTTTGGACAGCTCCTTTGGAAAATGAAAGGTGGAATCTGATTGGTTGCTATGGGCGACTAAGCCAGTTCTACTTTACACCAGTTTGATAAATGACCCTAATAGTCCGAATACATTTGTCCTTTGGAGAATGCCAAGCTTCAGCCTTCACAGCTTGCTAAGCCCGCCTCTGTTCAAAAAACCACAACATGGTGCCATGGACACGAAGATGACGGCGCACCATCGCTGCTGCAGTCATGGGATGTCAGCAATAGATAACGGGCAACAGTCTGGCTCCACAAAGTCACTTACCCAAACCTATAGTATGAAATATAGCGCCACATAACACGGTGGACCATAGCGTGCAAAGTTTTACTTTCCAGAATAATGCTCCCCTGGAGATACTGCAACTGTATATGAAAATATGTAGGCTTGCAGATGGCTCATGACGTGCAGCCCGTGGCCAGGGCCAGCACAGGCCTCAGCTTTGGAACAGAAAAGTACTGCAGGGAATTCCCGAAACAACAAATGTGAAGGAGCAAAAAGCTGAAATTTCAGCTCTGGTCTGGAGAAACACTTTATCTGGTTGTAAACATACAAAATATCAAGCAGTTGTGATGAACCCGGCATGAGTACAGCTCACTTTATAAGGACAGTCGCTTGCGCAGAAATCATCAGCCCTGATGCTTTCAACAACTATTAAAAGCTTTGTACACCTTTGGGGGCAATTTTTTTTAATGATTGTATTTTACTCATTTTGGGCTAAAAATCATTTTTTCAATTGGTCTTTATTAAACATATTGAGCGGATCTGTCACAAAGGGTTAACTGTTTGTCTAGCCGTGTGCCAAGGGCTGTATTGAACCAACAGATTGTTTGACCAACATCTGACCAATAGTTGGCGTGTACAAAAGATCTGTCTGTGTACTAGGCCATCTAACCAATGATGGGGCAGAAATCTGTCAGATATCTGTCAGTGTATAGTCTGTTGGTCAGAAACAATTATTTAAAACACATTCTTATTAGTAAAATAAGGATTGAGGAATATAAGGATGAGTGTTTATAATGTCAGGGCGCAGAGTTAAGAAGCCCGTCAGCTCTCTGCCTGACGGAGCAGAGAGAGAATTCAGATCCTGCTAGTAGAGCATCTCGGCTCTGTACAGAGAAAAAGGCCTCCATGTTTTTAATAAAGACTAATTGAAAAATATATATTTCCCTCATAATGTGTACAATGCAATAATAAAAAAAATTTATTATTAAAAATTTTGTCCCCAAAGGTGTACATAGCCTTTAATAGGGAACCTAAACCTTTGCTGAAGTAATGACTGCACATCAGCCGTTCAATTTGTTCTGCTTAGGATACTGGAAAACACAAGCAGAGCATTTGGAACCCACATTCTGAGAAGAGCTGCTGCACAATTGTGAGATAAGGGTTGTGCAAGAAAGGGGAGGGGGGGCAGTGTCCTTCCCCCCATATACTTTAGCGGACTTGTAAAGGGAAGCTTACTTTGCTGCGTCCAGGTGCTGGCTCTCCACGCCTTCTCCTCCCAGCCTTTGCAGAGTTTCCTCTTTGTAGACATCCAGTTAGAAATCAGCGCAGCCAATCACGAGCCGCGGCAATAACTGCTTTTGCAAATGGTTGGGACGCAAAGGGATCTTGTCGCCACCATGGCCAGTGATTATCTGCGGTGATGTCAAACTGGATGTTCACGCGAGGGAGCCCAGCAAGGAATTGCACGGCTGGAGAAGGAGCGGGGAGCTGCCACCAAGAAGTAAATAATCTTCCTTTACAGGACATACTTGCACAACCCGTTTAACTATTACCATACAAAATATGCCCTTTACCATAAAGGCACAAACATCTGCAAACCTATTCATAAACGTTCAGGTTCCGCCTATACATTAGAATACGATCTAAAAAGGGGAAATAACCCACCAAAAGCTAACAAATGACACAACCCTGATTTACCTGTTGGGTGCTGTCGCCATTTACCATGTGAGGTACAAGTGAAACATCATTCATTAAGGGGGTAGCTTCCAATGGAGGAGGCTGGTCGGCCATCATGGCTGAAATGATCATTCATCGACAGATGTTCACATCCACCACCTGGACATAAAAAACATAGTAAAATGAAGCTTTTTATTCACTATATATAGTTAAGTTATGCTGTATCGGTCATATAGGTAGATGGGAAGGGAGGGCTGGCGAACAGCAATGGCACTGGAGGAGTCAACAGGCAACAGTTTATTTTATTGTTTTTGACACCACCCCCCCATCCCAAGGGGGAACAGATCGGCGGGGAGTATGTAAACATGAATATTCTGTTTCGGGAGGCAGGCTGTAGTCATTAGATAAAAAGTAATTATTACTGAAAACCCCTTTAAGTGGGTATTACGGTTATATTAAAGACTATGTACACCTTTGGGAGCAATTCTTTTCTGATTGCATTTCACTCATTTTGGGCTTAAAAAAATAATTTTTTCAACTAGTCTTTATTAAAAATATTCAGTCGTTCTGTCACAAACTGTTAACCATTTATCTATCTGTGTGACTTGTACTCTTGCTTTCATCTATATAAATCTTATTTCTAAATTACTAAAAAAAAGGTCATAAACACTTATTTAAGCCACGTTTTTATGAGCAAGATAAGAATTGAGCTATAATGAGTGTTTATGAGTTTAGAGATAAGGAGCCGTCAGCCTAGCTGCCTGACGGAACAGAGTAAAAATACAGAGCCTGCTACTAGAGAATCTCAAGGCTGTACAGAGAAAGGTGCTGAACATTTTCAATAAAGACCAACTTAAAAAAATTTAGCTCAAAATGAGCACAATGCAATAAGAAAAAAAATTCCCCCAAAGGTGAACATAGCGTTTAAGTTATCCCCTAACCACAGGATAGAGGAATAACTATTAGATCGGCTGGGTTCTACCACTTAGTCCCAACGAAGCCCCCAGAAATGAATAGAGTAGCATTTCTAATGGAGTATAGGAGATAGGGAGTATAGGAGATAGCCAAGCGCTGTACTCAACAGTCAAATTCTCTCCCTCGGAAGATTAACTGAAATATTCACAAGTTGAAGGCATTGAGCATTCCCATAAAAAAAATAAAGAATGAGATAACAGGATACAGGAAATTTGTCATGCCATATTACATTTATCTGGAATCTTTTTTTTTTCCACAAGGATAAAACAAAAGACTACTGTGCTCCGCAGTGAGATTTATTACACTTATCCAGTAACCTCCCATTCGCACAATCACTAGGGTTCATAAAAACTGACATTTATAGGCCGGGATATACCTCCTGCTTAGTATGGGGTAGACCTACCCACAGAGCAACTCTGCGTCTTATCCAAGTGCAGTGAAAAAGACCAATTCACAACAGGCTTTAAAATGAAATAAACAGGATAAAAGTAATAATCAAGAAAGAAAGCAGGAATTCACATCAGTAGTCACATAAAAGGGGTTTTCGGTTTGCATCAACATCCTTTAAAATAATTGTACCATTATTACTCCTATCTTCCGTTCTGGCTGCGGTCACATGACCACGTCCATGCAGCGCTCTCATTTCCTGTGAGGTTATGTCCATGGGCGGGGCAGCGATAAAGGAGTGTCTATTTAACTAGCTGGGTGGGAGGAGCTATACACTAGCTGGGAGTTGTTCGGGGCGGTGCTGGAGCTGTGGCAGAGGAAGGAGAAGTGCATCATGGGTTTGGTTGAATACAGGAACAGGAAGTGCTACATACCGGATGGAAACAAAGAGATTGGTTTACATGGTGAAAACGGGTCAGAAGAGTCCAAATTGACAAAAAATAAAATAAAGCGTGGGGAAAAGGAGGTGAACAACTACATGAGTCTATCTAGTAAAAACCATAGTAGCTCTGGAAACCCCTTTAAGATGAAAAATTCTTTGGAGAGAGGAGCAGGGTGGCGGGGGGGGGGGGAACACAACACTGCAGCCAACGTAATTTCAGAAAGATTGATCCGTGACTAAATGTGAGCCAACTTCCTTTATATTGTGAAGGCTGATAAAGTCAGATCATGTCGCAGCCGGCGTTGCCTTATGTAGACACATCACTTCCTCTTGCTGTGAGAAGATAGTGAGTACAAACTGAGGCAAGACGACCAGGGACAAAATTCTTAAAGGGGATCTCCGGGAATGAGATAAATGTGCTCCTACGTCATCCCCTAGATGACGTTTTGCAGTATAGTGCTCATTTTGGGGATTGTGTGAAATCTGCATAACTTTTTTTCTTTTTCGGTTTCTATGAGTCACATCCTCCAGTCATATGGGTGGCTGCTTTAAAACTTCTACTGGTTGCCCTTGGAAGAAGACAATAGTTTGTGCCCTCACCGTTGTCAGACAAGTCAGGAAACAGATTCATAGAGTTGTCTGGTTTTTTTTTGTAAAAACCCAAGTTTTGTCAGATGGGCCATTCCCTATCACCACCTACTGATAAAATGGGGGCCTCCTGTGTAATCTGCCATGGAATCCTGCAGGAAGTTCTCAATTCCCCTGCAGCACCCCCACAGGGTATATAAGGCATTACACAGTTCTCAAATCAATTAAAAACCCAAAAATAAACATTGCCCACGAACGCCGCAAGACACAAAGCGGAGGAACTGGGAAAATCCCTTTTTGTTAACACAGGAAAAAATCGGTTCATGTATTCAAATAGTTTGAACTAAAATAAGCCATTGTGAAAACCGAGACAAGCCACAAAGCATCTGCTGTTCGAGAACCTACCTCGGTGGTTTACATAAACCCTAGAGTTTCTGTCATGGGATTTTCAGGTCATAGACATCTGGAGAACTGAGCAGAACAGATGCCCGACACCGATACAGAGAGTACACTACCGAGAAAATGGTGAGGTTTAGAGGGGGCCCGGTCCTCGGCGGTGGCAGGGCACAAAGCACGAGTCTACTTAGCCTAGCTTGTAGAATGTATGTAGACATTAAAGTGGATTTCCGAGATCAGAAAAATGGCTATTTTTTTTAGCATTGCCGCTCATCCCAATTCGCTTTACTGGTTTTAAGCTGCAATTCCAGAAAGACCACATTGACGAGGGTGGCGCCGTTTATAGGAAAAGAAAAGCAGACCATTTCGTCTAATGCCACAATACCCCTAAACGCGTTGTAAAGACAAAATTTAACGTCGCCAATCCCACATCGGGGTTGTCCTTGAAGGTAGCACCGTCTTCCACAGTACTTTCTACTTTCCCTGAAGTTCCACAGGTTTTTTTGGAAATCCGCAAGGAGTGTGTCCTGCAACCAGGGGACAACCTTTAGACAGATGAAACCCAAGTGGGGATAATTGACAAGGCATGGTCTCACCGAAAGCGCAGTCTCTTATCCCACTACCTGCATCTATTGAAGGTAAAATGCACTTCTCTTTATTTACAGACTTGGGAGGTTCCGGATATATTTGATATTCAGGATCTGAAGAATCATCAAAAGATGACCATGCAGAATCCTGAATATTGTTTTTGTCTTTGACAGTCATAAAAGACAAAAATTCCTTAAACAAATTAACCTTGTCCAATGAAATATTTTTTGCTGATGGAAGGGTGGGAGTAACTGAACAAGTAGTGCCCTGTAACAAACAGTCACTAATCAAGTCGTCGGTTAAATGCTCACCATCTTGTATAGGAACAGTCGTTTTTTCCTTGTCCGTTGAGCGGGATTTCCTGGCAGTTGTAGGAGGCCGTTGATGAGCAGCAGGTCCGTGAAGATGAATCCTTCTCGTGCCCGATGGCGCAGAAGATTTCCTGGTCCTAGATCCCTTACGATCTGTGGACGGAGAGAAAGCTCTTCGTTCTTTTCGGATCCTTTTTTGAGGCGGAGAGGAGGGAGGAGCTTCAGCGGACGAAGGGATCGCGATAGGATCAGAAGTCCCGTTCAGCCCAGCGCTCATGATAGCCGATGAAGCGCCGGCTGTAATAGTGGATGACCGATTAGGATCTGAGACAGAGAGATCTTCCTGAAGGCATGAACGAAGCCAGGCTTCACCTCCATTTCCCTCGGCTTTTAAAATTAATTGACGCAGTAAATCCTCCATAGCGTAGGACAGGTCCGGTTTCTTCTTGAATCCTGACGATAATGCGCAGCACCTAACTGCTGTTTCCTTTTACAGGTACCACAAGGCGACTGTTAAACAGTTCTCCAATCAACAGGCTGGATACAATCTCGAGGAGCATCACAGACTACAGGAACTGCATCTGTATCCCAGGTAAGGTTAACTGCCCTTAACTATATTGCACATGCAAATCTGGGGATTCATGACACCATGTCTCCCCTACTTGCATACGCAAATAGGTTTGCTCAAACAAGTGAATAAGGTTGTTCTGTCCCGAGCAATAGACATCCAGGGGACCGGCACGCACCACACACGGTCCTGTCTATTAAAGGGGGTGTCTCGCTTCAGTAAATGGCAATCATCATGTAGAGAAAGTTAATACAAGACACTTACTAATGCGCCTGTTATTCTCCATTTTGCTTCCTTTGCTGGCTGGATTCATTTTTCCATCACATCATACACTGCTCGTTTCCATGGTTACAGACCACCCTGCAATCCATCAGTGGTGGTCATGCTTGCACACTATAGGAAAAAGCACCAACCTATGTGCACGGCCACCAGAGTGGCTGATGCTTTTTCCTATAGTGTGCAAGCATGACCACCACTGATGGATTGCAGGGTGGTCTGTAACCATGGAAACGAGCAGTCTATAATGTGATAGATAAATGAATCCAGCCAGCAAAGGAAGCAATATGGATAATAACAATACATTAGTAAGTGGCTTGTAGTAAAGGGGTTGTCCCATCATAGACAATGGGAGCATATCGCTAGCATATGCCCCCATTGTCTTATATAGAGAACTGAGCCTCGAAAGAGTAGGTGAGCGCACTGCGCATGCGCAGCCACCCTCCATTTATTTCCTATGGGGCAGGCGAAAATAGCCGAGCCCATAGAAGTGAATGGGAGCGGTGGCCAGTCATGCACAGTGCGCTTCCATTTACTTCTATGGGGACCTGGCTTGGTGGTGGCCGGACCGGAGTCCTCCAGCCACCACTTTGCGGGACCCGCACCTATAAGACAATGGGGGCATATACTAGCGATATGCCCCCATTGTCTATGATGAGACAACCCCTTTGACTTTCTCTACATGATAAATGCAACTTACTGAAGTGAGACATCCCCTTTAAGGGCTTCTCTTTTTTTTTTATTTGCTTTACATTTTCCCTTTTTCATGCCATCTAGGTACTGAGAACTCCATGATTCAGTGCAGCCATTTTTCAATCTGGGCCTCCGAGGCGGACCCATAAGTGCCGACGAAACACATGAAAACGTATGGCTCCACGGAGGGTCAGGATCTACTACCAGTGAATGGGAATGTATGAAATCACTATGACCCCTTTTTATTTATTTTTTACTAAACTCAAACTAAACTTAAAGGCAACTTATCCCACCCTTGGTATTTTTCCTTCTTTCACCAGTATGAAATACTGCTCCAGGCTACATACATAGTAGCGTTGTGAATCCGGTAGCCTGATCCAATAGGCTGTTCCGTCATAAATGCCAGCCTTTCACTGGCCAAAAACTGCTCCATGCAGTGGTATCTGTCCGGTTGATTCTCGGCATACAGATTATAGTCGATTATAGTTAACGGGGCCGGAGGGCATCTGTGTAGTTTCCGGCAATGCCGAGTACAGAGGGATCCGGGAGGCTGCTCTCTGCCGGATCTCATGAACGTTCGTGTGAAACTCGCCTCAACGATGTGAGAAAAGTAATCATCGATGGATCAGTAATCTAGGAGACCATTTTTCCCAGACAATACCACAGCAATAAAACTAAACAGGGAAAAACACAACCCTTGAAACAGAACAGTGTGGTGTATTTACACTGAAATGCCACATACAACCCATCATAACAGAAACCACACCAAATTATTACGACGGGAATGACTGAAGAAATGAAATATTAGTTACAGATGTCCTCTCTGATGGCCAGCGCGCGTCCGCTCACAGTCAGGAGATCACGGTAATATCCAATTCCAAACATGCAGGGATCCGTGCAAACCACATAACGACAAAGCACAAAAAATTCCAAGATGGAAATAATTCATACTTCAACCGTGGGCCATGAAATAAGCAGCTGCTAGGAAATAGCGGAAAGAAGCAGTCAGAAGAATCATCTACAACAACTCCCACCAGGACAAAGGGATCCAAGCTGCGCTCCAGCAATCAATATGGTGCTGGTACTGATCCATACTTTCCTGAATCCTGACCTAGGCCTCGCACCCAGTTAAGCCAGTTCTCTCTGCTCTGCACTGATTAAGGGCAATCACCCCGAAACAGCTGTCTGCAGATGAGATGCTGGCTTATTTATTATCCAAGTTATGTCTCAAGGCCTGTTCAAAAGGTTGAGCATTGACTCAAAGGTTAGCTAGTTTACCTCTGGGGGCATTAGAGGCAGGCCATTAATATCTAAATACTGAAACACTCCTTTAAAGGGGTATTCTCATCTGAGACAATGGGGGCATATCCTCGTTGTCTGATATGTGCAGGTGCCACCTCTGGGACCCGCACCTACACCGAGAACGAAGCGGGGAAGGTGGTGGCCGCTGGCCAGGGTTTTCCGGGGTCCGTCCACAACCAATCGCTCTACCCGTAGTAGTGAATGGGAGCGCACCACTCTTGCGCCGCCACCACTCCCATTCAGTTCTATGGGGCTGACTGAAATAGCTAGCGCTCGGCTATTTTCTGCAGCCCCATAGAAATTAATGGAGGGCGGCTGCGCATGTGCAGTGCAACCTCCATAACTTTCAGGGCTCCATTCTCAGTAAAGGTAGAGTCCCAAATCTTTTTTTTGTTTATCATGCATTTTTTTTTTGCCGTAGCCAGAAGAAATGGATTTAGAAGGATATATACATACATACACACACACTTCCTGCTGGATTTACTTCTGGCTTTGGCACAAAAGCTGCGGCATTTTCCGCCAATCTACCCTTAATCTAAAACCATAAGGACGCGATCCTCTCCGCCTTTCACTCAATCTGAGTTTTCTGCCATTATAAGACACAATGATTAGAGAATAAATAATGAAGACCCCCCCCCCCCATACCCCGCCGCCGCAGGGGCCAGGATTCTCCCAGCTCCAGAGTCATTCTTCGAATAGCTGCGCTCTCAAAGGCTTCAAGGAACTGGATATCCTATGAATACAGAGATTAGTCAGCACAAACCTGGGATGTACAGAAAGTGTCCTTATGAGGAACACAATGCCATAGGGGTCCGCTCTGCCAGTGTGGGGGATGGGCAGCCCACACACACTCACACAGGAAACCCTACAGTACTATTTAAGGTGAAGAATGCAACAAATCCCGACTGGAAGAAAATACTTATTGGAATGAATTGTAGTGACCCTGGAAATCCTGATCAACAAACAAGCAGGCAGAAAAAGCAAGCAGGGATTGGTAACCTGAACCACCAGGAAAAGAAAACCACTTAACCCTTTCTTCACTAGTGGTATTGGACGTCCTTCAGTCCAGCAGATTTGTACCTATGAAACTGGCTGACCCGCATCACACTTGGCCCTGTCAGAGTGGTGAAGATGGGGCAGCTGCAGAGAGAGCAGAGCCTCTAGGTGTTAGGCCTCATGCACACGACCGTTTTTTTTTGCTGTCCGCAAAAAGGGGTTCCGTTGTTCAGTGATCCGTGTCCGTTTTTGCCTTCCGTTGTGTTTCCGTGTGTCTTCCGTTTTTTTAGCGGACATGACCCAAAAGATTTTACCAAAAGACAGGCTGACAATGTTTCCCAAGTGCCTGCCAAGGGATCCGCAAAAAAAACGGACACGGAACACGGATGACACACGGATGGCCATCCGCATTTTCACGGACCCATTGACTGAATGGGTCCGTGAACCGCTTTTCACGGACAAGAATAGGACAGGTTATATTTTTTGACGGACTGGAATCACGGACCACGGACGCGGAGGACAAGCGGTGCATTTGCTGAGGTTTCCACGGACCCATTGAAAACCAATGGGTCCGCAGAAAATCACGAAAAACGGAGCAACGGACACGGAATCAAACAACGGTCGTGTGCATGAGGCCTAATGGTAACGCCCCTGTTGCTCCTAGAGGTTCATTTGCATATATTAAAACATCATTTTTCTCAGCAATGCTGGCACATATGAACATAGGACCAACACAGATGCCTTCAGCTGCCAGCGCTCACGTAACAGGTCAGCCAGTGTCATAGGGACAAATCTACAGATGCCCTTTAAAAAGGGGCTGTCTCACTTTATCAAATGGCATTTATCATGTAGAGAAAGTTAATACAAGGCACTTACTAATGTATTGTGATTCGTCCATATTGCCTCCTTTGCTGGCTGGATTCATTTTTCCATCACATTATACACGGCTCGTGTCCAGGGGTTACGGCCACCGCTGCCGCGCAGATACGAGGCGGAGTTCAGCGCTTTTTCCTATAGGGTGAAAGTGCGACCACCGCTGCTGGATTGCAGGCAATATGGACAATCACAATACCTTAGTAAGGGCCTTGTATTAACTTTCTGTTCATGATAAACATCATTTGCTGAAGTGAGAGTACCCCTTTAAATGACAATTTTATATTGCATTTAAATTCAATTAAAAGGGAACTTGACCTGTTCAAAACACAAAAGGTGAAGAAGAGCTGCTCAGGGCGCGCCGCCCCTTTGGTTTTCATTGGCTCTGCTCGACGATGAAGTATGGGTCCCATATACTTTCTACGGATGCGTACTCCACAAGCTCGAAAAGGCGAGTGGATCCGGTGAAAGCTGAAGAGGCAGCTCTTCTGCACCTGTGTGTTTTCAACAAAGGTTTAGGTACCCTTTCAATATAATCTCTGTTCACGCCAGCAGGACCTTTAGCAACATAACCTTTGAGGTTGTCCCCACAGCTTTTCTCTATATACACAAAGATCCGATAAATTGCAGACAGCATGACGGAAACCTGACAGACCCAATGACCAAGGAGCACCATTGTCACCTATCAGATTGAGGACTTCTTGTTCTGCTCCTATGACGAAGCCAGGCAACAGAAATTCATAACAGAGGTGTACCAGCCACGTGAACGAGTGCTTAGACGTCATAAAAACTAAGAGGATCCCTAAAAATTACAAGAGCCTCTTAGATGCCTAGTGCATTTCTTTAATCTGGCATCAACGGGGATAGGTGCCAGACTATCAAACATTCTGGTTCCTTGATCTTCTGTTTCTCGTCCTGTGAAATTCCACACACTGCAGCTCCGCGCTGGAAATAAGGACCAGATTATCGAAAGATGTGTATCGCTAGTATTAACAAATCTGTGCGGGAGGTCTCCAGGTCTAGACGATAACTCTCAGAGACTAAATGGCGTGACTGTTGCAGATACAAGTGACTATGTGCTGCTCCCCTCCCCCTCTCCACCCTGGACTACGCTGCTTTAGAAGCGAATGGGAAAAGTCAAGTGACTGCTGTGGTCCCTATTCATTTACACATACAGCAGCCTAGTTATAAGTCCGGGGCATTCATACGTTCTGCGCCCGCCCCCCCCTCAAAATAATTGACATTGCTTACATACTGAAGGCTGTCAATCAAATGTGAGCGGTGAAAGCAGGCGAGCACCAGGCTCTTGAATACTCCAGACCGATAACTATGCTGTGATCTTGCCCTACTCGGTATAACAGGTAACCAGTCATGTTGTTGTTACATTATCCCGTTCTTAAATAGAGCTGCATATTGTTAAGACTATATAGGCAGCCGTATAGGGCCCATGAGTGGTATGAACCAGCACAAGACTCCTATTCCAAAGGGACCTCCATATTAGCAAATATGGGAAGGAGAAAGCAGAGAAAGGTAGAGGAACAACAGGCCCAAGTTCAGTCCTGCTACAAGTATGGAACAGGGACAAAAAAAATGCCTTAGAAAAGGGCCCTGTTCTGCTCCTGCTATAAAGCCCATGGTCATGATGGACACTCTTAGAAAAGGACTCTCTTGGATCAGGACAATGCCATTCTTGAACATGGGCACAGTCTGGTGCATGGGGCTGAGCTGCAATACAATGCACAGCCCAAGGATTAGGGAGGCGCAGTTTCTGGGGGGGAATACATTTTTTTCCAATCTAAGGGCTTATGCCATTGCCCGGCCGTGCTCTTATTGCAGCCTGCAAACAGTGGGTCCACAATATACAGGCACTGGCCGTTTGTGCACAACATCACGGATGCAAACCCATTCACTTGAGCGGAAGAATTCTGTAGTGTTCTGTCCGTGCCTCCGCACAGCAAAAGAATAAAAACACACGAACATGGACCCATTTGCGGAATCCGCAAGAATGTTGCCTGTGCATTGGGCACCGCAATTTTCTGTTCCCAATGTACACGACTGTCCTAAGGCAGTCCTTAAAATGTCACTGTCCTTAGAAAAAAACTTGCTATGTCATAGACACACATGAATGGGTTTTGACTGGAGAGAGTCTGAATGCACTATGTGTGCTGTCCGCATCCGTTCCTCTGTTCCATGGCCCTGCAAAAAAATAGAACATGTCCTATTCTTGTCCGTTTGACCAGTCACATTGGTCTACAGCGTAAAAAAAAAAAAAAGTATGAAAATTCCAATATTCCACTATAAACAAACTATCCTAACAGCTTAATCTAAAGACGTATTAAAGCGATACACAACTGCATAATAATACGTGAAAATAACACTGTGCTACCAGGTTACCTAAATTACCAGTAGTTCAATGATGTCGCCAGCAGAAAAATGTCTATACTGTCAGGAGCACAAACTGCTAAAGCAAACCACCAAGGAAAATCAAACATTACACCTTATGTGCTGTGCTTCCCAAAGGAGAAAATAGAATAAACTTCTCGAACAGTCCTAGCCAGGAAGCGGAGCTCCTGAAAATCAAACATCTGTAATCCACATCATCTCCGGGCCGCAGTGTAAGAGGCACGGATGACAACACATAGCCCACATACTGCCCCGTTCACCATGTCATTACGTACTCTCAATCAGTCTAGACTGAAGTGTATGTGGAAGACTGAGGAGGAGTGGGTTGGAGGTACGGCGACACGCAATCTACAATCTGTAGAGGTCGTTAAGTTGCCTTCAACATCTGACGAGACTCTAAAAAAATAAAAAAAATAAAAAATAAAAAAAAAGCCGACGTTCTGGTACTAACAATACAGCTAGCAAGCACATGAGAGGGGGCAATCAACACGAAATCTCGTGGTCTGTAGAGACTTGAAACTGGTTGCTCCAAGCATTTTTTGTTTTGTTTCGTTTGAAATACTTTGGCTATGAAAAGGTCATTTGGTTATGCGCCTGTACTGCCAGAGGAGGCGCCTAATTTAGGACAAGGTGCACGCCTCGTCATAAATTAGGCGCACCCTCCTGCGGTCTATACGCCTAGCCAGAAATCTTTATCTCAGAGCTGCCGTAGATTTCTGGTCATACAGTATGCCAGAAAAATGGTGTAAATGAAGAGAAATTTGTCACCCCTTGCCACACCCCCTTTTAGAAAAGTGTTGAGGACTGCGAAAAAGGGGAGATGTGACAATTCGCACCTGTGACTTTTTAAACACCACTTTGTATGATTTCTGTATTTCCTTGTGATTAGCTGTATAAATCTGCCATAGAGAGTGTGCCGGTCTGGCTTCCCCTGCCTCATGCACGCTTCCATATCCTCTACCGGAACCGCCTGCCGGTAGAATTTACTGCTTAGCCTTAAGCACGTCAAGAGCAGCAGAGCAAATGCCAGGCTTTGATAAATGAACATCACAGACTGCCAAAAGATGTGCCAGGTTGAGGCGGGGCATGCCCTTAATAAATTAGTAATGGAGATTTATTTAACTGTGTTACCCATAGCAACCAATCAGAGCACAGCTTTCATTTTCCAACAGCAGATTAGGAAATAAAAGCCGCGATATAATTAGTCACTATGGGCAACCAAAAGTTTTCCATAATGATAGTGGGCACAAAAGCGGATGCGGATGGCCCACCATGGTGTCATGGAGCATAATAAATATAATATTTGTGTTTTTACCCAAATTAGTAAAGTTTTGAAGAAATTTTACTTCAGGTTATGTTCAATATATGTTTCTTCCATTACAGCTGAGGTAAATTTTAAGGTTCAATTTGATTGGCTCTTGGTTGCCCACCTGTACTCTGCCAGTTTTTGATTTGTGGTTCGCCCTGCTGGGGCGGGAAAGTGGGGTACTTATAGGGGATCCCAGCAGGTACCGAGCTTATCTGCCGGGGAACCTAGAAGAAAGAAGAAGTCGTCCCACCCACCCGCCTTAGTTTTAAAAGTCGTGGTCCTGGATTAGTGGGGGGTTAGTCACCCGGCTTTGCTGGGGGGACATTCGTTTTTATTAATGAGTATTTTCAGTATTTATTTATTTATTGAGTGATGAATTATCCAAAAGTTTGTTAATTATTATATAATGTAACCCCTTAATAAAGGACCACGGCCATTATTCGCCATATAGTTGTTGGTATTTATTTTTAGATAAGTCATTTTTAGGAATATGTAAGTATTGCTCGTATGACACCATGTCTTCTGCCACACCATCTATGAGCAAGGCGCCTGCAGCGTGCATGAACCCTCAAAGGAATGCAACAGACCAATACAATCACGTCGGCTCACCAAAGAAATTCCCTCAGACAATTCTAAAAATTCTAATTTAGTGTAATGTAACGGGTCAGAAAATGGAGTATGCTCGAAACGCCTTAAAGTGAAAAGCAGAAGAAAATATAACCAGTTCCAGCTGAAAAAAAGGTTTCTGCTTGTGTTCATTACCAAAGTGTGATAAAACTATGCTGACAGCCGAGTCACGGGCTGGAGCACTAACATCTAGGGGGGAGATTTTGGTGGTGGTTGTCCGTACTATTTGTGCGCCAACTGTTCGTCCAATGCCGTCAGACGTCCTGGCACCAAGAACAAAAAGAAGCAAAACAGATTCTTTTTATTAACAATTCATGGGAACAAAAAAATAATAAAATGTGACGGTTCAAGGTTAAGAACAGAAAGGGGTGTAAATCCTGACATATCAAGTGTGGTTTTGGAGGAAATACAAAGTCCATTATGTAACAAAAGCGCACAAGTAAAGGAGAAATAAATTTTTTTGCCTAGTTACCAGATATGAACACTTAAAGGTTGTCCCATCTCCCCTTCACACCAGATTGCCATTTCCTGACCCTTCTGTGGGCTAGACTCCTCAATTTGCTGAACATTACAGACAAGAGTTGGTTTGATGACATCTACTTTCGCACTAGCGTTAGAGGAATCCGTGTGCAAACAGATACCATATTTCCGGAACACTTGGTACCGGATCCGGCATCAATACACTTCAATGGAAAATAATGCCGGATCCGGCATGTGTTTAGGAATTTTGGCCGGAGAAAAAGCCGCATGCTGCGGTATTTTCTCCGGGCAAATGCCGTAATGGGACGGAACGGAAGTCATCTAATGCATACTGAACAGAATGCATTAGGATAAACTGACGCGTTTTTCCCGGTATTGAGCCCCTAGGACGGAACTCAATACCGGAAAACTAACGCTAGTGTGAAAGTACCCAAAGGGAGACAAAGGGGTTGTCTCGCTTCAGCTAATGGCATTGATCATGTAGAGAAAGTTAATACAAGCCACTTACTAATGTATTGTGATTGTCCATATTGCCTCCTTTGCTGGCTGGATTCATTTTTCCATCACATTATACACTGCTCGTTTCCATGGGTACGACCACCCTGCAATCCATCAGTGGTGGTCGTGCTTGCACACTATAGGAAAAAGTGCCAGCCTCTCTGGTGGCCGGGACCGTGGGAGCGCACGTAGGCTAGTGCTTTTTCCTATAGTGTGCAAGCACGACCACCACTGATGGATTGCACGGTGGTCTGTAACCATGGAAACGAGCTGTGTATAATGTGATGAAAAAATGAATCCAGCCAGCAAAGGAGGCAATATGGACAATCACAATACATTAGTAGGTGCCTTGTATTAACTCTCTCTACATGATAAATGCCACTTACTGAAGTGATACAAACCCCTTAATGAGAAATGAACAGCAGATATTCTCTGTAAATCTAGTTAAAAGTCTCAGAGGCCCAAAAGCACATGCCCACCCTTCGTTATTATGTAATCCCTAAAAAATGTGCCTCTTCACAAATTCTTTCACAATGTAAAACCCCAAAAAATCCACCCACAACTTTCAAGTTGCACAATTTTGAAGTTGGTTTTCAATCTTCAGAGAAAAATAAAAAAATAAAAGAATTCAATTTAAAATCTGCATTAAAGTTAGGCATAACGAGAAAACAGAAAGCCAGAGCAGAGGACACCCACCCAGAACCCCAGGCTGGACCCCATTAACCAACAAGCACCATATTCTCAGTTCAAAGCAAAGCAATCAAAATGGAGCTTGTACGTTCTTCCCCGTGTTGGCAAGGATTTCCTCCAAAAACATAATGGTCACTGCACATTGCGTCTGCATTGTAACCTTAACTACTCGCAGACCCATAG
Source organism: Bufotes viridis (assembly GCA_033119425.1). Lineage (NCBI taxonomy): Eukaryota > Metazoa > Chordata > Amphibia > Anura > Bufonidae > Bufotes > Bufotes viridis. The sequence continues at coordinate 38,497,575 of CM065597.1, read as the reverse complement.
GACTCTGTTATATCCGCACAGGACTCTGTTGGTCAGGTGCCCACTGGGATTTCCATTTTATTTTTCATGGAGGCTTTTACCGAGCCGTTCAGTAAATGATGTCGGCACCAGGAGCATTTTTATGTTCATACAATAGAGCCAACGCTATTATCTGCCATTACTTCTACAGTGTCATTTTTTGTGTTGGTTACTTAAATTTTTCAAGATTAAAATATGCAATAACTGTAATTTTGATATATTTCGGAACTAAAAGGAAAGTCCAGACAACTCAATGATTTGTGCCATGCATCTCAGCAACCATGGATGCTGCTGGCATTGGCCTATATAGGCATGATATTACATGGATCCTGGGTATGATGCATTCCTTATAGACGGGAAGAGCAAGGGCTCGTTCACACGACCGTGGTTTTGGTCCGCATCCGAGCCGCATTTTTTGCGGCTCGGGTGCGGACCCATTAAAAAAAAGCGTGTGCTGTCCGCATCCGTTGCTCCGTTCCGTGGCCCCGCAAAAATTATGAGTCATGTCCTAATTCTAAGAATAGGCATTTCTAAAAAAGAATTTGCAGACCGCAAAACACGGCACGGTCGTGTGAACAAGCCCTAACTCTGCGTTCACTTCTTTGGCATGCTTGATCCGGTGGAGGGCTGTTACGGCGTAAATGCTGGCTGTTCAATAACCGTTGCATGAAGCGGCATTTATACCAGATCCCCGCCGGATCCCATTATAGTCGATATTGATCCAGCGGTGATCAGTAGAATCTGGCAATGTTCTCTCCCGGAAACCGTTCACTGGAGATCTGAAGGTGGCCTGCATGCTCGACGCTATGTAAAAATAACTGCTGGTCCAAAACCACCAATCAAGGAGAAACGCCATTCTTTCCAGATATTTCCACAGCCCGCAGACAAGGGAGTGCCCACCAGGATGAGAACGCCTAAAACTCTTCTCACTAAACCGTTTTATGTGCCATGACCTATTAAGCTAAATAATTGGTTTGACATATTAACCTACAGAACCTGGTCAACCGAGGCCCTCCACCTTCTCACGGTGGAGACTACAGAACAGAGGTAAAAGGTAAAAGTTCTGAAAAAAATACAAAAAATTGAGTCTGAGGAAATTCCACAACAATCTGGATGAAAGCCAAGAGTGAAAGTGATCAATACACAGGAAACCACAAAATTAGTCAAGGATCTGGAAAGAGTTATAAAAACATTAACGTTCGAAGAAGCCGTACAAAGCGGCGAGATGGTACAAGCAGCCGGTCCTCTTCCAAGTTTACAACAGATAAACTGTGGACCGGTGAAAGGTCCTCTTTAACTACTCGCAGACCCATAGGACTCCGTTATATCCCCACAGGACTCTGTTGGTCAGGTGCCCACTGGGATTTCCATTTTATTTTTCATGGAGGCTTTTACCGAGCCGTTCAGTAAATGATGTCGGCACCAGGAGCATTTTCATGTTCATACAATAGAGCCAACGCTATTATCTGCCATTACTTCTACAGTGTCATTTTTTGTGTTGGTTACTTAAATTTTTCAAGATTAAAATATGCAACAACTGTAATTTTGATATATTTCGGAACTAAAAGGAAAGTCCAGACAACTCAATGATTTGTGCCATGCATCTCAGCAACCATGGATGCTGCTGGCATTGGCCTATATAGGCATGATATTACATGGATCCTGGGTATGATGCATTCCTTATAGACGGAAAGAGCAAGGGCTCGTTCACACGACCGTGGTTTTGGTCCGCATTGGTGCGGACCTATTAAAAAAATGCGGACAGCACTCCGTGTGCTGTCCGCATCCGTTGCCCCACAAAAATTATGAGTCAAGGCCTAATTCTAAGAAAAGGCATTTCTATAAAGCAATTTGCAGACCGCAAAACACGGCACGGTCGTGTGAACAAGCCCTAACTCTGCGTTCACATCTTTGGCATGCTTGATCCGGTGGAGAGCTGTTACAGCGCAAATGCTGGCTGTTCAATAAACGTTGCATGAAGCGGCATTTATACCAGATCACCGCCGGATCCCATTACCCTGGGTTCACACCTGAGCGTTTTACTGCGCGTTCAAACGCGCTGTAAAACGCTCAACACATGAAAACCAATGCTTTCCTATAGCCCTGGTTCTCACTTGAGCGTTTTACAGCGCGTTTGAACGCGCTGTAAAACGCCCGACGCATAAACAAGTACTTGAGCTTTTTTTGGGGCGTTTGTTGCGCGTTTTGTGATTGGCACCACAGTAGTCAATCACAAGAACACGCGTACGAACGCGCGTTTCCAGAACGCTCAGGTCTGAACCCAGGGTTATAGTCGATATTGATCCAGCGGTGATCTGTAGAATCTGGCAATGTTCTCTCCCGGAACCGTTCACTGGAGATCTGCAGGTGGCCTGCATGCTCGACGCTATGTAAAAATAACTGCTGGTCCAAAACCACCAATCAAGGAGAAACGCCATTCTTTCCAGATATTTCCACAGCCCGCAGACAAGGGAGTGCCCACCAGGATGAGGACGCCTAAAACTCTTCTCACTAAACCATTTTATGTGCCATGACCTATTAAGCTAAATAATTGGTTTGACATATTAACCTACAGAACCTGGTCAACCGAGGCCCTCCACCTTCTCACGGTGGAGACTACAGAACAGAGGTAAAAGGTAAAAGTTCTGAAAAAAATACAAAAAATAGAGTCTGAGGAAATTCCACAACAATCTGGATGAAAGCCAAGAGTGAAAGTGATCAATACACAGGAAACCACAAAATTAGTCAAGGATCTGGAAAGAGTTATAAAAACATTAACGTTCGAAGAAGCCGTACAAAGCGGCGAGATGGTACAAGCAGCCGGTCCTCTTCCAAGTTTACAACAAAGGATTAACAAAGAACAGCCGGGCACAATAGCTCCAGGACCTTGTTTCCGGCCCTGTGTTTGCACAGAAAAAAAGGCATAGGTCACTTTGCCCCTTTCAGACAAGTCTGAAAAGCCCAGTGCGCCTGGGAATCCACAGCCAATGTTTGTTTTGATGCTGATGTGAACTCTGACAGAATGCAAACGCTTTGTTACAAAGCAAACATTTGGCCGACGTGTCTCATGGAAAGATGCCGCGGTCGGAGAGCTGCGGCACACAAAACGCACAATCGTAAATCCAAGAGGTTAGGACAGGAGTCTCACTTATTAACCGAGATCTCAGGTTGACCAGTATATAAATCACAGACACAACTTCAGACCGCCTGACGTTCTGCTCTCCTCTCACACCAACGCAGTCAAAGGGACAAGCTAGGAGGCCAAACCACCCGACATCATATCATAAAAAGTTCCAGAACACAGAAGGGGTGGCACTGCTTCCTTTTCCTCTCTTCAAAAAAAAATAAAAAAGTAGCCTTCAGGAGGAGCCATACTCTGAAAGATAGCCTGGTTAGGAGTCGTTTCGTGTGGAACCAGAACCAAAATTGGGTACCTGATCAATTGGAGGAGGTGAGTTAATTTAATTTTATTTTTTTAACCCTCTATTGCCCTTTTTACATAGCATTCTGTATTTAGTATGCCATTATTTTCCTTTATAAGGGCTCTTTCACACTACCATTTTGCTTTTCCGTCCTAGAGTTCCGTCGTCGGGGCTCTAAGACGAAAAAAGACTGATCAGAATTATCCCCATGCATTCTGAATGGAGAGAAATCTGTTCAGGATGCATCAGGATGTCTTCCGTTCAGTATGTGAACGTTTTTTGGACGTTGACAAAATGGCAGCATGCTGCGGATTTGTCTCCGTCCAAAAAAACGGAAGACATTTCGGCGTATCACCGGATCCGACGTTTAGCTCTGCGCATGCGCAGCAGCAGTTCCGATCGGAGCTCCAGTGTAAGCTAGGGCTCCGATCGGTTACCATGGCAGCCAGGACGCTACTGAAGTCCTGGCTGCCATGGTAAGTACTCCACAGCACTGCCCGCCAGATCCGTAACAACGCAAGTGAACTGAAAGCATTTGAAGACTGATCAGTCTTCAAAATGCTTTCAGTGTTACTATGGCAGCCAGGACGCTACTAAAGTCCTGGTTGCCATAGTAGTAGTGGGGAGCAGTATACTTACAGTCCGTGCGGCTCCCGGGGCGCTCCACAATGACGTCAGGGCGCCCCACACGCATGGATCAAGTATGTGTAAGTATACTGCTCCCCCGCTCCCCACTACACTTTACCATGGCAACCAGGACTTCAATGGGCATTAATTCCGGATCCGGCCTTGCGGCAAGTGTTCAGGAATTTTGGCCGGAGCAAAAAGCGCAGCATGCTGTGGTATTTTCTCCGGCCAAAAAACGTTCCAGTCCTGAACTGAAGACGTCTTGATGCATCCTGAACGGATTTCTCTTTATTCAGAATGCATTGGGATAATCCTGATCAGGATTTTTCCGGCATAGAGCCCCGACGACGGAACTCTATGCCGGAAAAGAAATACGCAAGTGTGAAAGAGCCCTAAGACTTGTTCTGCCATTTACCTTTTTTTTTTACTTGGACAACCCCTTTTTAGTAATAAACACCACCTCGGTAAGGGCTTATGCACACGGTCATTGCCTGGCCGTGGGCGTATTGCGGGTCAGCAATGCACGGGCACCAGACGTGTGCACCCTGCGTCACCATACGGTACGGATCGGAAGCACTACTGAGTGCTTCCCTGGGTTTTCTGTCTGTGCCTCCGCACCGCTAAAAAGTAGTGCACGCATCAAGTGAGTGGGTCCGCGATCCGCATGCGGCGGCCTCTAGTCGGTGTGCAATTTGCGGTCCGCAGCACATCGTGTGCATGAGCCCTAAGTCTTATTTTTCATCTTTTTTTTAAACTGAAAAATACATAATGAACTGAAGCCTTAATCCAGGGTAACTCATATGAAAAAAGATGGTTTCTGAAAGAAGGTTCGCTATCTGCTACACATGCCTTTTTATGGAGGTCAATTAGTCTGTAAAGCAGACCTTTACCTAATCAGTAGCATGATAACGCCGCAAGTCATTCACAGGCACATGCTCATTATCTTAAGTGTTATGGAGCTGCCAGCACAAGATAAGATAGCGTTTTCATCATTTCTGCGTTAATTTCTTATTTTGAAACTCTTTCCTGATAATTTAGGCGAGATGGAAGAGTCAAAGCAAAGACTACATGCAGGCGGCTGAAAACCATACACCTAGACTTCTTGTAGTAAGACTTTTTTCTGAGTAATAAAAACCTTAAAGGGGTTGTGAAAAAACCCTCCCAACTGGCCGGAAAAACTACTTACCTCCTCCAGGACTGCTAGGCTCCTCGATATCAACATCCAATTTGACATCACTGCAGCCCATCCCTGGCCACTGTGGTGACCGGCTCCCCTTACGTCATGACAAATGGTCACATGATGCCAGGGGATACGGTCACTGCCGCGGCCAGTGATTGGCTGCGGCAACGCCAATGTTGACATCGAGAGAGCCAAGCGCAGCACTGCAGGCCTGGAGGAGAAGGAGCGGGAAGCAAGTAAGTAATCTTTCCTTTGCAGGTCTGGCCGAATGGGAGGGTTTGCCAAAACGCCCCCATTCTTGCACAACCCCTTTAAAGGCTATGGACACCTTCGGGGGCCAATTTTTTTTTATTACTGAATTCTACTCATTTTGGGCTAAAAATACATTTTAAGTTGGTCTTTATTAAAAATTGTCAAGAGTCTTGCTTCTACAGCCTTCAGTTTTAGTGCATTTGGAGACCACCAGGGTCCCTGCTTCACACTCCATCAGAGAACTGCTCTGACGGCTGACTCTGTAGCACTTATCTCTGAACGCCTGACCGCTCATAAACACTCATTATTGCTCAATTCTTCTCAAACTAGGGGCTCATGCACATCCGAGTCCAATCTGAATTTTTTGCAGACAGCACATGGACTAATTCATTTCTACAAGTAAACAACAGTGCGAGGATATCATCATGTGATGTCTGCATCCGTAAGTCCATTCCACTAATTCTGGAACACGTCCGATTCCTGTCCGTATTGCAGACAAGAATGGTCATTTATAGTGATGGGAGTGAGAAATAAGAGTGCACAATAGAAGGTGTCCATATTTTAGGCATCCGCGCTTTGAGGACAGCCATACGGATATGGTCGTGTGAATGAGGCCCAATAAGATGTTAGAGCAGTTAGGAAAGTACAGATAAGGATTACAGACCTATCCGACAGAGCAGCTCTCTGATGGATTCAGTGGGGTCCTCATCGAGATGGTCCAACTTTTAAGTATGAAGTCACAACCTCTGTCATAGTGCATTCTAGAAGGAAGCAGCCCCGAGGCTGAAGCACAGAAGTGAGTGAGTGGAAGTAAATGACTACGATGCACAAAATCACAGAGGAGGATGAACTGGCACGTAACAGAAGATGAAGCAGAATGCCCGAAATACCATTATCCTAAGGCGCTTGGTGCCAGTTCTGTACCAGGACATGAATGATGACACAAGCACTATATCAGAGGCCAATAAACCTACGCTGATGCAGAGGAATTAACCCATTCACTGTATGAGAATGAATTTTATTTTTTTTTAAATGGTATGAATTGTTAAACGTAGGCATCTCTGTATTTTTGTCCTCAAACGACAGATCTAGAAAAGACTGTTCTCATCTGCAATGCAGACAATGAGAGGACATGCCCTATAATTAGCGGAATGGCCACCTATGTCCGCAAAAAAATACGGATGTGGGCAGGGCCCAATGGAAATGAATGGGTCTGAGTGCTAACTGCGCAAAAATAATGCGGCTAGAACACGGATGACAAATACGGTTGTGGGCACGAGGTCTAAAAGATTTGGGTGACTAACATTAGCAGCACTGTGTAAATGGGCAAAGCAACCGACGGTAAAAAGCTGCTGTCACTAAGACAAAAAAAAAATAAAACTAAAATCCAATTGTATGTCTGACTGACATACAACATTTTCTATGCGTCAGACTTCTTCCCGATAAGAAGTGATAGATTAGCGGGACCAATTATAGTCTCCGTCAGTCTCTGAAATGAGCGATCACGCTTTTAACTACTCTCCTGGGATGTCTGGGAATCTCCCAAAATAATCATGGAGCAGACATTGTTTTCTGGATTTCCTGCCGGTAATCCAGTAGAAGACGACTACCATCAGCCTCTCTCCAGCCTGAAATGGCGGTAACAGGGATTAAAGGGCCCTTTTTACCGGTGTTCAGGGTAATAATGACTTTTTATGCAATGCTGCAGCCTGCCTTCAGAAAACAGAAAATTCATACCTTCAGGTGATAGAGGTCACAGAACGCGGCCACTTCTGTACTTCCACATGGGCAGGGATGACCGGTCATGATAGGAGGACGAGGGCGACAACCTGAATAAATATTGACACGGGCAGCGCCTGTGTATGAGATATGACAGAACTGGGTAATGGGTGAGGGTAACCTCACAGGAGCCCTGTCAGATCACTTACGTGACGCCAACGCCCACCTGACATCAGAAGAAAAGCAGATCACTTTTCCAGCCCTGAGGGAATTTACCGCTCTCAAGTCCAGACAGAACAAGTTTGCTGCTGCCAAAACAATGGCTTCTACATTCCATGGCAGTGTGGAGAATACTGCCGGAAGAAGGCCCTTCACTCCATGACGAATTCTTGTCCACCATGGATGGCACAAACAGCTGTTGAAGGCTGCAAGCCCAACCACACACCGGCTGACATTTCTCAACCATCTGATAAGCGCCGGTTAATCGGACCAGTAACACCGAAAAATGTCCTACGTCACTCAGAAGAGTTTTCAATATATTAAAGGGTTATTCCGGATGGATTAAGTTATCTCCTATCCACAGGATCACAAGCGATGTACTCCCGAGTCTCACAGAAATGAATAGAGCGGCCACATGTATGTGCTCCGTTCGTTTCAGGGGCCCACATACCCCTCTGCAGGTAGGATCTGGTAGTTATCCCCATACTGTGGGGGTAATCTAACTGGAGTACCCATTGAAGGTCTCTAAAGCAGTGGTTTTCAACCAGTGACCTCAGGGAGTACCCAGAAGTCAGGGGGTTCCTAAAGGCAGCAAGGGACATAACGTACTGGGTCCCATCGAACACATTTAGCAACACATTTTGAACATGAAAATATTAATATTTTCTTCTTCCTAAAGCGCAGGGAGGGATATTGCACAATGTGATGTTATAATAAAGGCATAATGAACCCTGTGATGTCACAATACTGTGATGTCACAGCACAGAGATAGTAAACACAGTTACGTCACAGTACAAGGATAACGTACCAAGTGAGGTCACAGTAAAGGGTTACTAGACACAATGATGTCACAGTTCAACCATAATGCACACAGTGATGTCACAGTAAATAAACACCGTGATGTCACAGTAAAGGGATAATAAACACAGTGATGTCACAGTACAAGGATAACATACCCAGTGATGTCACGGTAAAGGGATAATACACACAGTGATGTCACAGTTCAACCATAATGCCCACAGTGATGTCACAGTAAATGGATAATAAACACTGTGATGTCACAGTACAAGGATAACATACCCAGTGATGTCACAGTAAATAGATAATAAACACTGTGATGTCACAGTAAATAGATAATAAACACTGTGATGTCACAGTACAAGGATAACATACCCAGTGATGTCACGGTAAAGGGATAATACACACAGTGATGTCACAGTTCAGCCATAATGCACAAAGTTATGTCACAGTACAAGAATGATGCAGTGGTCACTAATGAATAATGAAAGGTCACCGTGTAAACTGGTCTGTGGAGCTCCGTCGCCAGAGGTCGGCTCCAGAACTGCACAGCACGGTCAACATTGCTGTGGATAGTGCTCCTCACCGCAGTAAGGGGGCGTCGTCCCCTACGATTCTGACAGAGCTACATAGAGGAGCTGTGTGGGGTGTCAGACCCCTGCTGATCAGCTAGTGATGGCCTATCTTGAGAACTCAAAGGATTCCTACGGGATTTTAATATTGATGACTAGAGATGAGCGAACTTTAAAAAAAAAAGTTCGGCGTTCGGGTTGTGGTAACTCGCGCATCCCGTTATGGATTCCACTATAGCGGCATATGGAATCCATAAGGGGCGCCTTCCACCAACCCGAACTGTTGAACAGCCGAAGGACCTGGGGTGACGTCACCGTCATGTGATCAGTGCAGGGGGCGTGGCTCAGCACTGGATTTGATCCCGTGTTGAGCCACGCCCTGCACTGATCACAGGACGGTGACGTCACCCCAGGTCCTTCGGCTGTTCAACAGTTCGGGTTGGTGGAAGCCGGCACTTATGGATTCCATATGCCGCTATAGTGGAATCCATAACGGGATGCGCGAGTTACCACAACCCGAACGCCGAACTTTTTTTTAAAGTTCGCTCATCTCTATTGATGACCCATCATCAGGATAGGTCATTAATATCAGATCACCGGGGTCCGACAACCGGCACCCCCTCTGATCAGCTAGTTCAGGGATGGGAAAACTGCGGCTCTCTAGCAGTTGTAAAACTACAATTCCCACCATGCCCTGCTGTAGGCTGATAGCTGTAAGCAGTCTTCGCATGCTGGGAGTTGTAGTTTTGCAACAGCTGGAGAGCCGCAGTTTGCCCATCCCTGAGCTAGATGAAGAAAAGGCTGCGCTCCGTGTGAGCCCGTAGCGTTGAGTAGGTGTGATTACAAGAAGCTGTCCCATTCACTTCTATGGGACGGATCCTTCCTATTCAAGTGTATACTTCAGAGCTGTCCCTTAGAAGTGAATGGGACGTGTTGTAATTACACCCCCTCACTACTGCGACGTCGACTACGAGCAGGTAAACAATGAGGGGAATGCTGCGCTCCCACGGAGCTTGGCCTTCTCTTCAACCAGCTGATCGGCAGGGGTCCGACTCCCGGCACCCTCTCCGATCGGAAAACCCCTTTATTAACAGATGGACAACCTCTTTAATAGTCTCTTATGCTGTTTTGAGTCTACAGCTTCTAAGATGATCAATAACCGACAAACCTGGTGTACTCTGACGGTTGGAAAGAAGTAGGGAACAGATGACAGGCAGCGTGACTGCGATATCGGATGACATACACAGTAGGTTTGTAGTTGGTAACCATGGAGACACAGAGCTCTGCTTTGGAGCTGTAGACCGAAACCGGTAGACTCATTTTAAATCAAAAATATTTGAAAAACTGCTTCATTTTTACTTGAAAGGAAATAAAGCGATGAAAACGATAGAGCTGGTGAACATAATCAAAATAATATCCTCCTATGTCACCGTTTACACTGGGTGCCCCCATAATCAGGAACCCTACCCATTAGTGAACACAATCTAAAGGGTTATTTGATTAGAGGTCATCTAAACGCATGCAAATCCTCCGCAAATTCTTAGAAGAAACCGTGAATCTTACATTTATCCCTAAAGGCTTCTGAAAAGTCAGCGAGTTCAGGAATCCAAAATATGAGCTTTTACTTTCTGCAGAGATAACACTTTCACAAGGAACAGCACGTACAGCACACCGCGGCAAACGGAAATCTCTGCTGGAAAATACCAGAAGGGGTTGCCTGAAGTAGAACGCTCATTTTGAATAGTCAACATTAGTGAAATTTTAGTTAATATATGGGCATCCCCCACCATCTGCAGTAGGAGGGGAGTCAGAACACCCCGGAGCACAGTAGATGATGAACTGGAGGGTTCAGCAGTACAGTATGTAGCAGTATAGTAGTAGTCAGCTTATTCTTTGTTGTATCTGTCAGCGGAATCAACCCTATTATACCAGGCATGATGCGTGGTAGGTCTGATCCTGCAGAGCAAAATACCACCTCATATTTGTTCATCCATTGCAATGTTCCTGAGAAAATACATTTTTACCGAATATATAAATCAGGTCTTTGTAGCACCGAGGGGGGCAGGCCAAAGCTCCACGGAGCACTGAGGGGGGCAGGCCCAAGCTCCACGGAGCACCGAGGGGGGCAGGCCCAAGCTCCACTTGCATACCGGTGCCAAGCATCTCACCTGACCCCTAACTCTGGGCATGCACTCTAGTCTACCCTACCACAGAGGACTATGGCGAATGCGCAGATGATGTCACCCTCCACCCAGAACAACGCTTGCTTGGCTTCGTTTGGAAGTACAGCCGTGAAATATTTTCTGCATGAGCTTCCCTCTTTTTGAGACTGTCCCTTTCGTGGATAGATTCCACCCCTTTGTTGATGACAACTTCTCAGAGCACATATTGGAACTGGGTGTAGTGGCTAATGACAGCGCTCCGGCACCACATACAGGTAGCTGAAAGAGGTCTTACTGCGCGGGAGAGGAGCAATGGGCAGCAACATGTCTAATAATTCCAATCTTAGGTCCTCAGGCCTGTTCACAGCACTACTCATATGGATGAGGGTGCTGCCACATGTCGAGGCTGTGCTGCAACTTGGTGCGTTTTTTGGGGGGTTTTGCTGCTAAACTCCCTTTATAAATAAATGGGTTGTCTCATCTCGCTAGGATGCGCCTATTGTCTGTTAGGTGTGAGTCCCACCGCACCCATTTCTTAAACGGAGCCCCGAAAGTGGTGGAGGGCGCAATGCGCATGGGCAGCCGCCCTCCATTCATTCATGTCTATGGGGCCACCAAAAATAGGCAAGCGCTGGTTCAGCTATTTCCATCGGGCCCATAGAAGTGCGCGGTGCTCTCATTCACTGCTTGGTGGCCAGACCAGAGTCCTCCAGCCACCACTTTAGCCCGCTCCGTTCTTGATATAGGTGCTAGCGATATGCCCCCATTGTCTCAGATGAGACAGTCCCTTTAAGCCCCTTAGCATGATACTCACCTGCTCCCTGCAGCTCCATTCGGCCATCTTCAGGTCCCTGGTTTGTTTACTTTCGGCCAAGAAACAGATGTGGTCACGTACACTGCTGCCGGCAACTGGCCTCAGCGGTGACAAGTCCACATGAGGCACATGACCCAGCGGTGACACGTCACCACTGAGGCCAGTCATTGGCTGCAGAGCACAAGTGACCCTGTCCATACTCCGTCCAGAAGAAAACAAGCTGGGGATCTCGGAATAAAGCCAGAATGGATCGGTGAGGAGCAGGCGACTATGATTTTTTCATTAGCTACCGCACGCTAGCCTCCTCTTTGCTACTGTTCGGTGTCAGTCCTTACCGTAGTTTCGCATTTCATTTGTGAACCAAGAAAATCAGGAAGAACATAGCAATATATTCATGTTGTCATCTGTAGCTCAGGTTGCGTCATTCTGTATATTTCTATCTATGCATCTTTTACTCCTTCTAGGACGTTTTAGGTGAGGACTCTCGAGATCAATCCCAGGTGCACCAAGGCTATCCTCCAGCGTATGTACAGCAACAAACGCGACACAGGCTTTCTAAAAATGTTTTAGGGCACAGAGCGACGACACATGACATTCTGAGTGCACGGAGCTGCTGTCACTGTAAATGAAATACGCTACAATAGAACGGGTACAAAGCACCTGTCCACCTTTAACGCTCACTGACGTACACACCCCCCGGCTGCCCCAAGGAGGAGAACAAAGAAGCCGTAATCCAGACCATTCACCGGTAACCTTATAATGTCAAGGTAATGACGTCATCAAAAATATTATTTCCCGTAATGAATATTTCTGGACCATGGGAAAGATCGTCTTACTCCCAGGACAGTGTGTTCTACGCTCAGCATAATGTGGAAGCCGGATGACAGATTAATTACCAGGCACGGTGGTTTACGGTCTAATTTAATCCTGACAATGGTTAACTTTAGGACTGAACTGTAACACTACGGCGGCCTGAGATTCGGACATCAAACCTGAGATTCGTTCTGCTGGGGCACCCTATGGAAAATTGGCCAGTGCTTCCTTATGATTTTGTACTGGATGCCCCTTAAAGGGGATGTCTCAGGTCAGCAAATGGCATTTTGCATGTAATTACAAGACACTTAAGCTGAGTTCACATCCGGATCAGGGCTTGCGCAGACGACTGCTTTTCCGCATTTTTTGTGGGTCAGATGTAGACCCATTCACTTCAAAGGGGTCGCAAAAGGTGCGGACAGCACGCGGCATTTCTGGTCGGCGGCACCAGCAAATAAAGAGAACTTGTCCTATACTTGTCTCTGTTACGGACCAGGATAGGACTGTTCTATAGATGGCAGGACAGTCAGTTCTGCAAAATGCGGAAACGCACACGGCTGGTATCTGATGCACAATTTGCGGACCACAGAAACAGCTAAGGCAGCGTGCATGGGCTCACAAGGAGATCCGGCAGGCTGTACCAGCACCGAGCAGCCCGCTGGATCTCGCAGGATTTGGCATTGCCAGATTCTCTACTTCGCTGCTGAACCCCATGAGGTTATTCCGTGTGGTCTTCATGAATTAGGCAGCTGCAGCCTAAATGGCCGCTCAGTTCTTGGTCGTAGCTGGCCATGACCCAACCGGATCACGACTGCGCTGTTTGGTCGCACCCTTACAATCGGACAGCCGTTTTCACAATGCTATTCTGACCGTGGAAAACCAAAGACCTCATTCCCACTTGCATATTCCAATCAGTATTTTGCATCGGTATTTGGAACCCGATGTGTAGATAGATCAGTATTTTGCAACAAGTGTCAATGAGGCCTAAGGCCCCTTTCACACGGGCGAGTATTCTGCATTGCTCCCGCACGGAATCTGGACCTATTCATTTCAATGGGGCTGTGTACATGAGCGATGTTTTTCACGCATCACTTCTGCGTTGTGTGAAAATCGCAGCAGGTTCTATATTCTGTGATGGAAGTGAATGGGGCTGCGTGAAAAATTTTCACGGATGGTTGCTAAGAGATGTTGTTTGTAAACATTTAGGTTTTTTTATCACGCGCGTGCAAAACGCAATAAATCGCATTACACCCGCGTGATAAAAACTGAACACGATTGCAAACTAAACTGAATGTACTTGCTTGCGAAATCACGCAGTTTTCACTGAACATATCTGCAACGCATCTGGACCTAATACATTCATGCTCGTCTGCAAGGGGCCTAAATCTTTGAGAAGCTCCAGTTTTAAATGTCGCATGTCTGTTCATGTAGGAGCCCATCGTAGAAGCAACCATACTTTCCTCATAAACAAGGTCAAACCCTATAAAACCCCTAAATATTTCTATAAAATATCCATAAAAAAACCTATAAAATGTCTCCACTGTTGGAAGTAACAGATGCTTCAACTCAACACAATGCTGCAATCAATAAGAACGACCTGTAATAGGAGAATGAACACCAGGCCCAAAACCAATCCAGCCTGGTCTCCCATAGCAACCAGGGCCTACGTTTTATTTTTCCACAGCAATTCAGAAAGCTAAACTCTGATTGGTTGTGGAACTGAACACCCCAGTTTCAACACAATGCCTAGTGACTTCTGCCATACATAAGGCCCCTTTCACACAGGCGAGTTTTACATGGGGGTGCAATGCGTGACATGAACACATAGCACCCGCACTGAATCCCAACCCATTCATTTCAATGGGTCTGTGTACATGCGCGTTGTTTTTCACACATCATTTCTGCGTTGCGTGAAAATCTCAGCATGTTCAATATTCTGCGTTTTTCACGCAGCCCTGGCCCCATAAAAGTAAATGGGGCTGCGATGGAAAACGCATTGCATCCGCAAGCAAGTGCGTTGCGTCTTTCACTGATTGTTGCTTGTAAACCTTCAGTTTTTTATCAGGCGTGTGAAAAATGCATCAAAACACATTGCACCCGTGCGGAAAAACTGAACTGAACACAATCACAGACAAATCTGACTGAACTTGCTTGCAAAATGGTGCGACACAGAAGAGCAGTTTTCATTTTCTAGCGCAGGATACAAAAGTAGTTTTTATATACAAGCTGCTTTCCCACGTGGAAGATTTTGAGGCAGAACTTTTCAGTCACTAAAAACCCATTCCGTTAACCTCAATGGATCTTGCAGAAATCCATTTGCTTCCTGCCAAAACAACCCAATTCAGAAGAACTGATTTCCAGTCACAGAAATTTTCTGCAATACAATCTGCCGTGTGAAGGCCTCCTTAGGCCACCGGCACACGTGGCGGATTACGTTGTTTTTCCGCATGGATTTTCGTGCAGAAAAACCGCAGCATATTACAGTACCAGCAAAGTGAGAAAGATTCGACAACTCTTATGTAGAATTTGCATTTTTTTTCCTGTGCGGATTTTTTAATGCACAGCATGTCAATTCTTTGTGCAGATTTTACCCTTGGCACAAAATAAGCAAAGCGTTCTTAGGTTATTCAGCCATTCTTTGTGTAAATCAGAAACTTGGCAAAGCTCGTAGCGTTGAGACATAAAACATGGACGATATCACAGCAGATTTTTCCAAAATGACCGGATTCTCATAGAAAAGAACTGAACTCCTCGTATGCAACCAGAGGCCAAAGATGTCAACCCTACCATAGATGTGACACCTGCGTGTGCCGCTCCTACTGCTCACTCATTCATTCTCATGTTCTTACACTTCTTTGTCCGCAGTATGCCAAAATCACTGCAAAAACATGGCGCTTTCACTGCGCTGACTCCAAATCGTGGACAAAACTGCATTTAGCCTAAGACTACCTGCTCACGGGTGTAGCACTTGCATAATTTCCATGTGGATTTCTGTGCGTTTCTGCTTTAAATTCGCATGCCTTATTTGCGGGTTTGATGCAATTTTTCCACAGATGTCAACCTTCCATTGAAAAGAGCGAAATCCGAAACAAAAACAAACATAAAAAATCGCACAAACAATTGGCATGCGGCAGATTGCAAAATCGGCACAGCAGGTCAATTTCCACCCCTAAGTGTGCATGAGATTTTCTAGAACTGTATTACACTGTGATTTTCCTGCAAGAGAATCTGCACAGAAAAAAAAACGTACAGGTAGCCTTAGGGTTCCCACACACGACTTTGGCTCTGGCTTTTTTTTTACCTGTAAAAAACACCAGAATAAGCATTTTTTGGCCAACTTTTGTAGCAATTTTTTCTGATTTTTTTAATTTTTAACAAACTGGTGTATCCCGCACTGCCAAAGGATGCGTCAAATTTTTGATGAGGTGTGCACCTCGTCATAAATTAGGTGCACCTTGGGCAGTCAGTGCGCCTGGTGTAAAAAGACTGTCGCCAACATTTATGCCCGTCCCAGCTCCGGCCTGGCACCAGTCAAATATCGTCACAATTAGAAAAAGGGCAACTTTTCTAATGCCAAAATCTAGTGTCAAAATGTTTGTAATTGATCCCCATTGTGTCTAACCACTTCTTTTCTTCATGGTATTTTCCCTTATAGAGAAGGTGGTGTCAAAATGCCAGAAAAAAAAACGGCAAAAGCTCTAGCATGCTGAGTTTTTTTTGTTTTTTAAAGAAGCAAGATAAAGGCAAAAAAGAAACAAAAATGCTAAAGTGCAGCAAAACTAAAAAAAAACAAAAAAACAACCACCTATGTATGAAAGCACCCTTAACATTCATACGAGTGTTGCTCGTAAAGGAGAATACGTCCATACACACAATCAAGAAAAGGTCTTTATATCAGCGCATGGATGCTCAGTACGGAGCCTTACAGGGAGGTTGTGTGTATGAGCCCTCATATTGATTGTTACAAAGAAGCTTGCAGATCCTGAGTCGATCACACTAATAACGGTCTCTTGTGGTATATAAAATAACACAAATATTTTGTCACCAAATACCCTTACCCAAAGCAGCAAAAAGAAAATAATAAAAACACAAAGGAGGAGCCTAATCCGAGCTCAGATTGACCCCATTCATTTTTATAGGATACAACAAAAACTATCAGTACGCATTGACTCCTTGAAACTCTACAGCATATAGCAATTGTCTGCTAAAATCATAACTGTAAAAGAGGCAAAAAAACAACACAAAAAACCCTAGTCTTAAAGAGTCACTGGACTTTCACACAACTTCACATAACTCAACAGTGTAAGTGACCACAAGAAACCTTGTAACATGTTTTATCAGTGAGAAACGTCTAGTTCTCATTTTATCAGCTGCTTACCTAGATGTGACAGCCATTGTAAAAAAAAAAAAAAAAAAAAAAAATAAAAACCACAAAAAAGCCATGCGTTGACGGTTTTTCCACTAGAAGACAATAATAAATTCCCCTCAAAGACTCAATTCAATGGTAGCCATTATTCAGAGTAGAAATACTTGGTTCTGGACTCCAAACTAAGAAGAAAATTAATTTAGACCTGAAAATCCAGTTTTTGGTTTTTGTTAACCTCCTGCCTCCTCTTGTAATGAGGACTTCTGGGGGTTTCTGATGACCTACTCCCAACTAGAACACCACATTGACTTCAGAGAGGTGACCGATGATGTGCCAATCCCTGTATATTCCATACTCCCTCTAGAACACGACTCCACCTACTGTATGGTTTTAAGAGGTGGAAGATCAACATTGAGCTAAATTCAGACTGGCGGGTTTTCCCTAGAGTTACGCTTTAATGGGTGCCATGGTACTCTGCTGCCCAAACTTAAGAATCTTTGTTCGATAGTCATTTTAAAAAGCGCTTTGCGTTGCAGAGCGGCTAGCTAATCACTGAACATCGCGACGACAGGTAAAGGAGATCCGATATCTCCACGAGAACAAAGCAACCTCTGTTCTTCTATGGGAAAGAGAGAGCATCTATATGAGCAAAAATAAAGCCAACCCAGTAAAGTATTAGCTTACTCATTTTTTGAAAAGACTATTTATAGGCAAGCAGAAGGTCTGCCAGGAAACACTTCTAGACGTTCATTATTCAATGTCATTGCCAAGGTATTGCCTGAATACAGCCTAGGCCAAGAGAACCGACGAGGGTGGGTGAGGGGTGGGTGAGCTTGTTACAACAGTCCACGAGCAGGTACACCTTAATGTTGCGCTTGTGACGGCTTGTTCCATGAAATACTGCGGAAAGAAAGACCAGGTGGAAAAAGAATCTAAGGATCTAAGCAAATGGCGACCTGTGTAGCCGGCAGCGCACGTTCGCGCCATACAATTTTTTTTCAAGACGATTGGGATTCATTGTTATGGAATTCAACCCTGACGCCTTGGGACGACTTAGAGAATGGAGAACTTGAGGTTGAATCATATGGAAAAGAAGGAGACAATGCCAATTACACAGCTGTTCAACAGAAACAGCCCATACTTGCCAAGAATGAGAACATACCATAGGTGGAAACAGCTGGGGAGTCAAGTCATCCATTTCTGAAGAACTGGAGGATAAAGGCAGGTTTTAAAGGGCAAGTCCACCTTCATCCAACTCAGTGGTACAATTGCAAAGGCAGTCATATGACACCCAGCTAGTATCACACATGGGTCCTATAGGACCAACATAAATACGCAACAGGCATCATTTGGTAGCCTTAGCAGTCGTACCACCCAGTGAGCAGTTGCACCTCTTCACGACCAATGCAGATCAGTAGGAGATCACTGGTGGAGGTACACTTTATCTAGATGTCCTTCTGCAAACCTTAGGAGGGAGTTGTAGTTTCACCACAGGTTGTAGACCACTGTCCTATAGCTACTACCAGAACATGGGTTTAACTGGAGCTAACGTTGTGGGGCAGTGTTCCCCAACTCCAGTCCTCAGGCCCACCTGTCGGTCATGAGTCGAGAATATCCAGCAGAATGAATACCAGTGGTAAGTTCTCATGCATTGACTTTAATGCCATCACCTTCTCAATCATAAGGAAATCCTGAAAACATGATCGGTAGGTGGGCCCTGAGGACTGGACTTGAGGATCCCTGTTGTAGGGCTTTCTTGCAGTTTTTTGTGGAATAAGCCACACTCACCTGCTCCCTGCCTCTCTTGACCAGTCTTCCGGTTCTTGACTGTCAATTAAATTTACCATGGACAAGGTCACATGCTCCTCTGCAGCCAATGACAGACCTAAGAGGTGACATGTCCCCAGGTGGCACATGATCCAGCACCGGTCCGTGCGGAGGTTAACAGATGGAGACCATAAGACCAGTGAAGAGGCAGGTAGCCAGAAGATAGTGGTGGTGAGCAGGCAAGGATGGATTTTTCCGTGGGTATAGAGAACTTGGGGACACAAAACAAAAAACAAGACAACCCCTTTAAAGGGATATTTTGAGGTATGGATTCATCTTGGAAACCCCATTTACGTGCCCCTTCTGATACTGCCCAGTTCATTGAGCTGCTGTCTCCTCTCCTTCTCATGAACAACAGCGTCAGGCAGACTCACGCGCCCGATAAAGACTATATTTGGACAAACCGTTGAGTCAGGCATTTCCTCTTGTTGTCATTACCAGCATTCGGAGAAGGACACTCATTTCCAGATAAGTGTCAATGAGGAACTTACAGCAATAATAATGTGCAACATGCCACAGAGCATCATGTCACGTGAAGCCAACACTAAAAAAAAAGAAAAAAAAAAAGAAAAAATGCTCTCGAGGACACCTTAATGGGGGAGACCTATCAAAACTGGCTTAGATGCCCATAGCAATATCAGATTCCACCTACCATTTTTCAGAGCTCCTTCGGAAAACAAAAGGATTAATCGGATTGGTTGCTATGGGCAACTAAACCAGTTTTTCTTTGCACCAGTTTTGATAAATCACATAAAGCACTAAAGAAAGAATTGTTTTGAAGTGTTGACAAAGGGGAATGTGGCTTCAAAATTTCACACTTTGTGTAGATCCTTCCAACACCCCAAAAAACAATGGTGACAAGCTGCATGAGGCACAGTTCGGCGTCTACCCTGCGTACATCAAACTGGGGCATCAAATTGATAAATATGGGCACACAGTACACTAATATGGGCCAGCGTACTTAAGTTTTCCCCATTGTATTCCTGACCAAGTGCAAGAGATGCTGGCGCAATACTGAAGAACTGCTTAAAAGGCAGCTCCATAATGTGCTTGTTATAGTTGGGCCAGCGATCCGTTTACTGCCCTTTCTCAACATGTATCAGAAGTCCACAGATTGCAGTTTATGGCAATGCTACCTGACCCCCATGTGTCCAGGGTGGCCGAAGTTTCCTTTCGCCACAAGGTCAGTAGATGGGCTGATCAAAGCGTCCGTGCCAACGGTATCTCAGTACCTAAATGGTGTGAATATCCGCGCCAAGGGTGGTCATGTAGATACTTCCAAAGCAAGGTTACGCCTCACGCACATAACCGTGTCCATTTTGTGGTCGGCAAAGCGCAGATCGGCAAAATACGGATGCAGCCCATGGGCCATCCGCATATTTATGAAGGCCCGTTGATTTCAATGGGTCCAGATTTTGTGGACATATTCTATCGTTTAGCAGAATGGACCTACCGATGCGGAAAGCAAAATGCGGACCACGGACCCGCCAAAGTCAATGGGTCCTCAAAAAATGCGGATGCAACAAGGAGCGTATCGTATTTGGCGGACAGGACAAAAAAATACCCTCAAAACCCAGTAAAGACACAAAGCGATCACCAATAAGCGACTGCTCAGTAGTCATATTGTCCCAGGGCTCCATACGGATACTTGGCGGTCCAAAAGGATAGCCATAATGGAGCAGGGTTAGGCCTCTTTCACGTGTCGTGGACGTGTGCTGCCTGTGGTCTCCGCTGACCACTTAAGTATCCACTAATTTTTGCGTGTATTCAGTCATCAGTGGTTTTCCACAGACTGAGGCCACGGGGACCAGTCCTATTTTTGTCCATGATTATGGGTCCCTCATGGACATTATAGTTTACGGATCTGTTAAAAACATGGACACAAGACGGACGCTGCCTGTGTTTGCTTTGCGGTTTTTCACGGACCATTGATAGGAGATGCTCTGGAAACTAATTTTCAGCCTAGCAGTGTCCGCAAAACACGGATGACACACGGACCAAACACGGGTCATTCACAGATGAACCACTGACCATCTTGTCACAGATGTCATCACAGACATGTGAAAGGGGCCTAAAACCATTTTCCTTTTTTTTAGACATAAAGCCCCATGCACACGGCTGTGCCCGTATCTCAGTAAAAAAAAACGGATCCTGTAGCTTCCATGGGCATTCTGGATTTTTCTCGCTCCCGTCAAAAGAAAACTATTCTCGTCAAAAAGACGGACATGTTTTGGATTAGTTCTGAGATTTGTGGATCAAAAAAAAAAGGATGAGTGCATGGCGCTCTCAAAATGAATGGGTCAGTGTGCTATCCGTGAAAAAAATGGAGAGTACAGTGAAGAAAAGTACGGTTGTGCGCACGAGCCCCAAATGTCACATCGTGCAGCCATTGTACAAAAAATACCAATTCTTCTCTACAGAAAAAAATGGCTTCTCACCCAAACCGCGTGGGTTACACTTGCGTTGCTCAACTCTCCTACAGCGGCCGTAGCACAGCGGTGCCACAGCAGCGGACGGTCTGGGATTTAGGTCTACTTAAGGCCTCATGCACACAACAGTATTTTTTTGCGATCCGCAAAACAGGGTTCCGTGATCCGTGTCCGTTTTTGCTTCCATTGTGTTTCTGCATGTCTTCCGTTTTTTTTAGCGGACCCAAAAGATATTATCAAAAGACAGGCTGACAAGTTGCCAAATGCCTGCCAAGGGATCCGCAAAAAAATGCGGACAACGAACGCGGATGACACACGGATGGCCATCGCATTTTTTCACCGTCCCATTGACTTGAATGGGTCCGCGAACCGTTTTTCGCGGACAAGAATAGGACAGGTTATCTTCTTTTGACGGACTGAAATCACGGACCTCGGACGCGGAGGACAAACGGTGCATTTGCCGAGTTTTCCACGGACCCATTGAAAACCAATGGGTCCGCAGAAAATCACAAAAACGGCGCAACGGACACGGAATCAAACAACGGTCGTGTGCATGAGGATATAACGTAGAGAAACCGGATCACTTTGATCAGTTCCAAACCATCTGAACCAGAGTTACGTCATACATAAGATCAACAGTGGCATGAGGTGGGTTCACAGCCCCCTCTGGTTACATCTCATCTGTCACAAAATCTGCCAAAAAAAGGAAAAGATGTCACTTCCTCTAAAAAGTCAGGAACTGGACATACGCTGAAAGTGATTAAAAGAAACTTTCTAAATTTTAGGCTCTATCAAGCAGAACCTTCAGGTACAATGACCCCCCCCCCCATGACATATGCCATGCGATGCCCGCTGAGACAATACCGTGCCCGGACGAAGTGCATGCCGTGTCTAATAATTTCTTCTATTGTTTCCACAGGGCTCCATCTACCAGACTGAAGTCAGAAGACTGCCCTTTTGGCCTCCGCCTGCCAAGTTTTTTTTTTTTTACTGTATAGGAAAGCGCAGCAGTCTGCACTTTCTTACAGCCACACGGCAAAAGAAAAAAATCTACCGTATACTGCACGGTATTATTTTCTATAATGGGCCACGCCAGCGCTCAGCACCCGTCATATGATTGCTTGGAGGCATGCACTTCTGGCGGCACGCTGAAAACGTGTGTACACAGAGCCTGGCCGTCATCCATTCATTTTGCACTACTCAAAAAATGCTATAAAAACCGTAAGCGGCTTTTATTGTTTTTTTTTTTTTACATATCTTAGTGGCATTTTCTTTCTAAATGGTTTTTTTCTGCTGTTTTCCCTTATAGAGATGTCAAAAGGCAAAAAAAAAAAAAAGCCACCTAACAAAAATGCCAGGCGCAAAAAATAAAAAAAACACTTGTGCATCCTGCATTTCATATTTCCCATAGACGTTCTGGAAATGGCTTTTATGGCAAAACTTTCCCAAAAATGCAACTAAAACTGCCGAAAAAACGCCATTAAAAACCTGTGTGAACCCACCTTGTTGCAGAAGCTGCGGTGAAGCCAGTTTATTCTAAGGGTATGTTCACACTAGCGTTATTCTTTTCCGGTATTGAGTTCCGTCCTAGGGGCTCAATACCGGAAAGAACTGATCAGTTTAATCCTAATGCATTCTGAATGGAGAGAAATCCGTTCAGGATGCAGCAGTTCAGTCCCTCTTACGTTTTTGGCCGTCCAAAACTCCGGAACACTTGCCGGAGGCCGGATTCATTCCCATTGAAATGTATTAGTGCCGGATCCAGCATTAAAATTACCGACAGATCCGG
The DNA here is from genome assembly GCA_033119425.1 of Bufotes viridis. Taxonomy (NCBI): domain Eukaryota; kingdom Metazoa; phylum Chordata; class Amphibia; order Anura; family Bufonidae; genus Bufotes; species Bufotes viridis. Next base: position 38,474,568 of record CM065597.1, on the reverse strand, counting down.
TCTTCCAGTCTGCGCCTGCAAAAACCTTTAGAAATATGAAAAAGATAAATACCGGATCCGTTTTCCGGATGACAACCGGAGAGACGGATCCGGTATTGCAATGCATTTGTGAGACAGATCCGTCTACAAGTGGTATCCGTTTGCATACGGATTGCCGGATCGGAGACGGAACCGCCTGCCGGAATCCAGCATCGCCAGTGTGAAGGTACCGTAACCATTTTCTTCATCTGGACTCACAGACTGTACAATCCCCCCCCCCAATCACCAAATCCCCCCAGCAGAAGCCAAAACCTAATGGAATGACAATCCCAGAGCATACTGGGAGTTATAGTTCTCCAGCAGTACGAAAAAACACTGTTGCAATGATATCTATGACTGTTCGCTATATAAAGATTATTATTACTTATTATAAACTTATTACAAAAACACCGGCAAAACTTTTCTCAACTTCCCAAACTTTCCAGGAGTGTTTACAAAATAACACAAAACACCCCAGCAGTGACAATGTAGCCATCCAGGGAGGAGAGGAGTCACAGATGAGCCCCCACTGACACTGCAGCCCGCCCGCAACAAGTAACTGTCCACAGGGTGACGTCAACCAAAAAGTCAATAGCCCTTTGTTATCACTTGGAATTAGGAGGGGGGCAACTCTGCGCCGCCTGAATGAGCGAATGGGGGGGGGGGGCACAGTCCTAAAATAAAGGGCAGAAGTGAAATCAAAGATTCCCAACTAATGCGAGAAAGAAGGGAGAAAAAAAATGAAGGGGGGGGGAGCAAAAAAAAAAAAAAAAGTGAGCAGGGAGGGCGCAGGAACCTCTCCATCTGCAGTCATCTGAAGCCTACGTGGCATTTCCAGGAGGCAGAGGGAAGAGGGGGGGCTGCGGACCCAGAGGGCACCGAGGGGGCAAAGCCCGGATCAGGCACCCCAGTGCCTGCCCGTTAACCCCTTCCCCGCCGGCAGATCGAGGCGAACCCATAGCGAGTCAGGACCTGGCATGATGGGACCGGTGCCCTGTATGCTGCCCGCCTGCAATGTGATGTGTGGCTTTGCTCCAGGGCATGGGCATCTGCTGCCCCTGGATGGGGTAGATGGAGCAGGGGGGTGATGCAGAAAGCCCGGGGGGTACCCAGGCTCTGGGAGTACCGTCGTTGTGGCGGCAGCGCTTACCTGTGGGCAGTCGGTAGAGGTGAGGGAGTGGGGGGGATGGTGAGAGCGGATCGCCCAGTGTCCGTGTCTTCCCCTCGCACCGTTCTGTGTCCCCCGGGGCCGCTGCAATCTCAGTGCGCAGCTCCTCCACTGCCGGCCTGCAGCGCCATGCTGGAATGCGGGGAGTGCGCATGCGCAGAGAGGGGCAGCCCCAGACAGGACCGGCCCACTCCCTGGCAGAGATTACGCTACATCCCCCTTCCTCTGTGCACCGAGTGCCATGGCTAGGAAAATTCCGTCCGTCTCCCCCCCCCCCCTGTGCAAATAGTTTCACTACATGGGAAATCCACACACACAGCCCCCTCATTGTGCACTGGGCATGGACAGTGGAGTGGCTCTTAAAGGGGGTTTCCACTGCTGCAATTATCTATTATGAAGGGGGAGAGATACCCTCCAACACTTGGAAAATGGAGGTAGGTTTGTAAGAGGGGTCAGTACTGTCTGTGGACGTGAACGCATAGCACCCGCACTGAATCCTGACCCTTCATTTCAGTGGGTCTGCGTACACGCATCAGTTCTGCGTTGCGTGAGAATCGCAGCATGTCCTATATTCACAGCCCTCACCCCACAGAAGTGAATGGGGCTTCAGTGAAAAAGCATTGCATCCGCAAACAAGTGCGGGTGCGATGCGTTTTTCACTGATGGTTGCTAAGAGATGTTTTGTAAACTGTCAGTTTTTTTTATCACGCGCGTGAAAAACGCCTCAAAACGCATTGCACCCGCGCGGAAAAAACTGACTGAACTTGCTTGCAAAAGGATGTGAGTTTCACTGCACGCATCCTCGGCCAATCCGTATCGTTCGTAGCCTTAAGGACAGATCACCACTGAGGCTAGTGGATGGTGTATGTGACCACTTCTGGTCCACAGCAGGGGGGACGGGACCCCTGGAGCTGGAACGGAGCAGAAGGCAATAGGTAAGTGGCTTTATTGTCTTATTTTAAATGCATCTTGGGCCTTAAAGGGGTTGTCCTTTAAAACACCTGGGTTACTTCCCTGTCACCCTGAACATGAAAAAAGCCCACTCAGCTGCCTGCGGTCCCGCCACTAGTCCGTTTCCAGTCCCCGCAGGACTAGGAAGCAGCTTGGTCCCATGACCACTGTGGTCAATCACAGCGCCTTGAACGGTACATGACTACTGTTTTGTAGCTTTCAAGCTGCTGTGACCACTGAGGCCTGTGATTGGCAGCGGTCGCAGGACCATACTGCTTCCTAGTCCTGCAGGGACTGGAAGTGGCCAGGAACAGAGCCGCCATGGGATTGATCACAGGTGAGTGGTTTATTTTTATGTTCAGGGTGACAGGCAAGTATCCCAAGTTTGTCAGCAGCAAAGCTGGACCACCCCTTTAAGGCCCAGGATGTGTTTGAAATAAGAAAAAAAAAAACACCTCCAAAGCCGGACAATCCCTTTAATTGATTTCCGCTTAGCATGTCAGCATGACCAACCCCCATAAGGCTCATGGGCGGCCAGTGCCCGTATTGTGGCCCGCAAGCAGGGTCACATGGGTCTGCAATCCACAAGAGGCGGTGCGGAGGCATGAGCGGAGTGCTTCCGTGGGATTTCAGGCCGTGTTTCCGCAGTGCAAAAAAATAGGACATGTTTTTTTTTTGCGGTGTGGACTGAATCTTGCGTATCGTGGATCCATTAAAGTGAATGGGTCTGCAAACGGTGGGCACACAGCTAGTGCCTGTGCATTGCGGACCACTATTTGCTACATGAGCTCTTAGGCTCCATGCACACGTCCGCAATTGCGGACCGATTGATTTCTATGGGGACACACTATGTCCTGCCCGCGTCCGCAATTGCGTTCCTGAAAAAAATAGAACATGTCCTATTCTTGTCTGTAATTGCGGACAAGAAAAGGCATTTTCTATTTCTTGCAAAATGCGTTCACATCACCTTTATTTTGCCGTTCTTCTGTGCCGTAAAGTACGGTTCCTTAGGGCTCGTTCACACGACCTATGGTTTTGCGGTCCGTTTTTAATGGATCCGTTTTTGGTTTCAGTAGTGTTTCCGTTCTTGTATGGTTTCCGTTTGTGATCCATTTTTTGCGGATCGGAAACGGAAGCATATAATATTGTTTTAACAGTAAGTACATTGAAAAATTTGGCTGGGCATAACATTTTCAAAAGATGCTTCAGCAAAAACAGAACGGATACGGAAGACATATGGATACATTCCGTATGCATTCCGTTTTTTTTACAGCCCCATTGACTTGAATGGAGCTGGGACGCAAACGTGATTGCCCGCAAACGTGATTTGCGGGCAATAATAGGACATGACTCAAAATATAGCGGAACGGAAATACAGAAACGGAATGCATATGGAGTACATTCCGTTTTTTTGCGGAGCCATTGAAATGTCCGTATATGGACGGTATACTGAACGCAAAATACAGCTCGTATACGGAACGCAAAAAAACATTTGTGTGAACAAGCCCTTAACATCAGTTTTGCACATTTGGTATCCGTTTGATCCCTTTCCGTCTGAAGTCGTTCATGCAGGACTTTTTTTTTCCGTCTAAGGGTACTTTCCCACTAGCGTTTTTCGTTTCCGGCATAAAGTTACGTCGTCGGGGCTCAATAGCCGGAAAAGAACTGATCAGTTTTATCCCCATGCATTCTGAATGGAGAGAAATCTGTTCAGGATGCATCAGGATGACTTCTTTAGATAATAGGTGGTCATTTACGATGGGTGCCATGACAGTTTTTGGCGTAAAAAAAAGTTGCTAGGTTCCGGTTGGCAACATTTTAGTCCGTACAACAATATTTTGGCACACGGGCATTTTTTCACTTTGCTCGCCACTTGAGAGTAGTGGGACGTGGGCTGGGACATCAGGCACAACACATCTTTTTTAAGGCATAAAAGCGGAGAGAAAACTACTCCAGTAAGAGACTGGAGTAATTTTTACTCCAGGGACACGGACTATGGATGATTGGGGTTGTATTAGACGCTGGTCTTAATCCCCCTGCGCTGGCACTTGAGGCGCCTAAGTTACGTAGAGGTGCCGGCAGTACATAGAGAAGTAAGGGCCCCATAGCAAGAATCAAACCAGGCCCCCCACACAGGACCGAAGGGTTTCCGGCTAAACCACTTTCAATTACCCTTACCATTTTTTCCACTGCCTTGTTTACTAAAAGTTGTTCCTTTAGGGTCCATTCAGACGTCCGTAGGTGTTTTGCGGTCCGCAAAATGCGCATCCACAAAACACAGACACCGGCAATGTGCGTTCCGCATTTTGTGGACCGCACATAGCTGGCACTATAATAGAAAATGGCGTTGCGGACAAGAATAGGACATGTTCTATGTTTTTCTGGAACGGAATTGTGAATTAAAACAGAGCATAGTGTGCTGTCCGCATCTGTTCCGGCCCCATTAAAAATGAATGGGTCCGCACCCGTTCCGCAAAATTGCGGAACAGATCCGGACCAAAGTTGCGGACGTGTGAATGGAGCCTTAAAGGGTGGTGTCCTGTCCAAGTTTTCACCACCAGTAGATGAGGGGATGATCCCAACTGGGCCCCATAGCAGTCTGCATAGTCTGCCACTACATAACTTCAGTGCATTATCACTGGCATACAACAGCCCTTAATCTACGCCAGCTTCCTCGATGCGCTTAAATTTTGATAAAGCCTGAGCCTTGTCTTAAATTGGGCGTTTTCTCTGCCGGTCTTTGTATATGACCCCCATAGTTCCTCCCTGGCCACACTTTTTTCCTTTAAATTAACTCTTGATCATTACGGGATCTGAGATTTCATATCATTAAAATATTGACACAGCATAAATCCGGCATACAGTAAGTACAGTAAGTACACTTCCTGCTAGGTCTCCAAATACCTCAATAATGAAAGGTCAGTGCGAGCGTTTCTCGTGTATGAACTGGTTCGTCTGGTTTTGTGGGGGATTCCGTGCGCCTGTGATCACCCGCGTGTTTCCTTGTGAACCCTCTTGGCCTTTGATGTTCTGATAGTTCAGATACCGGACAGTCATGAAGTTCACTCCGGTATCTGAACAGTGCGGCTAGGTTCTCCTTTGAACATTATTATACAGATATTATCAACGCCAATGGGTTACTTATCTCATAGTGATCCTGAGTCATGGCCTGAGCTCCATTCTCATATCTGCAGACTTAGAGCCCTTTCGTACGGGTCGATGACTGGGAACGAACAACACAATGGAACACGTGGTGCTCAACACATTCGCATCGTCGATCGACACTCTTTATCGGCCCCTGTAAACTGACCCCTCTAAGGGGTTTTTCGACATTTTAATACTGTTGACTAGGGATGAGCAAATCGACTTCGAATGAAACATCCGAAGTCGATTCGCATAAAAGTTTGTTCCAATACTGTACGGAGCAGGAGCTCCGTACAGTATTAGAATGTATTGGCTCTGATGAGCCGAAGTTATTGCTTCACGAAGTCTCACGAGACTTCTGGTAATAACTTCATAAATTAATTTGTACTGTAAAAAAAACATTTCCCGAACTCAGGTTCGGTTCCAAGGTGCCACCGGTACCCACATTCAAACTTCCAATGGGCAGTGATGTGTCTCCCAGACGGCAGGTCAGTGCGGTCACGTGCCGCTTGGGGAACAAGTCACTGATGTGGGCAATCACCACCAGAAGTTTACAGGCAGGGATAAGAGAGCAGTGGTCTAAAGGGGATTGATCCGGTGTACCATGAAAAAGCATTAACTTATGAAGAAACATTAAGCAGCTGATTTCCGGGGGCGTGTCGCTCTGCTCTCGGCTCAGATTGGCTCACATTCAGGGGGTGTGTTCTACGCTCGCGCTCGGCTCAGCTCAGCTCAGTAGCAGAAGCAGGTCTGAAGCCCGCGCGGCACGGGGGGGTTTATGAGGAGGCACGGGGGTTTAGGAGGCAGGGATGTATGAATAAACCTGTGAGCCCCCCAATGTTGCACAGAAAACCGCAGGTCTGAATTTACCTGCGGTTTTCTGCGCAGCATGAAGAAGGGGGGGGTGCTCACAGGTTTATTCATACACCCGTGCCAACCCCGCGCAGTGGCACTGGGGATCAGAGACTGTCACGAAGAAAACCGCAGGTCTGAATTGACCTGCGGTTTTCTGCTCAACATGGGGGCTCACAGGTTTATTCATACATCCCTGCCTCATAAACCCCCCCCCGTGCCGCGCGGGCTTCAGACCTGCTTCTGCTACTGAGCTGAGCGCGAGCGTAGAACACACCCCCTGAATGTGAGCCAATCTGAGCCGAGAGCAGAGCGACACGCCCCCTGAAATCAGCTGCTTAATGTTTCTTCATAAGTTAATGCTTTTTCATGGTACACCGGCATTAGATTGCTACTTATAACTTATCGAGTAACTTTTAGTAACTCTTTCTGCCAGATTTATTTCCTTTTGAGGGCTTGTGTGGAGCGGCTGCTGCGCTGAGCTCACTGCATGCATGGCGGCTGCTGGATGTATAATACTGGCAATGATGCCGAAACTGGTCATTTACCCGCTCAGATGCAATGGCTTCACAGGCCGGCAATGAAAATCCAATAGATTATAGTAGTTTTCTATTATGGTCTATGGGACATGTGATCAGAAGATCACAGGTTACAGCCCCCCACAAGGGGGCTAAAAGTTATTGAATATAAAAAAAAATAGAAAAATTCAAATCTCCCCCTTTCCCAAATTCACATATATAATTTAGTAATAAAAAATAAATATAACAGCTATCTGAAAATGTCTGAATTATTAAAATTACCTACGTGGTGAACACTGTAACGGAAAAAAAAAAACACTCAATTTGCCATTTTTTGGTCACCTTGTCCCCCACAACAAAATTGAATAAGGGTCCATTCACACATCCGCAATTCTGTTCCGCATTTTGCGGAACGGAATTGTGGACCCATTAATTTCAATAGGGACAGACGATGTCCCGGCCGGGTCCGCAATTGCGGATCCGCACTTCCGGGTCCGCAATTGCGGATCCGCACTTCCGGGTCCGCAATCGCGTTCCCGAAAAAAATAGAACATGTCCTATTCTTGTCCGCATTTTCATCACTTTTCCATTTCCTGGTAGGCGGCATTGCTTTTTCTTTTTTAGGTCGCACATGCAGAAGTCACCAGTGCAGTGTGAATTTATAGCCGCTGCTCTTAGGGCTGAAAATTGCGGATCCACAGAACATGGATACTGGCCGTGTGCATTCCGCATTTTGCGAAACGGATAATAGAACGTCCTTAATAGAACAGTCCTATCCTTGTCCATAATGCGGACAATAAGGGGACACGTTCTATATATTTGTGGATGCAACGGAACGGACAAACGGTGTGCTGCCACATCTCTTGCAGCCCCACTGAAGTGAAAGGGTCTGCATCCGACCCACAAAAATGCGGATTGGATACAGACAAAAAAATCTGTTCATGTGTACGAGCCCTAAAATATAATGCCAGGTCTCTGCTGCAAAATTCTACAACTGCAAACAAGTTCTCTTCTAAAACGTGGACTAATCGAGTCAGAAGCAGCAGCTGTACCCTGTGGTCTGAGGCAAGTGGCTGCAAGACGCTGATTCCTGGATATCACCTGTATTGCTCTATGAAGCTGGTAACTTTTGAGAAACCTGGGGTTTCGTATTTCAGTGTAACTCCAGCCCATCCAGCAAGGGATGTGTCTCTAATAAAAATGTATAACCCCAGGATATGAACCAGTTGATGTCACATAGAAGGTATTTTTTGCTGAACCTTCCTCCCAGTTTTAAGCATTTTTGGGCAATTCAAAGGATTTCTTTTCTTTTTTTTTCTGTCCAGACAGATCAAAGTTCTTTTGTGGTGCAATTGCTATGGGAGTAGTTAAACTGCAGTATTTGCTGTGTAAATGTGTAATTTACCCAGATGTGTAAATTACAGGCAGCTTAGATACACATTTCCTGTATGGAAGAAACGTCTGCTCCCCGGGAACATCTCACAAAACACTACTCACATTGTCTATAGAGAGTGCCCTGAGCACCTCGCCGCCAAATTACAATTCCTTTACTGTACGGATAGTACATGTCAGTAATTTCGGTGACTAGTTGCATCTATATCTTTATTTTCATATAGGAGAATATTTATTGATGTATTATAGGAATTCTGTCACCAGGAATTTCACCAAGCACGATGCCTTCAGCTGAATGTAATGATACCTTTCACTTAGTACTTTAATTCATATGCAGATGAGCAGCTAAGTGTACCGAGGGCGGGTCGAAGCCACTCTGTGCACCCTCGCTCCTTCTTCCTCTGGCTGGCCACGGATAGGCTCGTATGCTGGCTACCCTGCCTTTTTCACGTCTCCAGACTTCGCACATTGCCTGATCCTTCGATGCTTTGCACCGGTGTCTCTGGCCCCACGGGTCAGCCACTAGATACACTGGGACTATCTAAAGAGGTAGCGGTCTGGTGGCTCCTCCGCAGCAAAGTCCAGATCCCTGTATACAGGTTGAAGAGTGAATACTGCTAGGATAAGGCCTTTAGAGTTAGCACTAAACCAAAACTGTTGGTTGATATGGTGGGTCCACACCCACTGTTTGTAACACGTCACTCATCTGATATATTGATGAAGACTAGGGGTCGACCGATTATCGGTTTGGCCGATATTATCGGCCGATATTCATGATTTGCACAGTTATCGGTATCGGCCCCTAACCAGGCCGATATTCCGATAACTGTGCTATCACAGAACACAAGCACGCCGGTCTCAGCGCGGCCATGTTCCCTCAGCAGCACAGGGGAGAAGGAGGCAGTGTCTCTCCCTCCCCCTGTGCTGCGCTGCCAATAGAGAGAAGAGGAGGAGGAGGGGCTGAGGGCACACTGGTCACCAATGAGAGAAGAGGAGGAGGGGCTGAGGGCGCACTGGCCACCAATGGACAGAGAGAAGAGGAGGAGGAGGGGCTGAGGGCGCACTGGCCACCAATGGACAGAGAGAAGAGGAGGAGGGGCTGAGGGCGCACTGGCCACCAATGAGAAAAGATGAGGCGGGGCTGAGGGCGCACTGGCCACCAATGGACAGAGAGAAGAGGAGGAGGGGCTGAGGGCGCACTGGCCACCAATGGACAGAGAGAAGAGGAGGAGGGGCTGAGGGCGCACTGGCCACCAATGAGAAAAGATGAGGCGGGGCTGAGGGCGCACTGGCCACCAATGATAATAAGGTTTAAGATATTACAAACGCAGGAATTAGAAACACATTGCCCAGACCCTGCCTCTGATATAGCACTGCGATCCGCGGCAATTAACCCCTCAGGTGCCGCACCGCTCTGTCAGAGGCAGCGTCTGGGCAATGTGCTTCTAATGCCTGCGTTTGTAATATCTCAAACCGTATTATCATTAGTGGCCAGTGCGCCCTCAGCCCCCCCTGTCCACAGTATAAAAAACATTGGTGGCCAGTGCGTCCTCCCCCATCCCTCCTCCTCCCCCCCCCCCATCCCTTCAGTATTAATATCATTGGTGGCAGTGGCCACAGGGTCCCCCACCTCCTCTCTACTGATCGGAGCCCCAGCAGTGTAATGCTGGGGCTCCGATCGGTTACCATGGCAGCCAGGACGCTCCTGAAGCCCTGGCTGCCATGGTTCCTGCTGCTGTATGCCCATAGCACAGGGCAGCAGGGACAGTGTAAGATCCTATTCACCCTGATAGATCTCTATTAGGGTGAATAGGACAAGGGATGTAAAGAGCCCAGGTTCTACACCTAAGGGGGGAAATGGTAATAAAATAAAAAGTAAAAAAATTTAAAATAGTAAAAAAAACACCAAAATATTAAGTATAAATTAACCCTTTTCCAATTTTATATATAAACAAAGTCTAAACTATTAAAACATTTTTTTTTAAAAAGCGTTGGACGCTGTAACAGAAAAAAAAAATCCAAAAATTGAAATGCGCAAAATATCGGTATAAAATATCGGCTATCGGCCTGAAAGTTCACAGAATATCGGTATCGGCTCTAAAAAATCAATATCGGTCGACCCCTAATGAAGACCCTGCACCACCGTTTCTGACACAAAAAAAAGGGTTGAATGGGACTTCAGCGTTGTGCTTAGTGTAGACTACTACTTTTTAACCCGGCACATGCCGCATAGAGGAGAAATACTGGTGGTCACTCATTCAGTGCACTACTATTAATAAATCTTCTTCATTAGGGATCGACAGAGGTCCCAGAGGTTGGATTCCCACCGATCATTATGCTATGTAATATTCTAGCCATATGCAATATCATTTTAAGATAATAGCTTAAACTGTCTTCCTATAAAACTGTCTCAAGTGTGTGAGAGATATGTGCCCATACACTTTCAATGGATGACCGCTTCCTTGTCCGACTCCCCCATACACATGCATGTTCAGTTGTGCCGAGCTTGTTTGTGTTTTCAATGCCTGATACCTTGGGGGAGGCTTATCTCCCGGGAGAACAAAAGGACTCGGCATTGAAATTCATCTTACCCGATCCTTCTTTTCCCCAACATTGTCTGTCGGGAGCTCCACATATACATTAGATTGTCAGCAGTGCCAGGAAGCAGACTGACAAAAACGACTGCGCGCAGCAATATTTGTCCGGCCGTTTCTCTACATTATTGCCAGGTTTTGACCAGATCTCCTCTGGACCCCATTAAAGTTAATGGGGCGGATGGCATTCTGGCAGCGCTAAGCAATGCCAGATATGCAGGCTGTTCCCGGCCGAAACAACCTGCCGGATCGGCAGACATAAGTGTGAATCAAGCCTAATGTGTATGGTGGCCTATAAGGATTAATGATAATTGCAGAACACAGTGGCGCTATATACGGTAATCTATTTGAAATAAATCAATAACTTAAGGGCTCTTTCACACGAGCGGATCCCATGTGTGGAATCCACTGTGTTAAAGAGAGCCAAGCCCTATTCCAGACAGCAGAGACACGGAGCATTAACATGATTGATAATGCTCCGTGCCTCTCTGTGACCTTTTTACTACAAAATCATAGTGAGATAAAGTTGTCACCGTGATTTTGTAGTAAAAAGATCATAGAGAGGCAAAAAACATTATCAATCATGTTAATGCTCCGTGTCTCTTCTGTCCGGGATGGGGCTTGGCTCTCTTTCACGCAGCAGATTACCCGCACGGTAGCCGCTTGTGTGAAAGAGCCCTAAAACTTTTTCAAGTCAAAAAGCTTGATTGGTGGGGACTGATCACTGGGATCCACAAAAAAACATTTATGCTTAGTGATCACTTACCACTTCTGCTCCATTCAGTCTCTGAGCTATCTCCGTCAGTCCCATAGATTTTGAATGGAGCGGTAGTACACATCAGTGATTACTGGTACATTCAAATGAAGACACAGGACTCTTGTTCTTGTAATTGATGTGGTTCCCAGTGGTTGGACACATAACCTAGGTAATATATGTTTTTTTTCTCAGGCCTACTCCTTCAAGAATGAGGCGAAATTTTGGTGGGCAGAGGGCAGGTCAGAACTATATCAACACATGCCCAAAATGTGGTCAGGAGAGGGCGGGCTTGGCACATTGCATCTGGTTGTGCCCCCAGGTGCAGCGGTTTTGGAGGATGATCACTGGGTAGATAGTTACTGCCTGGGGAGACACATTAACTTTCACTCCTGAAGCCATTCTTTTCCACATTTTTAAAGACGAAACTAAACCCAAGTTGATCATTGATGTGGCCTTGCTGGTTTCCCTACGATATCTCCTGAGGCAGTGGCTAGAGGCACAAATACCGCTACTACAAGACATACTTTCCCAAATGATACATTTTATGTATATAGACAAGAAGACAACAAAGTTCTTCAGTAAATGGAGGCGTTTTATTGTCAAACATATTACACAATCGGAGATCACGAACATTATCAAGACTTTCCAGTACACTGAGTGGTATGCTATGGAAGCTCTGAAAGGGACTTTGGGGAAGCTGAAAAGAGGAGAATAGATCGGGAAGATTCTCAAGGTGTTAAATTATGTTCTATCACCAAGAGAACTTTAGGAAGCGTAACAGACATCCTCAGGGGTTTATGGGGTTAGGGGCATGGGCGTAGCTACCGGGCCCAAGAGCCTGAGGGGGCCTAAAGACCCTTGTGCCACATAGGAAGACACACAAAGCACTGAGGGAAGGGGGGCCCAAGCTGAACTCTTGCACCAGGGCCCATGAGCCGTTAGCTACACTCCTGGTTAGGGGGGATGGGATGGTTATATTTGTGTATTTCTGTTTTTAAATATGTTCATGCATATTTGCTATGTTTAAAGATAAACAAAATGATGTGCTTTCTACTTTGGATACTGACATGTAGATTGATCTTGTAATGTATATGAAGATGCACTCAATAAAAATATATTCCAAAAAGAATGAGGCGATCTGGTTCTTTACTCTCACGAGTGAGCTGTGGAGATGCCACCCCTGTCCATTGAAATGAATGTAAACCTCTCTCTATTGAGAATTCAAGACAAGACACATTTTTGTTGGGATCTCCACAACTGGAAATATCCGATGTTTATGTCCTTTCAGTGTTCTCATTGGAATCTCCGTACACCTTATCTGATAAAGAAGTGCTAGAAGGACAACCTAAAGTGAGAAAATGTTACAGAAGTGACATCAGTTACCAGGAAGTGGAGAGTGAGTCAAGGAGACCGTTCTATTTCTGTGTATAGCCATAAATTTACCAATCATTCTAAAAAAGATGATGACTCAAGCTGCAGTCCACCCCAAACATCCTGAGCAGCCTGTGCACCCAGCAGTGACTTCCAGGATGAATGGTCCTTCAGATGTCTACCTTTCATCACTGAGGAATGAGAGGGAAAAACACTTCAAGGGGTTAAAATAAGTGAATAAACAGGTTTTTGCTTGAGGGTATGTCCACAGGGGGGTGGATTTTTTCCACAGTGTGTGGATGAGACTTTGTAAAATCTCGTCCACTTTGTTGGTACTGTAATATACTGATTATCTATCTATCTATAATATATATAGAGAGAGACAGAGCGATGTATCAGTAAATAAAGTTTCATCCTAGTGCAATGAAAGATTTATTAGACCTAAGGGGTTTTCACACGTTCTGAGTTTTTTTTCCACAATTTTCTAAAATGACATTAAAAACTCTGAGGACTCGACGAGGTGGCAGAAAACCCCATTCAGAGGAATGGAACAGATTTTATGTTGCAGAAAGCAGACGCTTTTTCTGTTGGAACCCATCAGATGCAGTATTACTGCACTATTCACTGCTATACCACCTCTGGGGGGGTGTAAAAATCAGTATGGCGCCATACAAAGCACCATATGTCATGACATGCAAAGCGTGGAGCTGCAGGGACTTGCATGGGCTTCCATACAGGGTCTTGCACATGGTTCTGCGCTATCAATATTAGTTCCAAGAGCTTCAGAATGCAGACTTCTGAGCTAAACGCCAGGAGGCCTGGGCGCCCAAGCCCCATTCCTCTAGCAATTGATGGAGATCCCAGCTCAACATGTATGTAACATATCCAGATTTGTGCAGTTGTTATTATTGGAATTTAGTCCTTTAGTCTTTTAAAAAAAATTTTTATTAATATTATTTCTAATTCGGGAAGAAAAGCTCTTTTGACTTCCTTGACCAAAGTAGCATTCGTGCGGGTAAAGGTGTTTTTTGGGGGAGGAAAGCAGAGGCTGAGCATTTTGAACAAACATTTACTTAGTAACTGAGCAATACACGAAGCAAGATATTGACGTGCTAACAAGGGTATCCAAGCGTGCCAGAAGGGTCCTCAACCAAGAACCTGAGACCACTCCATGAAATTGCCTGCCTCTGCACCGGCTCCTTCCTCTACCATATGTAAACTTTTACGTGTTTTTATTTCAGACAAGTTAAAATGTCAACATGTTATCCTCTACATATCTGAAATGAAATCACGCTGAAAATGAAGTATTCCGAATTGTTTGCAGACACATACCTGACTTCTGGGAACTTCACAAGGGAGAGGAAAATGTAATAAAATACATTAAATTAATTGCAAATTATGGCTTTTTTATACATTTTTTCCTCCCGCAAAATGGATCGTCTGTTTTAAGAAAACCAATTTTAGAATAAGCTATTAGGGTCTGTGGAGTAAATAAGGGGGAGTCGTAACCTCCATCGATTAGATAGGAGAGGGACTACAAAGAACGTCTCTGTCTGGAGGACGCAACGTGCGTGGATTATATCAACAGCCTGCTGATCTTAAGGTACCTGCTCACAGTGCAAAAGATCCGCGTGAATTTCCGTGTGGATTCTCTGCATTTCTGTACGAAAACCGCACCAAAAAATGCAATTTCTATTAGTGGTTTTTGATGCGGATTAGGCTACTTTCACACCAACGTTTTTGCTGGATCCATCATGAATCAGCAAAAACACTTCCGTCATGATAATAACTGTCTGCATTCGTTCTGAACGGATCCGGTTGTATTATCTTTAAAATAGCCATGACGGATCCGTCTTGAACACCATTGTAAGTCAATAGGAAACTGATCCGTTTTCTATTGTGTCAGAGAAAATGGATCCGTCCCCATTAACTTACATTGTGAGTCATGACGGATCCGTCTTGCTCCGCACCACATCGCGGACAGAAAAACACTGCTTGCAGCGTTATTCTGTCCACGATGGGGACGCAACCAAACGGGACGGAATGCATTCTGGTTCATTCTGTTTTGTTCAGTTCAGTTTTGTCCCCATTGACAATGAATGATGGATCTCAATAGCGGAAAGGGAAAGCGCAGATGTAAAAGTAGCCTTAGATAATGTTTTGCTGCAGAGCCCACCTTTCATTAGAAAAGAGTGAAATCTGCATCTAAAACCACAAACCTAATTAGCATGCTTCACACCCTGGCGTCATGGGCATGGTCATCAGCTCCACTGCAGTCAATGACCGGCTTCAGCAGTCATGTGTCAACAAGAGTCATGTCACTGCTGAAGCCAGTGTTTGGCTGCAGAGGAGCAGATGATCCTGCCCATGTCAGGGAAGAAGTAAACGAGCCACGGACCAGAAAATGGACATGTAGAGGGCAGAACCAGAGTGGCGGGGGGCAGGTAATCTTTCAACTACGGAAGCAGGCTGTGAAAGTTAGGTGTTCCCGGGCAATCAAATAAGAACCATATGACTGGCTAACAAGTGTCACATAAGTAGTGTGGGAATTCGTGCAAGTATACTTTGCATTAGCAATGGGGCTCATGCACACTACCGGATCCATTTCGCGGTACACAAATCTGTGCCGCCATTTCTTTTTTAACTCCTGCAGAAATGTCCTGTCCTATACTTGTCTGCAAAATGGACAAGTGTAGGACATGTTCTATCTTTTTGTGGGGACATACGAACTGACACATATGGATGCAGATAGCACACAGTGTGCTGTCCGCTTCTTATGCATCCCCGTTGAAATAAAAAATGCGGTTCGGATGTAGACCAAACATATGGTCGTGTGCATGAGGCCTAAATTATAGTGGAAATAGGTAACTCCTGGTACTGTCTTGAGACCGGTCCCATACCATGTGTTTATGTCATAGAGGAAAAAATAGTAAATGTTTCTGTTTACGAGTTTTCAGTAATGAAGAAGGACATTTTAGCGCTGCACAATTTTCTGGGCAGGTCTACAGCCCTCACAATCTCTCAGTTGATGTAGGGTGAATGGATGCACTGTATCCCTCTCAGACCAGAGCAACTCTGCTGTCAAAATATTTCAGAAGAGTCGCTGTGGTGTGTTACCGGAAAACATTCCTCATTCAACTTCACTGTACTCTGAATTGCCATATTTTTCCAGTAGAAAATGTAACGTGTCAACGGGTGCCCATATGACTTTGCTTGACGAAGAAAGGCAAATAAAAATTACAACGGGGGAGAGTTTTTATAGCGATAGATGGTCAGGTAAGTCTCACTCACCCACTGACTTAGCTTCTTTGTGATACTCAGATGTAAGAGAATACTTACCAACATTGTAGTTGATAACTTTAGGGCAGTTTAGCCCACATTAAGAATACTCCCAAACCTGCCAGGTACAGCCTACATACTCGTGGAGCTTTTATAAGCCCCATCCATTTTTGGCCTGATAGGACATTTAACCAATAGCTGTGTATGACCAGCATAGTGCTGGCTGCACATGATGAAGTCCTCTTCTTGCTTTCAGGACTCTTGCTCTGTTGAACGACTAATACTTACAGTATCTTTTCTATATTGCAGGGAAGAGTCACTGAAAGAGGTCTGGCCCAGGAGCCGACAACCTGAATGGACAGAACTGGTGCCCAGTTAAAAAAAAAGAAAAGACACCATTCCACTGTCCCTGCTGGACGAGAAGTGACTTGGTCCAGTGACTAGCCTCAGCGGTCACAGGTGCTTGAATGGCATGTCACTCCTAGTGAACTACTGTTCAAGCATGTGACCACTGAAGACAGTTATTGGCCATAGTAGTCATGGGACCAAGTCACTGCTAGTCTGGCTGGGACTGGAAACAGCCAGGAATGAGGCAATGGCTCTGGATCAGTGGGGCTACGGGTAGGTGCGTGTTTTTTTTAACTGGGAACTACTTCCTTCCACTGGGGTTGTCGGCTCTTAGACTGGACGAACCCTTTAATTGCAAAGGGTTTTTCAAAATCCTTGTGACAGCAAAAAGTGCTCACCATTTTCCCACACAAAAAGTGCTCACCATCTTCCCATACAAAAAGTGCTCACCATCTTCCCACACAAAAAGTGCTCACCATCTTCCCATACAAAAAGTGCTCACCATCTTCCCACTCAAAAAGTGCTCACCATCTTCCCATACAAAAAGTGCTCACTATCTTCCCACACAAAAAGTGCTCACCATTTTCCCACACAAAAAGTGCTCACCATCTTCCCACACACACTGGCTTCAAATGCAGTATACTGTTGGCTCGGTTTAGCCATATATGTATGTGTTCTGAATGATGACAGGGGAGAAAGCCACTACAAGACGCCTCTGGTGATGACTTATCTCCATGAGAACAAAGAGATAAGGCATGTTGAAATCCAACTGCTTCATCCTTCTGTCCCCTGACATCTGCCATTGGCAAGAGAGTTGTGAAGCCCTCATACACATCAGCTGGTCCCACTGAAGGAGGCAGATTCTGACATGGATCTAATGTATAAGATGATTGGCCCATTTAGTATATATGGAAGCCATAATGCTACTTTTTAATATGTCACTTTTATTCTACAATAGGTTGGGTTATTCCTTCAAGGATACTTTGTGTTTTTTTCTAAAGTAGGAAAACTGAAGCATTTACAGCCGAAGAAGAACACTTTTGCAGTAAAGTTGAATCTTAGTAAGAATGTTTGGAATTTGCACACATAGAAGGGGGTTGTGTGACTCAGCTCTCCCCAGTTTAGCACCTGCAGAAGTCTGCATGGTGTCATAATCCCTGAGTATGGTTAGTTAGTCTCATAAATACATCTACAGCAGTAAACAGCTACAGAAAGATTAGTATGTAGATGTTTTGTAGCATTTTATCACTGTAGCTTTATGATCTTCCTCAGTTTGTAGGCTATGGCTGGCATGCCATGGAGGTGTACATTAGCCCTGATCAAAAAACTATAACTGTGACCACCACCAATTATGTTCTCAACGGCCCACACAGAATTTAGGGTACTGCATGGTAACTACTGAAATGGAGCCTCCTTCTGGTGCTGGTTAAAAATACCACACCGCCTAGAAGACCCTAGAACTGGAAGACTTGGTACTTCTCTTTTCGAATGACATCTTGGGTTTGCAAGAGGACTTAACTAAGTACTCTCATCTGCAGCTACAGGGGGACATAGGCCCAAGAAGAGCCTGGGGACAGAGCGTGGTGTCACCATGATGTTGGGAGAGGGCTAGGGAGAGCTCCTAAAGAGAGGGAATTTAGCACCATCAGGGGAGACATTTCTGCCGATGGCTTGTGTGAGATATTAGGCCAAGAATACTATATGGCAAGCTACGAGACAGACTAGAAGCTTAGTTATGGAGTTGTGAACTGGAGGTCCTAGTTTGTGACAGAAGACCTCTGCTGCACTGCATAGATGCTTGCCCATAGAAGTGGAGCAAATCCTGTAGAAGAAGGTGGCACAACTGGCTTGTTTAACAGAGAAATTGAGGACATGTCATAAGGTGGACAGTGAGCTCAGCTATAAGTTGTCTGAGAGCTGACACAGAGGTGTTTTGTAGGAAGTCGGCCCACCCAAGCTCCAAGTGGGCCCTGTCCTGTCCTGTCATTTCCTTGGAACAAACTTCCAGCAGATGTGGTTGGAAAATCTACAGTAAGTGAATTTAAACAGGCCTGGGATAAACACGTCTATGCTAAGATAAAAAAGAAATAATATAAGGGCAGACTAGATGGACCAGGTGGCCTTTTTCTGCCATCAATCTTCTATGTTTCTAGTCATCTGTCAAGGATCCAGCCTAGCTCTTCTGACACTCCTGCCTGCACCAGACTCTGTTCCAGATTTACTAGGCAGTCAGTGCCCAAAGATGCCATGGGCAGCAGGTTCAGATCAACATCCTGGTCAGAAGATTTTGCCTCATTATAGTGCTAGTCTCCAGGGGCGTAACTACCATAGCGGCAGACCATGCGACTGCTATGGGGCGCAGGGCAAGAGGGGGCCCAGTGGGATCATCTCCTCTTCTACTGGAGGTGAAGACTTGGTCAGGACTCTATCATCTAATTCAGTGTTTCCCAACCAGTGTGCCTCCAGCTGTTGCAAAACTACAACTCCCAGCATTCCCGGACAGCCTTTGGCTGTGCGGGCATGCTGGGAGTTGTAGTTTTGCAACAGCTGGAGGCACACTGGTTGGGAAACACTGATCTAATTAAACAAATGAAGCAGTGGAAAAAATAGCACAAGGGTAATTGAAAGCAGTTTAGGCGGAAACCCTTCTGTCCTGTGTGGGGGCCTGGTTTGAATCTTGCTATGGGGCCCTTACTTCTTATGTACGCCACCGCCAGTCTCTGATATGTTAAGGCAAACTGTTTTTTGATTCCTTCTTTACTACTAAATCTTGTTCTTCATTCTGATCTATTTATTGCTTTATTCCTGCCTAGATTGCTAAAACCTGTTGTTACACAGCTTTAATTATGTCTTGTTCAAAACTTTGATTTCTCTGCCCTTGGATTGCTGACACTTGTGGTTGTCCAGCTCCAACTTTAGCTTCATTTAGACTTTGTTATCCTCTTTTGCCCCTCTTATTTCCGATGACCTCCTGTTGCCGACCACTACCTGTTACTGATACTGAACAACATCACCATTCCTACATCACTGCGATCAATCTAAAAATACTCAGGGTGATTACTGCTACTTCTGCTCCTAGGGATTTTCTCCAGGGAAATTCATCCCTTCCAGCAGGGAACATACATAGGCTGAAGAACACATTATGCCTTAAACGGGTTATCTGATCCCTAAAATTCCCCCCCCCCCATATGCCCGGGCCCCTCAGACACAATGTACTTACCTGGCTCACACGGCCGCCGCTGCTTCTCCCTGTGCGCAGATGAAAACATCCGGCGTCGGGAGGTGGGGCAGCCAATACTAGGTGGTGACAGGGATGAGCGATGCTAGGGAGGCTCGTCCCTGTCACTGCCTGCCATTGGCTGCCCCCCTGAGCTCGGATGTTTTCATCCGAGTACTGGGAGAAGCAGCGGGGGCCATGTGGGTACCAGGAGCAGCGCAGGTGCCGGGGAGCCAGGTAAGAACGTTGTGTGTGGGGGGCCCGGGCATCTGGAGCGGGCATTTCAGAAATCAGATAACCACTTTAAGCCTCATTCACATGTCAGTGTTTTGGCCAAATTCAGCAAAAAAGTCACTTACTTTTAAGGACTGTCTAGAAAATACAAGGTTCCGTAATGGATTCCGCTTTATGGGACGTGGTAGCGGAATCCATAACTGGATTCTTAGATAGCCCAAACCTGAACCTTGTACGCCGAACTTGAAAACACAAGTTTGTTCAACACTTCTTGTAGGATATATGGTTGGAACAACGATGTAACAAGTGCAACATCACCCAGAGTGGTTAGCACTGGGAAGTCTACTGTGCTGGACTGTATAGAGTGGTATTATAGGGTCCATGATATAACCTGGGTATTGTCCAGATGCTGTCCTACTGCTTGTGAGTGAGAGTGAAGTGAAGACTTGAGGTGCGGTCATAGTGTTCAGTGGTGAGACAGACTGCTGGATGGGATTTGGATGGGCGTTTAGAGGATTGCATCCCTGACGAGAAATCTGAGGGAACTGTGACAGATTGGATATGTAACCACTGCCTAAACTGGATACTAAAAACACTTAGTTTATTTATTTGATATACACTAAAACCATACACTGGGCAGGAGGCCCAATCATATCCCAGGCTGTGATACCTCCAGTTACCGTGATTCCCTTATGGATGTTTGGGAATACGTGATGTGGAATGATTGTAACTAGAGGACTGAAAACACAGTACAAGCGGGACCATACACTTAAGTGGCAGGATGAGTAGCCACTTCAAATGTAGAGGGTGTATGTCCCACGATGAAAAAGGTAGCCCTTATTAGTAATTAGCAGACTGAGGCACTGGGGAAGGATCCCCCTGTGCTGCTGCTATTAAATAGATGAGCTGCCGCCTCATGTGCTGCCGTCTAGCTCAACGCGTTTCACCACTGGAGGTGGATCATCAGGAGCATTAACAGTGGAGCACGGCACTAGTTGTTTACAATAGAGGGTTTTCAAACATAGCGCACATAACAGTGTGCACTACGGGCTACTGGAGTCTGAGCTAATCCTGCGTAATTTGCAGGAGCTCTTATTTGCCACGTGTGAGAAGGACAGTGTTCTATCCACCTGGATAGAAGACGCTGGCATATAGTGATGCAATGGACACGTGGAGGAGCGCTGGCCTCTCCAGGTATTGAGAGGTTGCGTCCGGCACTAGAATGACCGTAACGCGCGCACCGGGAAATACAACATATAAGGCTTAAGCCAGGCCCAGATAGGGAGGAAAGACCAATCACATTACGGCGGTCAGGCATGGGGGTAGAGCCATGGTGTATGGGACGCCCCATCTGATTCCCTATGATACTGATGGGGGTCATGGATGTTATAAAATGTTGGTATGACATCCGATAAGCAAGGATGATTGCTGGTAAACGGAACTGTGACAGATTGGACAAACTGTTGAGATGCAGGAACTGTGACCAGGGTATAAGGCCCTTGACAGCAGGGCAGGATTTGGGAACAGATTGATGCCTGACACGCAGCGGGTGTGGTGCACTTGATGTAAGACTGTGTGAGGTAACGTAGTCTGGGCTTCGTCTCTGTGGGGTGAACAGAGACAGGGTGTGGAAAATTCTACAATTGTTCATGTAACTGTTTTCTTGCACGTGCGCCACCTCGTCTGCTAGAAGAACCAATAATTATTTTGCCTCTAGTATAATTGAGTGCCATTGTATTTGCAATCATGTTAGTAAAGGTGAGCAGTTTCAATTTTATTTGGTCTCTTCTTTCTTAAAGGGGAACTGTATGAGGAGGACATCATTTGATTGAACTTGCGATAACCTTGTGTCATCCAAACAATGCATGATCTTTCTCTTTTCTCCAGAAGGCTTTAGAGTGCACTGGCAGGTGAACTTGAATGCTCTGTTTCATCCCTCTCTGCTGTACTAATCTCTAGCTTCCATCTGGTTACTAGACTTTCTGACAGTTCTGGTACTTTGAGTGGGATGCTTTGGCCATTGACCCACTCGTAGTACTGAGTCTATGAACTGCCTGGAGTCGTGGTGCTCCTTCCAACTCTCAACTAAACTATAGCTTCCTGCAACTTCCCCCTTGGTAGGAAGCAGGCCTAACCCACTTCTGCCCAAAAGCGGGAGAATGGAATGGTAAGTTCCATTCTATCTAAAGCTCTCTCTCTCTGCCAGATACACTGCCACCTGCTGGACAACCAGGCACAGTGCATGTAATAACAATACATACGTTATATAGCAATACTATTAAGGCATAGTTTAAGAGGACCTGGAATAAATACACAGATGACATTATTGGTTAGCCATTAGAGACAGTAGCAGGGATTAGGAATGGTAGTGCCCGCTCTGGTGTATTATAATTATGTCACCTCATTATGCAAATGTCACCTTGTCTCATGCATTGTCCACTTCCAGTGCTGTGCTTCAAATGACATAATGTTGTTGGCGAGCCTACAGGCTCCACAGGTGTGAGAATCTCTGTGATGCCACGGCACGTTCACAGTAATGGATTACTCATAGCCTGTGTAATGCTGTGCACATTAATGTTATCTTTCCATCCAACTATGATGTTTGAGAACATACATGTCAGACTCTTGACTCACTGCTCCATGGCCAATGGCATAAAAAGTTCTCACTTCCTACTCATATAACACAGGGCAGGCTTAGAAGACCTAGAACATATCTGCAGTCAGTCAAATAAACCTGATCATTCCTATGAATGAAGGAAAGGGAAGCCGTTTTGCTTCTGCCCATCCATGGTAATAGTTCCAGGCCAGCCACCGACAAAATGAATGGAAGTTACGGAAACCTCATCTGTGTAGCCGCTGACACATACGAATTGGGATTCTAGGATTGATGGAGTTTATTACGGCACGACTTTCGACAATCTAGACAATTGAATTGGTCAGTTTTAGTGTGATATAGTAGAAGAATAGTCATATATTAAGGGTACTTACGGAACCTCTTTAACAAAAAAAACCTGAAAAACAGGATTATAAGCCAAAATTAAAAATTAGAGAAAACCTGTCAGCACTCCTGACATGTGTGGTTTAGTAACATCTTGCATTAACCATGTAATAACAATTCTGGAGAGTCTGTTCTTATTACAGTATGATGTGCCATTCCTTTATTATTCATTCTAGAAGTTATGAATGAATTGTCAGCAGTCTGCAATGAAGGTCCAGCTGGGTGTTACCAGTTGGGATATGTTCCTGCACAGTCTGACACTAGCAGCACTGATTGGATAGTGTCTGACTGTGCAAAGACACCCTCCCCCCTCCCCCGACTTGTAACACCCATCTGATCCATTTATAACTAATTAATAAATGAGTCATAAGAATAGATGCTCCAGAATTGTTATTACGTGGGGAATACAAGCAGTTACTAAAACAGATGTCAGGAGAGGGAAACGGTCCTCTTTGGAATGTTTGTGTTCACCATCATGACTTCATGACTTCACTCCCGCTGTCTGCTTCCAGCATCAAGATTAGTTTATAGGGAGGATGGGGCAATCGCCCTTGAGCCTCCACCATTTAACTACCATTTAAACAGCTGAACAGGTTACTAAAGGCCCCTTTAAATGGCCCAATGTAGGAAGCGATTGTTGAGAAGGAAGCCTTCCTTTCTACTAATCTCCTGCTTGTCAGTGAAGGAGACCAGTCACATTTACATGCAGCGATCTCCTCCACAGTATGCCATCGTTCATCCCCATACAAATGTATTGTTTGTCGGCAGCAGAAGCTGCTTAGATACCACGATCTGCTGCCGGCAAACGATGATTTTAGCATCCACAACAACTATCCTTAGGATCTATGTAAAGTTCAACGTGCCATAAATATCAATAAATAACACATAAGTGTAGGTAATAGTAGGTGATACCGACCAGATTGGTTCCCAAAAACCCTGACGCGCATTTCGCTTGTAGTTTCCTCATAATATCGCCAGAAGCGTTCACGTCAGGCTCTAAATTTACAATATAGTGCTGCATAAATATCAACTGTGACAAGAGAGGCGCTACCACCCAATATTTTACCAAGGGGCATTCAGTAATGTGGATTGGTCCTGTCCAGTGTTAATATGTGATGCGATGTCTACGTGGTCTACATCACCCCATAGTGCCTAGCTCAGAACAGCCGTGCATGCACGGGTATATATACATCCACAGCAGATACATGGGAAAATGTTACTGTTTACTTTATGTATGTTGCCATAAAAATGGTCACCCCAGATAACCCTATACATAGAGCCCTAAAGTAAATAACATAATGTTGAAATCAATACCTTTCTCAAACTCACTCCTCAATCCTTATCAGAAAACTAACAGAAACAAATGGGACAGGTCGCTTTAATTCTGCAATTCATTTGCTGTGAACATGAAAGAAGAAAAGAAAAGGCGCCTCCTATCACATATATCAACGCAGGACAAATAAAAAATGTATATTCAGACCATGAGGACTGGAAAACTGCAAATACACCCAATATGTCCCTCCTCGGTCTTTAATAGGGTTGTCTCATCAAAGACAATGGGGGCATATCGCTAGGATATGTCTCCATTGTCTTATAGGTGGGGGTGCCGCTGTGACCAGCACCTCTATTGGGAATGTTGCCCCGAAGGTGGTCGCTGGAGCACTCCGATACGTCCACCACCAAGTGCGCTCCCCATAGAAGTGAATAGGAGCATACCACGCATGACCGGTCACCACTCCCATTCACTTCTATGGACGCAACGGAAATAGCTGAGCCAGCACTCGGCTATTTTCGGTGGCTCCATAGAAAATGAATGGGAGGGAAGCTGTGCATGCGCAGTGCGCCTTCCTACACTTTCGGGGCTCCGTTCTAGATATAGGTGGGCACCTATAAGGCAATGGGGGCATATCCTAATGATCTGCCTCCATTGCCTGTGATGAGACAACCCCTTTAAAGGGAATCTGTCACCTAGAGAATCGATATTAAACCACAAGCATACCTCTCAACTTTGTAAACGAACATAGAGGGACACATTGTGCGATGCGCCTCATGCGCCGCAGTAAATTTTTTCTGCACTAGGCCACGCCTCTAACTCCAAAACATAACTATACACCTAAACCCACCCAGTCCCCTAATGCTCCCACATAGTCATTTTTCCTCCTTCATGCCACCGCACAGTATTTATGCCCACATGTCTGTGTCTTAACAGAATTATGCCCAGCTGTGCCCCCAGTTATAAGCCCACATTGTGCCCCCAGTAATATGCCCACATTGTGCACCCCAGTAATATGCCCACATTGTGCCCCCAGTAATATGCCCACATTGTGCCCCCAGTAATATGCCCACATTGTGCCCCCAGTAATATGCCCACATTGTGCCCCAGTAATATGCCCACATTGTGCCCCCAGTAATATGCCCACATTGTGCCCCAAGTAATAAGGCCACATAGTGCCCCCAGTAATATGCCCACATTGTGCCCCCCATTAATATGCCCACATTGTGCCCCCAGTAATAAGCCCACATTGTGCCCCCAGTAATATGCCCACATAGTGCCCCCAGTAATATGCCCACATTGTGCACCCCAGTAATATGCCCACATTGTGCCCCCAGTAATATGCCCACATTGTGCCCCCCAGTAATATGCCCACATTATGCCCCTAGTAATAAGCCCACATTGTGCCCCCAGTAATATGCCCACATTGTGCCCCCAGTAATATGCCCACATTGTGCACCCCAGTAATATACCCACATTGTGCCTCTCACAGAAAGTAAAAAAAAAAAGAAACACCACATACTTACCTTCTTTCTAGCAGCAGCAGCAGCAGGACATCGGCTACTCTAGTCTGTGAAGGAGGCGGAGCCGAGGCTGGCTGCTGGCTGACCCCGACCCTCGCACAGACCAGAGGTGTGGAGAACCGGCAGGGGGGAAGGATGATCATAGAAACAGGCAACTGTCTCTGCTTCCTATGGACGCAGGGACAGCTGCCAGAAAGCGGGACATACCTCCCCCGTACCAGGACAGCCACTGTAATCCGGAACTGTCCCGCCAGATCTGGGACAGTTGGGAGGTATGCAAAAGTATATCCTTATATTACTTCATACCTTTTTTCCATATGTTTTTCTTTTTCTTTAGAGCTTGTATTATATCTAACGACTGAATAAATGGCGTGGTGTTAAACAGGCAGGAAATGCTCAAACCCAAATGCAGTTGTGCATATATATACAGGGGAGCAGATCCTGCACTTGTGGCCCGTTGCTAATGGCGATCCCCAGCAAAAATACATACAATAGAGGATGCCCGCAGCGGACCACAAGTACCACAATAGACATCCTACACAAGATGGCAGTTGTGTGGATGTGATAAACAATATAACAATAGCAATAGAAAAGACAGGTGAACTCTGCGGTCTTACTAAACCCTCATACTGATGTTAAAATTTTGAATTAGCCAACATATCCTACTGTGTAGGACATGTCTGAGCCCGAGCACCGCGCCAAGGTTACTCAAGAAGCTTAGGACCTAACACTCACCTACCTGTGGCATATGGGCAATATGTATTATATCTTTATAAAATCCACTTTAATCCATATGCAAATGAGACATTAAGGTGCCCAGAGGGGCGTTATTTTCATTCAAAGGTGCCCAGGAAAGCCCCCATTCCATGCTCAGGCCCCCCCACTACAGCGCCCAAGCACGTCTCTCTCTCTCCGCTCATACACTACGCCCCCAGCAGCTCAGCTCCTCCTGCCCTATAACATGCTGCCTGCAGGTTGTGCTGCATTTCATGGTGTAGAGTAGAGAACAAGCCTGAGGAAGAGGCCGGTATGGACTTGAAAGGTGTACAGTACATACCATTTTATCTTTCTTAGATCTCTGTCTCTGCCACTCTATGGAAACTTTGTGACCATACACTATCTCAGACACTCAGTATATGTCACATTAAGAAATCAATATTTAGATACAGAGTATCTAATTATTTGTAAACAGTAAGCAATAATTGTTAACCGGTTCCAGACCACCCGTTGACTATATACATCGGGGTGGTCCTTGCTTACTTTTGCAAGGGTGTTTCTGATTGTCTTTGCATTTGCGGCTGCCCTCTATTCATTCCTATGGGAGCGTCAAAAATAGTTGGCTCGGCTGTTTCTGCCGTCACCATAGAAGTGAATAGAGAGGTGGCTGCGCTTGGGCAGTACACTGCCCATCCATTTCAATAGGACTGCTAAAAATAGCTGAGCGCGCTATCAGGCTATTTTTTTTGAAGAATAAGAGAAATCCCACAGCATAACAGACCGGTCTTGAGATGGTAAAGAAGTAGTTTTAATGGTATAGGCAGTAGGTACAACGTGTTTCGGGGTGGAAGCACCCCTTCATCAGGTACAAAAGACTGCTGATGAAGTCTTTTGTACCTGATGAAGGGGTGCTTCCACCCCGAAACGCGTTGTACCTACTGCCTATACCATTAAAACTACTTCTTTACCATCTCAAGACCGGTCTGTTGCACCATGGGATTTCTCTCATTCTTCAAGGATCCTTCTGTTCTCCAGGGACCACAGGCATCCACGTGGAAGTACTACCATCCCTGACTGCATGACCGCCTATGTTTGGGGCTTTCATACCTCCACCTTTCTGAGCCCGCAGTAGTGTTGTGCCTGCTCTTTTGCACAACACCCCAAGGTGAGCCTCCTCATTGGAGTTTGCTTCCAATCATTCTGTGTGACGTTATTACCCTATAGTGCGCCCATTGTGTTTCCCCCAGCGGAACATCGCCTGCCTCTCCATTAGGCTATTTTTGGCACTCCCATAGGAATAAACAGAAGGGTCCACATATATGTGATGCACCCTCCTTCAGTTTGTGGGCTCCGTTCTAAGTATAGGTGCGGGTCCCAGATACTAGCGATAAGCCCCAATGTCTGAGGTGAGACAACCCCTTTATTCCACTAATAATAATAATAATCAAAGGGGTTTTCTGGGACTTTTCTACTGATGACCTATCCTCTGGATATCCTCTGGATAGGTCATCAGTATCTGATCAGTGGGGGTCTGACACCTAGGACCCTTTGCCGATCAACTGTTTGAGAAGGCATTGGCGCTCCCAGTAGTGCTGCAGCCTTCTCGCAGCATAGTCTAGCCCATGTAAAGTCACGTTCGTCGACTTGAATGGGGCTGAGCTGTGATACCAGGTAGAGTCGCTATACAATGTACAGCGCTGTGCTTCGTGAGCTGAGAAAAGGCCTTGGCGCAACGGCGAGGATAGGTCATCGGTACAAAGGGTCAGAAAACCCCTTTAATCGACCACATTATCAGGAATCAGGAGATAAATGAAGCTGTCTGAACAAGTTAGACAAGCTACTGTAGCTGATGAGTTGTGGGCTAACTGATCATAAAGGAGCCTGTCATCAATTTTATGCTGCCTGAACCATGGGCCACGTGAAATACCATCAGGCTTCTTTATTACACAGAGGAACGGTTTTCTTTGAAAAGCTGCGACATTGCAGAGAAAACAAGAGCCGGGCAAAAGGAGAAGTGAATCAGAGTAAAATATAGTTCTTTATAAAGAGGGAGCCTGGCGGTACTTTAAGCTGCCTATGGTTCCGTCAGCATAAACCTGCTGACGGTTTCCCTTTAAATGACAGTAGGATGCATATAAAAGAGGGGCCTCCATAGTAAACATCAAACTGCGCCAACATTGTACAAAAAGCTTTTTGCAAAGAACTGAAGGAGATGGTGTTTATTTCCTCTCCATTAGGCTACAGTCATGGTCAAAAGTTTTGAGAATGACACAAATATTAGTTTTCACAAAGTTTGCTGCTAAACTGCTTTTAGGTATTTGTTTCAGTTGTTTCTGTGATGTAGTAAAATATAATTACACGCACTTCATACGTTTCAAAGGCTTTTATCGACAATTCCATGACATTTATGCTGAGTCAGTATTTGCAGTGTTGGCCCTTCTTTTTTAGGACCTCTGCAATGCTCTCAATCAACTTCTGGGCCAATTCCTGACTGATAGCAACCCATTCTTTCATAATCACTTCTTGGAGTTTGTCAGAATTAGTGGGTTTTTGTTTGTCCACCCGCCTCTTGAGGATTGACCACAAGTTCTCAATGGGATTAAGATTTGGGGAGTTTCCAGGCCATGGACCCAAAATGTCAATGTTTTGGTCCCCGAGCCACTTAGTTATCACTTTTGCCTTATGGCACGGTGCTCCATCGTGCTGGAAAATGCATTGTTCTTCACCAAACTGTTGTTGGAAGAAGTTGCTGTTGGAGGGTGTTTTGGTACCATTCTTTATTCATGGCTGTGTTTTTGGGCAAAATTGTGAGTGAGCCCACTCCCTTGGATGAGAAGCAACCCCACACATGAATGGTCTCAGGATGCTTTACTGTTGGCATGACACAGAACTGATGGTAGCGCTCACCTTTTCTTCTCCGGACAAGCCTTTTTCCAGATGCCCCAAACAATCGGAAAGAGGCTTCATCGGAGAATATGACTTTGCCCCGGTCCTCAGCAGTCCATTCACCATACTTTTTGCAGAAGATCAATCTGTCCCTGATGTTTTTTTTTTTGGAGAGAAGTGGCTTCTTTGCTGCCCTTCTTGACACCAGGCCATCTTCCAAAAGTATTCGCCTCACTGTGCGTGCAGATGCGCTCATACCTGCCTGCTGCCATTCCAGAGCAAGCTCTGCACTGGTGGCACTCCGATCCCACAGCTAAATCCTCTTTAGGATCCTGGCGCTTGCTGGACTTTCTTGAAGCTTTCTTAACAAGTATTGAACCTCTTTCCTTGAAGTTCTTGATGATCCTTTAAATTGTTGATTGAGGTGCAATCTTAGTAGCCACAATATCCTTGCCCGTGAAGCCATTTTTATGCAACGCAATGATGGCTGCACGCGTTTCTTTGCAGGTCACCATGGTTAACAATGGAAGAACAATGATTTTAAGCATCACCCTCCTTTTAACATGTCAAGTCTGCCATTTTAACCCAATCAGCCTGACATAATGATCTCCAGCCTTGTGCTCGTCAACATTTTCAACAAGACGATTACTGAAATGATCTCAGCAGGTCCTTTAATGACAGCTATGAAATGCAGTGAAAAGTTTTTTTGGGATTAAATTAATTTTCATGGCAAAGAAGGACTATGCAATTCATCTGATCACTCTTCATAATATTCTGGAGTATATGCAAATTGCTATTATAAAAACTTAAGCAGCAACTTTTCCAATTTCCAATATTTATGTAATTCTCTAAACTTTTGGCCACGAACATGAACACGACCGTATGTGATTTGCAGTCCGCAAATTGCGTATCCGCATAAAAAAGGCATGACATCCGTATGCCATCCGTTTTTTTTTTTTTGCAGATCCATTGTAACAATACCTGAAACGGACAATAGGACATTTTTGGCCCACAAAAAAAATAGAAAATGTCCTATTCTTGACCGTTTTAAGCATTGTTACAATGGATCCGCAAAAAAAAAACGGATGGCATACGGATGTCATCCATTTTTTTTGCGGATCTGCAATTTGCGTACTGCAAAACACATACGGTCGTGTGCATGTAGCCTCGCTCGTTTTATTACCCCCATGCTTGCTAATAATACAATTCCTCAGTAAGGGCCCATGCACACGACTGTATGTATTTTGTGGTCTGCAAAACACGGATCTGCATAAAAAAACGGATGATATCCTTGTGACGCCCATGTTGCATCCATTTTTTTGTGGATTCATTGTAACAATGCCTGTCCTTGTACGCGAAAGAGACAAGAATAGGACATGTACTATTTTTGTTTTGCAGAATGGACATACGGACATGAAATGCAGATTTAGCCACTTCCGTTTTTTTTTCAAGTCCCATTGAAATGAATGGTTCCGCATAGGGACCTGTAAAAACAAAAAAATGGAATGGAAACGGAAGAAAAATAAGTTTGTGTGCATGAGACCTAAAGGGGAGTAATGCACGGGTTTCTTGCCACCCAATGTAGAGGTTGTCCTTGGTTGGATTTGAACCCCAGCGCTGCAAGTCAACAGTGCTAAGGTTATTTCTTAGGCTATTCTGACCCCTATTAAAAGCATTTTTACTGGCTGGACAACGCATTAAAGGGAATGTGTCATCAGAAAATTATCTATTGTATAAATCACATTTTTATGTTAAAAAACTAATTCTTGAATTTTTGGTGATTTTTGTTTTCATTTTCCATGTCACTGTCTATATCTAAAAAAAATACCTACAATCATATAGTTTTCGCACTAGCCACTAGGTCTAATAATAGGTCAAGACTTCCTTTTCTGAACAGGTAATTTGTCAGTAGTCATTGCATTATGATCACAGGCAGGATTACAATAACATATATCACCTACAGCATAAATAGATAACACAGGATCCACCATTCACTGTAGGTGATATCACAGCTTATCTACTCCCTCCTGACCTCTGCATGGGTCACAGAGCACGTCCACAAAACTCTCCCAAAGAACTCAATGAGGTCTCAAAGTACAGGAAGTCTTGACATCTCTTAGGCCTAGTGGCCTGTGTGAAAACTGCATGTTTTTTGTTTTTTTTTAATATTTTAAATATGGGATCATATTTTCCTGCGGTTGAACAGCCTCTCGGATCCGTCCTGCCGCTAGTTCACGTGTGCTCCCGGACTGCTGCTCGGAACAGCCTGGTGGACTCCCTGCCGCTAATGTGAAATACCCTTAAACAAAAACCTCCCAAAATGCTAATAAATTATTAAACGATAGGTCAATTTCTGGTGATACATTCCCTTAAATGCCGCATAAATGGCCGCTTGGGTTTTTAGCTCCATAGCATCACATTAGGCATGAATTTATATTTCTTATCAGTTCTGGTTGTCTCTGTTGTCTGATTGCAGTTAGAAACATAATTACGGTGTATGCTGAGCGTGGTGTTTTTTTTTTTACCCTTTCTCGTAGGAGAGTTCAAACAGTCGACAGCGATATAGTTGTCACAGCATGCTAAGAACAAGATTAAGATAACACTTGGCTACTGAATTTACTAATCACCCTGGGAGGAATCGATCTGCCAACTTCAAAAACAAGACAAGACAGCCAAAAAGATTCTCCGCTGTGACATTTAGTGCCCAGAAAGGTCATAGGGGAACTTGTTATTTTGATGTGAAAGTGACAAATTATTTCTCATGTAGCAAAAAAAAAAACTACTAAAACATTTCCCATTTAACATGCATTTTAGTCATGGAGGATGTGGGGAGGACACGCATACAGCTATGTAATCACTTTGTGACCACAGGGTAACCAGTCTGAAAAAGCAGAAAATGATTTCAATAATATAAGTAGTGATGAGGCAATTTCTTGAAATTCAGCTCGAATTCGATTCAGTTGTGCGAAAAAATTTGGGTCCGAATTCGACCCGAATCAAAAGAGCTCCAGTTGCCCTAAACAGTTGTGGATGTCTTCGAGGACTGTATCCAACGTCTTTCAAAGCATTTTAACTCCAAAACAGCATTCATAATCTTAGAGTGATAACGCATGTCCGATGATGGTAACAAACAGCTCTTCAAAAGCAAACTGTACTGTAGGATTTTTCATGTTTTTTTTTAAACAGCCTGAAAAATGTTCACATTTTGGCAGCAAATGTGTGCCTATGTGTATACACACACCACCTGGATTCGTGTGATCCTCCTTATTCATCTTTCCTGTCTTCTGATCTGAAAAACAGTTGACACCAGTTTGAGAAATTTGCCAGAATTGAATTGCCAGAAATTTGGACTTGGACTGAATTTTTGGAAAATTCAGGTCAAATTTCGATTCATTTAAAATCGCTCATCTCCAATTCTTAGGCCCCTTTCACACGGCTAGTTTTCCGCACGGGTGAAATGCGTGATCTGAACTCATTGCACCCACACTGAATCCTGACCCATTCATTTCAATGGGCCTGTGCACATGAGCGTTTTTCTTTTTCACGCATCACTTGTGCGTTGCGTGAAAATCGCAGCATGTTCTATATTCTGCGTTTTTCACGCAGCCCTGGCCCCATAGAAGTTAATGGGGCTGCGTGAAAGACGCATTGCATCCGCAAGCAAGTGCAGTGCGTTGCGTTTTTCACTGATGGTTGCTAGGAGATGTTGTTTGTAAACCTTCAGTTTTTTATCACGCGCGTGAAAAAAGCATTAAAACGCATTGCACCCGCGCGGAAAAAACTGAACAACTGAACACAATCGCAGGCAAAACTGAATGGCTTTGCCTGTGAAATCGCACAGTTTTCACTGAACGCATCCGCAACGCATCCGGACCTAATCCAGACACGCTTGTGTGAAAGGGGCCTTAGTCTTATTTTCAGAAGCCAGTTAGGCTGCATTCACACGAGCGTGATTTCCGCGCGGGTGCAATGCGTGATGTGAACGCATTGCACCCGCACTGAATCCTGACCCATTCATTTCTATGGGGCTGTGTACATGAGCGTTTTTTTTCACGCATCACTTCTGCAACGTGTGTAAATCGCAGCATGCTCTATGGCCCCTTTCACACGAGCGAGTTTTCCGTGCGGGTGAAATGCGTGATGTGAACGCATTGCACCCGCACTGAATCCTGACCCATTCATTTCAATGGGGCTGTGTACATGAGCGTTTTTTTTCACGCATCACTTGTGCGTTGCGTGAAAATCGCAGCATGTTCTATATTCTGCGTTTTTCACGCATCCCTAGCCCCATAGAAGTGAATGGGGCTGCGTGAAAAACGCATTGCATCCGCAAGCGCGCGGGTGCGTTGCGTTTTCACTGATGGTTGCTAGGAGATGTTGTTTGTAAACCTTCAGTTTTTTATCACGCGCGTGAAAAACGCGTCAAAACGCATTGCACCCGCTGGAAAAACTGGAACAACTGAACGCAATCGCAGGCAAAACTGGAATGGCTTTGCCTGTAAAATCGCACAGTTTTCACTGAACGCATCCACAACGCATCCGGACCTAATCCGGACACGCTCGTGTGAAAGAGGCCTATATTCTGCGTTTTTCACGCAGCCCTAGCCCCATAGAAGTGAATGGGGCTGCGTTAAAAACGCATTGCATCCGCAAGCGCGCGGGTGCGCTGCGCTTTTCACTGATGGTTGCTAGGAGATGTTGTTTGTAAACCTTCAGTTTTTATCACGCGCGTGAAAAACGCATCAAAACGCATTGCACCCGCGCGGAAAAAACTGAACAACTGAACGCAATCGCAGGCAAAACTGAATGGCTTTGCCTGTGAAAACGCTCAGTTTTCAATGAACGCATCCGCAACGCATCCGGACCTAATCCGGACACGCTCGTGTGAACCCAGCCTTAGGCTACATGCACACGACCGTTGCCTGCCTCCGCGTCTGCTCCTCCGTTTTGCGTCCGTCAAAAAAAACGGATGACGGACCGTTTTTTTTGACGGATCCGATTTTTATGGCAGATCCATTGTAAAAATGCCTATCCTTGTCCACAAACGTGAAAAAAATAGGACATGCACTATTTTTTTGACGGAATGAAAACACGGATCACGGATGCGGAACAAAAACGGTTGACCATCCACATTTTTTGACGGACCCATTGAAATGAATGGGGAAGCATCCTATCCGTGAAAAAAAAACGGAACGGACGCGGAAACAAACAACGGTCGTGTGCATGGGGCCTTAGGCAAACTTTGTATTACAAAATCTTAAAACTTTTGATGACTACTGAATCTTAGCCAATTTCTTCTGGTTGTTACAGTCTGGCCGGATCATTCTTGCAAAGGATGATCTGTGGGTTTTTTTTAAAGAAAAAAGATCTGGGGTCCAACAATTTTTATGAAATATTTAAGAGTTCTTTTAGACAGGGTCATTTAGGACCTCCTGACCTGGACACCTCCATCCATCACATCCACACGCCCTACAAGGGCATGTGAACTGGAGTTGTCTTTATGAGGTCACCATCTTTAGTTTGTAGGTTTACTTGCCGATCTGTGAAAAACGTTCTCATTCTCAAAGCGTGGTGCCACATGACAAATGCAAGTCTGCTACATGTGTAGATACATGCATGCATTTGGAAGCAAGTCATGTTCTCTTTCAGGGGTCATTGAAATGAAATGTCCAGGGTGCAGGTGAAGCATCCTTCTGCAGTTTGCTGCCTTCTGCATAATGAAGACAGATGTATTTGTGCTAACTGTAGAGGCAGGAGATGGACAAAGGCGAGCTGATGATATCATCTTTCGGAGAATGTCAGGAATCTCCAGCACTTGGAGGCAGGAATCTTGTAAATCCAGGCCTAAACTGGCCTTGTGCTTGAGATCCTCTTTGCTACATGATGTTTCATTTGTCTCCACAAACATTCCATGGTCTTTTGTTAAGCATCTGAGCGCCTTCCACTCCTGCATTGCAAACATTGCTGAAAGCCGCAGGAGTGAGAAGTTTTCTAGTATGAGCACCATAATAATATGACATTTTTATACTTCAGGACACAGAATCCAGAGCTCTGGCTTTAGCGAATATGGTGCAGAACTGGCGGCTGCAGTGTCCCCACTGGTCTTGTGGCCATTTCTGGTCGGATCGTCGTATTGGGAAATATAGATATACTATATACTATTACGGATGAGAAAATCTGATTACATTTTTAGCAATCTGATCTGTAATAGGCTTGCAATGAGAAAACACTCGGGTAATCTAATGCTATTAATCAGACCAGAGAAGACCAAGGTCTGAAGGATCCAGGTTGTCAATGCATCAACTGGTCCGTCCAATGAATCCGATGGGCTCTATGTAATTTCATTTATCCTGCAGCATCACAACGGGACCCCTTGCCATTAGCTTATCATCAGAAGAAAGGACTAGTATTGTGGCAGGATCAGACTACTCAGCTTTTATTCGTAGTCTGTAACCATGGTGATATGTAATTCTATATAATCTAGAGTCTATAAATTTATATATACCGTATTCTCCGCCGTATAAGACAACTGGGCATATAAGACGACCCCCTACTTTTCCTGTTAAAATATGGGGTTTGGGCTATGCTCGCCGTATAAGACTACCCCTCTTCCAACGCACACCAAATAAAAATTAAACAGACAATCTGAGCATGAGAAAACCACTGAGAGCAGTGAGAGGGGGCTGCTTCAGGAGCAACTGGCCGGGATGCAGCGCACGGTGGCTCACCTAGAGGGCGCCTGTCCCTGAAGCTGGAGAAGGACAGCTTCTATAGTCCGGCTTGGAAATAAAGAGGACCTTTCACTGGTCCAACAATTGTTAGATAACGATATGTATGTGTAGAGCGGCGCCCAGGGATAATAGTAACTGCAGGGAGATCCATGGGCACCGCTCTACACATACATATCATTATCTAACAATCGTTGGACCAGTGAAAGGTCCTCTTAAAGAGGACCTTTAACCTGTCCAAAGTTTGTTAGTGAAAGGTATGTACATGCAGAGAGGCACCCAGGGATGACCCTGCACTTACTTGTATCCCTGGGTGCCGCTCCGTTTGTCCGCTGTAGCCCCCGGTACCGGCGCACGTGCTGCTGATAATTTTGCCTTGGGCGGAGACATCCTATTTTGCTCCAGCCTGGAAGAAGGAGACGCCCAGGGCAAAAGAGGATGTCTCCGCCCTAGGCAAAATTATTAGCAGCACGTGCGCCGGTACCAAGGGCTACAGCGGGCGAACGGAGCGGCACCCAGGGATACAAGTAAGTGCAGGGACATCCCTGGGCGCCGCTCTGCATGTACATAGCTTTACCTAACAAACTTTGGACGGGTCGAAAGGTCCTCTTTAAGTTTCAGCACGCAGAATACCGGCGTATAAGACGACCCCCGACTTTTGAGAAGATTTTCATGTGTTAAAAAGTAGTCTTATATGCCAGAAAATACAGTATATATTTTTCATTTTAAATACAAAAAATGGTGGCTACAGTGGACATAGCATTGTTTTTTTTTCTTTATGTTTTTTACGCCCTGCCTTCCCAGAGCTTTTTAATTTTTCTGTTCACACAGCCATATCAGGGCTTGTTTTATTTTTGCGAGACAAGTTGCACTTGCTAATGGCACCCTTTAATATTGCATACGATGTAATGAGAAGCTGGAATTAAATTCTAAATGGGGTGGAATTGGAAAAAAAATGCAACTCCACCATCATTTTCTGGGTTTCATTTTTACATTTTCTTTTTTGCATTACATTTTGATTTTCATTTCCCTGTACAGTAAAACTGACACATTAAGTTAATTATGAAGGTCAGTAAGATCACAGTAATGCCACATTATAGGATTTTTCTTGTGTTTTTACACAAAAAAAAAGTTAAAAATAAAAAGTTAATTAAAATTAGTCTTTTTTTTTGCATCACCATACTATGACCCCATTTTTATATTTATATCTATGGAGCTGTGTTAGGATTTAAATCTTTTCAGGCTGATCTGTATTTTTCACTGATACCATTTTGGGGGCGTGTATGAGTTTTTTATTACTTTTTAGTCCATTTTTTGGGGAGTTGAAGTGGCAAAAAAATTAGGCGAATTGGCTATGTCGATTTATTATTTTTTTTACGCCATACAAGATAAATACTTTTGTATTTTAATAGTTCAGGCATTTTCAGGCGTGGCAAAACCAATTATCTTTATTTTTTATTGTTTATTTTTACTTGTAAAATGTGGAAAGGAAGTTATCTGAATTTTTATATCTTTGTGTTTTTATCTTTTTACATACTTTTTTTAAAACTTTTTTTACATTCTTCATTACACTGCACTTCATCTCGGAAGTGAATGCAGCGAGTGCTTGTAATTACATTACGCCACCGCTCCACAGGAGACGAGACGCAGTGTAATGGCGAGGAAGCGCAGCCTCCTAGTCTTACAGCTGATTGGTGAGGGTGGCGAGTGTCGGACCCCTGCCGATCAGATGTTGATGACCTATCCCGAGCACAGGTCATCAATATGAAGCGCTGGACAACCCCTTTAAAGGAGTTGTCTGACCACAGACATGTGTCAGAGTGTCCACAGACTATGCCAAAAATATCTGATAAATGGAGGTCTCACCTCTGGCACATCTCCAGATCTTGGGTTCCCATTCTACCTGGCAAGGTGGCCAGGTGCAGAATGAATGGTGAGGTCGACGCACATATCACCAAATTTACCTGCATCTACCCTGCTTTGTGAAATACCACCATGTATGTGGACCAATTCTGATTAAAATGATACAGTATATTAGGGGAATTTTTTCAATGTAATGTTGAAGGGACGGAAATTTCTCTAAAAAGTAAGGTTCCATAAACTATACATACACCATTATAATGACACTTTGTACATAGTAATCCTGTTATTGTGCATCTAGGTAGACTACTTCTTATGTCTCTACACTGAGTAAAGCTGGTAGCAGACAGCTGCCGCCCGAGAGCGTTCTCCCCTGGTTCTCCCATACATGTGCATGCTTAGCTCGTCCAGGCATGCATTTGTAGTGAATGCAATGAAGGGACAGAGCCATTCCCAAACTCCTCTGGCAGCAGCTTATTTCCCCACTAATAAAAGGATCGGGCAATTGAATCCAACATGTCTGATCCTTATCTGAGAGTCAGTAGACCCATCACTCATCAAATGGTTAAAAATGTGTTTGTGAACGGCCAACTTACGGTACTTTCACACTAGCGGCAAGGAACTCCGGCAGGCTGTTCTGGCGGGTGAACAGCCTGTCGGATCCGTGCTGCTGCTAGTGCCCGCGGACTACAGCTCCGGCCCCATGCACTATAATACATGTTGTACATGTCGTATACATGTCGTACTTTTATTCCGGCCGACGCTAGGCATGTTTGCCATGCTGCCGCCGGAAATCCGGCCTGCCCCCATTATAGTCAATAGGGCCGGAGTGGTAGTCTGGGGGCACGCGTGCACTAGCGGCAGCACAGATTCAACAGGCTGTTCACCTGCCGGAGTTCCTTGCCGCTAGTGTGAAAATAGCCTTCAAAGGTTTGACCTCAGGATAAGTCATCAATATCGATGTGGTTGAGACCCTCATCTGCCCTGTCAATCAGTTTGAAGGGGCCACAGCGCTCGTGGTGGCCACATAGTAGTGGCTGCGCAGAATATTTACACCTTCTTCCGCAGGCGCTTCAATTTTTTAATAGTGTTCAGCCACCTAAGTACAAGGGGATAAAATACAATGAACAAAGTAGATGCAGGTAAACATTGAAGAGGACACAGCATTTGCGCAAATGCCACGGCCCCTTCAGACAGCTGATTGGCGGAGGGGCCAGAAGATGGACCCCCGCCAATCTGATAATCATGACCATCAATGGTCATCAATATCCTTAAATCGGACATATAAGGCTATGTCCACACATCGCACAGGCTGTGAATGTATTCCTGCACAGTTGCATAGATTTCCCACTATAAGAATACACATACCATGTGGTGTACGTTATTTGGCATGCAGTCCATGGGTGTAACTATAGCCATAGCACTTGCCATGGGGCCCAGAGGTTTTCAGGGCCCAATCAGGTGCAGAACATTGTACCTTTTTGTGAGGAATAGCAATAGCTTTTTGCTATAATGTGGATTTTCTGATTTATGATGCTACGATACTTACCTTTAAAGGGGTTATCCGGGTTCAGAGGTGAACCCATACATATCCTTGTCTTCACCCAGGCAGCCCCTCTGAGATGAGCATCGGAGCATTTCAGCGCAGGGCAAGGGCTCTTTCTGCAGATCTGGTGACATACTGGGTCTCTGCTAGGTGGAGGCTCCCACCTACCAGTGTTCCTGGTGATGTCACCTGCACTAATGGGCTCTTTAGCGCTGTCCTAGCCTGTAAAACAACCTAGGGCAGCACTAAAGCCCACCCATTAGTGCCAGTAATGTCTCCGGCAACCCTGCTAGGCAGAAGGCTCCACCTAGTATTGTAAAAAAGCCCCTGTCCTTTGTGATACAGTGCAGGGCAAAGGAGAGCATCTGAGCATGAAATGCTCTGATGCTCATGTCAGAGGGGTGAAAATGGGTATATGTCCGGGTTCAGCTCTGAACTAGGACAACCCCTTTAATTATTGCTACT
This sequence comes from Bufotes viridis, assembly GCA_033119425.1. Taxonomy (NCBI): domain Eukaryota; kingdom Metazoa; phylum Chordata; class Amphibia; order Anura; family Bufonidae; genus Bufotes; species Bufotes viridis. Next base: position 38,434,729 of record CM065597.1, on the reverse strand, counting down.
TATGCTGCTGTTTTATTTTTATTTTGCTATGGGGCCTATGATATTGAAAAACAGCCCAATAGAGTTTTCGATACAGTTAAAATAGAGGAAAAAAACGTGTGTCTACGGACACTGTTATAGATGTCTACAGCTAATAAGGTGTGTCCACAGCGGCCCATAAACCACTCTGGCACAGGGTGAGTACCACCCGCTTTTGCTACCTCACTGCTAGAAGTGGTAAAAACCCATTGGTCTGCATTTACTAAGGGTCTTGCAACTGTTTAGGGTCCATTCACAAGTCTGTAACTTGGGTCCGCATCCGTTCTGCAATTTCCAGACCCATTCACTTTCAATGGGGCTAGAACGGAAGTGGATCTGCATTTCTGGGATTCGCATCCGCATTTCCAGGATCCGCAATTCCGTTCCCGAAAAAAATAGAACATGTCCTATTCTTGTCCGTAATTGCGGACCAGAAAATGCATTTTCTATTATAGCGTCGGCAATGTGCAGTCCGCAAATTGCGGATCACACATTGCCGGTGTCCGTGTTTTGCGGATTCGCAAAACATTTACGGAAGTGTGAATGGACCCTTGCTGTGTAAATGTATGCCATATTCCTGGCCCAGTGGCTTTTGGGCACCACTGCTCAACGTTTTTTAGATTTTTTTTAATGCTTGAAAGTGAGCTTGGTTTAGTGGAGTTATTATATACACCGAATTTATCATTTAGGCAAAAATGAAAGGGTTTCTCCCATGATTAATGTAAACAAATGAAAAGCAGACGTCATATAGTACAGGACATGGGATCACAGATTACACCAACAAAAACTAATAAATAAAACACACAAATGCCAGAAGTTGGAATAATTTAAGGCACTGGTATTTATTGGTTTACTAATAAAATAAATACATAAATATTAATAAATAGAATAAATGTAAAACCTTAAAAGAATAAAACCAAGGGCTTAGTTCTAAATTAGCCCCCTCAAGCCCACTTACACCATCTAAGAAAATCATCTTAAGATCTAGTCCACCTGCGGCCGCCATGTGTAGAAAATACAACGACAATTCAGGAGGGAGGGATCTTCTGAGGATCTTCTTTCTTCCACTGGATCCAGGTCTACCGTAGATTGACCAAAAATAGCATATTCTTCCCACCAAGAAGCTAAACATCCAATCACCATGGCCCTCGCACGCCAGTCCAAAACTGCTGAAACTGGTCCAGACCAGACTTTAGATCAACTCAGAGGTAAACAAATTAACCCCTTATAGGACTAGGAGAAGTAAACACCATATAAATCTATAGCTGCCTGTCATGTGGCCCCCATATCTAATTGCTCTCATGGCCTTACAGTCTCTTTTTAACAAAGCTAAAATCAGCCCTGTACCTCACATGGATCCAGAGCTTTCCTCATTAATTGCTCCAGTTGCCCTGATAGATTTATTTCAAACTGTCAGCTCAGAGGTTGTGTTCTTGCTCGGGGTATGTGTCCATTTTCTGGGGGGTGTTGTCCTTTCTCAGGGGACTTGTCCTTTCTGCTTCAGCTCTCCCCGTGTAACTGTCACAGATTCTAACAGTAGGTACAACTGGTGGCAGTTGAAGGATGGAACTGAGCATGTGCGACCACCTAAACAATGTTACTAAGGTGGACAGAGAAAAAAGGAAATGAGCAAACAGCAGGTGGAGGTATAAAGATACTTTTTTTTTTAAATAATTCAGTGGATATACTAAATAATTACATGCAAGTGTTCAGATCCAGGTGCCGGTTTGAAAAAATTTAGAATATTTTCTGTGGGACAACCCCTTCAATAGTCTACAGTAAGGCAGCTAAGATTAGGTGGACGTAAATAGAGATGTCCCGAACTATTCGCCGGCGAACGGTTCCCGGCGAACATAGCTTGTTCGCAACCGCCGCGGCGGGCGAACATATGCGATATTCGCGTTTGCCTTTATACTTTATTCAGCAGACACATTCCAGCCAATCAGCATACCCTCCCTCCCAGACCCTCCCACCTCCTATCAAAAAGCAAGGACAGCATCCATCTTAGATTCATTCTGAAGCTGCAGTGTTAGTAGTTTTAATCGCAATGCAATTAATATAACCTGTATTAATCGCATTGCGAATTAAACTTAGATCTGAGTTCCTAATGGTTGTATTGCTAGAATTGACGAATATAACGAATATAGCGCTATATTCTCAATCTTCGTTATATTCTAGCAGTACAACCATTAGAAACTCAGCTCTAAGTTCAATTCGCAATGCGATTAATGCAGGTTAAATTAATCGCATTGCGAATTCAACTTACCACACTTTCCATCACTATTGTGGCCAGAAGGAGTCCCTGTGGGTATTAAAATTCGCCTGTCTATTGAAGTCTATGGCGGTTCGCACTTTTCGCACGTTCGCGAACATTTGCACAAATTCACGTCGCTGTTCGCGAACGGAAAATTTTATGTTTGCAACATCTCTAGACGTAAAGTGTCTAACTTCCATCAAGATGTGCCAGATCTATCACAAAGCATGATATATGTGGGGCATCTTCTGACTGCCTGGTTAACTAGTAGACAGCATTGTGGCAGCATTACCAAGGACTATAAAACCGCAGGCACTAGAATTTTATGATGGTGTTCAGCCACATAACTACAAGTGGGTAAAATGTAATGTTCAGCCGCTTAAATAAGCAAGGGTCGGATGTTTGTATAATTTCTGTGCCAGGCTAGACGCAGCTGAGATACAATTTTATGGTGCTATTTTTCTTGCTTTTTTTTATTCGCGTTGGTTTCCAGTTATTGTCTGCAGTTCCAGACATGGAGAGGTGTTGTTGAAGTCAGCTGTGATAGACAGGGCTCTGTTTCCATTGTTGGTGCTGTAAGCTGAAAGAGCAACACACAGAGAGCAAAGGTTCCTTGGAGGTGAATACCAGGCATTCCTGCCACTGACTAGTCCATAGATACCGGGCCATGCCCTGTGCTGATTAGCAGAATCATTTCCTCTTGTCTCGGCTTGACTTTGGAAAGTTTAATTACATCATCAGCTATGCAAATGAACTCTGCTTGCTGATATACAACTGACTTATTACTGGCACCATGAGAACTGTTGTGATACTGTATGTGGAGCAATATCCTATAATATTCCCATATGATTGCAGCCTGGTAATGATGATGTGGTGCGCGACAGCCCAAGGGGGAAAGCTGGAGAGGATGGGAGTGGTGGCAGTGGAGGGAATGGAGGTAGTGGTACTCACGGGGGCGATCCCACACACAGTGAAGGGAGGGGTGCACACTTTCTTCTCCTCAGGACACACCCAGGTGACAGTCTCCTGCCCTGTGGTGCCCTTGGTGTTGGTGGTGTGTTGTGAGGGTTGCAAGGCCAGGAGATTGGGGGCCAGTAGAGAAGGAAGCAAAGATAAGGCCGGCTAGGCGAACCTAGAAACAGTTATTTACTGACAACATTGGTGGCAATGTGCAAATACTCATACTTACAGAAATAGGCACGTTCCACAGTTCCGGAGGGTTGTCTATAGAGTAGATAGGCCTGGTACTTTCACTCTTCCAACTACCGTATATCTATTCTAATACAGTCATGGGGTACAATTATATTTTTCCCAATCTTTCTTCGTAAAATGTGGCTCTACAATGCTGAGCTATGGGTTATAGGCCTTTAGCCGATCTTCCATTTGACTCTCCAGTATGCCTGAGTGCCGGAAACTGATAACCCAGACAAGTGTGCTGCTTTACCAAACCTTGAACAGACATTATCTTCATCATATGCACGCTCTACAATCCAGAATAATATTTCTTTGATTCCTCAGATGCAAGAGTTAGACTCCAGTGTACCAAGCTGGCTGCTCCAGTAGTTCCCCCAGTGCTGCTTTTCTGCTTACTCTCTAACTACAGCAACTCCCTCTAGAGGGTAAGGGTGGAAAAGCCATCTAGCAACGGTACCCATGGGCCTGTTAACCATATCTTTGGCCTTCAGGAAGGAAATACAGACTACCCAACCAATGACACCAATAACTTTACTTTGTGGAAACACTTAGGGACATTTACAAAGGGCTTTATGGCATTATTGTGAGGTAAAATAGTTGGAAACATGGCATAACCCCTTTAATAAATTAGGTGAATCTCACTCCAGTGCAGGGAGATCTGGATAAATGTTCCTCAGAGACTTCAATGCATTCCCTGCCCCTGTTCATCTGGTTCTCTGTTTGGGAATGTATATCACTTCATGTCATTGAGGTAGTCATATTTTTCGGGCCTTTATTTTTTATACTGTAAGTAGCATATTGGAAAATCCCTTTAAAACAAATGTATTTAATGTTAGATTCATTAAAGGGGATGTCCACTCCTTTACAGGTAATGGACTAGCTTTTGGCAATGGTGGATTTTCATGATATCTCAAGTTGACTCATTACTTGCTTGCTATCTTTAGTCTTCAGAGTCATCTCTCTGTCCTATCAGAAACCACAGGAAATTATGAAAAAGAAGAAAGTGAATTATCTACAGAAGGACTTCTTCTATGATGTCCTTATGGAAAAATACAGCAGAAGTTATAATGCCGGTATTTATGCAGTGGAAAACATTCACACTCAATGAGAAAAACATTTCCTGCAGGCTATCAAATTCATATGACCAGACTGAGCCCAAGTATCATACCAGGTGACCCCCAAAATGCTTCCCACATTTCCTACAGTAAAGCCTTCTGCATCATGATCTCAGCTGATTGATATGTTCACTTCAGTTCAGGTCCCCGAGCCGAAGCCCTCGTTCACATTTCGTGTCCGTTTCACGCCCATGAAAAAATCATCCATTTTTCATCCGTCAAAATGTCCATGTTTGGTCCGTGTCCGATTTTTTCCCTCCATGTGTCATCCATATTCCACGGACACTGCTCAGCTGAAAGTTAAAAGGCTTTTCCAAGACTTTAATACTGATGACCTATCTAGGTCACCAGTATCTGATCAGTGGGGGTCCGAAAACGCGGGACCCCTGCCGATCAGCTGTTTGAGAAGGCACTTGCGCTCCTGTGAATGCCGCTGCCTTCTTACAGCTTACCAAGCTCAGCTCCGTACATTGTATAGCGGCTGGGATTGGTATCGAGCTCACTTGAATGGAGCTGAGCTGCTCCTAGGCCACATGACACACGAATGTGTCATTATTCGGCCTAGGAAAATCTTTGAGAAGGCCACGGAGCTACTGCGAGTTCTACTGCCTTCTCAAATAGCTGATTGGCGGGGGTCCCAGGTGTAAGACTGATGAACTATCCAGAGGATAGGTCAGCCGTTAAAAAATCTCGCAAAACCCTTTTCATTTCCGGGGCATCTCCTATTAGTGGTCAGGGAGAAATGGACCAAACACGGATGCGATCTGTGTTGTGTCCGTGTTTTTTCTAAATGGGCGTGTTTGGTCTGCATCCTGGCCAAAGTAGTACGTGTCTGTGATTTTTTCACTGATCCACAGTCAGTAAAAAAAATACTGATGTGTGAACAAAACACATTAAAATCAAAGGGTACATGTGCTGTCCATGGAAACACCTTCATAGGATCTCAACAACGGAGGAAAACGCTTCAGTTTTGTCCCCATGCATTGTCAATTGCGACAAAATTGAGCTGAACGGAATGGAGTACACCAGAATGCATTCCGTTCTGTTGTGTTCCCATGCCGGACAGAAAAACGCGGCATACAACGTTTTTAAATGTGTCATGGGATGTGGAGCAAGACTGATCCGGCATGAAACACAATGTAAGTCAATGGCGCCAGATGCGTTTTCTTGGAAGAAAAAGAAAACGGATTCGGCACCCATTGATGTACAATGGTTTTAGAGCCGTCATGGCTATTTTAGAGATAATACAACCGGATCCGTTCATAATGGATGCATCCGGTTGTATCATCTTAAGGCCCCATGCACACGACCGTATGTGCTTTGCGGTCCGCAAATTGCGGATCCGCAAAAAAAAAAAAAATGGATGACATTCCGTATTGCATCCGTTTTTTTTGCGGATCCGTTATTTTTGCAGATCCATTGTAATAATGCCTATCCTTGTCCGCAAACATGCTCTATTTTTTTGCGGAATAAAAAAACGGACATACGGAAACAGAATGCACATGGAGTACCTTCTGTGCATTCTGAATGGTTCTGCATATGGTCCACAAAAAAAAACGAACGGACACGGAAAGAAAATATGTTTTTGTGCCCGAGGCCTAAAGGAAGGGTTTTTGCTGATCCATGATCCAGCAAAAACGCAGATGTGAAAGTAGCCTTACATACATATCCATGCTTTATGTAAAGATATATACCTACCCTGTACTCTTGCAGTGACCCAATGGGTCAATGCAAAATGATATGTAATGTGACATGTTCCTAGTGTGTCTGCTGCTTACGGTTCTTGCACATGGCTGTGTCTGTTTTGTGGTCCTCAAACCACAGGTACCCAAAATACGGAACTATTTTGCATTTCTCTCAGTCCCATTATTATAAACGGCTATTCTTGTCGCAAAACGCACAAGAATAGGCCATGTTCGCAGAACAGACATATTGATGCGGACAGCACACGGATGACATCTGTATGCTGCCAATTTTCTTTTACGGACCCATAGAAATAAACGGGTCCATGTGCAATCCGCTAATAATGTCTCCTGTCTTTGCAGCAACACCAAGGGCTCTCCACCTTCCATTAGGCAGGAGACCCCAACCAGGGTGTTCCCTGGGGAAAATGTCAATATCCGGTGCACCCCCTCCTCACTGCGCAGCCAATGGGTGTAGAGAAGCAGGAAAGTCGCCACGTGAGTACTACCAACACCACTACCACTATCATCCTCCCCTCCCACTCGCTGTCTGAGTTGCTGCAAACTGACTGTACGGGATAGACACATAAGTAAATACACTGCGGTCTATACGGCCAGGATCTCAGATTTTGGGAGCTTAGCAAGATCTTTCGGAGATCCCATTGGCCTAATTTTTATGTCTAAAAGAAATCCTAACTTTACTGACGTCACAAAGGGCTCTGTGATTTACTAGGTCGCTCAGCGTGGGGCTCATGGGACCCAAAATGGACCATTGGTTGTAATGTTAAAAAGTTTATGGTGTCCTCTTTAGGATAGGCAGACCTCCCAAGTGTCCCTATTTGAAGGGGCAGTCCCTATTTTGGACCAAAGTCCCTCTGTCCCTCTGTTCTCCTTAAATGTTCCTCTTTTTGATCTGAGGTATAGATTTGCATTGTTACATTTACGATATTGATCCACTAAGTGTTTGTCTGGTTCCTATCTATATATTAGACCCCACCTTGTCTATTATTTCATTATTTGATGCAATTTGGATTTTAAACATTTCTATATTCAGATCATTTTTGCTCTATTGTGCGCTAAGAAAACTATTAAAATGTATAAATATACAAAAAAAATTGTTGTTTCACACAATGAAGCATAGGTGTGCCTCTGACCGTCCAAAAATTTGGGAGGTATGGGACAGGAATCACCGTAATCAAGTATATTAGGCTACTTTCATACCAGCGTTTTTGCTGGATCCGACAGGGTTCAGCAAAAACGCTTCCGTTACTGATAATAAAACCGTCTGCATCCGTTATGAACGGATCCGGTTGTAAAATCTTTATATAAATTTTGTATATACTTTGTATAAACATAGCCAAGACGGATCCGTCATGAACTCCATTGAAAGTCAATGGGGGACGGATCGATTTTCTCTTGTGTCAGATTGTGTCCGAGAAAACGGATCCGTCCCCATTGACTTGCATTGTGGGTCATGACGCATCCCATGACGGAAAGTAACCCGCAGCATGTTGCGGTTTGCTCTCCGGTATGAGAACAGAATGCATTCTGGTGCATTCTGTTCTGTTCAGTTAAGTTTTGTCCCCATTGATAATGAATGGGGACAAAACGGAAGTGTTTCCCGGTATTGAGACCCTATGACGGATCTCAATACCGGAAAATATTAACGCTAGTGTGAAAGTAGCCTTACTTATGTTGAACCATGAAGAAAAAAAGTTAGAAAAAAAAGGCAAGGCACTACTGACGAGCTTCAAGATGACATTCATTTGGTTGAAACAGGAAAAGTTTTTGGGCCAAATCTGTCATTCTGAAAAAGGCTCCTTTCTCAGACCTTCCACTTCACGCTTTGGCTTCAGAAATCGGATGAAAAATACACACCAAAACTGCACCTGTGTAACTACCCTTACAGCTGCAATGCCCCCTTCCATGTAAAGAAAGTTAATACGAGGCACTTACTAATGTATTGTGATTGTCCATATTGCTTCCTTTCCTGGTATGATTTATGTTTCCATCACATTATACACTGCTCATATCCAGAGGTTACAGCCACCGCTGCAGCGCAGATACAAAGTAGTAGGGACAGGAGCTGCTGCGCATCCGTGCCTCTTGTACGCTCACATTTCCCAGCCACCTAACAGGCAGGCGCCTTTAACTATAGTGTGCAAGAGTGACCACCACTGCTGGATTGTGAGGTGGTTGTAACCCCCTGGAAACAAGCAGTGTATAATGTGATGGAAAAATGTATCCAGCCAGCAAAGGAGGCAATATGGACAATCACAATACATTAGTAAGTGGCTTGTATTCACTTTCTTTACATGATAAATGCCATTTGCTGAAATAAGACAACCCCTTTAAATTGAGTTTAATTGAACCATGGGAGATCCAGGTAAAATTCTCTCACGTTATGACCATATGAAGGAGGCAGAGAGGGTCCTGCACAGAAAAAAATACATGTAATGATGTCATTTCTGCAGCTACACTTTTGGCAAGATTTGTTCTTTGTTCTGTTGCTGATAGTGGTTATTAATGAGTGCAGTGTGAGCGCCCTCTAGTGGTGCCTAGCTGCAGTGCAGTTTAACGTTATTGCAATCTCATGAAAAGGATAAGGAAAAAAAAATTTAAGATTTCTCAGTGGTTGATACCTTTTAATAGCTAACTGAAAAGTTGATGACTGGAAGCTTTCGAGACTACTTAGGCCTCTTCATTAGGTGTCTTTTAAGGCAGTATCTAAATTTTTTTAAATTTGTGGATCTTCAGATACTGTCTTAGGGTGCCTTCACACTTGCCTTCTAAAGATCCGGCAGGCACTTCAGGCCCGGCGGATCCGTCAGAACGCAAGTTGCCTGAAAGCATTTGAAGACTGATCAGGATCCTGATCAGTCTTCGATATGCTTTTAGGTTACCATGGCAGCCAGGACACTACTGAAGTCCTGGCTGCCATGGTCCTCCGCAGCAGTGTACTTACCTGCGCTGCACCCACCGGGTGCTCCTTCATAACGTCACAGGTCCCTGCGGCGCATAGATCAATGCGCCGCCCGGACCTGTGACATCATGAAGGAGCGCCCGGGGGCCGCAGCGCAGGTAAGTACACTGCTGCGGAGTACTTACCATGGCAGCCAGGACTTCAGTAGCGCCCTGGCTGCCATGGTAACTGATCGGAGCCCCAGCTTACACTGAGGCCCCGATCTGAACTGCTGCTGCGCATGCGCAGAGCTAAACGTCGGATCCGGCGATGCGCCGAAACAACGTTTAGCTTAATTCCGGATCCGGATTAACACACTTCAATGGGCATTAATTCCAGATCCAGCGTTACGACAAGTCCTCCAGATTTTTGGCCGGAGGAAAATCCGCAGCATGCTGTGGATTTTTCTTCCGACCAAAAAACGTTTGGGTACTGAACGGAAGACATCCTGATGCACCCTGAGCGGATCTCTCTCCATTCAGAATGCATTAGGATAATCCTGATCAGTAGTTTTCCGGCATAGAGCCCCGAGGACGGAACTCTATGCCGGAAAACAAAAACGCTAGTGTAAAAGTACCCTTAGGCCTCTCTCACACGACCGTATGGTTTTGCCGTCCGCAATAAACGGATCCGCAAAAAAACTGATGACATCCGTGTGCATTCCGGAACATCTGGCCCCTAATAGAACAGTACTATCCTTGTCCGTGATGTGGACAAGAATACGACAAGTTCTATCTTTTAACAGAACGGAAATGCGGAAATGGAATGCATACGGAGTACCTTCCGTTTTTTTTGCTGACCCATTGAAATGAATGGTTCCGTTTACTGGCCGTATACGAAACGCAAAAAACGGCCCGTACACTCGCAAAAAAAAACATTCGTGTGAAAGAGGCCTTAATGAACAGGTCTAAGTAGTTTGCAGTAGCTTGCAGTTGTGTCCTCATCTTTCCAGTTAGCCATTAAAAAGTATCAACCGCTGAGAAATCTCAATTTTTATTTTTTCCTATTTTCTATTTAGGGTTCATTCACACGACCATGGTTTGGTTCTGCAGTTTATGCGGCTCGGGTGCGCACTCATTCACTTCAATGGGGCCGCAGAAGACGCGGACAGCACACGGAGCTCCGTTCTGTGGCCCCGCAACAAGGACAAGAATGGGCATTTCTATAAAGGACCGTCCGTTCCGCAAAAATATGGCACGTTCGTGTGAACAAGCCCTTACTGGCTAAATATTTTTTCCTTTGATCTGTTCAATATGGATTTGTGGTGCAAGATAGACCAACAGATACAGTAGTTTGTAACAAGTAAGCAACATAGTAAGAGTAGGTCCCGTCTATTAGGAGCCACCTTGTCACTGGTAGATGGGCCCGACATATTCTTGATCAAAAATATGTGCAATCTGTTGTTCCTACTAGAACTGTAAGAGTCAATTGCCAGCAGTTTGCAATAAAGGTTGTTACCAGTGTGACACTATCCATTCAATGCTGCTAGTGTCAGACTGTGCAGGGACACCCCCCTCCCCAATTGGCAACACCCATATGGACCTTCAGTCTGTCAATTTGTTCATAAACTTCTAGAAGGAATAATAGAGGAATAATAAGGACACAATATGGAGTCCTAACAATAGATGCTCCACAATTTTTATTACAAGGTGGGTGCAAGTAGTTACTAGAAGAAATAAATAACATTGCAATGCTATTGCAATGTTATTTAACCAGTTCCTGATGAGGCACATTCTTTTTTTTTTAAGTATCTGCGCTTTTAACCCCTTCTACCCCGGGTCAGTTTTCACCTTCCTGCCCTGCAAATCTGATAAGTGTCACTTTATGTGGTAATAGTTTTGGAACACTTTTACTTATCCAGGCCATTATAAGATTGTTTTCTCGTGACACATTGTACTTCATGATAGTCATAAATTTGAGTCAATATATTTCACCTTTATTTGTGAAAAAATCCCAAATTTACCAAAAATTTTGAAAAATGTTCCAAATTTTAAAATTTCAATTTCTCTACTATTCAATTTCTTCACTTCTCTAATAGATAGTGATACCTCATATAATAGTTATTACTTTAGATTTCCCATATATCTACTTCATGTTTGAATCATTTTCAAAATTGCCATTTTATTTTTGGGGACGTTAGAAGGCTTAGAAGTTTAGAAGCAAATCTTGAAATTTTTCTGAAAATTTCCAAAACCCACTTCTTAAGGACCAGTTCAGGTCTGAAGTCACTTTGTGAGGCTTACATAATAGAAACCACCCAAAAATTACCCCATTTTAGAAATTAAACCCTCAAGGTATTCAAGACTGATTTTGCAAACTTTGTTAACCCTTTAGGGTTAACAAGAATTAATGGAAAATGGAGATGAAATTTCAGAATTTCACTTTTTTGGCAGATTTTACAGTTTATTTTTTTTCAGTAACAAAGCAAGGGTTAACAGCCAAACAAAACTCAATATTTATTACCCTGATTCTGTCGTTTACAGAAACACCCCACATATAGTCGTAAACTGCTGTATGGCCACACGGCAGGGCACAGAAGGAAAGGAACACCATATGGTTTTTGGAAGGCAGATTTAGCTGAACTGGTTTTTAGATGCCATGTCCCATTTGAAGCCCCCAGATGCACCCCTACAGTAGAAACTCAAAAAAGTGACCACATTTTAGAAACTAGGGGATAAGGTGCCAGTTTTATTGGTACTATTTTGGGGTACATATGATTTTTTATTGCTCTATATTACGTTTTTTGTAAGGCAAGGTAACCCAAAAATTTAGGTTTTGACACCTTTTTTATTTTTTACAAAATTCATCTGACAAGGTAGATCATGTGCTATTTTTATAGAGCAGGTTGTTACGGACGCAATTATATCAAATATGTCTACTTTCTATGTTTGTTTCAGTTTTACACAATAAAGCATTTTTGAAAAAAAGAAATTATGTTTTTGTGTGTCCATTTTCTGAAAGCCCAATTTTTTTTATTTTTCTGCCGAGCATCTTGTGCAGGGGCTCGTTTTTTTTGCTGAAAGAGTTGACGTTTTTATTGGTACCATTTTTGGGTACATATGATTTTTTGATTATTCATACACTTTATGTGGCAAGGTGACCAAAAAATTGGTTGTTTTGGCGCAGTTTTTATTTATTTTTCCAGCGTTCACCTGAGGGGTTAGGTCATGTGATATTTTTATAGAGCAGATTGTTACGGATGTGGAAATATCTAATATGTCTACTTTTTCTTATTTATTTAAGTTTTACACAATAATAGCATTTTTTAAACCAAAATAATGATGTTTTAGTGTCTCCATAGTCTGAGAGCCATAGCTATTTTATTTTTTGACCGATTGTCTTAGGCAAGATCTAATTTTTTACAGGATGAGGTGATGGTTTGATTGGTACTATTTTAGGGGTATATGCCTTTTTGATCGCTTGGTGTTGCAATTTTGGTGATGTAAGGTGACAAAAATAGCTTTTTTTTTTTACAGTGTTCATCTGATATTTTTTTAGAGCTGGTTGTTACGTATGTGGCGATGCCTAATATGTATATTTTTTATGTATTTCACTTTAGCCCAATAATAGCAGTTTTGAAATAAAAAAAATGATGTTTTAGTGTCTCCATGTTCTGAGCGCTATAGTTTTTTTTATTTTTTGGGCGACTGTCTTAGGTAGGTGCTTATTTTTTGTGTGATGAGGTGACGGTTTTATTGATACCATTTGGTGGGACATACGCCTTTTTGATCGCTTGGTGTTGTACTTTTTGTGATGTAGAGTGACAAAAATACCTTTTTTTTACACTGTTTTTATATATTTTTTATGGTGTTTATCGGACAGGTTGGATAATGTGATATATTTATAGAGCCGGTCATTACGGACGCGAAGATACCTAATATGTGTGTTGTTGTTTTTAATTATAAAATAAGGGGAAAGGGGTGTTTTTTTTCTTTTTTTACTTAAAAACTCTTTTTTACTTTTTTTTCCTTTACTTTATTTCTGACGTTCACTTTTGAGGGTCTGATCCCCTCTGCAATGTGTTACAATACATCTGTATTGTAATGCATTGCCTGTTCATGTACTACAGTGTGTAGTACAGCAACCGGTTGCCTAGGAAACCGGGCCTGAGGCTGGATTTCCTGGGCACCCGTAGAAGACAGGTCCTGATGCCGTGCAAGGCATTGGACAGCCTCTGCACGGCTTTAGGCTGCCTTCTGACACATCGAATCCCCTCCACAACAACGTGCGGACTCGATGCGCTCCCGGACCCGACACAAACCCCTTCTATGTCGCGGTCAGCCCACACCACGGCATAGAAAGGGTTAATCTGCCAGCATCGGCTTTTACAGCGATGCCGGCGGATACAGCAGGGGCCCGGCTACCAGGGACTGCTGGACCCCTACAGTGATCGGGCGCACAACTCTCCAGTGCCCGCCCGATCACCACGACGTACCAACTCTCCAGTGCCCGCCCGATCACCACGACGTACTATTACGTCAAATAACGGGAATCCAGTGGCTTCCATGACGTAATAGTACGTCATGTGTCGATTATGTAGATAATTTTTGCACCTTTTTTCTGTGACACATAAGACAATATTTTATATCATTTTTTATTCTAGTAATTTTTGTTTTTATTTATTTTTTATAAAAAAAGGCAAATGTTTTTCACTTTCCATTTATATATTTTTTTATTTATTTTATACTAGCAGAAGGACTCGGCTTCGCACGGGTATATTTCATATATTTTACTTAATGTTTGTGCGTGTCGTTAAAAGATTTCAACAGTATCCCCCATAACAGTGAACTCCACAGCCCCCCACCCCTTAACACTGACCCCCCTCCCCCCACAGTGCCAGCCTTCTTAAAATGGGACCTCCACAACAGCCCATCCCCTTAACCTTGACCATCACAGCCACCTACCCATTTAACAGTGAGTTTCACGCACCCCACTCCCTTCACAGTGACCTCCTCAGGGGCCCGCCCCCTTAACCCCTTCCCGCACAATCACGTACATGTACGTATGTGCTGCCTTACCGCATTCTCACGTGCATGTACGTGATGTGATTGGGCAGGTGCAAGAGCTGCACCCGCCCAATCCCCAGCATGGGCCCGGCTGTTACTGATAGCCGGGCCCCTGCTGCATCCGACGGCATCACTGGATGCGGTGATGCCGGCGGATTAACCCTCTTACATTCCGCGGTCAGTGCTGACCGCGGTATGTGCGGGGTTTACAGAGGGAGGGGCTCCCTCTGACTCCATCAGCCTCCCATACTGGGCTGACAGGGGGCCGATGGTTGCCATGGCAGCCCCGATGCCTTACACAGGCATCTGGGTCTGCCATGTACGGAAGCCCAGGAGATCCAGCCTGAGGGCTGGGTCTCCTAGGCAACTGTCAGAGTCTTACTGTGTAAGACACTGACAGTTCAATTCAGGATCAAACCCTGAAAAGGTGAAGTCCTATAGTGGGACAAATATAAAAAGTAAAAAAGTGAAAAAAAGTTATTTTTTTTATAATAAAAAAATGTAAGTTTCAAGTAAAAAAAAAAAAAAGCCCCACTCACCATAAAATAGTGTTTAAATTTTTTTTATAAATAAAAACAGACATATTAGGTATCGCTTTGTCTATAACGACGTGCTCTATAAAAATGTAACATAATCAACCACCTCAGGTGAACGCCGTAAAAAAATATATAAAAACTGAGCAAAAAATTGAATTTTTGTCACCTTACATCACAAAAAGTGTAATTCCAAGCAATCAAAAAGACATATATACCCCAAAATAGTACTAATCAAATCGACATCTCTTCCCGCAAAAATGAGACCCTACCTAAGACAATCGCCCAAAAGATGAAAAAAAACTATGGCTCTCAGACTATGGAGACACTAAAACATAATTTTTTTTGTTTTTTATGTATACAAATTGAATCGGCACTCTAGATCTGGATATATAGAAACAGTTTATTATAAATTTATATCATAATTAAAATTTGTATCATAATTAAAATTTTAAAATGTAAAAAGTAAAAAAAAAAAAAAAAAAGGAAGGTTTTCAATATACCCTTGTCAGATATACGATCTTGCTAATACCAATCGTATTATAATGCTATAAGAAAATCTAGTACTGATATTCAATGTTCTTTCTACAGCACCATTCAAACAGTGTGTTTCAAGGTGCGTTTGCAGAGATCCCGTCTATAAGGGGTCTTTATCTCAGAGTACACGAATGGCTCTAAATTACGTCCAGAGTCTAGTTTCTCTCGTGTGCCAACCCATTGTAATTGCAGGTTTAGTATATGTGGTCGCGCTACTAGAAATTATATCCAACTCGCAGTTTATCGCTTGCGTCTTTATCACCTTCTATTTGTGTTTTTTCAGAGACCTTCATCCATCTAATCACATGCGCTACTTTATATTCGCTTTGTAACTCACCGATTGTTGCCGGGTCATGCGCCACGGTCGGGCGTCCCACGAGCGACAGCCCTCCTTCAGTGCGCAGTGCGGCAGAGGCCGGTCTCCTGCAAGCCTGGAAGCGAGAGGCCAGCTGCAGGTGCATGCCATGTTCTCCTCGTGAGTCATACATCAGAGGCCGGCTCAGCGGCATGAAGATAATGACAGTCACTCCACAGCAATGTTAGCGAATCCAGCATGTCTTTCTTTCTGTTGTCAGTTCGGAGCTTCTAGTAAGAGGCACCTATACACCATACGCATGACTTTACTTGATCTTCTTCCTTCAGTCGGTAATGCCTCCCCAATATGCAGTGCTCGCAGTCATGGCATGGCACAAAACTCGGTACTGAATCACATCTTTTAACATGTTATCCTCCTACCTCATCACAATTATTACAATGGCACTGAAAACTTATTTGTAGTTATAACGCAGCATATTCATCCATTGGCAGAGTCATTATATCTATATCAACAGATCAATATGTCAACACCTAGATGTTTCAGTATAGGAATAAATATCAAAATACTGTTGTTATACAACAGTATAATACAACAGTATTTAGATATTTATTCCTATACTGAAACATCTAGGTGTTGACATATTGATCTGTTGATATAGATATAATGACTCTGCCAATAAAATGAAATATACTGCGATTGTAATACAAAATAAGTTTTCAATTACCATTCTTAATAATTGTGATAAAGATAGGAGGATGTATGTTAAAAGATATGGATTCCAGTACCGGGTTTTGTGCCATACCTAATGACTGCAGGTATATAAGGACAACAATTGGAGGAGGCATTTTACCACTGAGGAAGGGACAAAGTAAAGTCCCGAAACGCATATGGGTGTATAAGTGCCACTTACTATAGAAGCTCCGGAGCTGACAACAGAAAGAAAGACATGCTTTTATCCAGAGTTCGCTGTACATTTGCTTTGTGGTGGAATTGACTATCACTATCTTCATATGCCGCTGAAGACCGGCCCTCTGATTGTATGACACACAGAGGAGAGATCGCGCACACATCCACACTCTGCCGCGGATACCTCTCACCTTCAAGACATTGCAGGAGACCGGCCCCTTTAACCGCACTGCATACTGAGGAGGGCTCGCTCGCGCCGGTTACCACGTGGGACGCCACGGCCGGCTAGCACTTGCGGACCCCTCAGCAACAAACAGTGAGTTACAAAACAAAATATAAAGTAAACGCATGTATTAGATGGATGAAGGTCTCTGAAAAAACACAAATAGAAGGTGATAAAGACTGCAAACGATAAACTGCGGAGTTGGATATAATTTCTGGTAAAGCGCGACCACATATACTAAACCTGCAATTACAAATAGGTTGGCACACATAGGAGGAAACTAAGACTCTGGACATTAATTTTAGAGCCATTCATTGTACTCTGGAGAATAAAGACCCCTTATAAACGGGATCTCCTCACAAAAACGCACCTTGAAAACACACTGTTTGAATAGTGCTGTAAGAAAGAACATTGAATATCAGTATTAGATTTTCTTATAACGTATAATACGATTGGTATTAGCAAGATACGTATATCACAACAAGGGTATATTGAAAACCTTACTTTTTTTTTTTTTGACTTTTTACATTTTAAAATTTTAATTATGATACAAATTTTAATTATGATATAAATTTATAATAAACTGTTTCTATATATCCAGATCTAGAGTGCCGGTTCAATTTGTATACATAACTTGTTTTATAATTTGGGTGAAATTATAGGAACTGTGCACCTTATCCATATAATTGAGAGACGTGAGCCACCTATCACGTTTTTGTTTTTTTTGTTTTTTGTTTGATATTATTGTGTAAAACTTAAATAAAATAAAAAAGCATACATATTAGGTATTGCCACGTCCGTAAGGACCTGCTGTTTAAAAATATCACATGACCTAACTCCTCAGATGAACATCATAAAATAAACAAAAAGAGTGTAAAAAAAGCTATGTTTGTCACCTACATCACAAAAAGTGTAATACCAAGGCGATCAAAAAGTCATACACAGCACAAAATCACACCAATCAAACCGTCATCTCATCCCACAAAAATTGAGACCCTACCTAAGACAATTGCCCAAAAATAAAAACTATGGCTCTCAGAATATGGAGACACTAAAACATGATTTTTTTTTGTTTTAAAAATGCTGTTATTGTGTAAAACTTAAATAAATTTAAAAAGTATACATATTTGTTTCGCTGCATCCGTAAGAACCTGCTGTATAAAAATATCACATGAACTAACCTCTCAGATGAACACCGTTAAAAACATAAAATAAAAACTATGTTAAAAAAGCCATTTTTGTCACCTTACGTTAGAAAAAGTGTAACACCAAGTCATCAAAAAGTCATATACACCCTAACATAGTACCAATCAAGCCATCATCCCATACCGAACAAAAAACCTATGGCTTTCAGAATATGGAGACACAATTTTTTTTAAAAAAAAAATGCTTCATTATGTAAAATTGAAACAAACAACCCAAAAATTTTGTTTTTTTGTCATGTCCGTAACAACGTTTTCTATAAAAATACCACATGATCTAACCTGTCAGATGAACACTGTAAGTAACAAAAAATAAAAACTGCCAAACAGCTATTCTTTGTTACCTTGCCTTGTTACACAAAAAGTGTAATATAGAGCAACCAGAAATCATATGTACCCTAAAATAGTACCAACAAAACTGCCACCTTACCCCGTAGTTTCCAAAATGGGGTTATTTTTTTGGAGTTTCTACTCTGGGGTGCATCAGAGGGTCTTACAATGTGTAATGGTAACTAGAAATTATCCCAGTGAAATCTGCCCTCCAAAAACTATATAGCGTTCCTTTTCTTCTGCGCCCTGCTGTGGGCCCATTCAGCAGTTTACGACCACATATGGTAAACTACAGAATCAGGGCAATAAATATTGAGTTCTGTTTGGCTGTTAACCCTTGCTTTGTTACTGGAAAAAATCGATTAAAATGGAAAATCTGCCAAAAAGTGAAATCCTGAAATTTCGTCTACATTTTCCTTTAATTCTTGTGGAACACCTAATGGGTTACCAAATTTTATAAAATCAGTTTTGAATACTTTGAGGGGTGTAGTTTTCAAAATGGGGTTACTTTTTGGAGTTTTTACTCTAGGGGTGCATCAGGCGGTCTTCAAATGTGACATGGCAACTTAAAATTATCCTAGTGAAATCTGCCCTCCAAAAACCATATGGCATTCCTTTTCTTCTGCGCCCTGCCGTGTGCCCGTATAGCAGTTTACGACCACATATGGGGTGTTTATGTAAACTACAGAATCAGGGCAATAAATATTGAGTTTTGTTTGGCTGTTAACCCTTGCTTTGTTACTGGAAAAAATTGATTAAAATGGAAAATCTGCCAAAATAGGAAATTCTGAAATTTTATCTACATTTTGCTTTAATTCTTGTGGAACACCTAAAGGGTTACCAAAGTTTGTAAAATCAGGTTTGAATACCTTGAGGGGTGTATTTTTCAAAATGGGGTCACTCTTTTTGGAGTTTCTACTCTAAGGGTGCATCAGGGGGT
The DNA here is from genome assembly GCA_033119425.1 of Bufotes viridis. Taxonomy (NCBI): domain Eukaryota; kingdom Metazoa; phylum Chordata; class Amphibia; order Anura; family Bufonidae; genus Bufotes; species Bufotes viridis. Next base: position 38,415,511 of record CM065597.1, on the reverse strand, counting down.
CTTCAAATGTGACATGGCAACTTAAAATTATCCCAGTAAAATCTGCCTTCCAAAAACCACATAGCGTTCCTTTCCTTCTGTGCCCTGTGGTGTTCCCATACAGAAGTTTATGACCACATATTTGGTGTTTCTGTAAACTACAGAATCAGAGTAATAAGTATTACGTTTTATTTGGCTGTTAACTCTCGCTTTGTTACCAGAAAAAACTGGATTAAAATGGAAAATCTGCCAAAAAAGTGAAATTCTGAAATGTCATCTAAATTTTCCTTTATTTCTTGTGGAACACCTAAAGGGTTACCAAAGTTTGTAAAATCGGGTTTTAATACCTTGAGGGGTGTATTTTCCAAAATGGCATCACTTTTTTGGGAGTTTCTACTCTAGGGGTGCATCAGGGGATCTTCAAATGTGACATAGCAACTTAAAATTATCCCAGTGGAAACTGCCCTCAAAAAAACTAATATAGAGCAATTAAAAATCATATGTACCCCAAAATAGTACCAATAAAACTGGCACCTTATCCCCTAGTTTCCAAAATGTGGTCACTTTTTTGAGTTTCTACTGTAGGGGTGCAAAAAATCTGGGGGGCTTCAAATGGGACAGCTTCCATCTGCCTTCCAAAACTCATATGGCAGTCCTTTCCTTCTGTGCCCTGCCATGTGGCCATATGGCAGTTTACGACCACCTGTGGGGTGTTTCTGTAGACCGCAGAATCAGGGTAATAAATATTGAGTTTTGTTTGGCTTGCTTTGTTACTGGAAAAAATTGATTAAAATGGAAAATCTGACAAAAAAGTGAAATTCTGAAACTTCATCTACATTTTCCTTTAAGTCTTGTGGAACACCTAAAGGTTAAGAAAGTTTGTGAAATCAGTTTTGAATACCTTGAGGGGTGTAGTTACTAAAATGGGGCCATTTATGTGTGGTTTCTATTATGTAAGCTTAACAAAGTGACTTCAGACCTGAACTGGTCCTTAAAAAGTGGGTTTTGGAAATTTTCCCAAAAATTTCAAGATTTGATTCTAAACTTCTAAGCCTTCTAACGTCCCAAAAAAAAGAAAATGTAATTTACAAAATGATCCAAACATGAAGTAGATATATGGGAAATGTAAAGTAATAACTATTTTAGGAGGTATCACTATCTGTTTTAAAAGCAGAGAAATTGAAATTTTGAAAATTGCAAATTTTTGGTAAATGTGACTCAATTTTACCACTGTCATGAAGTACAATATGTGACAAGAAAACAATCTCAGAATGGCCTGGATAAGTAAAAGCGTTTTAAAGTTATTACCACTTAAAGTGACACATGTCAGATTTGCAAAATTAGGCTGTGTCCTGAAGGTTAAAATTGGCTGTGTCCTGAAGGGGTTAACAGTGACCTCTACAGCACCCTGCCCCTTAATACTGAACTTCATAGGGGACCGTCCCCTTATCTGTGTCCGCCACTGTTCCCTGCCCCCTTAACAGAGACCTCCACAGCACTCATCCCTTTAACAGTAACCTCGACAGTACCCTGCTCCCTTATCAGTGACCTCACAGTACCCTGCTGCCTTAACAGTGACCTCTACAGCAGCTGCTCCTTTAATAGTGGCCCCTGCCCCCTTAACAGTGACCTCCACAGTGCACGTCCATTTAACAGGGACCTCCGCAGTGGCCTGCCCCCTTAACAGTGACATCCACAGTGAACGCCCCTTTAACAGTGACCTTCACAGCAGCTTCCCCTTAAATAGTGGCCCCTGCCCCCTTAACAGTGAACTCCACAGTGCCCACCCCTTTAACAGTGACCTCTACAGTGGCCTGCCCCTTTAACACTGGGACAGTGTTAGAAAGAACGTCATTGTGAAAAAAAAAAAAATGATTTACAAGTGCACGGAAAGATTATTCAAGGTGTAGAGAAAGGATAGGGAGGAATCATTCTGCAGCATTTATGTAGAACAGGGTTCAGTAGGGGAGGTTACAGCCTGGGTAATAGGAACAATCCTATTACACCTTGCTGCACTGACTGGGAATCTAAATTGCCATTATACAGCTCTGTAATTCCAGCAAACCGTTCTTATTAGGGTGCAAGTGCTGTTTGATACAGGCATTAAGAGGGTTTATTACAAGGAGATATTTCTACATTTTATTTGCCCTTGTGCGGTGCAGTTATATGTTATAAAGCTTTTTGGGGCTTGTATTAGTGGGAAAAAGGGTTTATTAGCCGTTGTATGGTGAAGTGCTAAATTACAGCCCTTTTTGTTGTGTATTAGTGGCAAAAGTAAAATATATTTGCTGCTCAGTGGTGCAGTTATCTGTTGTAAAGCCTTTTGTGGTGTGTATTAGTGGAAAAACAAAAAATATATTTGCTGCTCAGCGGTGCAGTTATCTGTTGTAAAGCCTTTTGTGGCGTGTATTAGTGGAAAAAGAAAAAATATATTTGCCGCTCAGCGGTGCAGTTATCTGTTGTAAAGCCTTTTGTGGCGTGTATTAGTGGAAAAAGAAAAAATATATTTGCTGCTCAGCGGTGCAGTTATCTGTTGTAAAGCTTTTTGTGGCATGTAATAGTGGAAAAAGAAAAAATATATTTGCCGCTCATTGGTGCAGTTATCTGTTCTAAAGCCTTTTGTGGCATGTATTGGTGGAAAAAGATAAAATATATTTGCCGCTCAGCAGTGTAGTTATCTGTTTAGATGGTCAGCTCAACAGCAGGCCCTAGCCCCTAATATTTTAGAGGGTCAGCTCAGCAGCAGGCCCTTGCCCTTATGTTTTAGATGGTCAGATCAGCAGCGGGCCCTCATCCCTAATGTTTTAGATGGTCAGATCAGCAGCCGGCCCTCACCCCTAATGTTTTAGATGGTCAGCTCAGCAGCAGACCCTCACCCCTAATGTTTTAGATGATCAGATCAGCAGCAGACCTTCATCCCTAATGTTTTAGATGGTCAGATCAGCAGTTGGCCCTCACCCCTAATATTTTAGATGGTCAGCTCAGCAGCAGGCCCTTGCCCCTAATATTTTAGATGGTCAGCTCAGCAGCATGCCCTTGCCCCTAATGTTTTAGATGGTCAGATCAGCAGCAGGCACTAACCCCTAATGTTTTAGAGAGTCAGCTCAGCAGCAGACCCTCACCCCTAATGTTTTAGATGATCAGATCAGCAGAAGCCCCTCACCCCTTATGTTTTAGATGGTCAGCTCAACAGCAGGCCCTAGCCCCTAATATTTTAGAGGGTCAGCTCAGCAGCAGGCCCTTGCCCTTATGTTTTAGATGGTCAGATAAGCAGCGGGCCCTCACCCCTGATGTTTTAGATGATCAGATCAGCAGCAGGCACTCGCCCCTAATGTTTTAGAGAGTCAGCTAAGCAGCAGACCCTCAGCTCTAATGTTTTAGGTTGGCAGCTCAGCAGCAGACCTTCATCCCTAATGTTTTAGATGGTCAGATCAGCAGTTGGCCCTCACCCCTAATATTTTAGATGGTCAGCTCAGCAGCAGGCCCTTGCCCCTAATATTTTAGATGGTCAGCTCAGCAGCATGCCCTTGCCCCTAATGTTTTAGATGGTCAGATCAGCAGCAGGCACTAACCCCTAATGTTTTAGAGAGTCAGCTCAGCAGCAGACCCTCACCCCTAATGTTTTAGATGGTCAGCTCAGCAGCAGACCCTCACCCCTAATGTTTTAGATGATCAGATCAGCAGAAGCCCCTCACCCCTTATGTTTTAGATGGTCAGCTCAGCAGCAGGCCCTTGCCCTAATATTTTAGATGGTCAGCTCAGCAGCAGGCCCTTGCCCCTAATGTTTTAGATGGTCAGATCAGCAGCAGGCACTAACCCCTAATGTTTTAGAGAGTCAGCTCAGCAGCAGACCTTAACCCCTAATGTTTTAGATGGTCAGCTCAGCAGCAGACCCTCACCCCTAATGTTTTAGATGATCAGATCAGCAGAAGCCCTCACCCTTATGTTTTAGATGGTCAGCTCAGCAGCAGGCCCTTGCCCCTAATATTTTAGATGGTCAGCTCAGCAGCAGGCCCTTGCCCCTAATGTTTTAGATGGTCAGGATCAGCAGCAGGCACTAACCCCTAATGTTTTAGAGAGTCAGCTCAGCAGCAGACCTTCACCCCTAATGTTTTAGATGGTCAGCTCAGCAGCAGACCCTCACCCCTAATGTTTTAGATGATCAGATCAGCAGAAGCCCCTCACCCCTTATGTTTTAGATGGTCAGCTCAGCAGCAGGCCCTCGCCCCTAATGTTTTAGAGAGTCAGCTCAGCAGCAGACCCTCAGCTCTAATGTTTTAGATTGGCAGCTCAGTAGCAGACCCTCTCCCCTAATGTTTTAGATGGTCAGCTCAGCAGCAGACCTTCATCCCTAATGTTTTAGATGGTCAGATCAGCAGTTGGCCCTCACCCCTAATATTTTAGATGGTCAGCTCAGCAGCAGGCCCTTGCCCCTAATATTTTAGATGGTCAGCTCAGCAGCAGGCCCTTGCCCCTAATGTTTTAGATGGTCAGATCAGCAGCAGGCACTAACCCCTAATGTTTTAGAGAGTCAGCTCAGCAGCAGACCTTCACCCCTAATGTTTTAGATGGTCAGCTCAGCAGCAGACCCTCACCCCTAATGTTTTAGATGATCAGATCAGCAAAAGCCCTCACCCCTTATGTTTTAGATGGTCAGCTCAGCAGCAGGCCCTTGCCCCTAATATTTTAGATGGTCAGCTCAGCAGCAGGCCCTTGCCCTAATGTTTTAGATGGTCAGATCAGCAGCAGGCACTAACCCCTAATGTTTTAGAGAGTCAGCTCAGCAGCAGACCTTCACCCCTAATGTTTTAGATGGTCAGCTCAGCAGCAGACCCTCACCCCTAATGTTTTAGATGATCAGATCAGCAGAAGCCCCTCACCCCTTATGTTTTAGATGGTCAGCTCAGCAGCAGGCCCTTGCCCCTAATATTTTAGATGGTCAGCTCAACAGCAGGCCCTTGCCCCTAATGTTTTAGATGGTCAGATCAGCAGCAGGCACTAACCCCTAATGTTTTAGAGAGTCAGCTCAGCAGCAGACCTTCACCCCTAATGTTTTAGATGGTCAGCTCAGCAGCAGACCCTCACCCCTAATGTTTTAGATGATCAGATCAGCAGAAGCCCCTCACCCCTTATGTTTTAGATGGTCAGCTCAGCAGCAGGCCCTCGCCCCTAATGTTTTAGAGAGTCAGCTCAGCAGCAGACCCTCAGCTCTAATGTTTTAGATTGGCAGCTCAGCAGCAGACCCTCTCCCCTAATGATTTAGATGGTCAGATCAGCAGCAGGCCCTCGCCCCTAATGTTTTAGATGGTCAGCTCGGCAGCAGGCCCTTGCCCCTAATATTTTAGATGGTCAGATCAGCAGCAGGCACTAGCCCCTAATGTTTTAGAGAGTCAGCTCAGCAGCAGACCTTCGTCCTTATGTTTTAGATGGTCAGATCAGCAGCAGGCAGTCGCCCCTAATGTTTTAGAGAGTCAGCTCAGCAGCAGACCCTCACCCCTAATGTCTTAGATGGTCAGCTCAGAAGCAGACCCTCACCCCTAATGTTTTAGATGGTCAGATCAGTAGCAGGCCCTCGCCACTAATGTTTTAGAGGATCACCAGCAGGCCCTTGCTCCTAATGTTTTTGAGGGTCACCAGCAGGCCATCAATCATAATTTTTCAAGGGTGTGTATGATGCCCTCCTCCTTTATCTGTAATAAAGGGTATATTGGAGTGCCGGTTCCTTGTAATTTTTGCCAGCCCTTTCACTTACTTCATAGGCTTTATGAGTGTAGGAGTCCCACTACCTGAACATTTGTACCACAATATGAATGAGGCCCTCCTTTATGTGATATACAGGTTGTATCAGAGTGCCTCTTCCTTGTAATTTTTGGCAGCACTTGCACTTGATATACAAGTAAATATACATGAAAGAATGTTTCCTAACAATTTTTCCTCTAAAATCGATTTTATCCTTGGTTTTGTGTGTATTATTGTCAGTCTGTAAAATTGGCATACCACTCGGACAACATCATTCCCAGCGGCGATCTGGGAGTCCAAGATGCATCCAGATATCCTCCCCATGCTGTTCCTGAACCATTTCAGTGGTGTTTCCATCAATGCCTGCCCTTTTTATGTGAACCATACACCCTTCCCTCTTCAGAGCAGAGGGTGCCTGGTTTAATGCTCGTATTCAACCGTTGACTTCCATTGTGCTTGGGTGCTCGGTAAAGCACCCAAGCATCCCGAGGTGTTCTACTCGAGCACCCGAGCACTTTGGTGCTCAATCAACACTAGTGAGGACATGTTGGTATTATTTAACATGTTTGTATTTCATAGGTTGCCCCTTTATTTCCTCACCCAGATGGTCATGTGAGTAAGGACTCCCCCATCAGCTGTATTTATCTCCAAGTTGCACTGGACAGTGCCCTTTTCCTCTCTTTTTGTCCCCTTTTCAGCTTATTTGGGAGCCCTTTTGCTAAAAACGATTCTCATGACCTGGTATTTTACTACCCATGTGGATTACAAATGACTCTACTACCCACGCGGATTATAAATAACTTTATTACCTCATGTGGATTGCAATTGCTTGTTTATCTTGGATTACAAAAGACTTTTATTGCACTTAAAGTGACAGTGTGGTGCATTTCGTATTCAATGCACTGAAGAGAAGACGAAAGAGACTCTAAAGTGATTTATTTGCACTATTAAAAATGTGCCTCAAAAATATTTGCACTAACCGTTTTACCTTTTGCAGCAACGTTCAAGAAATGTACCTGTTGTATGCATTCTTTTACCGGTGCCACAATATGTTTTATTATTCACTTATTGTCCAACTTATGCCTTTTACCATCTTTAGCCATGTGGTTAGCACCTTACTTTGTTGCTCACAATGGACTGCCTGTGAATGCGGCTGTTACGTTCTAAGCACGTTCTATCTATTATTGCTCAAAAATGTTTGCCTCTGTGTACAACTAGAACTAATGGTCCTTAAACCAAGTGGTATTGTGCTAAGTTAAGCTAGTACATGTAGAACTAATGGTCTTAAGCCAAGTGGTTATGTTCCAAGCAAACTTAACATCCTTAAGGGTGATCAGCTGCTATTATGTTTGGAATTGTAGGAGAAAATGTTCTTCCTCCCAAATGACTGAAGTGTTGGAGAGCTGTCCTAAGGCCTTGTGCACCAGGCTGAGGAAAAATATTAAGCTACTGTACCTGTTTCAATCATCAAGGTGACATAGCGTAAAGCATAATAAGACCTTGTTGCCAGAAAGGAACTACAGGATCATGCCACCTTTCTATCTGCGGGTGTTTTCATTGCATAGCAGTGGGTCGATGGAGTGAAGTCACCCCTGCACTTCCTTTGGTATTCATGGCCAGAATGTTCCAAAGTTAGTCAGTGGTGATCGCTTAATGCACAACTAAATTGGCTCTCTGGTTATACCTGAGAGGAAAACTGTTGTAGGACACCCTACTCATTTGGGCAGAACCCCTGCGGTAGCCGTTGCTATTTCTATGCAGCATGTTATTTATTATTGATACCATTAGAATACTTACCTCTACATCCACCTTCGGTACAAGTTCAGGGCGATTTGCCTTTAAGTAAGGGGGAATGTAATGTCCCGGAGAGCCATTACCACTTATTCTACACCTTGCTATCACTTTCCATGTCCTAATTTATATCACCTAATATATTTCCTATACTGTGCATAGGTATTGCTATGTATTTCCTATAATTATTATGTTTAAGTATAATAACCTGGTTTACCACAAGGTGGAAGCAATCACTTGGCATAACATTAGTGACAGTCTAGAACTTTCCTTCCAGACTCTAATACTCTCTTAGAGAGAGGAGGAGTTTACTTAGTGAGCAGTCTAGAATCCTCCCTACTAGTGGAAGGCATCAGGCCTGGTCCTCTCTGGACAAGTTCTGTTAGTCCTACGCCAGCCTTATCACTAGAGGTTGTGCAACACCAAGCATAAGCAATCTTGAGGTACTCATAGCCAGGACAAGAGGTTTCTAGGATTTTCTACAGTAAGAAACTGACTACTAATCTACAGTAGCTGAGCTAAGAGAGCTACAGAGAAGATACAGCAGAGAGGAGTTTGTATGCAGAAAGACTATTTTCCTGCCGAAACCTACTTATGACCAAGATAAAGTCTGGAAGCTTTATGGAATATCGTTTATTACAAGTAAAGCAACTGTTCAACTGTTTACCAAGTCTGGACTCAACTTTGTTACCCCATACAAGTTACCTTTCCCCTTTGCCATGCTTCGGACCACTTAACCGCAGCTGGGGTCACGACTACTTATTATATTTCGTAGATACCTCCAGAGGGGTAAGGGATCCCCCAGGCATGCTTAGTGGACTTGTTGCAACTCCCTATGCGTGTTACCGCAAGGCAAATTATTCTACACCACTATAAAGGCTCTCTGCAGCAAGGAAATGTTTTTTAACGAAATTCGCAGCGAATATGATGACAGTCGGCTAAACCACTGAACCTGAGACAAGCCAGATGGTCTTTGTTTTTCACCAGATTCAATTTCATTGTCACCTATCATGCTGGGGTTAAGAACGTCAATGCAGATGCCTTGTCACATAGTTTTCCTGGAGGTGGTGATTTTGAAAATCCGAATCCTATACTGTCGGAAGGGATGGTGATATCCGATCTTTACCCTGACCTAGAAGGTGTTAGAGGCCCAGGAAGACGCACCGGATTCTTGTCCCTCAGGGAAATTCTTTGTGTCACAACAAGGTATTTGAGGAACATCACGGTACTGTTCTTATGGGACACCCTGGGAGTAGATCCGCTGCTGACCTCATCTCTCGTAGATTCTGGTGGCCGGGGTTGTGTAAGTTTGTTGAGGACTATGTGTCAGCCTGTGGTACCTGTGCACGTGCTAAGGTGAGACATAATTGGCCTTCTGGATCTCTACTTCTGTTGCCCATCCCATCCAGACCATGGACTCACTTATCCATGGATTTTATCAATGATCTACCTAATTCTTCAGGAAAGACAGTTATTTTGGTGGTAGTTGATCGCTTTAGTAAAATAGTGCACATTATAGCATTGCTGGGCCTACCTAATGCTTAAAAACTTGCACAAGTGTTTGTTGACAACATTGTGAAACTCCATGGCATTCCCTCTGATGTGGTCTCGGATCGTACTCAGTTTGTTTCTAGATTCTGGAAGGCGTTCTTTACACCACTTGGGGTACAACTGTCCTTTTCTTCGGCTTTTCATCCGTAGTCGAATGGACAGACGGAATGCACTAATCAAAGTCTGGAGACCTACTTGAGTTTTGATTTTGAGAACCAGGAGGAGTGGTTTTTCGTTTTTGTCTTTGGCAGAGTTTGCTATAAACAATCGTAGACAGGTCCACTGGTAAGTTGTAATTTTTTGGGGCATTTGGGTTTCACACGCAGTTTGGCACATTTTCTGGTTCTGATACTTCTTGTATCCCTGAGGAGGAACGTTTTTCATCATCATTGTCATCTATATGGCGGAAACATATGAATGGTCTAGACCTAAGAGTGGGTGATTCTGTGTGGCTGTCCACAAGAAACATTAGGTTGAAGGTACCTTCTTGGAAGTTGGGTCCAAGGTTTATTGGTCCATATAAGATCACTGCCATTATTAATCCTGTAGCTTTTCATCTTAAACTTCTTCAGGCCCTGAAAATTCATAATGTGTTTCTTTGTTGAAGAGATATGTTGAACCTTTGGATCCGTCTTCCTTGCCACCCGCTCCTGTCATGTTGGACGGTAGTTTGGAATTTCAGATCACCAAGATAATTGACTCTTGAGTTCTCCATAGATCTCTTCAGTATCTTGTTCACTGGAAGGGTTATGGACCAGAGGCGAGAATGTGGGTACTGGCATCTGACGTGAATGCCAGTCATTTGGTGAAAGTCATAATAAAATGCCTGGAAAATGGAACAGTTCAAAACAAAAGACCCATGTCTCATTATCTGAGAGCCAGAATATGAGTAGCAGCAGCAGTGTCAGTACCAGCCATTTGGCCAGCTGTAGTATTACTAATAATAGACCACAGTCTTTCCCGGCTTCTGAGAGGTGCCACATTATCATTGAGGACAAAGAAGATGAGATTGTGGAATGGATGGTTTACTCCTCCTCTCAGTCACAACAGAATGGTGTTATCACCTCTGAGACTGACCCCATGCCTTGGAGCCAGCGGTCACAGTATTTCTCCTGCTGCTCCTCCTTACAACCCCAGAGAAGCCTTTCAGTTACATCCTCTCTGTCTTCACTGTCTCCTCCTAGCAGGATGCCTTCTTTTTTTTCTAAGAAGAGACAACAAAAACACGTGCTATGAAAGGTACTCAAGTGAGTCTCCCTGTGGATGACTTGTATCAGCATAGGTACTGCTATGGGGAGGAGGTTTAGGCGGACATGGGGAACCCTATGTGTAGCTATGTTGGTGGTAGTGAGCGCAATGGTAGGACTGTTGTACTCAGGGCAAATACAGATCAGGGAATTGGGAATGGGGCTAAGGAGCCCACAATGACATATTGCAGTCAGTTAAACTGGCAGGGACAGTAGCACTATAATGATGGTTGTGTTTTTGACAGACCCTGGGAGCTGGATCGGGGTGCTGAGATGGAGACATCAGAGAAGAAGGTTGATGGCTGCAGCAGCAATAAAGAGTGGAGGCAATGTATATCCGAACTTCAAAAAAAACTAGCAAGGCTAAACCTGCTTCTATTCTGGTCAGCTTAGGAACTGGTGATGCTGCTGATACTGTGGGTGCAGGCTCAAAACTTGCTAGACATAGGCTAAGATAGGCTGACTAGCTCTGAGCAACTCCTAAATGGCAGTTTTCTTTACAAAGCCAGTTCACAAAACCACAGCTCTGCACAAGGTCTGCAGGATTAAAATAAACCATGGACATTCAAAAACAAAAATAGGTACCAGGGCTCTATTGCAGCATATGAGGCGGCATCACTGGATCCAGTGGGAAAATAGAACTGGCCAGCATTCCAAACCGGAACAAGTCTGTCCTCCTTTTCCCAGTCTTCTTTGTGGCAGCCAGCCTACATCCCAAGCAATACAGTGTCCTCTTCCTCATCATCAGATACTTCTTCTCCTGGTCAGACCTTTTTTACTCTTCTCTATTGTGAGCCATTTATAATGGAATGTGTGGCCACGAGAAAACTATTTGCAACCAGCAATAAGCTGAACTTCCACTTGACGAAGTTGCTGGCAGTGCAGTTCCATGATGTCATCCAAATGTAATTCTCCTATATGATGTTTGTACCTCTGCCCAGATGTCCACAGACATTTACCTCTTCCTTGCTTTCATGCCTCCATCTCTATATAACTATTCTTTCAAGTGGCCACTGTGTGCAGTCTAACATTTTGGGCATTTACAAATACAGATGGTAGTAAAACATTAAATTGTCATTTAACCCGTTAGTGACCAGCCTGTTTTGGGCCTTAATGACTAAGCGTTTTTCTTCCTTTTTTCATCTTTGCCTCCCAAGAGCTATAACCTTTTTTATTTTCCCATCTATATAGCTGTATGAGGGATTGTTTTTTGCTGGAAAAGTTGTAGTTTTTAATGGTGCCATTTTGGGGTACACATAGCTTTCTGATTAACTTTTTTTAACTCTTTCTGGGAGGGAGATGGGAAAAACAGCAATACTGCCACTGCGTTTTTACGTTATAAATTTTACGACATTCCTTTTTTGGTATAAATAACATAATATCTTTATTGTCTGGGTCAGTACGATTACAGTGATACCAAATACATATAGTTTTTTTACGTTTTACTACTTTTTTGCAATAAAACACTTTTTTTTAAATGGAAAAAAATGTTTTTGCATTGCTGCTTTCCAACACCCATAACTTTTTTATTTTTCTTTCTATGAAGTTGTGTAAGGGGTGGATTTTTGCGGGACAAGTTGTATTTTTCATTGGTATCATTTTGGAGTAAATGAAGTTTTTTGATCGCTTGTTATTAAGTTTTTTCGGTGGCAACTAAGAATAAATTAGCAATTCTGTCATTGTTTTTTTAATTTTTTTACGGCGTTTATTGTAGGGGATAATTTACATGATATTTATGTAGTCCGGGTCATCATGGACATGGCAATACCAAACATATGGAGGAGATTTTTTTTGTAATTTTTTGCATTGAAAAGTGTATTTTCAATGGAAAAAAAAGCAATTTTTTTATTGGAATTTTATTTAATAGAGGTGTTTTTTTAACTTTTTTTTTTACCACTTAATAGTTCAACAAGGGGACTATAACAGACAATATTCAGATTGATTTTAAAATACATTGCATTATCCGTATAGTGCATTGCATTTTAATGTCAATGCTATTCTGGCATTAACCAGCAGGCTGCGCCAGAGAGGCAGAGCCTGCTGGAAACTACTCAAGGCAGGCTTGGGGCCTTCATAAGACCCCAACCTGCCTTTACACACATCGGCACCCCGCAATTGCATTTGCGGAGTGCCGATGGGAGACAGAGGAGTCCGCACCCTCTGTCAGCCCTTTACATGCTGCGGGCGCAATTGCCAGCGGCATGTAAAGCGTTAAACAGCCCTGATTGGCACTCCTGCTCGTCCAGGCTGTTAGAGCAGGGGACCCGTGCAGAGCTTAGACTGGGCCGCCGTAAAAAAGCGGCGGCCCAGCCTAAGGCCCCTTAGTGACCGCCATAAAAAGGTATAAGGATGGTCACCAAGGGTTTAAAGGACTATTCTAGGTTAAGGGCTTGGCTACTTTCTGGTTATAGTTGACCAATGTGTATATAAATATAAGATGATTATATGGCATTTACTAATATAAAAACTAACGATACTGGAGCCAAAAAGTCCAAAAATATATAAATCACTTTATTGTATAAATACATTAAAAATATATATGTAGACCACAAAAGGTAGAGGGTAACAGGAAAAACACCATCCTGGTATACGCTATATACAAAATTGACCGTAGAGCAGTATATTAGGTTAACCCAGTCCGGACAACCGTATCAGTATAAAATGATGTAAAGAGAGCAATGTTGAAAATGCAGTCAAGTGACACAGAAAATGCAGCTGCGTAACAACAGTCAAGTGACACAAAAATTGCAGCTGCATATTATATATCCAACAGTGTGGAGAACATACTCACATTAGGAGATAAAGCTATACCAGGATGGCGCTACCCCTGGGGTATATAATATAATATGCAGCTGCAATTTTGTGTCACTTGACTGTTGTTACGCAGCTGCATTTCTGTGTCACTGACTGCATTTTCAACATTATCTCTTTACATCATTTGATACTGATCTTGTCCGACTAAGTAACCTAATATACTGGTCATGGTCAATTCTAGCAAGTGTGTTTTCCTGTTAATGATCTACATATATATTTGTAATGTATTTATACAATAAAGTGTTTACATATTTTGGACTTTAGCTCAGTATCGTCAGTTTGTGTTTTTCCCAATAGGGAGCTTGTCTGTTATATCATTAAAGGATTGATGTCCCATAGCAGTCACTATTATATTGTTGTATATTGCACTTGCATTTATTGATTCGGGGGACTTGTTTCCCTGTTTTGACTTGGGGATATCTCTCCTTTGTGGTCGTTTTCTTTCTTCATTTACTAATATGCTGACACTCCCTTAGCAGTTCTGGAGAAAGTACATATGCCGGCTGCTCAGTGTATAAATGACAGCCTTATCTGATAAGAGGAGAGCTTGTAGAAGGACTACAGGCTTCAGCCAGACCTGGGAACTTCACTGCAAGACCCCCCTATACAGAGCTGGTATTCACTAACTTCACTGCAGGTGTCCTATGGATTAGCCTCAGGGCTGAGGGCGGCCATTTTAACAGAATAGTGAAATTGCAGTTTTATGCAGACTGGTTGCTAAGGGCTGAATCTTATTAAATAAGGGGTAAGTAAGTCTAATAGTTATTGATTCAGAAATATTATGATATTAGTAACTACATATATGAAAACTGAAATTTGGGTCTAAATGTGACAGTTATCCTTTAAGTCACTGTGTCATAATGTGGCTCCCAGTATTAATAGTGCCCTCATTAGTGCCCCCCAGTAAAATCAATGCCTCCAATAGCGCCCACCAGAATTAATAATGCCCCAATTAGTGCCCCCCAGAATTAATAATGCCCCTATTAGTGTCCCCCAGAATTGATAATGCCTCCAATAGCGCCCCGCAGAATTAATAGTGCCCCCAGTAGAAGTAATGCCCCCTATTAGTGCTCCCAGTAATAGTAATGTACCCATTAGTGCCCCCCTGTAATAGTAATGCCCCCATTACTGCCTCCAGTAATAGTAATGCCCCAGTAGTGCCCTTTAGTAATAGTAATGCCCTCATTAGTGCCCCCAGTAATAGTAATGCCCCCATTAGTGCCCCCCAGTTTGTCACTTCAGTACCAAGTTGTATTAATTTGCTTTTAGGAGGGGGGGGGGCTGCCTTCCACTTTTGCACTGAGTCACCTTCTGCAATTGCCAGTGCCACTAAACCAAGCCACTAATCAGCTTAACATTCACATACAAATCACTGAAAAAAGTGCACCACAAACATAATTTGTCGTGCACATTTTTTTTAGTGATTTATGTGTTTTATATATTTCATCTGCACATTGTTTCATTTTGTGTAGGATGTTTGTGTGGTGCATGTGGTTCGCGCCAGCATCCTCCATTGTATGCAATTTTTGCTGGGGATGGCCGCTCGCTAATAACCACATGCGGAGGAGCTGCTCCCCCAGTGAGCAACACGCAACAGTGTTTGGGGTTTGATCAGTTCCTCCCATTTAGGCCACGTTTATTTCTGTGATTTTTGCTTTATATGTATTGAATGTGCCATTGCGTATGACTGGTAACATTCTGTTGCACCTGGGAGCCTGTGTCACATGGTCTGTTGTAGGTGCGGCCTGCGGCCTCAATTTTCTCCCATTGCATTGTTGGTCCTGCAGTGCAGGTGAGTGGGAGTGGGGCTGTGAGCTGGATCTCAGCACCTTTCAGACCCTGTTCACACACCATAGGTAGTCTAGTGGTAGGACCCCATGCCATGCTGAGAAACCTTGACGTGGTGCATGAAGGGGCACCGATATGTTCCTGACTGGGAGATATTGGTGAATGGCTCCGCTTTTAACATCAGCTTGAGGGATTGGCCAGTGTTGCCAGGTGCTTATCCTTGTGGTGCACTTTTTTTCAGTGATTTATTTGTTTTATATATTTTCATCCGCACATTGTTTCATTTTGTGTAGGATGTTTGTGTGGTGCATGTGGTTCGTGCCAGCATCCTCCATTGTATGCAATTTTTGCTGGGGATGGCCGCTCGCTGCAAACCACATGCGGAGGAGCTGCTCCCCCAGTTAGAAACATGCAACAGTGTTTGGGGTTTGAGCAGTTCCACCCATTTAGGTCACGTTTATTTCTGTGATTTTAACATTCATATACCTAAAAAAAAATACAGTCCTCCTTCTACAGTCCTCTCCTATGCTCCGCTGCGGTCTGCCTCAGTCAGCCTCCTCCTACAGCCTGCTGTGCCTTATAAGTAACTGCCTTCATCATGTGCAGCAATCCTCATTCTGTCTAAAGGGGGCAGCAGGCGTGGGCAAGCGGCAAGCTTATACAATGCAGAGGACTCCTCCCCTGTCCCATTCAATAAAAAAATTACTGGCCATTATCATTGCCGGTACAAAAAAATACTGTGTAAGATACCGGCCTTGCAGGTGAAATACCGGTCAGTTGGCAACCTTACCACCATGTGATGTCTCCTCTATTCAGATACATTGCACCTGCCATCTATACTTATTCTGTTCAGAGTTTAGTGCAAATGAAGCGTGTTTGAATGGAGGAGACATGGAGGTGATTTGCCTGCTCACATGACCCTCCATCAGCAGTTCCTGTATCCACCAATGGAGGGGGCTTACTACATAAAGATTTATACTAAAACATTATTATGAAATTTCTTTTAGTGTTACAGTAATATTACTGCTTCTACACAATGTAAGCCTCCGTTTTCTGAGGCTTTCATGCATGCGACTGTATCCATATTGTGGTCTGCAAAATACGGATACCTGTGTGCAGTCTTCCATTACTAGGAAGGACTATTCTTGTCTGCAATATGATCAAGAATAGGACATGTTCTATAATTTGCAGAATGGACGTATGAATGCAGACAGAACATGGATGATATTTGTTTGCTGTCCGTTTTCTTTGTGGACCCATATAAATGAATTTGCATGCAATTAGCAAAAAATGCTGATCGGACATGGATACAAATATGGTCATATGCATTTGGCCTTGAATATTGTGACCAGTCCCGCCCATCAGTGGCCTCCATATGTGTACACTGCGGACAGACACTAGCACTAGCAGTGAATAGATGCTGCTGATGGACAGGACTGGCTGTAACGTGCCGCCCCCCAGGACACAATCGGGGTCCCAGTGTGTAGGAAACGCCGAGTAATGATGCGGCCTTAATAGTTTCTGTGTGCCATGGTGCTACTACCTGTATACCATCTCTCCCCAGGACCAGGCTCTGCAGCATTTAAAGGAGTTGTAGGAAAATAAGTCGAGTCCAGACTTGATAAAGTTCAACAATTTTACTTGAATAAACTTGCATCCAGAAAATATTTGATCTTTCTCTGGCTCCAGCAGGTTTAAGGGTAGACTGGCAGGTGAACTTAAATACTTGGCTTTATATCTCTGCTGTGCTAATCTCTGACTTTATGACAGCTCTGTACCTTTGAGTGGGGTGCCTTTTGGTGTTGACGTGATATTCTGTCCATAAACTGCAAGGGGTCATGGTGCTCTATGAGCTGCTTCCCCTGGAAGACTCCTGCTGCAGGAGGGGTGGAGGGCGTTCCCCTCACTGTGCCATGTCTTGTCTCTTTCCAATTCTTCTATCAACTCCTTATAGCTTCCTGCAACTCTTCCCTTGGTAGGAAGCAGGACTAGCCTACTTTGGCCCAAAAGGGGGAGAATGGAATGGTAAGTTCCATTATATCTAAAGATACTCTCTCTGCCAGATACACTGCCACCTGCTGGACAACCAGGCATATTACATGTAATAACAGTTGCATAACAATATTCTTAAGGCACAATATCAAAGGACCTGGAATAAATACACAGATGACATTATTTGTTTGCTATTACAGACAGTAGGAGGGTGAAGGAATGATAGTGCCCACTCTGGGGTACTACATGGCCACATGACACTTCAAGGTGAACTGCGGTGCCAGCACCTGCTAGCAGACATGATTAGGCATCGGACATTTGCGTGGATGCTTTAATAAAACCTATTCCTAACTCCCGGTATGTGGCTACTAGTAATATATAGCTGCCAACCCCTTTAACTCCAATCCCGGCAAGTTGCAGCTGTCAAGGCTGAGCATAATGGGGCACACTTACTATAGTGTTTGCGCCTGTTTTCAGTTGAAAAAATGTTTTTAAAAGTCTTGTTTTATTAGTCACATTTACTAATAATATTGAGCCTGTTTTGGGGGCTTCTGTGCCTCGTTTTACTATTTTGAAGTTTTACATTAACTCAGGAGTTGTTAAATGTTGAAAAACTATTCATACCTCTTGAAATTTTCTGCATTTTTTTCATGGTACATCCACAAAATTAAATGTAATTTATGATTTTATGTGATAGACCAACACAAAGTAGCAACTGTGTGAAGTGAAAACAAAATGATACATGATTTCTAATAAATAAAAATCTGGAAAGTGTTGGGTGCATTTATATTCAACCACCCTGAGTCAATACTTCGTAGGACCACCTTTTGCTGCAATTACAGCTGCAGGTCTTTTGGGGGTATGTATCTACCAGCTTAGCCTTGTCACATCTTGAGGCTGACATTTTTGCCCATTCTTCTTTGCAAAATAGCTCAATCTCAGTCAGATTGGATGAAGAACAGTATAGGCCATCAATATCTGTATAGGCCATCAATATCTGATCGATTGGGTTATGACACTTCACAACCCATGATCACCTGTTCTATTGAAGTGAACTGGAACAGCACTGCAGTAACCAGCTACGTCCACTACACAATGGATGGAGCTGTGTAGTTCTGGTGCCAGAGCTTCTTGGGAACAGCTGATTGGTGGAGGTGAAGGGTGTCAGACCACTGCCAATCAGATATTAATGGCCTATTTTGACGATAGGCCATCAATATAAAAATCCTTTGTTTTTGCTCTTGAGCACTGCCATTAAAAAGTTTATGAAACATAAGTTCAATGAAACAAAAGGCATAAAAGAGTATCGGGGTTATTTGTAAAATGACTTTCATATTAAAACTTCCATTAAGTAGTTTTTTTTAATTTTCTTGAAATATTATTTTAAAGTGTCTGTAAAAATGGTTACAGTTTGATCAGACCTGCGACTTATTCACAAATGATGCCTAAGGACCCTTGCAGACGAGCGAGTATTGCCGTGTGGGTCCAATGCGTTATGTGAACGCATTGCGCCAGCACGGAATCCGGACCCATTCTGTGTACACGAGCGGTGGTTGTCACGCATCACTTTTGTGTTGTGTTAAAATCACATTCTATATTCTGCGATTTTCACGCAACGCTGGCCCCATAGAAGTGAATAGGTCTGCGTGAAAATCGCATCTGCAAGCAAGTGCGGATACGATTTGCACGGATGGTTGCTACGAGATGTTGTTTGTAAACATTCAGTTTTTATCACGATCGTGCAAAACGCATTACATCGCATTGCACCCGCGTGATAAAAACTATACAACTGTACTTGCTTGCGAAATCGCACAGTTTTCCCTGAACGCATCCGCAACGCATCAGGACCTAATACACTGACGCTCGTCTGCATGGGGCCTAACTGTTTTATGTAAGGATTATGTCCTTTATGAATTGTGCTAATAAAATACATGGATTATCTTATGCTGTCTGGTTATTTGGTTTCATACATATGTATAATACATTGGACTCGAGAACATCTAGAAAAAAATATTGAGATAAAGTATAGGAAGGACATCACAAGTAATAAAGAGCAGCCAGTATGGCAGGCGTATATGAACATTTCTTTCACACATACATATACTGTATAATTATTATAGTGCTGTAAATCAGAATGTAACTACATAATCCAAAACAGCTAAGTGACTCTAGTGGATGTCATTTCCACAAAACTGCGTAGTTATTTAATATATAAAATGTCTATGTCTCACTGAAGATCTCACAATTGGTGAACCGATTTTTAGCTTTTATCATGCTGTATGCACCTCCAGATTTTGACCACTAGGTGTCAGCACTAAACTGAAAAATATGTAGTAAGCAAATTGGGCAACTTTATTATGGCCTAGACTTGTTTCATGTAAGCTTCATGATTAAATAACTTAAAGGGGTTGCCCAATATTTTTTTTAAATGGACACTGTAATAATAATAATCATTATTAATATTATAACAAAATAATATAAAATAACATAGTAATTATAATAAAAATATAATAGTAATAATAATACTTGGCAATTAGAGGCCCCCTTCGTTTCCAGTACGGCCCCATTATACAATATATTTCCTGCAACAATGTCTTCCCTGTATTCTGCACACTTGTGAGGAGATAAAAAAAAAAAAATTAAATTAATTCGGCGAGCCTTAAAGGGAATTAGTCACCAGCGACCTCCCTGTCCAACTGTTTGCATAGACGCATAGCTATAGTTTACCTGGCTGGATTTTATTTGATGATCTGAGGCTCTGTTCACCAGTTATGATTCTTTTCCTTAATATGCAGATAAGGCCTTTGGTGCAATGAGGGTGTCACTATTGCTCTTGTTGCACCCAAGCTCCACTCCTTTTGGTGGCTAGACCCTCCCTTGCTGCTTTGATTGACAGGGCCAGGCAGTGGCAAAGCAGCGAGAGAGGGGCTGGCCACAGAAAAGTGACTGGGTAGAGCAAGGGTGACGCCCTCATTGCATCGGGAACAGAGCCTGAGATCATCAAAAGTAAAGCAGCATTTTAATCATTTGAACTACAGCTACATGTCTATGAAAACAGAGGGACAGAGAGGTGAGAGGTTGCTGGAGACACATTGCCATTAACCCCTTCAGGACCAAGCCACTTTTCACCTCAAGGACCAGGACATTTTTAGCAAATCTGACCATGTGTCACTTTATGTGGTAATAACTTTAAAACGCTTTTACTTATCCAGGCCATTCTGAGACTGTTTTCTCATCACATATTGTACTTCATGACAGTGGTAAAACTGAGTTAAAATATTTCAAATACCAAATTTACCAAAATTGGGAAAAATTAGCAAATTTCCAAACTTCAATTTCTCTACTTTTATAATAGATAGTAATACCTTTAAAAATAGTTATTACTTTACATTTCCCATATGTGTACTTCATGTTTGGATCATTTTGAAACTGACATTTTATTTTTTTGGGCCGTTACAAGGCTTAGAAGTTTAAAAGCAAATCTTGAACTTTTTCCAAAAATTTCCAAAACCCACTTTTTAAGGACCAGTTCAGGTCTGAAGTCACTTTGTGAGGCTTACATAATAGAAACCACACATAAATGGCCTAATTTTAGAAATGACACCCTCAAGGTATTCAAAAGCTTATTTTACAAACTTTGTTAAGCTTTAGGTGTTCCACAAGAATTAAAGGAAAATGTAGATTAAATTTCAGAATTTCACTTTTTTGGCAGATTTTCCATTTTAATCCATTTTTTCCAGTAACAAAGCAAGGTTTAACAGCCAAACAAAACTCAATATTTATTGCCCGGATTCTGTAGTTTACAGAAACACCCCATATGTGGACGTAAACTGCTGTACGGGCACACGGTGGGGCGCAAAAGGAAAGGAACGCCATATGGTTTTTAGAAGGCAGATTTCACCGGGACCCCAAAAAAGACCCCATTTTGGAAACTACGGGATAAGGCGGCAGTTTTGTTGGTACTATTTTAGGGTATATATGATTTTTGGTTGCTCTATATTACACTTTTTGTGAGGCAAGGTAACAAAAAATAGCTGTTTTGGCACCGTTTTTATTTTTTTGCTATTTACAATGTTCATCTGACAGGTTAGATCATGAGGTATTTTTATAGAGCAGATTGTTACAGATGCGACAATACCAAATATGATTACTTTTTTTGGTTGTTTGTTTTAGTTTTATATATATGTTTTAGTATCTCTGTATTCTGAGAGCCATAGTTTTTTTTTAATTTTTGGGAGATTGTCATAGGTAGGGTCTCATTTTTTACGGGATGAGATGATGGTTTGATTGGTATGATTTTGGGGTGCGTATGACTTTTTGATCGCTTGCTATTGCACTTTTTATGATGTAAGGTGACAAAAAATGGCTTTTTAGACACCGTTTTTTTTTTTTTCGGTGTTCACCTGAGGGGTTAGATCATGTGATATTTTTATAGAGCAGGTCGTTACGGACGTGGCAATACTTAATATGAATACTTTTTTATTTTATTTTTGCATTTAACACAATTAAAGCATTTTTTTTAAACAAAAAACATGTTTGACTGTCTCCATAGTCTGAGAGCCATAGTTTTTTTTTTTTTCGGTGATTGTCTTAGGTAGCGGCTCATTTTTTGTGGGATGAGGTGATGGTTAGATTGGTACTATTCTGGGGGGTCATACGCCTTCTTGATCGCTTGGTGTTTTTTAGCACAATTTTTATTTTAGTTTTTTTGACGGTGTTCATCTGAGGGGTTAGGTCATGTGATATGGTGATTCCTAATATGTCTACTTTTCTTATTTTCTGTATTTTTTACAAAAAGGACGCTTTTTTTTTCGAATTTATTTGAAACTTTAATTTTTTTATTATAAATACTTTTTTTCACTTTTTTTTTACTTTTTATATTTGTTCCACTTTGGGACTTTTCAGGGTTTGATCCCTGTTTCAATTCAGTACGTATTATTGCGTATTGTACTGAATTAAACTGTCAGCGTCTTGACAGTTGCCTAGGAGACCCAGCCCTCAGGCTGGATCTCCTGGGCTTCCGTAGCTGGCAGGCTCCGATGCCTGTGGAGGGCATCGAGGCTGCCATGGCAGCCATCAGCCCCCTGTCAGCGTAGCGCGGGGGGGCGAGGAATCAGAGAGAGCCCCCTCCTTCTGTAAACCTCGCACGTGCCGCTGTCAGCGCTGACCGCGGCATGTGAAAGGGTTAATCCGCCGGCATCACTGCATACAGCGATGCCGGCGGATGCAGCAGGGGCCTGGCCTATCAGTCACAGTCTGGTCCATTCTGCGGATCGGGTGGGTGCAGCTCCTGCACCAGCCCGATCACATCACGTACATGCACTTGAGGATGCGGCAAGAAGCCGCATTCCCTCAGGTACATGTACGTGATAATGCGGGAAGGGGTTAAAGGCTATGTAGACCTTTGGGGATATTTATTTTTATTATTTCATTGTATTCATTTTAAGCTAAAAATCATTTTTAAATTGGGCTTTATTTCAAATATAGAACCCTTTTTTCTGTATAGGGCTGCGATGTTCGAACAGAGGGATCTGAATTTTCTCTCTGCTCTGTCAGCCAGCTAATCTGATGGACTCCTTATCTCTGCTCCCAGAAACACTGATTATAGTTCATTTCTTATCTTACTGATAAGAATGTGGCTTAAATTAATGTTTATGACCTCATAGTAAATTAAAGATAAGGTTTATTAGATGGTGGTTCAAAATGAAAATAAAAAGTAAGATTCACACAGCTAGACAAACAGTTAACCTTTTGTGACAGAACGGCTGAATATTTTTAAGACCAACTGAAAAAATATTTTTGGATTAAAGCTGCTATATTAAGGGGTTCACTGTGGTAAACTACAATGCCTGTGCAGTTGTATCTTATTTAAAGGGAATGTGTCATCAGAAAATGACCTATTATTTAAATCAAGTTTTTATGTGAAACATATTTTTTAGGATTTTTGGTCATTTTATTTGTAATTTTCCATATCCCTATCTATATTACAACAAAACCCTAAAATTCAGAAATTTTGACAATGGCCACAAGGCCTAAAATATGTCAAGACTTCATGTGCTTTGAGAGCAGCCACATGGGCTATAGACTCAGTGGACAGGAGGGCACCCCATTGCCTTCTATGGGAGATTTTTCCAATGCATGCTCTGTTCAAAAGTCAAGAGGGAGTAGATACGCTTTTATATCACCTATTGTAAATGGTGGATCCTGTGTTATCTACAGTTGTTACTTGTCATTGTAATTTTGTCTGTGATAATGCGATAAGTAATTGAAAGTTACATGTACAAAACACGAAGGCTTAGTGGTCAGTATGAAAATTGCTGAATTTTAGGATTTTTTCAAACATGTTTAGTGACATGGAAAATTAATACAAAACTACAACAACAATCTAAAAAAATGCTTAATATAGAACTGTCATTTAAAAGATAGATTTTTTCGATTGCACGTTCCCTTTACAGGTATCTTATCAAGCCATGCAAAAAGTCACAAAATAGGGCTGTGCAATTTTTTTGCTCTTTGCACAAAAAATGGTATAGCTGCTAGTACCATAAGCTTGGTCTCGTTGAAAAGTTTAGATTCTCTGTTACAGACAATGGTTGTGGAACCACTGTGCCAGCCAATTGATTTGGCTGTGGGCTTTACATCATGTCTTTTCCTGTTGGCTCCCTGGTATTCACTCTTTAACCCCTATTACAGAGATCTTGTCTTCGCTGCAGCGAACGCACCAAGCCAATACCTCTTGGAGTAGTCTTTGTGTTGTTTGCTTTTGAGCCATGGGGATCAGGTACGCCGATGCATGGCACTATGGGAACAGGCAAACTCATAGTTGATAGGCGGAGATCAGGGCAGGCAGAGTTGTGAGAATCAGTGAAACAGTCCAAAGGTCAAGGCAGGCGGCATAGGAACAGTTCGGTGAACAGGCATGGATCAGGTCAGAATCCAGGAATCAGGCAGAAGTCGTACACAGGCAAACAAACAGATTATAACAAGCTAAAATGACCTATGGCTAAGCAAGGGGTGGAACACACAGCCCATATATAGGAGACCTGATTAGCTCATTAGTCAAGCAGCTACACACAGAGCAAAAGGGGAATTAACCCTTGCAAAGTTGGTCAGCACATCCTTCTGTGCAGTTTCGCATCACCATAGCTGAAAATACTAAATCATTCAAAAACGCAATGCAGCAGTACTCTGCAAACACAGAATATATGATATAATGCTATACTTACTATATGAATAAACATGAAGTAGTTAGCAAAGATATTTTGATCAAAATCATTTGCGCCCATCCACCACAGCAAGGGGACCTCTGTATTCTTTGGAGGCCAGCTGGCACCAGGAGAGGTAGTATACAGAATGGGTCCAGTATATATGTGGAGCTTGCTTCTCCTAAATTCATTGGAGGCTGGCTTGAACTAAAAGAGGTACAATTTAGTGTAGTTTCCCATTAAAAAGAGGTCACCGTAATGTACTGGATGGGCACAAATAATTTAGCGCAAAATATATTTGCAAAGTACCTCTCATTTATTCATATAGTTAGTATAGTGCCCATCCACTACATTATGGTGACCTCTTTTTACACTAAATTGTACCTATTTTAGTTCAAGCCAGCCTCCAATGAATTTAGGAGAAGCAAGCTCCACATATATACTGGACCCATTCTGTATACTACCTCTCCTGGTGCCAGCTGGCCTCCAAAGAATACAGAGGTCCTCTTGCTGTGGTGGATGGGCGCAAATGATTTTGATCAAAATATATTTGCTAACTACTTCATGTTTATTCATATAGTAAGTATAGCATTAGGTCATATATTATGTGTTTGCAGAGTGCTGTTGCGTTGTGTTTGATTTTGTGTTTTTGTCCATGACGATGTGTACCTGCACATTAAGATATTCTGGCTAACTTTGGTTTTTGTTTTTGCAGTGGGCAATTGGAGATGTGGCTGTATCCATTTTGGTAGTGCACTCCTGACTAACCCATCTTTCCCACAGGCTTATTTAATTAGACTACTGCAAAGTGAGGTGATGTTCAGTGAATTGTATTACTAATATACACACACAGGAAACCTGCACCCAGGATCGCTGTGGAAGGACTGGAACAATGACAGACAGTGAGTGGAGCAGAACCTGTGCCCACCTAGGAGCACGTGACAGCGACGGCCACTAACCATCATTGTAACATTCTTGGCTATTAAACAAGACCTTATATTTTCAATGAGAGGAGGAGCATGCACAGCTATATGTACCACCTTAGGCGACCCTGATTAGGTGGTACATGTAGCTGTGCGTGCTCCTCCTGGTTGCTTGATGCACACAGAGGTGACTAGGAGCAGCACACTATTTGTACAGGGTCTGCTCTCCTGAATATAGATTCCCATACAGCATAGGTAGGTTTAGAGTAGGACCTGTCTGACTGAGACCACCTTGGCGCTGGTAGGCGGGCATAGATGTGTTTTCATCAAAATATATTGACTAAAAGTCTCAGATTTTATTATATCAGAGTGAGGGCTTAGTCCATATGTTGTGCTTTCATCTATTGTGTTAGTGCATTATTTTCTGGGATTTTAGTATTACCGGCTAGGCCAGTGGTTTACCAGTCAGATTGCAAATGCTCCTTGTTCAGTTTTGCAGTGTTGAGTTATCCATATTTATTAATGTATGCAGAATAACAGTGTGTATATTTCATCCATAGATACTGCTCATGCTAAAAGAAATGTTTTTCCAGAAAAAATGTAGTTCGACATTTGAGTCCTACACTGGTCCTTTATCAAGACATATATGGACTGATGCTGAGAGGCTCGCTGTTGCTGAACAAGAAGTGCTACATTTTTTGAACTATGTATTGTGGATTGGAAGATCCTTCCATCAGGTACCTGAGTGATAAAGAGGAGAACGGTACCACTATATATATTTTCTGTACCATCTATAGATATGATCCATCCTGTCTTATCTGGTGCTGCAATGGGTTTAATATTCTCTCCTCGGCACCACTGATGTCTGCTGCAGTGAAGCCACCATTAATGAGGCGCCTGTAACTATGAGGTCGTTATTAGGATAGGAGTGTGTGATTGGCTCTTCACCACTACTGGTTGTCATAAATTAGCATCCGGTCCAACCCACCTCACCCCTGCCAGAGGGGTGGCAGGGGTATAATATTAAACCATTTAAAAATACAGCATACACACAAAAAACAAGCCCTTATGACTATGTGAGTGGAAAAATAAAAAACTTATGGGCACTTATTGTGAATCTCATTGGGACCAGGGACCATGTGAGTATCTCCATGTGAGCTCTACAGATATAACAGATGATTCATTTTTCAGCTTTGTCAGGCAACCATTTGGTCTTTGTTGGACCTTGATCCAGACTATTTAGGATGCAGGGGCGTAACTATAGGGGAAGCAGGGGAAGCGGCTGCTTTGGGGCCCTGACCCATGGCCTTATTAAAATGAATGGAACTGATTTTCAGTTGCAAAAAACAGTTTCTGCAACAAAATCTGCCATGTGTGAATGCACCCTTAGATGGAAGTTACAACTGGAATTTCCCAGCATTTCTTTTCCCTGTTTCTTTACCCTGTGAGACTCAAATCAAAATTCTCAGATGACTTTGAGAAACTCAAGGATATGCTTGAAATACTGCAATTCTTACTTTTTTCTCAGGACCTTTCTAGAATCTTTTAAACAAACATTCGACGTGAGTGTCAACACGCCATCAGAAGTGTTTGTGCTGTACCAAAGAAACACATTGCAATAAAGTCATTGGACTACATCACTGACATCAAAACGTAACAATGAAGTCTGATGGTAAACTAGAGAACATTTGTGAAGATGTTCATGACATCTACTATGTTCCCACAGAATTTAGGAAATGATTCAATGCTTGACCTAAATGTATTAAAAGATTACCAAAGACAAGCAATTAACATTATTTATGATAGAAGACGGCTTATAAAATCAAGCTCAAATTTTCAAACACGATATCATATTCCTCAACATGTTAGATCATAGATTTAGGAATGTTTTCTTTGGCATATTTACTGCCATTTGCTAGTAAATATTTTACCCCAAATAGCCTCTAGAAGCCTATCTTCTCTTTTCTGACAGCTCATCCTCTTCTAGAATCTCATGTCCTCCTTTTTAGGCAGCTCATCATTGCCTCCTTTCTAGCTGCTCTTCTCCTCAGCTCATCTCCTTCTTTCTGACAGCTCTTTCTCTCTTCTAGATTCTAATTTCCTCACTTCATGGAGCTCATTGTTGCTTTCTTTCTGGTAGTACATCATCTCCTTTCTTCTGGCAGATCTTGTCCTCCCTCCTAGCAGCTCATCTCCTTCTTTCTGACAGCTCTTCCTCACTTCTAGAATTTCATCTCCTTTCAGGCAGCTCATGTCCTTCCATTTGGCAACTGATCTCTTCTCACTTGTAGTCAATCCCTGACCCACTATTAGCACCTCTGTTCATCTAGTGGTATATTAACCTTTCTTAACAGCACATCTAGAATGACATCACAGGGTCAACCAATACATTTGAATACATACAACTGACATGTAATTTTACTCAAATAAATTTCCAGTGCAAAGTTGATATTTTGTAGAAAAATAAATGTCAGAATTTTGACGTGACCCAATTCCAGGGGTAGGTTGAAATGCTGAACAGTTGAGAAAGTCATTGCAACTGAAGAGGTCTATAGCCCTTTGTGGTTTCTGTGCAACTACCTGTGCACTAATGAACAATGGATCCCTTCCTTAAATGAAAATGAATGCTAAAAGTAAACAAGAAATATACTAATCCTTAGGCCTCATGCACACGACCATATGTGTTTTGCGGTCCACAATGACGTTCCGCATGGCTTCCATTTTTTTTGCGGATCCAATGTAATAATCCCTATCCTTGTCCGCAAACTAGAAAAAAATAGGACATGCTCTATTTTTTAGCGGAAAGGAAAAACGGACATACGGAAATGGAATGCACACGGAGTACCTTCTGTTTTTTTCCTGAACCCATTGAAATGAATGGTTCAGCATATGGTCCGCAAAAAAAAGGAACGGACACGGAAAGAAAATACGTTTGTGTGCATGAGGCCTTACCACAGTCTGTACCACTTTCTGCGTGATCCTTTCAGAAAATCTGCTACAGAGTGAGACTGACTGAAGGAGAGGAGCTTAACAATCTCCTGTCTTACTGGAGACAGAAGACATCAAGGAGGTTCCTGCTCCAGCCACTAGTCTTACAGCTTTTCACAGGACATTTAGGGGAATGATCCCTTCAGGGGGTACTATAGAGGGCATTATAACTACTAAGGGCAATATAGTGGGGCATAATAGCTACTGGTGGCACTACAACTACTGGGAGCATTACAGTGGGCACTATAGGGGGCATTATAACTATTTGGGCACTATAGGGAGCATTCTAACTACAGGAAGCACAATGTGGGCATTATAATTAATAGGAACACTCTAGAGGGCATTGAAACTGTTGGAGAATGTTCTGTAACAATTAATAATTGAATGTATGACTTGTGCAAGTTTAGTAGTCCAGACCTGGGGGTACTACAATATTGTATATAGTTTTGTGTTATGTATTGTTATGTATTTTCATATTATATGGCCGTTACTACCAACAAGTATGTGGATGAAAAGGGTTGCCAAAGAACAGGGCTAACCACCCTTTTTCTCCCCTATTGGTAGGAGTGGGCTGGTCCTGCTTCCTGTCAGGAGGGGGAGTTCCAGAGCCACCTGAGTGTGGAGAGGAAGCACATGTCTGAGCTCCCGCTCGTAAGAGGGAATCATACAGCTTCAAGTAAATCATTGAGAAGACAGATAGCCAAATTCTGACCATGTGTCAAAAATTTGCCATTAACCCCAAAATGCTTATTGTATGCAATGTTTTCTAGATCGTTGTGGACTGGGCACCAACTCCAAATACCAATGAAAGTAGCACAAAACACCTAAATGCTCAGTGGGGCTGCAGAAGGTAAATTGTGTTGTATGTAGAGTTGATGACTGGTATTTTCTACCTGGTTTAGTTTCTGTTAGCCTACATAAAGACACTTGAGTCCTTATAGCTTACGTCCAACTGCCCGCATCCGACCAGGAGTGCGCAGAGATCACGTGATAGCTAGTCTTACGACCGCAAACATCACCTGGCTCCTAGGATACAGGCGTGTGTCAGGAAGTAAGAGACCTGTGCACATCATGCGCGGCATCGGCAGGAATAAACATGGAAATGAAGATGATATGAAGATATATATAGTAATTGTTTACAGTAAAAAAAGTCTATTGCAGCACTCACCTATCTCCAATTTTCAGATGCACGGATGTTGCCTGGACTCGTCTACGAATGAGATTCCAAAGAAGAAGAAATCCAGCTTCTAAAAATCAGATCCTTTATTCCAAAAATCAAAAACGTTTTCCAAACACAGGATAAAAGTACACGGTCTACATGTTTTGGACACTCAGATTACGGTCCTTACTCATATAGTAATTGTGTCTATAAAGTGCTCGTACATATAGGTGACAATATATAGTAACAGATAGTGCATATATCAATACCAAACCAACATGATCATACATATATAGACATTAGATAATTATATGAGTATGTGATCCGAACATAATCATACCCATATAGACATAACATAAAATATATACATAAATAAATCACATAAAAACAAAAAATATTAGCTATCACTTGACCGCAGCGTACCTCCGGTTGTACGAGAGAGGGACGCGGAAATGGTGGGGGACTGGGGCGCATATCATGATGCTGTTACACATCGACATCTAATTACTTCATTATTCTGATGGGATGTTTTGACTGGTGAGCTTCATATTTAAATACAACACATTTTCAAGGAGAGCCGTGCCCCCAGATGAAGGTTTTGCCGAAACGCGTGTTGGGGTGTGCGGTTCTCCTGAGTAGGGATGAGTGATCCTGAACTGCAAAGTTCAGGTTCGTACTGAACTTTACGAGTTCGGGTACCTGGACCCGAACCCCAACTTTTCCACTGAAGTCTGGGTTCGGGTGATTTTATTATTTTCCGTTATGACATGGTTTTATTGGAAAATAGTAGCATTCTTAAAACAGAATGCAAAACAATATGGCCGCTTAGGGGTTAAAAAAACAAACAAACCTCAACTTATCCACTTGATCGCGCTGCAGCAGCTTCTTCTATCTTCACTGAATAGGACCTGTGATGTGCGCGATGATGTCACCGCTCTCTCCCACGTGGTGACGTCGTCATGCATATCGCAGGTCCTTTAGCAGGTCCAGTTCAGTGAAGATAGAAGAATCTGCTTTTTGCGGGGGGTTTTTAACCCCTAAATGGCCATATTGTTTGCCGGTCCCCATTGACTTCAATGGGGTTGGGGGTCAAGTTCGGGTCCCGAACGGGAACCTTGACCTGAAGTTCAGCTGAACCCAGAAAACCCGAACTTCCACAGGTTTGATCATCCCTACTCCTGAGCTAATTATGCATTATGGGTAGGTTACGATTTCCATGATTTATAAACTTGTTATTATTGTAGGAGGGAGTTATTTATGAGATACTGCTTCATTATTGTTTAGCACTGGCTATTGATCTATTGTATTACTTGTTATTGATTATCTATTATTTACCTTGCAGTCTAGTAATTATTCTCTACAGCTACCATCCACTTAGACTACACCTCCATATTGTCCCTCGGGTAGTACCGCACTTTACATTGATAGGATTCATCTCTCATTATTATGTTTTGTATACTAATTTATTAAAGCTTGTTATATGTTTTGAGCTATAAGGACCTACTGTAAGTGTCTGTATGTAGGTTCATTTGTTCATTCAGAGTCAGCTTTAAATACATTTTCTCTTATTTTAGGAGTGTTAATATTTGTTCTTATGTTTGGTAACCCATGTGTGATAATCTGGTTTAGTTCCTTGTAAAGGTTTATTTAAGAGGTGTAGTCACTTTATTATGTGTACATGATGGCTGGCAGCAGACTTGAATCTAACTGGAACAAGAACATTTCCTCTGTGGTTTCTTATGTAACAGAGATGCTGTACAAGGCATGCACTTTTATCGGTAGTGTCAGCATAGTAGATCATGTACACCATGTGAAAATCATCAGAGTAGATTTTCTTTACTTTCCGTATCCGTTCCATTTCTTTGCGGACCGTATGCAGAACAAAAAAAAAAAAAAACGAAGTTACTCTGTGTGCATTCCGTTTACTTATGTCCGTTCTGCAAAAGAATAGAACATGTCCTATTATTGTCCGCATTACAGATTTTTTTTGTGGATCCGTGTTTTGCGGACCCCAAAATACATAGTCATGTGCATAGGTCCAAACTGTGTGAATTTTCAGTATAAATTGCAAAGGGTGAGACCTGGGGCAAATCCATGACAAAATCTGCAAGTAACACATGCGGATTCGGTGTGAAAAGATAGAGAAAACCACGCAAAAATCCATGTGGAAAATCCGCATAAACTACACTGCAGTGCATAAACATTAAGATTATTGAAGTCAATGGTGGAGATTTATCAAAATTGGTGTAAAGAAAAACTGGCTTAGTTGCCCATCTCAACCAATCAGATTCCACCTTTGATTTACCAAAGGAGCTCTGAAAAATGAAAGGTGGAATCTGATTGGTTGCGATGGGCAACTAAGCCAGTTTCCCTTCACCCCAGTTTTAATAAATCTCCCCCAATGTGGATGCAACATGGATAGCACCTGTATTTTGTGGATCTACGATTTTCTGATAGTAAAACGGATACAGTCATGTGAATGTGGTCTTATACTGCCTGAACAGTTTTCTTCAGTAGTATGAAGCTGATCTTACGTTGCCGGCATGTGCCATGTGTGAAAATACATGTACTCTCAACAGATTGACAGATTATAGATTATCAGTATCTGATTGGTGGGGGTCCACAACCGGGGAACCCTGCCAATCAGCTAGTTTAAGAAGGCAGCAGAGCTCCTGTGAGCGCCACAGCTTTCTAACTGCTTACCAAGCACAGCGCCGTACATTGTATTGCTGCTGTGCTTGGTATCGTGCTGCTCCTAGGCCATGTGACCGAAGAACGTATCATCACTGGCTTAGGAAAATCAGAGAGAAGGCTGCGGCGCTCACAGGGGCACCACTGTCTTCTCAAACAGCTGATTGGCAGGGGTCCCGGTTGTCGGACTAACCGAACTAGTGGATAGGTCAATAGTAAAAAAATCTTGGAAAACTCCTTTAACCTATGCTCATTCTCAGGTTACTCCTGCTATGATGATATATAATATATGTACTATATAAATTCTACCCAGGCAGCTTGAGTCCCTCCTCCCAGGTGCAGTACTCTCTGGCAAGTATCTGGTGCATGAAGGCCCTGGTTGCCCTTGCTCCGGACAACTTTGTGGCAACCAAGTAGGAGTAAACCAATCTAGCTTTAAAGATGGTTGGTATGGGTGCTCTAGGATGAAATATTGTGTAGGGTCCAAAGCTGAATGTGAAAAATTCATTTCTTTTTTCACCCAGGAGGACAATACATTATCCATCTTCCACATTTGTATTGGCATAATTTTCTAACTTTCTTTCTAACCTTGTTTTTGACATTGTGTTTTCTGATCGATAGTTTTTTTATGGAAATTATCTGACTGATAATGTATATTGTCTCCGTCCTCATGTAATTCTTTACTTATGTTTAACTTTCAGTGGATGAAGGAGTGCAGTATAGCCAGTCTACAGTGGGAGACATGATGGCTGGAGCTAGAGAGGAGGGAAGTGGTGGTGGTGAGACTAGGGATTTTTTTTTAGTCCTCACGGTAGCTGATCCCTCTCCCCAGCACTCCAGGGGCTCCTTGCATGAAGTGAGTGGAGACACACCCTTTCTTCCATCGAGTCCACACTGGCCAATTGGGGGTTCCTTCCTGGTTTTAGGTGGGTTACACTTGATGTCAGGTAGATTGGTGTAAGGCATGAGGGCAGGAATCATATGGTCCGGCAGATGGATGGTGGAGTCAATAACCAGACCCATGTAGTTAAAATAAATACAGTCTCTGTTTACTGAATAGATGATGGGGATTAGAGTACATGTACTGTAGCATCAATGAGCCCAATTTTCAGGTATATCACAGAATAGGATTTTCCTAATCACTGTGTATAGACAGTAACAATGATGGTTGTAATCCTCCCTGAGTCTTTCTATAAATACACTTTGCAGTCTTCCCAAATAACCAGAGGTATGAAATTCCACACTTATCAACTCTTTCTGCAATGCCCTTCAAAGTGTAGTAGGCGCCGAAGCAATATTCCCTTTTCACATACAACAAGGTCTGTTGCCATCAATGAGTGATTACCTTTTTGTCTTTCTAAGCGTGGCCTTCAAGTGATTCTCAATGATCTCTAAAATGTCTGTTCTCTCTCTAAATGTAGTCTTTGAGTTAAGTTGCTTCTCTCGCAGGCTTCAGTCTCAGGGATGAAGGTCTGCCTGGACTAGGCCTAATTCTCAACAGCTTACACAAACATGTCCTTCTTATAGGCCTACTTACCAAAGACTCAATAGCCAGGAGCGGGACCAGCCTAGCACCCTGGCAACTGCACTAAGACTGCCAGTTTTAACTATTTGTTGTCCATACCTAACCATAAGGATTCACAATATACAAGGTGAAACAGAATACTTTTACAATTAGAGTCCTTAGGCAATAAATCATAACAGTTAATTTTTTAGCAGTGATCCTTTGGGTCACTGCAGGGGCACTGGTTGTGAAATAAGAGATAATTCCCC
This sequence comes from Bufotes viridis, assembly GCA_033119425.1. Lineage (NCBI taxonomy): Eukaryota > Metazoa > Chordata > Amphibia > Anura > Bufonidae > Bufotes > Bufotes viridis. Next base: position 38,381,871 of record CM065597.1, on the reverse strand, counting down.
ACTAGATGACCATGTTGACATTAAAGATAATTCCTTAAGTAGGACAGGGAACGCCCTGCAGGTTTTAGTTTTCTTGGTGTAGTTATCAACCAGGATCTTTGTAGGCAAATGCTTACTGTGTCTTATGAAAACTAGACAGGTGATGGACCAAATGGGTTGCTAATAGATATACAGTAGCATAGACTAGATAAGAAATCAGAGTATAAGGCAGACAACATACAGATAGTCATCAGTCAAGCCAATGTGGAGCAGAAAAATGAACACCTTTATAAATCACAGGAACTAAATGGACTTATGGCTCATTCAAGGACCAAGAGTTTAAGGCAATCTTTAATACTTAGCCTTTCTGAGATATGGCAGAGCAGGGAGGGGGAGGATGTTGCACACAGCAGATCAGAGTGTATGCTGCTATAGGCATATGACTGCAGCAGAGAGGGCAGGTTGCTATAAGGAGGTAAAATAACGTTTTTTTTATTCTTGTCTGTTTTCCTGACCATTATTCCTAAGGAAATGCAGGAAGTGGGAAAACAATGAGAGACACAAAAGCTTCTACTTGAACATAACATTCAGTGGGACTTATTAAGGCATTTGGCATTAGAATAAGCAAAGTCATTTTGAAGACGATATTGTAGGAAGAAGTGGAAAAAATGCAAAAATATTAGGATGTTGTGTCCATTTGAACAGCATTTAGGAAATTTCCTGCCTTTGTTTGCTCTTCAGTTTTCTATGACACCTAATTCCTAATGACCATCCAAATGAGATTCCATCTGGTTTGTCACTTCACATAGTCAGATCATTAGCCCAGCACTGGACAAGCTGATAATCTATTGCAGTGAAGTAATTAGTTGGTATCAGATTAGACACGAATAAAGGACATATTTCTTGGCTGCACTACAGAGGTCAGTCCTTGTATTCGTTTCTGAATTCAAAATGCCTGCGCAAATTATGAAATATGAAAACTAAATGTATATGCCAAGTACACACACTTCTTTTTGGCATAGCTGGAATATATCTTAACCACTTCAGCCCCCCTAGCTTAAACCCCCTTAATGACCAGGCCACTTTTTACAATTCCGCACTACACTACTTTCACCGCTTATTGCTCCGTCATGCAACTTACCACCCAAATGAATTTTGCCTCCTTTTCTTCTCACTAATAGAGTTTTCATTTGGTGGTATTTCATTGCTGCTGACATTTTCACTTTTTTTGCTATTAATCAAAAATTACCGAAATTTTTGCAAAAAAATGACATTTTTCACTTTCTGTTGTAATTTTTTTTTTTTAAACTACATTTCTATATAAATTTTTCGCAAAATTTATTGTTCTACATGTCTTTGATAAAAAAAAAATCCAATAAGTGTATATTTATTGGTTTGGGTAAAAGTTATAGCGTTTACAAACTATGGTGCAAAAAGTGAATTTCGGCATTTTGAAGCAGCTCTGACTTTCTGAGCACCTGTCATGTTTCTTCAGGTGCTAGAATGCCAGGAAAGTATAAATACCCCCAAATGACACCATTTTAGAAAGAAGACACCCCAAAGTATTCGCGGAGGGCATGGTGAGTTCATGTATCATTTCATTTTTTTTCACAAGTTAGCGGAAAATGACACTTTCTGAGGAAAAAAATAAAAATAATAAAGTTTACATTTCTGCTAACTTCTGGCAAAAAAAAATTAAATCTCCCACGGACTCACTATGCCCCTCAGTGAATACCTTGGGGTGTCTACTTTCCGAAATGGGGTCACTTGTGGGGTGTGTTTATTGTTCTGGCATTTTGGGCGGGGCTAAATTGTGAGCAGCCATGTAATAGCTAAAGGTACTCGTTGGAATTTATAGCCCATTTGCGCACCCAGGCTGCAAAAAAGTGTCACTCATGTGGTATCATCGTACTCAGGAGAAGTAGGGCAATGTGTTTTGGGGTGTATTTTTACATATACCCATGTTGGGTGAGAGAAATATCTCTGTAAACTGACAACTTTGTATAAATTTTTTTAAAAAGTTGTCGTTTACAGCGATATTTCTCACACAAAGTATGGGTATATATAAAAATACACACCAAAACTTATTGCCCTACTTCTCCTGAGTACGGCGATACCACATGTGTGACACTTTTTGCAGCCAAATGCACAAAGGGGCCCTAAAACCAATGAGTACCTTTAGGATTTCACAGGGCATTTTTACGCATTTGGATTCCAGACTTCTTCTCACGCTTTAGGGGCCCCTAAAATGCCAGGACAGTATAAATACCCCACATGTGACCCCATTTTAGAAAGAAAACACCCCAAGGTATTCTGTGAGGGGTATGGTGAGTTCATGTAAAATTTTATTTTTTGTCACAAGTTAGTGAAATATGAGACTTTGTAAAAAAAAAATATATATATCAATTTCCGCTAACTTGTGCCAAAAAAAAAAAATTCTCTGAACTTGCCATGCCCCTCACAGAATACCTTGGGGTGTCTTCTTTCCAAAATGGGGTCACATGTGGGGTATTTATACTGCCCTGGCATTTTAGGGGCCCTAAGCGTGAGAATCCAAAATGCGTAAAAATGCCCTGTGAAATCCTAAAGGTACTCATTGGTTTTAGGGCCCCTTTGCGCATCTTGGCTGCAAAAAAGTGTCACACATGTGGTATCGCTGTACTCAGGAGAAGTAGGGCAATGAGTTTTGGGGTGTATTTTTACATATACCCATACTGGGTGTGAGAAATATCGCTGTAAACGACAACTTTTAAAAAAAATGTATACAAAGTTGTCAATTTACAGAGATATTTCTCTCACCCAGCATGGGTATATGTAAAAATACACCCCAAAACACATTGCCCTACTTCTCCTGAGTACAGCGATACCATATGAGTGACACTTTTTTGCAGCCAAGATGCGCAAAGGGGCCCTAAAACCAATGAGTACTGTTTAGGAGGGCATTTTTACGCATTTTTCTTCTCACGCTTTAGGGCCCCTAAATTGCCAGGACAGTATAAATACCCCACATGTGACACCATTTTGGAAAGAAGACACCCCAAGGTATTCCGTGAGGGGCATGGCGAGTTCATAGAAGATTTTTTTTTGGCGCAAGTTAGCGGAAATTGATTTTTTATAGTTTTTTCTCATAAAGTCTCCCTTTTCGCTAACTTTTGAGAAAAAGTTAAATTTTTCATGGACTCGCTATGCCCCTCAGCGAATACCTTGGGGTGTCTTCTTTCCAAAATGGGGTCATTTGTGGGGTGTTTGTACTGTTCTGGCTATTTGGCCGGGGCTAAATTGTGAGCAGCCATGTAAAAGCTAAAGGTACTCGTTGGAATTTGGGCCCCTTTGCGCACCCAGGCTGCAAAAAAGTGTCACTCATGTGGAATCGCCGTACTCAGGAGAAGTAGGGCAATGTGTTTTGGGGTGTTTTTTTTACATATATCCCATGCTGGGTGAGAGAAATATCTCTGTAAATTGACAACTTTGTATAAAATTTTTTAAAAAGTTGTCGTTTACAGCGATATTTCTCACACAAAGTATGGGTATATGTAAAAATACACCCCAAAACACATTGCCCTACTTCTCCTGAGTACGGCGATACCACATGTGTGACACTTTTTGCAGCCAAGATGCGCAAAGGGGCCCTAAAACCAATGAGTACCTTTAGGATTTCACAGGGCATTTTACGCATTTGGATTCTCACGCTTTAGGACTCCTAAAATGCCAGGGCAGTATAAATACTCACAAGTGACCCATTTTGGAAGAAGACACTCAAGGTATTCCGTGAGGGGAAAGGCGAGTTCACAGAAAAAAGAAATTTGGCACAAGTTAGCGGAAATTGATATTTTTTTTTTTTTTTTTTTACAAAGTCTCATATTCCACTAACTTGTGACAAAAAATTAAATTTTACATGAACTTACCATACCCCTCACGGAATACCTTGGGGTGTCTTCTTTCTAAAATGGGGTCACATGTGAGGTTTTTGTACTGCCCTGGCATTTGAGGGTCTCCGCAATCATTACACGTATGGCCAGCATTAGGAGTTTCTGCGATTCTCCTTATATTGAGCATACGGGTAATTAGATTTTTTTTTTCCGTTCAGCCTCTGGGCTAAAAAAAAAAAAAAATGAACGGCACAGATTTCTTCATTCGCATTGATCAATGTGGATGAAAAAATCTCTGCCAAAATCAGTGACTGCGGTGCGGTGGGCTGGGCGCTAACTACCTAACAAGTAGCTAACTAACTGGCGGTGATAAGGGACCCTTATGCCCCATTCACACGTCCGAAATTCTGTTTGCGGAACGGAATTGCGGACCCATTCATTTCTATGGGGACAGACTTTGTCCCGCTCGGATCCGGAATTGCGGATCCGCACTTACGGGTCTGCATTTCCGTTCCGCAAAAATATAGAACATGCCCTTTTCTTGTCCGCAATTGCGGACAAGAAAAAGCATTTTCTATATATTTCTGGCAATGTGCGGATCTGCAAAATGCGGAAAGCACATTGACGTTGTCCGTGTTTTGCAGATCTGCGCCGCGGATCCGTGGAACAGATCTGTGGATCCGTGGATCCGCGGATCCGCAAAACACATATGGACATGTGAATAGAGCCTTACAGGGGGGTGATCAGTGACAGGGGGGTGATCAGGGAGTCTATATGGGGTGATCAGGGGTTAACAAGGGGTTAATAGTGGTTATAAAGTGAGGGTGGGGGGGGGGTTAGTGTAGTGTTTGGTGCAACTTTACAGAGTTACCTGATCCTCTGGTGGTCGATCCCAGTAAATGGGACCACCAGAGGACCAGGTAGCAGCTATATCAGACGCTGTTCACAAAACAGCGTCTGATATAGCTCTTTGATTGTAATTTATTTACATTTACAGCCTGCCAGCGATGGATCATTGCTGGCAGGCTGTAGTATAACTGCAGAGCCGCGCTGCGTGCGCGCGTTCACAGCAGATCTCGCCTCTCGCGAGATGATGCACGGATGCGTCCAGGAGGAACAAACTTGCCACCGCCTGGACGCATCCGTGCGTTCAGCGGTCGGCAAGCGGTTAAAGGAGGTTGTCTGATCGTTATTTGTTTTCTAAAGGGTCAAAAAGGCTTAAAAAAAAAGTAGTAATAATCACTTCACAGATCTTCTGCCACACTGTTTAAGTACTTCCTAGGTGCCCCGCTGGTCTCTACTTTCTGGTCTGTCTTGACAGGGAAATGTGACCACTCAGCCAATCATAGTCTGCCACTGGGGTGCAGTGAGTGTGACTTATTTGATTGTTTTTAAACCATTAGATGGGGCTGTGTATCTTCTCCTCAGCAAGGAGGAGGAGTCAGAAGAGTCTAGAGGAAATTAGAACCTAGACATTGATGAGAGCAGAGCTAGTTGAACCCAGCTCTAGATTAAATCAGCCAGAGACATGCCAACCAGATAGAAGAGTGGATCCAGATCCAGATCTATCCATAAAGAGACATACCAGAAGGAAGGAGGTGTCATGAGAGGTCATGTGGAGAAATGATGTCTGACCACTAAGCCTCCATAGCCATGTGTCTAGGAGATTAAAGGGTAACTGTCATATTTTTTCTTATTTGCTAGTTTATTAGAGCTTGGCATGTATACTTGAGTTAGTCAATGATTGTCAAAAGATCTGTAAGATCTGTAACCTTATAATAACAGTTTTCATTAATGTCCTCTGTCCGTTTCCACTGCTCCCTTAAAAGACAGTTGCTATGGTTTATCTGTCTCTGGCTAATTGTAAACAGGAAGACAGAGGGGCGGTCCTTCACACTGCATGCCTGCATTAGGCTTCAGAGTGAGGAGGCGTGTCTCACAGTAATCCAATCTGATTGGCTGGCAGGGAGCTGCTGGATACAGCAAGTGTGTATGGGAAGTGAGGGAAAGCAGTTTTGGCCTCAGAGAACTGGCAGAGGAGCCATCTTGAGAAGGTCCTCATATTGTAAATGTTTAAACCATAACTAAGGGAAAAACTCAAGGAAAACAGTGGTATGTGAAGAAACTAAAAATTGCTTTATGCATAATGCTGCTGTAGCAGTAACATGTGCTAAAATTGATTTTTGTATGAAAACATGACAGTTACCCAAAGTCTTATGGTGTCTGGACATGCCTGATGAGCAGATTGACCATCTGCATAGGAAAAAGAAATCCATATCTTGCAGTGGACATTTGTGAAGACATTTATTATGAATACCATAACCTGTCTAAAAATGTGCAGCACTATGGCTGACGTTAGGGACTGCCCTGGGGTTGCATTGCCTCACATAACATTCAATTTATTCTGCAGTTATGTCCTTGCTGCTGACCCAAGGTTTTTTCCATCTGCCCTTTGGCTGCAGAGGTTATGTTTTATTGATGTGACATCACCACTGCAACCGGTTAAATAGATCCTGGCATAGGCGTGCGCAGGGGGTATGCCGGGTGTTCCTCGGTACACCCTAATAGGTGACGAGATATGTTGGAAGGGAACAAGGAACTTGGAGCCCACTGCACAGCTGCTCCGGTCCGGGACCCACCCATACGGTTATATAACGCATATAAAAAAGAAGTATGTTATGTACCCTGTCCCACAGTGCTACTGCTACCCCTACTCAGTTGTCCCCACTCCCCTGTATAATGTACCCTGTCACACATTATAAAGAAGAAGTATGTACCCTGTCCCACAGTGCTACCCTTCCTCAGTTGTCCCCTGTATTACCCGGATACCCCTCAGTTATATAATATAACTGAGGGGTGTCAGTCAGGGTAAATTATACAGGGGGTAATATAACTAGGGGTATCAGGGTACATGAGGGCCGGGGTAATATAACTTAGGAGGGCTATCACACATTATACAGGGGTAATATAACTTATATTACCCCTGTATTATGTCCCTGACAGCCCTCCTCAGTTATATTACCCCTGTATAATGTACCCTGATACCCCTCAGTTATATAATATAGGGTAATAAAAAAAAATGTTTGTTTATATTGATTATTATATGAGTGCGGGTCTGAATGTATGCAGAGTGTATTTGTGTATATATACGTGTGTGTGTATGTGTATATAATATATATACATACATACATACACACGCGGCGTGTATGTTTGTGCTTTAGGGTGCACACCCTATTGCAATATGCTGCGCATGCCTATGGATCCTGGCCAAGAGAACCAGTATGCTTTGCAGAGTCTATTACAGAGTTTATTATAGGCGGATCTCGAGGGTTGTCCAGTTTCCTCCTGAAACAGCCCTTTAATACATCCCCCCTTTACTTTTTAAAAATATTAGTAAATCTACCCGATTGTTTTAGACAATGTGTCACAGTACACCCCATAACAACCAGCCCTTTTATCCTGAGATCTCCAATCACATATGATAACAGATTTTATTGACGGTCTTGCTCTTTAAGAAGATCTTTGTGAGGGTAAGCAACATACATGCTAAGGCTGGCATGCCTGAATACATTATAATGAAGATTTACATAATAATAAAAATAATATATTTTAATACTTTTTTGATTCAATAAACATCACAGTCATACACTATATATAATCCATATATTATTAATCATAGGGTAATTTCATGCTTCATTACCATGGAAAAGGAAGAGATACAAAATTATTGACAACGTTAGATATTTCCTCTTTGTATTACGTAATGGATCTTCCTCCTGTTTTCTTACCAGAGTATGTAACATCTGTGCTGTCCTCCAGCAGCGAAATTCCTCCCATACATCATCCGACAGGTAAACTGTACTTCCCAAGTACAAACTAATGCTCTGTTCAGAGTTTGCAACTTGTTTTGCGTCCCAAAAAGTCACAAAACCATATTTTTCAGTTTTCTGAAGATGGAATTCTGAAGTACAGGACATGATTAATTCCCGCTGTAAAGGTGGGTGTGGAACCATAGTATTAACTAACCGTTTTGACATTGCATTATTCTAGATGTATTCTGGATTTTCCTTTTTTATTCCTATACAGGGATCTGGTGTTCACTGCAGGGGAGCCACCAGGCCACTACCTCTTGGAATAGTTCCGATGTAGTTGGCAGCTCACCCAGGGGGTCAGAGACTCTGGTGTGAAGATCCAAGGAAAACAGTTCAATGTCAGGGCAGGCAGAGTTTGTGTGTATCCATAAAACAAGTCTGAAGTCAGTGCAGGCATCAGTAGGTCAATATAGTAAACAGGCAGACAAACATAAAACCACACCTCCCAGTGGGAATGGTGCCTTAAATACCCTGAGTCCGCCAGTCATAGGCTAAGAAAGTATTAGGGTGTGCGTGCACTGGTTCTTTAAGGCAGTGGACAGGACGGGAGGGGTAAGGCAGTGCCCGTGCCTGTTCAGGAAAGAAGGGCAGTAGGGCAAGGGCCACTGTACTAACACCCCCCCCCCTCCTTTTTTTTTAATAATCTTCGATAGACATTAGTATGTGATCTAAATAAAATATGGTAAGAATAGATCATCAACAAGTTAGTCCTGGAAAACCAAGAAGGAGCTTATGTGCTTCCTTTTTGTACATTAAATTCAATGATAAAACATTTTAGTAAGCTCCCTTTTGTGGTGACATCAAGTAGTCAGAATTCTACCTGAAGATCTGAATAAGAAATTAATCAGCACATTTTGAACTTAAGTTAGCTATTTACGTTTTGGCATTGTGGGTGTTTGAACCAGGCGTCCACCTTTCCACATGTGAAGCTAAATTTGTATGTTAACACATGCTGTGCTATGTCTTCAACAATCGGATGATGCATATCCACAAAAATACACAGAATGTTAACAAACATCATTTCTCATGTATAGCATATAATAGGGTCTTGGAACCAAGAATTGGCTGGAATTGGGTCTCCCTGGAGTACCACTCATTGCCTGAACACTAACAAAGCTCTTAGTTAGATTTTTGACTAAACAGAATTAGATCCGGAACTGAGTTAATGGGTCATTACCATCTAATTTAAGTCTTTCATATTTTTATGGCTTCAAGGGATTGTCCAGGTTCAGAGCTGAACCCGGACATATCCCCGTTTTCACCCAGACAGGCCCCCTGATATGAGCACCTGAGCATTTCATGCTCTGATGCTCTCCCTTGCCCTGCACTTTATCGTGCAGGGCAAGGGCTTTTTTGTTTACATTTTTACACTACTAGGCGGAGGCTTCTGGAAAGGACTCCCCTGCATAACAGAAACGGGACGGATCCGTTATGCAGGCTATAGACTTCTATTATGACAGAATGAATAATGGAATGTCTCTAAAGGCATTCCGTCATACATTCCATCATAGAATTGCGTTATGGTCCGTGGTAACAGAATCCTTAACGCAATTCTGCTTTTACCACCAAACAAAGCGCAAACGAATTTCAAAATATGAAATTAGCTCATCTCTACCATGGAGAGCCCTTCACCGGATCTCCAGAAAAAGCCCTTGCTCTGCGTGATTCAACGCAGGGCAAGGGAGAGCATCAGAGCATGAACTCATGAGTCATTACTCTTGGAGAACCTCGTCAAGGTGCTTCAAACAGAAATTATGCATTTTATTAAGTGCTTTTAGAGGCATCAACTGGTCAATGCCAAGACCTCATCGATCAGCCTTCGCCAGTGTTGGATGTACTATATGTCTATTGAAGGCCTACACATAACTTGTTTTGAGCTCAAGTATAAGAGTGCTATAAACACACACTCATTGCACAGTACATATGTTTAAAACTTTGAATGGAGACTACATGAACTAAGGTTTTCAAAATATCATAACTATCTTCTCATCTAGACTACAGATTTTAGATCGGCAGTATGGTAATACTATCTGCAGTTTTTTAACCATTGGTGAAATATGTGGAAAATTTGCACCGTGCTACATACATTTAAAATATACAGTATTAGCTTTACTTTATCATCATGGTGTCCCCTAGTTTTTAATTTGTACAGTAATCTGCACATCCACCTACTGAAGTGGTTACACATGACCAGTTCCATCCTTCAACAGCCATATCTATTGTTAAAAGCTGTGCCAGTAACAGGGTGAGAGCTGCAGGAGAAAGGGCACACTCTTTGAGCTGCCAGCCTGATGAGAATCTACCAGAGCAATTGGAGCAACGGATGGGGAGTTCTCTGGGTCCATGTGAGGTACAAGGCTGGTACTAGCTTTATTAGAAAGAGATTGTCCCGTGCTATAGGATTTTCATGTTTTACATCCATCATGGGATAACCCTATGGTGGGTTCAGTTTGTGATGCACTTTCTTTGGGCTTAAATCAAAAACGTATCAAAAAGGAATGGGTTATATGAGGAAGAACCTCTACATCTCCTTCCTGCTGGATCCACTTTTGGCTTTGGCTAAAAAAAACATCAAAAACTGCAGTGGCATTTGTTTTTTCAATGTTGCATGTGATGCCACCCTTAGTGTTGCCTTAGTTGTGCATTTCACTTATGGTCTCATTCTCTCTGCTATGCTTAGGGAGCCCAGATTTTAGAATGAAATCCAATTCATAATAAATGTAAACATTTTGAAAGATTAAGCATAAAATGTGGTAAAAGATATGAAATTATATGTCAACAAAAATGTTGCAAATTGCTCCAAACAGCAGAAATAACATGATAAACATGGCACAACTGGCTATAAACTTTTCTCTTCTTTATACAGTCTTTATAGAGTTTCAAGGCTGGTGCACATTTACAAAAATAAAATGTGCATTAATAAAATTGTGCAAGTCTTTCTGCTGATTTGGTGTTTTTTACCACCTCACTTTGGCACGAGCCTTTTTCGGGCATTCAAGCTTCATTTCTCTCATGCATTGAGTTCTCACTGCTGGCATTCCTAGTGATCAGCTTGTTGTCAGGAGACTCTTCTGTCTATTAAAGATTTTCATATGCTGTATTGGGGTAAATAGATGCTCCCTGCTTGTGCCCTCTCTATGAACCAGGATGGAAAGCTGCGGACAAGCAGCAGTTCCTGGTCCTGTAGACTCAAGTTGTCAATGTATTACATGTACAGCCATTAATCTGTCTCATCATCAACAGGAGTTTGAGCCAACCTCATTTATGACTATGGTATTGAATCATTTGGAAATTTAGACATAAGAAAATATGAAGAAACAGCATTACGACTGCACAATTGACTGAGCGCAGACAATGCATTGTTCCTGTAATCTCTCCAGTATGTGAAAGTATATGTTGTGTCAAAGCATTGCCAAATGGCTATCATATTACAAAATAGCAGGATTGGAGGTCAGTAAATTTCCTGAAATTCATTTTGGGTCAAATATTAATTAATTCTATCCACATCGAAAGTACCTTAAGAGAAACCCACATAAAGTACACCACTGGAAAAGAGATGTGCAAGTCAATTCTGCTTCCAAAAGGATCTCAGAAGAATATTGCCCTGGTTAGCTGGGTGACCTTTGTGGGGCTTTTTTTTCTCTTTAGGGAGACCACCTAATATGCATGAGGAGTATTATAGCCCAGCCAATGTTGCTTTGTGTTTCTGGTATAAAAAAATATGCAAATTAGCATATCTTACTTCTACTGACATAAAGATACGCTTAGTATTCTTGACTTTTTGGAAGAAAAACTTATTTCAATATCATTGGCAGAAACCTAAAGGTATGCAAATTTGCTTTCCTTTATGAAAAAGCACTTATTGAATAGTTACGGGCTACCACTAGATTTTCCCCTTTATTGTGCTTCTAGAAGTAGAACTGATCTGCATGTTTCATTTAGGGTAGGTTAACACCTCCATTTAACTGATCCAGCAGGCCGTTACAGCAGATTACTGGTGCCGGCCTAGCGGATACTGCCATTCACCACTGGAACTCATTGTAGTCAATGGGGTCCGACAGTGAATGGCAGTATCCGGCTAGGCCGGATCTGGTGAACTCTGGCAAGCTGCAGTTCTGTCAGAAGAGACTGCAATTTAACGCAAATGTGAACCTACCCTCAGAGAAGTATAATATAGGGACATTCAGTACTCTGGTCCTTTTGGAAGGAGAACTAACTTGCACATCTCTTTTACAGTGTAGTATTATGGGTGGGAGTCTCTCTTTATTCGCTCATCTCTATGCAGGATATAAAAGGAATGAAAGAATACTCCAAAAGATGATTCCTGATTTTGGTGGTTAATTTGTACTGTTCTTTGTTTTCTATTTTTACTTGACAAAAAATGTAGTCAAGTATATCCCACACTGTCAGTCCCCTTCTCCTAACACACTGGGCAGATTTATTATTATTAGACAGCTTAAAACTCAAAAAATCTGAAGATGCATCAAATTTATCCCAGTGATAGATTTGGTGCATCTCGCTAGCCATGTTTTGCTGGACACATTTACCTGTCTTACACCAAATTTTGGTTAGCTCACGTTTGGCCAATGTTTTGTGTCAGAGTTTTGGTGCTCTTTTGATAAACTTTGGAGCATGTTAATCACCTCATCTCCCAACGAGGCAGTAAGGTTTAAAGAGTGTCTAAAACACATAATACATTTACATTTGGAATGCAGACCACTCTAAAAAGAAATCAATAAAAAGTAAGGACTGGCCACTAAGGAAGATGAGAGAAGAAATAAGGAAAAAATGAAAAGCACACAAAATGTGTGCCCATTTAGCTATGCTCACTTCTATACTCTAGGCTTCATCGCATGTTCATTCACATATGACCAGAAAAATAGTGCTGAATGCGGATACCAATGACAGAGATCATGATGAAACCCAATGGGAAAACCTTATAATAGTATAAAGGGAAACCACAGCACAGATGCGAACAGATCCCTATTTAAGTAATTGTGCCCACATAGTATACGTAAAAAAAACAAGCAAGACTGGTCTTCATATGCAAACACAAAAGTGGCCACAAGTGAAAGAATATGGGAAAGACTTATCAAATCAGATAGATCATTTTTGTGGTCAAAAAAGTCGCAAGTCATGGGGACTAGTAATGAGCGGGAGGCCATATTCGATTTTGCGATATTTCGCGAATATTCGATTAAATATTAGTCATATATTCATCGAAATCGAATATTCATCATTATTCTATATATTGCGAATGTTACGCAAATTTATATTCGCATATTGTGCTTTGAACTTTGAACAGTGTATACAGGCAAATTTCCTATTGGGTTAGCTTAGTAGAATCAACAAAGATAACGAATATAGCACTATATTCGCAATCTTCGTTATATTCTAGCAATACAACCATTAGGAACTCAGCTCTAAGTTGAATTCGCAATGCGAGTATATGTTCGTATTGCGAATTCAACTTAGAGCTGAGTTCCTAATACGAATATCGAATTTAGCACTATATTCTCAATCTTCGTTATATTCTAGCAAGCCAACCATTAGGGACTCAGCTCTAAGTTGAATTCGCAATGCGAGTATAGAATATAACGAAGATTGAGAATATAGTGCTATATTATCAATATTAGTTAATTCTACACAGATGCAAGTTGAATGTGCAATGCGAGTAATACTGGTTATATTAATCTCATTGCGAATACAACTTAGTCAAACTTGTGAGATCGTGATTCTCACATCCGACAGTACATTTTAGCATGGAGGCGTTTCCATTGTGATGGGGACGCTCCATGCACACGGGAAGTCGGCAGAAGCAGCAACGGGCATTGACTGGAGCGGGCAGGGAGCCAGGAATCCTCCGGCCAGGTAAGAACAGCTTTTGGGAAGTGGGAAGACAACCAAAGAGCAACAAGGATTAACAACTTAAAAAAAGAAAATAACGAATATTCGAAATAGCGAATATATGGCACTATATTTAGAACATTCGCAAAACAGCTAAGTGCCAATATTTACAAAAAGTTCGTTATTCGAATATTCGCGCTCTACACTAATGGTGACTGTGACATTTTCTGCGACATTTGGTTAAATTTGTGACATTTTGTGATCCTCGCAACTTTTCATAGTTGTCTATAATATTTAAGAGCCAAAAGTGAGATTAGACCTGGATTATACCTACTTTAGTATGTGCGACTTTTGCAAAAGTTTCAAAAAAGTCGCAACCTACGCCAGGTAACCCCTGGTTTGCTTTTACACGTAAAGGTGTGAACCACATTGTACTCACGCCATATTTTTCTGACTATAAGACAAAGGGAGGGAAAAGTAGTCCAAATGCTAATGACCACTTTTATTATGGAAGCAGTCATCATTATGGAGGCACGGGTAACAGTGACGGAAGTGCTGTGCTTGCTCTACTCACCCTCCCTGGTCCCTCCTGACGGCGCACAGATGAAGGGAGGTGTGAGTGAGTGAGTGGCAGCACCGTCCGGAGAAAGTGAGGTAAGTTTATTTTTTTATGTTTGATCTAAGTTCTAATGGGGGTCTGACCTTAGTCTGCTGGGGTTTCAATCTTAGTCTGATGGGGGTCTGATCTGAGCCTGATGGGGTCTGATCTGAGTCTGATCGATGTCTGATCTGAGTCTGATGAGGGTCTGTTCTAAGGCTGATGGAGCTTGGGGGTCTGATGGTCTGATCTGAGGCTGATGGAGCTTGGGTGTCTGATTATAGGGTCTATTCTGAGGTCTGATAAAAAATTATTTTTTTCCTTTTTCCTCCTCCAAATCCTAGGTGCATCTTATAGTCCGGTGAGTCTTATAGTCCGAAAAATACTGTATATTATTAAGGTGAACCATTTCATAAATCTGGTGCAGACACACAAAGCAAAGCCAGAATTAAAACTGGCACAAAAAAACTCAAATGATAAATGACCCCCATATGTTTATGATTTTTTTAGGGCACAGGCACACATTCATGTTTTCTGATGTAGTATTGGAAACTAAAATCAGGGGTTGATAGTAAAGGGAGAAAGGACAGATACGTCTTATTGGCTTTTTTTTAGTATTCACTTTCAGATTTTTGTACTGTTGGCTTTAACGTTGACTTCTGTGTTTGTGTATGAAGACGGTATTACTTTTTATTATGTTTCCTGTGTTGGTATAATTAGTATGTCATGTAAGAGGTTTATGTTTTCAGTTTTTTTTAACCTTTCTGTAGTGGAGGATACAGTCAGATCCTTGATAGCGGCACTACTTTACTTTTTGACCACAGTATTTATTTCTTTTTACATTATTTTAACCCCTTAGTGACCACGCACATTTTTTTAAATCGCATTCCAAGAGCTATAACTTTTTTGTTTTCTCATTAATGTACTTGTATGAGGTCTTATTTTTTGCAGGACAAATTAAGGTTTTTAATGCACCATTTTGGGTACAAGTAATGATTGAGTAAGGCCAGCTGTTTAGCTAAAACCCCCTTTGTTTATGCCAGTAAAAAGATGTAAGTGGTCACTAAGGGGTTGAATTTTTTGCATTCTTCAAGCTTGTTAATGGTTTTAATATTCTAAGCAAAAAGCATCCTTTACACATAATATGCTTCTATTTAGGTGAAAAAGAGATAGTACCCTCAGCGATCAGCTGTATTATGTAAAGGAAATAACTAGGTAACAAGTGTTGAATTCATCTGCAGCGCCACTACAGGATGAAATTAATTATTACAGAATTTTAACTGTAATCAATGGGCTGTCTCTATAATTTGTTGACAAGCTGTTTCCTCCAAAGTGAGAAAAGATCTTTTTAGCTGCTCTCCAGTCTGGCTAACGCATGATGGCCCTCCCCAATAGCATATTTATAAATGGCTTTACTAGACCTTTACAATTTCTTCAAGTCTGTACAACTAGGCAGTAAACATTACATTGATATACAGTATATTGATATTTCCTTCCTTAATTTTTCTCCTGGTTTTAAAAATCCTGAGATGAGTGTCATGAAATTAACAGCTTCTAAGTAATTTCTAAGTTACTTTCAACACCTTAGAGACCTTGTCATTTTGTGCCACTCATCCACCTCAGGATTATTTGTGCAGAGAAGAAAGGGAAGAAAACCAACATTTTTCACTGGTTTAGAATATAAGACATAAATCATAAAGTCATTACATTCGTGACTTGTGCCCTTGAGCCAAGATACAAGAATGTTTACCATACTGACACTTTCCAGGATAAACATAGACATTAACAGTAACACTATAAAAAGCTTGATATTTTCTCAAAGTCCTTTTAAGCCTGTTGAAAGTTTCAGTAAATCTCTTTCTGGAGAACATTCCATAGGAAAAGCTTAACTACATATTCCAACTGTTTCCACCAAACACACAAAAAACATATACATCAGTGCAATAAAGTCTTACAATTCTTGGGTAAATGAGGTCCATTTTTGGCTAAATGATCCAGTGCAACATATGTATATTGTACCCAAGAGTAGGTAAAAATAGGTTTGCTTAATACAAAGCCCTCAAAATAGTGCAATGAAGATAAAGCTCTCTATAAACAAAGAGTTCATAGTAGATGTTCGTGCCACTAATTGTCCAAAACAATAGATTTTTGAGCATATTCATAAGGTAGTCTACCTGGATACAGTTCTGTTCTTCACCAATTGAAAGTAAATTCTGCACTAACCATCAAACCTGTATAATTGGAGTATGGAAGCCTCCTTCTTCTCTAGAGCAGAAAACCCTCTAGTCTTTTCACGTATGAAGCTACACATGGCTCTTTGGGCATGACCCGATCTATCTCAATAGTTGTTGCATGGATAAAGGATACCCTATAGGTCAGCCAATGTAAGATTGATGCAGGTACTTAACTTTCATCACTGTCTTGCTTCTCCAAAGCAGGAAAAACTTCAGACTTGTCATGTAAACTTCCTGACTTTTTCCTGTTCTTTTTACCCTCTTGTGCCATACTTGAAACAGAGTGCTTCCTGAAGGTTGAGAGCCTTCTTCGAAAGTTTTCTCCCGAGAAAAAGTAGAGCATGGGATCAAAACAGCAATTAGAGGCTGCAAGGGCTAATGTGATCACTACTTTCTTTTGCTCCCATAACGCCTCATTGCAGTCCTTTTTGTTTACGGTGTGAA
Organism: Bufotes viridis; assembly: GCA_033119425.1. Lineage (NCBI taxonomy): Eukaryota > Metazoa > Chordata > Amphibia > Anura > Bufonidae > Bufotes > Bufotes viridis. The sequence goes on along the minus strand of CM065597.1, from coordinate 38,365,028 downwards.
GGTGTATTGCCCGTTGGATATGATAGGGCATAAAGCTTAGGAAGAACACAATCAGGACAATGATAATCATTCGAATTGCCTTCTTCCTGGATGTCTGTTGTTTTGCCATAGAGTTCTTGAGTAATGTTTTTATAATCATGGTGTAGCACACCAATATTACGATAAAAGGAATAATGAAGCCAATAATGAAAGCAATGTAGTTGAGAATGAGCACCATTTTTTTGGAACCTTCAGTAGGCGGTGGCTCGAAACATTTGGTTAGATTGGTTTGGGGGTCTACATATGACCCACCCATGATAAATGGTGAGCTTGTTAGCATTACAAAGAGCCATATTCCTGCACATCCCCACTTTGCTCTCTTTATAGACACTAATTTAAGATTTTTAACTGGGAAGACTATAGCCAGAAAGCGTGTTACGCTCATTGCCGTCAGAATGAAAATGCTGCAGTACAAGTTCACGTAGAAGACATAGGAACTGATTCGACATAAAAACGCACCAAAGTACCACTGTCCCTTGTTGACGTAATAGACCACTCTCAATGGAAGTGTGCAGATGAACAGCAGATCAGAGATGGCAAGGTTGAGCATGTAGATATGGAAAGCTGTTCTCTGGCTGTAGGTTTTTAACAGAACGATTAAAGCAAAGCTATTGCCAATAAGACCAAATACTGCATACATTGAGTACGCAGTAGAGTAGACTTTGTTACGGAAATCATCGATGCTGCAGTTTGATGCATCGGTAATATGGGATTGTAATATTCGACATGTCAGGTATCTAGGAAGAAAAACAAATGAATTAAAATGTGTACATTTTTTTTTACACTTGTCTATATAGAAAATACTTATCTCTGTTGCAGTATGCTTTCCTTGTATGTTTTTGCATTAACTGTATACTTGCAAGCCTTCCAGGGCATATTGCTCAGTTTTAGCTTGGATGCTAATCAATCATCATCATGCTTTATGGTGGTGTGTGTGGGGGTTACATATAGGACTGTGAGGTGTTTGGCTAACATCAAAGTTTTTTTTTTTGTATGGTCAGAGATATTAATGTTAGAGTCATCAATTTTGCCAAACAGAAGTAGCAAAGCAGACCTCAGTGTTGCTTTTGCTAGGGGAGAAACTTGTCAGCAAATAAGTGACCTCCATTTGACCAAATGTAGGGACTTTTATGTACTAATTGTAATGCATGTAGGTCACTCTAAAAAGCTTTTTACGTTGACATTCATGGTTCTGTCTGGTGTCAATGAGATGTTATGGTTTCACACAATAACAAGCAAAAGCCATGCACATGAGACAGTTATCAGCTCAATTCTCAGCTATGCATGCTTTTGTCATGGGGGAAAGAGAAAAAAAACAACTGTTGCTGGACACCATTGGCAGCAGCTTATCTACCATGAGAACAAGGGATTGGTGGGATTAAAGCTAACAAGCCCAATTCTTCTTTTACGATTTGCCATTGGAAGAGGAACGGTAAGACCCATGGCATAAGATCATGGGCTGATCCTGTTAAAATCAGTGGGTTTGGCCAATTTTTACATTATGTGTATGTGCCCAGCTTTACTCTGGAGTCATTCCAGTAAAATTTGAAATTGGAGACTGCAACATGAATTGTGTTATCATTTCGAATTAAAGACTGTCGATAATATCACATTCCGTTTTAGGATAACTTGCCAGAATAAAAGACATGTATAACATTAGATTAGAGAAGAGAAAATTTCTTTAATTTGTTTTGTGTCCAGTTCTGCAAATGTTTCAAAAAATACAATTCAGACTCTGGTCGATTATACAAGAATCAAATATATTTCAACTGGCCTGAAAATTGGAATATGAAACTCTGACATCTCCAAGGACTCAAATTTTTATGAAAAGATGTTATATCTCTTTTGTTCATTTTGTATGAATTCTTGCTCCCGCCCCTTTTAAGCTCTTGAATGCAATAACAGCAATAGAAAATTATGTCAGAGTATCACTGACAGTAAACCTACATGCCCCACAACATCAAACCAAGAGCCATATAACTACAAAACATCAAAACAAAACACTGACTCTTATGTAAAATTGAGCTACACCTTTATTCAGTATAATACAAAATTTCATAAAAATTCTCTATACCAAGATATTTACAGATCAAAAAACGGTGAGATACATGATAGTGGAAAAACTACTGCGGAAGGTCTAGATGCCTAGGTATCAAAAACAGGTCAATAAAATATAAATTTAGAGTTAACTTGACCCAGATGTATGTTCCATATTGGCCACAAGCATGGTGGAGTTCTACCACATATAGTTGGGGGCTTTCACCCATAGAACGCAGTCAAAAATAAACCGGTTCAAAACATGATTAAAGCAAGATGTGAATCAATCCCATAGAACACAATCAGGGATAAAGCCAGTTCAGAACATAATTATAACGGGGCATGAATCAATCCAAAACATGATTGTAGCCAATATTAATAATAAACATAGGTATCGACCATACAAAGCACCAAAATAAGGTGGCTATAGTGCACAATGTAAATGTTATTAATGATCTAAAAATAAGATCTAATAGAATGGTACATACCCATAACAATGATACACAGGGCCCGGAACCCCCACAGTACAGAACCTCGACACGTGTTTCGCTATAAAAAGCTTCGTCAGGAGGTAGTTTTAAAATACAATGAGCAGTATTTATACCCCTGTCTAGTGGGTTTCAATTAGTAAATTACAGTCACCTGATTGGGGGAGTATCTCGGCGCATTCCCGGCATGTTAGCCCACCGCTTCCATCGGCGCTCAACGTCAACACGCATAATAGCGCGACATGTAGTGACGTACAATGAGCGCGTCCGATCAGCGGTCAGGATAGCGCATGCGCGGGAGAGCGCACGCTCCACCGATCATGTGACTCGTCACATGAGTGGTCATCTGACTCACAGGTCCTAGAGAATCTAAAACATAATTATAGTGCCCGATTCTACAATAATTACCTCGTAATCAAAATCCTATATGCATTATTACTAACATCAATAGCATTGAAGCAACAAATGCTATAAGGGGGGCGGGACAGGAGGAAGAGATACAAAGTACAATGGGAAACAGGGGGGAGGGGGAGAGAGAAAAAGAAAAAGAAGAGAGAAAATTTGATACAATGACCCGTGGTTCACATAGTGACCCTAATAGCCGTGCTAATTCGTAATGACTCATAATTATAAAAGTAAAAAACTACAAAAACACTGAAAGTAATCCCTAAATCAATACACCAAGTGTGGCCGATAAAGGGACGGACACCTTCCTCATCGAAGTGAACAAAAATACAATATAATTGCTAGTGTACTGAATACAATTGCCTCATATAAAAAAGTGCAAACGTATCACTGACATACATAGCTATGGGTAAAAGCATGTTTGATTCCAACAAACAGCGAGTTTATTAAAGTCTATGTAGAAACTAGGTTTTGAAAAAAAGCTGTAACTGGATAAACTTTATAGTAACTGGAAATATATTGCAATAACTGGGTCTAATATTTTAGTAACTGAATATGCACTGCACTAACTGGGTATACAGTACACTACTCATGAAAAGTTAGAGATATTTGGCTTGTGGGTGAAATTTCAGGTGGAACCTAACTGCATTCTAACCTTTACAGGTGAATTTGATGTGACCATCTCTAAACTTTTGAATGCAGATGTCCAACTGTTCAATGTTTCAGTACTTTTTGTACAAATTGCTGTTCTCTAACAATGAGCTTAATGGCAAAACTCACAACAGGTGTTTGATCCATGAATTGCCCAATAAATTTCCTGGTTCAATTAGAATTGGTATGTAAACAGTCCTCCTCATTATGCTGTTCACATTCTGACATCATTAAACCAAGACAACACCTAACAAATGATCAACAGTACCTCCCCATTGTGAGGCTTCAAGCAGGATGTTCTGAGACAGAAGTGGCCACTGAGATTAGAGTGTCACAGAGAGTCATCAGCAGGTTGCAACAGAGATACAGAGAGACTGAAAGAGGCACAGAAGTTGATGTCCTTTGGCCACATCCCACAGTGATGACTGTGTCATTGTGAACAATGCCCTGTAGAACTGGATGATGAATGCCACACAACCCTGGACAGATTTAAGGGAGGTGAGAGGCACCCAAGTATTACGTCAGGCCATTCAAAACCGTGGTCTGCAAGCTAGACAACCTACAAGGCTACCTGATCACACCACCAGACACAGTCATCTTGCATGGGCTAGGGAGAATCTATGCTGGACGAGGGACCAGTGGGTCTCAGTGTTGTCTACTGATGAAAGCCAATTCACAATGATCAGAAATGATGGCCGCCAACGATGTTGGAGACGTCAAGGAGAGCGCTATGCATCAGCCATTGCCGTCACCAGATAAGCCTTTGGTGGTGGTGGTGTTACAGTGTGGGCAGGTGTGTCTAGTCAATACAGAACTGCCCTACACTTTGTAAATGGCACAGTTAAAAGGCTATACTACTTGAATAACATCATTAATCCAGGCATTATGCCTCTGCATGTACAAAACAGGCCTAATTTCATCTTCATTGATGCCAGCTCACTGAGGTTGCATCATTGATGAATGAATGGCTTCTGGAGTGCTAAGGTACCTCAAATGGAGTGGACTGCACTTTCTCCAGACCTGAATCCCATTGAAAGCCAATGGGATCAGCCAAGTAACCATGTAGAGGCTTGTAACTCTGTACCCCAGCACCTCAATGAACTGAGGGACACCCTTCAAGAAGAGTGGGATGCCATCCCTCAGTAGACAATAATTCGACTTGTGAACAGCATGAGATGTCGGTGTCAAGCTGTAATTGATGCTCAAAGCCACATGACAAGTTAATGAGACATTGACATTTTTCTGGCAGTATACTCACCACTGTTGTTGGCTTTTGTTTCAATAAATTGTTTGAGATGAGGAAATCGTTTTCTATGAATTTCACCCAAAAGCCAACTATCCCTTTTTGTGAGTAGTGTATGTGATATTAACTGGATGTAACATTGTAGTAATTGGATATACACTGCACTAACTGGATTTACATATTGGTACTAAATACCATTGCAGAATCCAATGTATGTGTTCATTTCTCATCTGTCATGTACCAGATTAACATACTTTACTGGATACTGCCTTAAAAGATCTTAAGTTAACTGCTTATCAATAGAAATGCCTCATGTACCTCACTGGTAAACAGCAAAATCTTAATACTTACAGAAAGTGTCCAAAACAAAATCTTAATATTTTCTTGACCCTGGAGTCTAGACTCTTCTTGGCATGCTTCCTAAAATGAAATATGGATATGATTTGTTAATGGAATCCAAGAGCATCACATTTTGCAATCTCAAATATTACCATTTTATGTCTCGTCTCATCTATTTTTAGTAAGTACTGTAAGGGATTGCTCTCTCTCTCAGGGGGGTCACAATCACAATCACAGACGTCTCGTCAGACAATGGATTTACAGTTTCAAATGATGCTTTATTTTGGCACCAGCACAAACATAAACATAATGAAATAAACTCTAACTAACACAAAGTATTTTTTCCCTGACTCACCTCTAAGCATAGCTTATACCCAGGGTCTCAGGCTCCAACCCTTAACAGGTCCGCTAATCAAACACAAGTCCATGCATAGAAGAAATCCGGCTTCACGCAGCCTCGTGGTCCCTCAGCCCACCTGGCTGAGACCACCCAGAGCCTCTGCAGGTCTCTGTTTCCAAGTCCTCTGTTCTCAGACTGACACACAGAGGGTTGGTTTTATCCCTCCTTGATTACAGAAGGCCTCATCTGCGATCACCTCAGCTTAGGGGAAAAACATGCCCTGGAATGGGGTGGACTGGGAAGTTCCCACTACCAAACCTACCTTTCCAGTCCAAATAAAATCCAGCCCTTGTACTAACAAACAAAAGTAGCTCCAGCAACTATGTTTGCGACATCTTTCTGGATGTTAGTTATCTCACCGAGTTGAGGAACCTGGGTGAGATGTACACCCCTTCCAGAACTTTTACTGTACACATCACCACAGTACTTATACTCTTCATGCAGTAATTCTGGAGCATCTTCTACTGTTTTTGCAAGAAATAACTGACACTATACACTATGGATTCTGTAGGCACACACCCCTTTGACAAGGGGAATAGTAACACTTCATAATATTATTATTGGGATACACATATTTACTAAAATAGATGTAAGGAGAGGTGACAAGTCCTCTTTAAAGAGGACCTGTCCCCTCTCAGGACATGTCTGTTTTATTAACTATTTGCATTTTCTATGTAATAACTATTCTGGAGCATCTGTTCTTATGATTTTATGTTGTGCCATTCCTTTGTTATTTCTACTAGAAGTTTATAAATGACTTGCAAGCAGCTTGCAGTAAAGGTACAGATAGGTGTTACCAGTTGAGTGTGTGTTTCTGCACAGTCTGTCACTAGCAGCATTCATTGGACAAAGCCAGACACACCCACTACTGGTAACACCCAGCAGTACCTTTACTACAGACATCTGGCTATTCATTTGCAAACTTCTAGCAGGAATAATACAAGAATGGCACAACATGAAATCATAATAATAGATGCTCCAGAATTGTTATCTATTGGGGGATGCAAGTAGTTAATTAAGTAGACATGTCAGGAGAGGCGAAAGGTCCAGAAATGGACCTGTGTGATATAGCTAACCCCCGGAGGAGCAGGTGATTTGAAACACTGTAAATCTGAGGTGAATGCGAGTTTATCCCTTTCGAGACACAGCTAATTTTGGCGGTGACATTTCAGTTTTTTCCTCCCTGCCTTCCAAGAACCATAATCTTTTTGTTTTTCTGCCCAACTAGCCATATGAAAACTTATCTTCTCCGTTTCATCGTGTTGATACGTGCAAGCTTTAGTTTTTTTGTGTGTAGCGAAGTCTTGGGAAGGATGGGGAAATTGCCTAAATCGTGATTGGAAATGGGATGTTGCCATTTCAGCATCGTAACAGGAAATATTTCATTTTGTATCGCTTTACTTCATTACTAGACAGAGACACCATTGTGTAAATAAAAGCTACCTAAAACAACGCTTTGGTGTAAGGAGCTGGTCAAGCACCACAATAAATCTCAATGGAAATAAAATTCTTGCATTTCTTTAATCAGGGGAATATAAAAGAAACTGAATCATGGGAACCTGCAGAGGACTCAGAGTCGGAAGATGATGATGAGCCCTTTCCCCCTCCTGCCCCCAAGTGCCCGGACCTCAAGTATGTACCGCATTCTACACCAAGTCAGAACCAGTATGCAACTGGCTTTGCAGGAACTAATATTTTATGGCACCCCACCATAGCCACGTTAGATCCAGAAGTCTGCTCTACGGTGAAACAAAGACACCCTAAGGCCAAACCAGAATCAGCACTTGCGGAAAGAACAGTGCAATACTGTACCGAAATATTGCAGCAATTTACTCTGCAACCCCGCCAGGAGACTCCTGTCCACCCTTCAGAATCCAGGCCAAATGCCGAGCCCTCCCCACCAGTCATCTTGTCTCTGGTACCGAAATCTAGAGCTGCGGTTGAACCAGCTCCAGTTGAAAAACCCGAACTTGGGCTGGAGCCCATTATCCTTCACCAGGAGAGAGAAAAATCTTCTGTATTTGATGAGGTGAGAAGATTTACCCCTATCAAGTGCTTGACCGAGGGAATGTCTGAGTGTCCTTCCCCGGATTCGTGGGAGTTTTGGATCACCTCTGGACACTGATATCCCATCTAGTCCAGACCCTCATATCTAAATAGGTCGGTTGGCCAATTCTAAAGTGGAACAGGAGCCACCGTTGAGAGATGAGTTCTATGTTTGTTCTCTGGTTTGAACTATCTCTCCTTTATTCAAAGGTACTCCAATAAAAGGACTCCACTACTGCAAAAATTCCAGTTGTGCCTTTGTTTGCACCTATTTTACCCCTTTTTACCCCCTTCTCAGGTTATCTGAGACTTTAACTTGCAAGGTTCAAGAACTGTACCCAGAAAGACAATTTTCTGTGCCTTATCCACAGCCTCTTAAATAAAAACCTTTGCACTTTAACAAGTCTAATTGGATTACAAATTATTTATCCCCCAAATAAGGGATGGACTTTGTCTCAAGACTATGCCATAGACTGTATTGCCCGTATGTGAAATCACCGTCCATTTTGTCCCCGTCAAGTAAAGAAGAACAATGCCCATTATCCATCTTGTGCAATAAAATGCAATACCATTATGCACCTGAATTAACTTGAAAATGTGAAAATATGGAAAATGTATATGTGATAAGTTGCCTAATCTGTATTGTTTTTTATAACTCTTTTTATTACAGGAAGTTATTGAAGTGTCATAATAGTACATTGCAATGAATATATGCATATTTGTGTGTGTGGAGTGTATTTGGTGTATTTCAAATGACGAGTGACGACGTAGAGATCCACAGCTTCTATTAATACAAATGTCGAGGACGACTTATCTTTTAGCAGTGGGGTATGCAGCCTCCCACATATGTGTGTAAAAGGGACACTTTAAACATCTGTCTATTTATCTAATGTATTTGCAATGTATGGTATTTCCTATTATCAGGCTGGCAATGTCACTACACCCATTCGCCCCTAGGTGGTGCTGGCACCACTCATTTATATAGCTTAGGGTGTGTCTAGCTCAGAAGAACAGAATGTAGGGCATTGCAGTGTAGTAGAGTGTGGTGTATTGTAGAGAGGAGGAAGCAAAGTGTATGGAGGAGAGAAAGAGACCTTATCCACTAGGTAGCTGCAATTTCTTTCTGCCTGAGAGCAACTTTAGAAGTGCCGGGACACGAATTAAAAATTGATGCGCAGAATTGTCCTTTTCATTAGAAGCCTTCTAGGATATAGTGGAAACCTGAATATTTCAGGAGAGCATCCTTCAAATAATGTAGCAGAGAGTTTGGCTGCCACGAGAGAAACGCCCTTATTGGATAGCTCAAGATAAGTAGAAAACAGTATATTTAGCTATAGTTTGGACTTAGAATAATTACAGAAGTCTTGCCTGTAGTGTCAGCCTTAAAGAGGACTCCTCATCTGACAATTGCCTAAACCTGATAAAAGGAATACTACTGAACCTATTTCTGAGTCATAACTCATGCCATACAAATGAACTGTATCTGTACTGACTACCTGAAGACAATTGATTCAGTAAATGTTCAACTGTTTGATTACAAATGCCTCCTCATCATTTCCACTACTACACTCAACAGTTGCACCTTACTGTGCTGGCGTCACAAACACAGGGGCCCAACCGCAAAAGCACCTTAAACACCAACTACCATCAAGGGCACCATAACCGAAATCTGGCTGGTTTTCCCTACAACCGAGAGTGCCCTGGATGATTTAGTGCTGTCTTCCCCATCACTGCACTCTGGCCCAGCACTGCTAACCGTGAGTAAATTAACTACTACCACCACCGGCCCACTGTCACCTCACGTGTTTTCCCTGCGGTCCGGGTTGTTGCAATTGTTTGTGTGAGGTACACCTGCACTGCAGACGTGACAGGAAAATAAATCTAGGTAATCCATCTGTTACATCGGTGGGTGACAAATACAAATTGTTTATATGGGGTACACCTGCACTGCATACGTGACAGGGAAATAAATCTAGTTAATACATCTGTTAGTTTGGTGGGTGACATATACCAATTGATTGTGTGAGGTACACCTGCACTGTATTTGTGACAGATAAATAAATCTAGTTAATCCATCTGTTAGTTCAGTGGGTGACCTCAAAGAATGAGGAGAGCATCAAATAACACTGATCGTTGTGCTGCTGGTGTTGGTGGAGCTCCTGTTGCAGAGAGAGGACATGGACATGGTCTATCTGTGCCAGCTACACGTCCAAATGAAACACCTTCCTCAGGTAGCGTAGGCAACAGAACGTTCAGCGTTATTTTGTACGCCCGAATACCCGTGTGCGAATGATGAGGCCAGAACAAATAGAGGTGGTAGTAGATTGGGTGGCTGACAGTACCTCCAGTTTCTTCACATTGTCTCCCACCTGGTCCCCTGATGACAAGCGCAGAGTTGGCAGCTGTAGTCCATGGGCATCTGTCTTTCACCTCACCCCCTTGCAAATCAGGCAAGCAGTCTGAGCGCCAAGTCATGCAGCAGACTTTTATGCTTTTTGATGACTCTGCTGGCAGGGTTTCCGTCAGCCATCCACCTAGCCCTGCCCCAGAAGTGGAAGAGATTGAGTGCACTGATGCCCAATCACTTATGTTTCATGATGTGGATGTGGGAGAACCACCGCAGCACGTCTCTGATGATGACCAAACACAGGTGCCAACTGCTGAGGCTTTCTGCAGTGTGCAGACCGACAAGGAGGGCAGGGGTGAGGAGTGGGTGGAAGATGATGAGGTCCTAGACCAGCCGCACAGCAAAAGAGGGAGCAGGGTGCAAAAGCAGAGTGGCTGTCCCCTAGCTAGTACGCCTGTTCTGCCCACCGCACCCAGGGACTGAGCCCACCAAAGCCAGCTCCAAGGAGTTCCCTGGCATGGCAGTTCTTCAGACAATGTGCTGACGACAAGACACGAGTGGTTTGCACGCTGTGCAATCAGAGCCTGAAGCGAGGCATCAATGTTCTAAACCTGAGCACCAACTGCATGACCAGGCATCTAAATGCAAAGCACGAACTGCAGTGGAGTACACACCTTAAAAACCACAAAAGATCTCAGGCTCCTCCTGCTCCCTCTTCTGCTGCAGTCTCGTCCTCTTCGTCCCCCTCTGGAGTGACAATGGCACCTGCCACCCCGCAAACAGAGGATGTGGCAGCAACACCACCACCTCCACCACCATCACCCAGCATGTCCACACTGTCCCATGGTAGCGTTCAGCTGTCCGTCCCCCAAACATTGGAGAGAATGAGAAAGTACCCCCTACCCACCAGCGATCCCTGGCCCTGAATATTAGCATTTCAAAATTCCTGTCCTTTGAAATGCTGTCATTCCGTCTGGTGGAGACAGAGACTTTCAAAAACTTTATGGCGGTGGCTGTCCCACAGTACGTCGTTCCCAGCCGCCACTAATTGTCCAAGCGAGCCATCCCTGCCCTGCACAACCAAGTGGCAGACAAATGCACTGTGCAACTCCATCTATGGCAAGATCCACATAACCACTAATACGTGGACCAGTAGAACAGGCAGGGACGTTATATCTCCCTAACTGCACACTGGGTAAATGGTGGCGGCTGGGCCTGAGGGGCATAGCAGTTTGGCGCATGTCCTTCTGCCACCGAGGATTGAAGGACGTTTCTCGTTGCCTCCTGTTGCCTCCTCCTCCTACTCTGCTTTCTCCTCTTCCGCCTCCTCATCCGGTCAGTGTAACACCTGCACCACCAACTTCAGCACAGCCAGGGGGAGCAGGTCGGTTACAGGGAAATGCGGATGCCCTGTCCCTGGTGCACTGTTTGGAAAGTGTTCACCCCTTCAAGGTTGAACAAAGTGGGGGGTATGTGCCACAGTAAAAGGTCTGGTTAAAAGGTAAAGGTATTTTCCTCCCAGCATGTGCTGCTGGACTGATTGACAGCCAGGTGAGGGCAAGCACCGGACTGGATCTTAGGTGCCGGTCCGGGCTTTGCTGACACCTAACTGTCTTAAAAGCCAGCTGGACAGCAGCAGGGGGAGATGAAGCCTGTGCCTGGATGGATGCTTGTGACCTGTTTGGGGAAGACAGGTCGGCTAAATCCTGGACTTAAACTTTGTCGGGGACCTGTTGGCAAAGTGTGAACACACGCCTGGACTTGGACTCTTTATGCAGAACCTGCAGCATGGTGTGAATGAACACCAGGACTTTCAACTAAGGTGAAGTTGTTTACTGAGCTGTTAAACCTGTCATTAAACCCATCATTTGCGGCCCCATTGAGGTGAATGGGTCCGCGCCTGAACTGCAAAATATGCGGCTCGGACGTGGACCAAAACAATGACCGTGTGCATGAGGGCATAGGCCTCTTTCACACGGGCGTGATTTCCGCGTGGGTGCAATGCATTATGTGAACGCATTGCAGCCGCACTGAATCCGGACCCATTCATTTCTATGGGGCTGTGTACATGAGCGGTCGGTGATTTTCCTGCATCACTTTAGCGTTTCATGAAAATCGCAGCATGCTCTACTTTCTGCGTTTTTCACGCAATGCAGGCCCCATAGAAATGAATGGGGCTGCGGGAAAATCGCAAGCAAGTGCGGATGCGGTGCGATTCTATTTTTTTCCCCGCGCGGTTGGTAGGAGACGATCGGGATGGGGACCGGATCTTTATTATTTTCACTTATAACATGGTTATAAAGGAAAATAATAGCATTCTAAATACAGAATGCTAGGTAAAAAGGGCAATAGAGCGTTAACATTTTTTTTTCAAACTCACCTCCTCCAATTGATTTCACCTCCCAATTGATTGCGTAGCTGCCAGTCTCCTGTTCTGTCTTTAGCCTGGGGGGGTAAAGGACCTTCCGTGACGTCACTGCGTGATATGGTCCAATCACCTGCTTCCATGATTGGACAATGTGACCCAGTGACGTCACGTTAGGTCCTTTACCCCCCCAGCTGAAGACAGAACAGGAGAACGGCAGCTACGTGATCAATTGGAGGAGGTGAGTTAATTTTTTTTTTTAACCCTTCATTGATGAAGTCCGGCTGGGTCTGGGTACCAAACATGCTGATTTTTCTCACGCGCATGCAAAACACATTACAACAGATTGCACACATGCGGGAAAAAAGCCTTGGATCACTCTGGCTGACAGTCTATTGCTACACTCATGTTCCGTTATAATTATTTTCTATTTCGGAGCTCCCTGCCTGCCTGCCACTGAAACTAAAAACACACACACGCAGACATTCTGCATACCCGACATGTTTAGCTGGACACCCAGCATCTTCAGCGGATAATGCAGGTGTGTGTTGGGGACGGGGACCGTCTTTTAATGGTTCGGTATTCGATGACGTTTGTGAGGCAGTCAATCAGGCTGCCTATTGCATGCTAACTCCCCCCATCTACCTTTCACCTCCGGCCCTGAAAGGCTTACCTTTCCTTGGGGTGCCGCCTTCTAGCTGCGTCATTACCCTCTCGATGCTCTGAGAGGTTCAGGCATGCATGTCAACTTAGGAAAGAGTTTTCCCCTTAATCCCATACTGCGCATGAATTGCCACTTAGTCTGGAGTCCTCCTTGTTTCTCCTAGTATAATCGTGTTCTGGTCCATTTATCTAAACCATAACAGCTACTATCTAGAATATCTTTCATTTTTAGCTTTTACCCTTATCACATATCGCTTAATCTTTCTATACTATTCTGGCGATTTTGTCTTCCACGGTGGGCATATTTTCTTATCCACCTTTATTAGGATGACCACCCTCACATATGTATGTTTATTATAATGGATTTAAAAAATCTTTTTGTAAAATGGGACCATTTTATTTATTCATATACACATATCTCAGTTCGTGGCTCAGGCTATCATATATATCTACATACGGAGATAGTAGTCATGAAATTTTAAATAAACTTCTGCAAAATTTATGGATATTCTCATGGGGTTACTCTTTCCATTTTTTGGGGTATTTTATGCCTACTATATAGTCAGGTATGCTTTGTTCTTTCTAGGGGCCAGATGCATCCAATGGGAGATTGCATGTCACTTTTTCTCATTTGTCATGGTATGTATCATTTTTTTTTTTTATACATGAATAGATCATTGTTTTACAGATGACCTTTTTTCTTAACATAATAATTGTTCTCTTCTACATTTTTTGGTCCCTTATTTACCTACAGTTCATCTATTTTGGTTTTCTCTAATAATATGCTTTCATATACTAAAATGAGTACTTTATATTTAGTATGTTGGTCAAAAATTACTATATAAAAGAAAAAACTGTTTACAGTCTTACAAACATGAGGCAAAAGTAAAGCCCTCATTTATTCCTACTGGTGAGAGAGACTTAAGGCCATAGATCCATTTAGTCTCCTCCTGTTGCAGGCTCTTGTCGATATCTCCTTGTCTGGGGCCTGTCCTGAATCTTTGTATCACGCCATATCTTTAGACCTGAGGTACTCCCTTTGTGGTGATTTTTTCTATGTTTTGACAATGGCGTTTCTTCGTTTGTATTTAGCTTACTGAAGTGTTTTGATATTCTTCTTCTCAATACTTGGGTAGTTTTCCCAATATAAAGTTTTGGACACTCACACTGAATCGCATGTACTATTCCGGTTGTTCTACAGTTTATGTAATCATTTATGGTATATGTCTTCCCATCAGTTGGATTTGTAAATTCTTTTTTCAGGGGCATGTATCTGGAAATGGCTACGTACCATAATTTCTTTTAGATTTTTCCCTTCCTGTAAATAATTTAAGGGCTTATTGGAATCACTTCTCCCAGGTCTTTATATGCCCTCAGTATATGCCAGTGCAGTCTCAGAATTTTGTACAGTCTTTGATGTTCCATATCATACGTGCCTATACAACGTATTGTTTTTTCATTTCTTGTTTGTTCCCTTTTGTGGAATAGGCTATCTCTGTCTGTATTTTTAGCTCTATTATAGGCTCGATTGAGAATCTTTTTTGGATAGCCTCTAGCCAAAAATCTACGATATAGAATGCTACTTTCTTCTTCAAAGGCTCGTTCGTTTGTGCTATTTCGTTTGGCTCCAGGGTATTGACCTACCGGGATACCTGCTTTAAGAGTCCGTGGGTGGAAAGTCTCCCAGTGGAGGAAGCTATTAGTTGCGGTAGGCTTTCTATATACCTCAATCGTGACACTGCCATCAGATCTAAGGCTGATTTTTAAATCAAGGAAGTTCAGACTTTCTGTTTGAATCTCTGCAGTGAATGACAGGCCTATAGTCTCCATGCCATCTGAAAAAAATATCATCTATATATCTCCCCAAAATAAAATGTGACCAGTGTAGTGTGTGTTGTGCTCAGTGAAAATGTGTTTATCTTCCCAATACCCTAGAAATAAATTAGCAAAACTCAGTGCACAAACCGTGCCCATAGCGGTGCCATTTATCTGCAAATAAATTGCCCATCAAAAGTGAAAAAACATTTTCTATTTTCTGGTTGTTTCCCCACTTGTCTTGATCCCTCAATTGTATGCTCGACGCTAAAAAAGGAGTGTTTGGTGTCATCACTTGAGGTATAGCTGCCTGGGTACCGAATTATGTTACTGGCTCTGTGGTATAATGCATATATGATGATGATTGCTGCGAGGCTACATTTGATGTGTGGGCATTTAGGCTCAATTGTTGACCTTGTTACCATCCTTGATGCGTATTTGAATTTGTGGGATCATTCCTTTGTTGATAACTGCCTCTATTTATTTTATTTTTTTTGGTGCCTACTTTTTGATTTGTGGTACCTCCTTCAGATTCTAATATTTCATATTCAGATATGTCCGTATATTGTTTCAGATCTGTTCTCCTGCTTAGTGGTGATCTGTTTGTTAATTGAATATACATGTGCCCTGTGTCAAAATCCCTCTTGGCTCTAGTGTATTTACAATGTTTTCTCTCTTTGATTTCTGTTTGTAAATTTTCAATGTTTTTTTGTAATTTTATCTCTATATTTGAATATCTTGTGTGTCTTTTTCTAATTGCACAGAGATTTTATTTAGCAATTTCTTTTCATACTCTAGTATGAATGCTTGCATGCACAATGAATTTTCAATCAGCAGTATTTCCCAGCCTTTAATGTTTTAATGAAATTCAGTGTCTTCTTGGAGTGAGTTAGGGGTAATGTTGATTCTCATACCACTACATACTATTTTTAGTTGGAGATAGGTTTCAAGACTTGTAACTTCCCATAGAGATCTAATATATCTTTTAGAGTGTTGAGCGTTAATATTCGAATAGCTAATATTTTTTACGAATATTGACACTTCGCTAATTCACGAATATTTAGAATATATTGCTATATATTCGTAAAAACGAATATTCGTTTTTTTATTTATTTATTTCCTTTTTTTTCCAATCAGAACACAAGAATAAGATACCATTAACGAAGATAGACAATATAGCGATATGTTCTCTATCTTCGTTAATTCTAGCAAGTCAACCAATAGGAAAGTCATAGCCCGTTCAAAGTGTCATTCGCAGTACGCAAATATTACATTATGTAATATTCGCATACTGCGAATGAAACTTTGAACGGGGTATAACTTTTCTAATGGTTGCCTGGCTTGCTAGAATTAATGAAGATAGAGAATATAGCGCTATATTCGTATTCGTTGTCTTCGCTAATTCTAGCAATACAAGTAAACTTGCCTATACACAGCTCTAAGTTGGATGCGCAATGCGAGAATATTAAGTAATATTAGTTGCATTGCCCATCTAACTTAGAGCGGGGTATATGCAACTTACTTTACTATTGTTTGGCTGGGTAGAATTAACGAATATGACGAATACGCAATATAGTCTCTATATTCGCTAATTCTAGTAAGCCAACCCAATAGCTGACTGTACCCAGCTCTAAGTTATATGCGCAATGCGAAAATACTTTGCCTATTTTTGGCAATAAATAGAATAATGAGTCAGTATTCTATTTATTAAAAAAATAGATAAAGTAATATTTTCGTATTGTGCATCCAACTTAGAGCTGTCTATAGGCAACTTTTTTATTGGCTTGCTAGAACTAGCGAAGATAACGAATATAGCGCTATATTCTCTATATTCGTTAATTCTAGCAAGCCAACCAATAGTAAGGTTGCCTTTATACCCCGTTCAACGTTCAATTCGCAATACGCAAATAATTAAATCGCATATTTTTTGCGATAAATAGAATAATGACGAATATTCGATTTCGACGAATATATGACTAATATTCAATCGAATATTTGTGCAATATCGCGAAATCGAATATGGCACCTCCCGCTCATCACTAATCTTTTATAGGTTCTATTGATTTCTCTAAATGCCTGAGAAATATCAAGGGTATTAATGGGGAGGCTTTCAGTACAAAACACTTTATTTGCTTCTAATAGGAACGTTTGGCTATTTAGTTGGTTTGAAAGAAATCCTGCCACTTTTTGCCACAGCCTTTATTTTTGACCAGCATACCACTGTAGAGGTCAGAAAATGAATGGAGGGGGTTTCACCCCAAATATGCTCAGCAATTACACAGACTTAATAAGACCTCACAGCATATGTAAGACGTTTACTTTAATAGTGACTATAACAAATGGTCCTTCAGACCTGGCTGCATCTTATTTTCTTTTTATTTTTTTAAAACAGCATATGATAAAAGACGCAGCAAGGTCTGAAGGACCATTTTTTATACTCACTATTAAAGTACAGTAAACGTCTTACATATGCTGTGAGGTCTTATTTAGTCTGTGTAATTTCTGTTCTGCATCTGCTCACCCTGCCTACCAGAGCGAACAGGTTATATCGAGACATGAGTGAATTTTTAAAATATTCGATTCGCCAGTTCGCCTAATTTTTTGGGAAAAATTTGGTTCAATCCGAATATATTTACATCGAATTATGTTAAACAGCTATTTCCTGGCTGCAGAGAGCCTTTATAGTGGGGTAGAACACTGTGCCTTGCAGTAACACGCATAGGGAGTCTGTTTGGGTAGTGTAATTATACTGTGAGTCCGTATGACATGCAAATGACAGGTGTCGATCTTAGAATCACTGCACACTTCACTTATTTGGGCAGTCACGGGGCCAAAACTAACCAAATAACTCAAGTATGAACTCAGCCTTTACAGGTAGATGTTAGCGCCAAGAAGAAGTGCACTCCTTTTACACCATCATCAGTTGATTCCACATAGATGTCTACAGAACTTGTTCTATTAAATGCTTATACCTGACCCTGTAAAAGATTGTAGGTTAGGGCCTGCTGGTGAGCTGACCCTGTAAAATATGGTAGATGAGGGCCTGCTGGTGAGCTGACCCTCTAAAACATTATATTCGAGGGCCTATAGGTGAGCTTACCCTGTAAAATATTATATGCGAGGGTATATATGCAAGGGCATTATATGCGACAAATAAGCATGTTGATATAATGGAGGAGGAGGAGAAAAGGAAGATTCAACCATATACCCTTTTTTGTGTTGGAAGGAGTGCATGGGAATACAGTGTATTCAGTACACTATAAACAGCACATTTAAAGTGCCTTTATGTTAATCATCTTTCCTCTGGTGGAGTCGAGAAGTCAGGGGCAATCCAGGCCTTGTTCATTTTTATAAGAGTCAACCTGTCAGCTTTTTCAGTTGACGGATACGCTTATCTGTTATAATGCCACCAGCAGCACTAAATACCCGCTCAGACAAAATTCTGGCGGCAGGGCAGGCCAGCACCTCCAAGGTGTAGAGTGCCAGTTCGTGCCACGTGTCCACCTTTGACACCCAGTAGTTGTAAGGCACTGAGGGATCATTGAGGACGCTGGCACGGTCTGTTATGTACTTCACCATCTTCTTAAATTTTTCCCTCCTTGTGACAGTAGGCTGCGCATCAGGGTGAGGGTGCTGGCGGGGTGTCATGAAACTGTCCCAGGCTTTGAAGAGTGTTGCCCTGCCTCTGTTGGAACTGCTGTGTGTTCCCCTTGTCTCCCCTCCTCGGTTGCCCAAGGAACTACGGACTCTACCGCCAGCGTTGTCAGATGGAAATGTTTGGAGCAATTTTTCAACAAGGAAATACGCCACTAAACGCTTTTGCCACATATAGCTGCAGAAGTGAACTGAGAATATATTTTTCTTTTTGCAATGAAATACGTCACTAAACGATTTTACCACAAATAATTGCAAAAGTGAACTGCGTACATATTTTTCTTTTTGTACGGAAATACACCACTTAACTCTTTTACCACATATAACTGCAGAAGTGAACTGAGAATATATTTTTTTGTCTAGTACTGAAATAGGCCACTAAATGCTTTTACCACATATAACTGCAACAGTAAACTGCGTATATATTTTTCTTTTTGTACTGAAATACGCCACTAAAAGCTTTTCAACATAGCACTTGCACCCCAAGAACAAATTGCTGGAATGACATAGCTGTATAATGGCCATTTGGATACCCAAATGATCTTTCCTGCACTTGTAAATCGCTTTTTTTAGCACTGTCCCTAGCGCCTTCTGACGTCTCTCATTGCACTAAGATGCTGTGAAATGATTCCTCCCTATCCTTTCTCTGCACTTATAAATCGTGTTTTTAGTTTTTTTTTTTAAATGAGGTTTTTCTAATTGCTGTCCCTAGCACCTTCTCATGTCTGTCCCTGCACTCAGTACGCTGGAAAATGTCTGAATCTAAGATGGCTGCCGCATTTATAGGGCTGTGACATCACAGGGCTGGCTGGCTGCTGATTGGCTGCATCATGCATAGTAATATGAGGAGGAGGGGGTCAACCACCATAAGGGCGCTGTGGCGTTTCGAAATGTCAGCCTTATACAAATCACGCATTTGTGAGGTGACTTGATGAATCAGACATCCTCCACTTACAGTTTATGCATCAGACACGCAGGAGTTAATCAAGTAGTCTTTTAATCCGGAGATTATATTACAAGATATGCAGGGAATCCAGATGGTAAAAGAATTATGACTCTAATATTCTCCTTGATAAGAACATGAGATACTACACAGATTCTCCTCAGATTCTCCTCCGAATCAGAGCACACAAAACAGCAATGCATGACAGGGTAAACAGGAAGTGGCTAGACTGAACCAACTAGAAGCAGAAACAAAGGGGGGAGGAGAAAAGAGGAGCATACCAATACACAATGTAAGATACTGAAACAGAACAGGCGCCAAAGCCTGGTAATGGTTCCAGGGGAGGTCTTAAGTAGACTATAGTCCCTCAGGAACTTAAAAGACTATAGTACCTCCAGAATGTTGAGAAACCATATAGCGTCTAGTTTAGACTGAACAATCTTCTAGTAAAATAAATACAAGCAGGTATAGATAGATAAAAGCAATCTGGATAAAGTGTAAGAAATGTAACTTACTTCACTGAGGAGGAGGCCAATGAGATAAAGCTCAAGAAACTCAAGGGCCAAATCACCCCCGCAAGGACCGTTTGTAGGAAATAAATAAGGCAGTATCCAGCACTTCTGGTGTTTATCTGCTTTATTCTTTAAAAATCACAGAGCGTACGTGCGATTTTTAAAGAATAAAGCAGATAAACACCAGAAGTCAGAGTGCCCCATGGTCAGAAGCATGCAAAGCACAAAGAGCGTGGTCAGAGGGATTGAAACCATATCTACTGTTTTAGACAACGAGAGAGAACCAGTTCTCACCACCACCACATTCCTACATAATTACACGTGGGACAAGTGCCCCGTCACTCGCCCACCTTTGCGTATCATTTTAACGTCCGTGCGCTATTCCAATGATGCCACATATTAAAAGGGTTGTGTCAAACAGTCAAACATTTCTCATGCAGTGGTTGCATGACGTTCCAGGAGTCCCCACTTATTTCAGTATCAGTTATAATGATATAGCACTGGCAGTCTATTAACAGGCAGAAACTGGCAACAGGAGGTCAGCAGGAGAAACAGGGGCAAGGAGAATAACAAATGGCCAAAGCAGGCCAGGATCAGAGCTACAGAAAGCCAATGTCAGCAATCCAAGAGGCAAAAAAACTGACAGGTCAGAGAGAAGTCCAAGAGTCAGCAACAATGAGGCAATCGAGGAATAGCTCGGCAACAGCCAGAAATTAAAACAAGACATATAATCAGGCAAAGTCTGTAGACCAGAAAGTAGTTTTAAATCTGGCGCTAGGGCTGCATTGCACGAGAGCCGGACCAAAGTCTGGTGTAGGATGCAGAGCCAGGAGATGTAGAATAATTAGCCTGGATCCTGGAAGGATGGTCAACACATGCCATATGACATGGAGCTGTCTTCATGAGACAACCCATCGAACAGCAGGATGTTGTGTACGTACTTCAAGCTTCATGATTATTAGCGAATTAAAGAATTATTCCGATAATGTCAATACATTAAAGTACTGCACTATTTACAGTTCCCAGATATAGAAGCAAACATAATGTTCTCTAAAGAGAAACCTAGACAGTTATAGAAACTAAAGGAGAGACAACAATTTGTTTGATTTACAAAGCTGGCAGCTATGATACTAATACCCTGGTACGCAGCACCAATAGTTATGGAAGGATAGTTACAGAAGGCAGTGAATATTGTACTAATGAAGCCGACAGATTTAATACTACTAGATATTGTCTTTAATGGGATGAGCTTTTCTTGTTGTAGATGTAAACAGTCTACTTTGTCAGTAACTTCATCATATATGGTGGGCCAAAATGGTTTGGAAAGAATTTTACTTCACTGGCTGAATTTCACTACACTATAATAGATGAATTAGAGCCAAGAATCCTTGAACTACACTTGAGATTGAGGTTATTTTCCTCCTGTTCCCTCCCAGTGGGTACAGGCACCACTCCATGCAGGCTGAGGCCTGCTTGTTCTGCTGTGCAGCACTACCTCTTTCCGCCATTGAGTGCATGCGTGTGCCTCCTCTAGCTCCTAAATGGTCAGTGTCCAAAAACATCAGACTTCTCCATCTAATGGCTGACTATCTTTGGATTTTTAAGACACCTTTCCTGAGCAATAGGTTGTATTAGTGTACTGCTAAGGTGCACCATCCATGTACCTGATCTGACCTCTGCCTGTTCTTCGTACTGAGCCTGAGCTACATGCCGAGACATATCGTTAAAGCGTTTACCTTGAGATCAATAAATGTTATTGAGATAACATAACTATGTTAATAACATAAGAAATATTCTGTTCCAATATGGCCACCATCACACTTCTCAACTTTCCCTGAACATGTGCTCCTTTTCATTATTCTTGTGCATTTAGATAGAGCTTCTATTTCAGGCAATGAAAGTTGAGGTAATTTTGGGTGTCACCCCGGTCTTCTAAATGGGGGTGGGGATAATAATGCTACCTGTATATAACATATGCCCATTGACCACCCATAGGAGGTTGGCGTGATTGATTGATTGACAATTGCATGTGAACAGACAGCACTGGTAAAACTAGAGCATAAGGGCAAGTAAAGTAGATCCGCGGCACTCACCATCCGATTCTAATAGTTTTCCTTATTGCAGAGCTTCTTCGATGTACAGGGGTGAAGACTCACATGGGAAGTAACAACAAACAGCGACGGCCGTTTCGCGGAGCGACCGCTTGTTGAGCGTTCACCGGTTGCTAGGAGATGGGTTGGCTCACCCTCCCCTTGGTGACGCTTATAACCAGCGCAGGCGCGATGTTTCGAGCGCGTTGAACAGCCGGAAGAAGCAATCGCTCCGCGAAACGACCGTCTCTCTTTGTTGTTACTTCCCATGTGAGTCTTCACCCCTGTACATGTAAGAAGCTCTGCAATAAAGAAAACTATTAGAATCGGATGGTGAGTGCCGCGGATCTACTTTACTTGCCCGGATGTTCATTGTCTACATAAGCCAGGCACCCCGGTCCGTAGAGGTCTGAGAGGCTGGATTGGAGTCCCGTTTTATGATCAGGTGTTGGACGGTGCCACCACCACTTCTTGTTGTGTCGAAAACTAGAGCATAATCCAAACTAATTAGAAAATGTGATAGTACAGCATTGTTTAATCTATATTCCTAATCTATATATGCAAGCACTTGTGTTTTCTTGGGTTTACTAATTCCTCAACGATTAACCTATATAAGATTTATGCTGTGTCAGTGAGGTTTGATCACCTCCTACGTATTTCTTGATAGCAATCTTAAATTCTTTGAATTCATTGAAGGGTCAGCAATTTAAATTTGTAATCTATAGCAAATCTTCATATTAAAGGATGTAATTGAAACCACATGGGTTTGGGTTCAGACAAACTATATCATACCCATGAAATCCACTGCTTTCTATATGCAATTTCACATTTATATTACAAGATTTAATCCATCTTCCTTCTTTTGAACTTAAGTATCTGCAGGTGTATTAAAGGCTATGGAAACCTTGAAATGCATTTTTATAATTGCATTTTACTCATTTTGGGCTAAAAATCCTCTGTTCAAATTGGTCTTTGTTAAAAATTTTCAACAGTTTTTATTCTTTTACAGCTTTCAGATTTCAGTGCATTTGCAGACCATCAGGCTCTCTGCTTCACACTGAATCCGTCAGAGAACTCTTCTGAGGACTCGATCTGTAGCTCATATTTCTGAATCCTGACAGCTCATAAATAGTGGTAAGCGAATCGATTTGTACAAATCAAATTTGTTCAAATATCTGCCTCGTTGAGCGGAGGGGTTGGCCTCACTGCTTAGAGACTTCCTCGTTGTCCTTAACTGGAAGGGCCAGACATCTTGACCAGTCCCGTCAATCTTGCTCCTGCAATGTTGCTCTAAGCAGCGGCACAAGAGCAGAGCTTGTCCTGCTGCTACCTGAGCAGCTCAGATGCTGACTGCATGCATCACTACGGGTGTGCCGAGACACGAGTAGTGCATGCAAAGTCAGCATCTGCACTGCTGAAGTAGCAGCAGCAGATCCTCTGTGCTTGTGCCACTACTTATAGCAGGCATACAGGCACGAGGCCAGGCATGCCCTCTAGCTCTGTCAATTAAGGGGAAAAGGAAAGTCTTTTAAGCAGCAAGAATTTTTTTAAATGAATTTGATTAATATAAATCAGTCAACTCCTCACTACTCATAAACACTCATTTTGCTTAAATGAGTGATTTATGAGCTGTCAGGAATTCAGAGATAAGGGCTACCAATCCGAATGACATTTGTACTGATATATACAGATAGAGAGACATAGAAGAAACAGTAAAAGGCGACTAATAAAGCTAAATAAAATGTTAATCATTTTTCTGGTAAGTCCACCTCTAAATTAGTGCAATGATTGTTCAGCCCTAGAAAACAGATTAGTCAGCAGCGATACATCTGAGATGGGAAAAAAGATATGAGAATAATATGATATTCTGCCAAGCCTTCATGCCTCTCCCCCAACTTCAATATCAGTACATCCTTGCACTAAAGATCCAAGACATTTGAGACAGACTGGTTGCTAAGGACACTCTTCTGGACAAAATCAATACCAAAGCAATAGATATTGGGCAGTGTATCCATAGCAACAGTCTGTCCAAAATCACTCCAAAAATTTGTCATAAGGCTGACAAGAGAGAAGAGGTATTGCACAGGAATGAGCAGCAGAATGGTATCTGCCAAGTCTCTGGATGGATAGTCAGTAGGAGCGAGACACGACCGTCAACGACTATCCATCCAGAGATGTGGCAGATACCACATAGCGCTCATTCCTGTGCAATTCTTCTCCCCACTTGGCCACCAGGACTGGGGTTCGAGATAGCATTGGCTGCACCGACCCTCCATCGCAATAAAGCCTTCACTGGAGTTGTGACCAGTCATGCACAACAAATACAGATGGCACAGACTACATATGTGTAACCCACCAGGGTTCTTGCTCCTGTATAAACTTACCCTATGAGCACCTTCTCCTCTCTATCGTTCTCTGCAAGAGAGCAAAAGAAATCAGAGAGACGAGCCACTTCTAGTGTCAAGCAAATCGAAGTTCACAAAGTGGACTTCCATCCGAATTTCAGGGAAAATTTGATTCGCCACAAAGCCCAATTTCGCGCAAATCGATTTTCCATGAATGGCGGTAAAACATTTTTCCAAAAATCTTACTTACCTCTTTTGTTTGAGTATGAACAGTCGACCGCACCCATCTTGATTGAAGATCTTGCACGAAATCCTGTACGCGGTGAAGTATGACGTCACCACTTCAGCTGATGTAATGACATCACTACACCAATCAAGATGGTGGCAGCTGACTCTTCACGATCAGATGGAGTATGTAAGTAGGTAAGTATGATTTTTGAAAATGTAAACTTTTTTTACACTTTATTGTTACTGTCAGATGCCACGATCAGCTATGAACACTGTATCTGAGGGGTTCAATGACCGGGGGCAGCGCAATCGACGTTCCGTGTCATTGAACTCGTTACTTACCAAGGAATACGATTTGTGGCGAAGTAATTCATCACAAAGCAATTTTTTTTGTAAAATTTTTCAATACTTTGCTCATCTCTAGCCACTTTCTTACACCCCCTCTTGGTTACTTTTTGTACGCCTGTTTCGCATTGTTAAGAAATTTGGCGCATTTTAGGACTTCACTTAGCTGTGTCCCCTTTTTCTAGACACTTTTGAGCAAGGTCTAAAACATATAAGTAGAGATGTCGCGAACATACAATTTACCGTTCGCAAACTGTGAACGTGAATTTTTGCAAATGTTCGCGAACGTGCGAAAAGTGCGAACCGCCATAGACTTCAATAGACAGGCGAATTTTAAAACCCACAGGGACTCCTTCTGACCACAATAGTGATGGAAAAGTTGTTTCAAGGGACTAACACCTGGACTGTGGCATGCCGGAGGGGGATCCATGGCAAAACCCCATGGAAAATTACGTAGTTGACGCAGAGTGTGCAAGTTGAATTCGCAATGCGATTAATATAACCTGCATTAATCGCATTGCGAATTCAACTTAGAGCTGAGTTCCTAATGGTATAGGCAAATATGGTAGTCTAGATCATTACTCTGCCCAAATCTTTTCATCTACATGGCTTAGAAAATATGCTGTCAAACAATGATCCTAGGTTTTGGTATAGACACATGATCTAGACTACCATATTTGCCTATACCAAATATGGCAAAATACACAAAAAAATAAAATAAAAAATAAAAAAAATGATAAAAACGCATATGCGTTTTTGATGCGTTTTCTATCAAAAACGCTCAAATGGCCCCTGGGCGGTTCAGATATCTTGCCTCGAAAGCAGAAGAACGTTGGTGGTAGTCAAAGTCAACCGTCATATACAATCAAATAGAGGCATCAAATAGATTCGCAAAGCAATTAATAATTGTAAGAATTATTTGCATTGCGATTTCAACTTAGTGCTGAGTTCCTAATGGTTGTATTGCTAGAATACATGTATTCTAGCAATACAACCATTAGGAACTCAGCTCTAAGTTGAATTCGCAATGCGATTAATGCAGGTTGTATTAATCGCATTGCGAATTAAACTTAGATCTGAGTTCCTAATGGTTGTTGTATTGCTAGAATTGACGAATATAAAGATATAGCACTATATTCTCAATCTTCGTTATATTCTAGCAATACAACCATTAGGAACCCAGCTCTAAGTTAAATTCGAAATGCGATTAATACAGGTTATATTAATCGCGTTGCGATTACAACTACTAACACTGCAGCTTCAGAATGAATCTAAGATTGATGCTGTCCTTGCTTTTTGATAGGAGGTGGGAGGGTCTGGGAGGGAGGTTATGCTGATTGGCTGAAATGTGTCTGCTGACTGTGAAGTACAGGGTCAAAGTTTGCTCAATGATAAAGTATACGGGCGAAAGCGAACATCGCATATGTTCGCCCGCCGCGGCGGACGCGAACAATCTATGTTCGCCGGGAACTGTTCGCAATCGCCGGCGAATAGTTCGGGACATCTCTACATATAAGGTACGCCAGTTATATGGTGCAATTCACACCAGTAATCGGGAGCATTTGCAGTATTCAATCTGACCCACTGTGTTCTTACAGTCTTCATTTGAGTGTTGAGATGTCAGATTCTGTTTCTGGTGGCAGGTCGCCAAGTTAGTACTTACTACAATATGCTTTTCCTCTTGCGTATATAGTGTCAACGTATTACGCTGTGCATAGATTGGTATCGTGGCTCACAATCTAATTTCGCAATCTGAATCACACACCCAGTAAGGTCAGTTACTGTACATAGGAATCCAGTAAACTATTAGGATGTTTTTGAAGTGTACGAAAAGGCAGCAAAACAAGGGGTAGAGCATACAAACTCTATGCAAATGTCGGTAGTTTCACACCCAGGAGCCCTGCGCTGCAAGGGAATAGTATACCTCTCAACTTTTTGGATGGCAAAGGATGGGCAATTTCTATTCACAGTATGAAAGATTGTTTTTCATGCCTATCTATACACTTGGATAATTTTTTTAGTTTTAGGTTTTTAAGGTCCAAGTTGCATCAAATGATGAAAGTAGGGGTAAAAAAACTGTTAGGAACCAGAGGGATAATTTCTGGAGCAATTTACTAAGTTTATTATTGCACTTTTATATCCTAAGTCAAAAAGAGGGACATTTAAAGGGCAGATTTGTACCTAAGAAACTGGCTGACCTGTTACATGTGCACTTGTGTTGGTCTCATGTTCATATGTGCCTGCACTACTGAGCAAAACAAAGTGTTAATATATGCAATGGGGGCCTTTAGGAGCAACGGGGGCGCTGTTACACCTAGAGGCTCAGCTCCCTCTGCAACTGCCACATCCTTTCCACTTAGATTCACTTTAGAAGAAGTCAGGTCTAGATGTGATTACATATACACTGCCTAGTCCCTTTCAATCAAAGTGGAGAGGGTGAGGCAATTGCAGAGAGAGCAGAGCCTCTAGGTGTAACGGTAACGCCCCCATTTCTCCTAGAGGTTCATTTGCATATAATAAAACTTCGTTTTTCTCAGTAATGTGGGCACATATGAACATAGGACCAACACAGATGCCTTCAGCTGCCAAGTGCACATGCAGCAGGTCAGCCAGTGTCATAGGTACAGATCTGCTGACAGATGCCCTTTAACCAGTTTAGGACCAGGGCATTTACCCCCTTCCTGACCAGACACATTATCCATTGTCCCCCCGTTTGGTTATGTACATTTTTGTGCTTTTTCAGTTATATATGGGGCTTAATTTTTATGTAATTTTTATTTTAGTATATTTTTTAAAAAAATTATTGGAAAATAATACTTACTGTCTACCATATTTTTCCTTTTTTTTTACTAGCACAAAGTGCAACTAAAACACCTTTTTTTCTAAATTACTGTATGTCTCCTTTCTATAATGGTCATTTTGATATAAAGGATGTTTGTCAAGGGTGGGGCTCCATTGTAAGGTGTTTGATTTGGTGTTTATTATGATCTGGTGCTGCTGTCAGTGATTGACTGCAGTACAGAGCACCTGACCGTTTAAATGGGTCCGCAAAATTGCAGAACGGGTGTGAAAACATTCATTTTAATGGGGCCGCAAAAGATGCAGACAGCACACTGCAAAGCGATTATGTCATTGTGACCACCTGCAGCGTGTCTCGGGAGCACACACAGGCGGTGTGATGATGTTATCGAGCACCACCTGCACGATGAGGATGCAAGGCCTGCACTGCTGGTGGTTGCATCTAATTTATGACAAGATAGGCCGCTTTCATACAAGCATATTTGCAATCTGTATGTGGTCCGAATTGTACATCCCGGAATCTGCTGCTAATGTTAATGAATGGAGCTATTCACATGGGCGTATCATTTCCATCAATATTTGAAATCTGCAGCATGTCCGAGTTTTGTGCGGATTTGTTTCCAAATACGCACATTACAGTGTGTGCAGTGCATAAAATAATGAAGGAAGGAAAAAATACGCATGTAAATCCTGATGAAATCCTGAAGCAATACTGATGACAATACTGATGATATATCATCAGGAATCCTGAGCCAGAATACTGACGGTTCTCAATACGCTGGTGTGAAAGCGGCCATAAAGGCCTCATCATAAATGATATGCCTCCTCTGGCAGCTCTGAGCTACCATAGATTTCAGTCATTATTTGCACCACTTTCTGGTGTAAATAGTGATAAATGTGCCTGAGACGCCGGTCCGTCCATGTCTCACCCTCACAACGCCATCAAAAATCATTGTCAGACCCTTCATTCTTGTCTTCCAGAGGTGAAAATATGTTCCGGAGATGTGGTGATCACACAGGTCATTACAGGGACGGTACAGGTTTTGGAACTGCATCTTTATGCTGTGCACGTGTATGTCCGTCATAGGACAGATTTTCAGCTCTGGAAGTCAACACTGAAGGACGCCATTAAATGGCAGCAAGCCAAAATATCAAGAAGAAAAAACAAAGCAAATAACACGGAAAGTAAATTAGAAAATTGAATAACTTTCATCATACATATAATGAGGTTGAATTTGCTGAAATTTTCTGAAACCAGAAACCAGAAAAGCCCTTTCAGTTCAGCTATCCCCTGTTATAGAAAATCTGAGAAATCAGCAGATTTTGCAAACTATGCAAGCACCAAGCGGTAATGATAATACGAGCTCGTGCACACGGCCATAGTTTTGATCTGCATCTGATCCACATTTCTTGGCGGACTGCAAAAGATGCAGACAGAACACCCGTGTGCTGTCCACATCCATCTGTCAGTTTCGCGGCCAAGCAAAAATATAGAACACGTACTATTCTTGTCCGTTTTGCGGAAAAGGTTAGGACATTTTAAAAGAAGTTAACAAAAAATAGTGCCTTCCACTCAGCTGGGATCTGTGTTTTGCGGATCCGCGATTTGCGGACTGCATGAGCCCTAATGGAGTTATGGGAACACAGAAAGAACATACCAGTATGTACTTCATGCAAAGCAACATTGCTTACAAATGGGCCACTGTGCTGCCCGCATGAGCCAGCGACTTCAGGACCACATGTGAACACAGTTCATAGTAGCAGACTGTATTAGACAGAACAGCACAGCTCCTAAGCCGGCTGTACATATTAGATGTGTATTGGCTGAACATGCCGATTTTGGGGGTTTGGCTGACTATCTAATATGTGTGATAGCCTCTCATTCGACAGCTGATGTGAGAGATCTAAGGACTAGGCTGGTTGAATTCAATTACCCAATCCATTTTTTTACTGCAGAGATTAGCAGACATCAGAAAAGTCTGCCAGTACTATATATGCATGCTCAGCCAAGCCAAGCATATGCATAGGAGGACCATGAGAGATTGTTGTTGGCCAAACGAGTTGTTGGCCAAATGACCAGCCTTAGAGGTCCTTTACACTTAGGCTAATTTCACACGAGCGAGTTTTCCGGATGCGTTCTGCGAACGGACAGCTTATGAACTGAATCCTGACCCATTCATTCTCAATGGCGCATGAGCATCATTTTTCACTGATCAACCTTGCATTCAGGAATAATCACATCACTTTCTATGTTGTCCATTTTTCACGCAGCCCTGGCTCTATAGAAGTGAACGGTTTTTCACTGATGGTTGCTAGGAGATGCTAAGTATTTTCTTTAAAAAAAATGCATGAAATGCGGACACAAAAAAAACTGAAACATAACACAATAGCAGACAAAACCGATTAAACCTGCATGCAAAACCATCAGACCCTGACTAATTCCGTATCGATGTCTGAAAGAGACCTAAGACACTGACGCA
Organism: Bufotes viridis; assembly: GCA_033119425.1. Lineage (NCBI taxonomy): Eukaryota > Metazoa > Chordata > Amphibia > Anura > Bufonidae > Bufotes > Bufotes viridis. Next base: position 38,334,794 of record CM065597.1, on the reverse strand, counting down.
AATACAAATGTGTAATATAGATTTAAAAAAATAAAAATAAAATTTTTCCCGCATATTGTATATGTTTTTATTCCGTTTTTCGCTACAAGTTGTCCATTTTCATCCATATTTGTTCCATTTTTGGTCTTTTTTGTTGTTGTTTTGATAGTGTTACAAAAATAAATGGAAAATATGGAATGGAAATGAAAAAAGTCAATAAGTAATCACATGTAAGCTAAGCAAACACTCAGCGTGCATTGTTTAATGCAATACCATTGAATTTTATGTGCTAAATATAGTACCTATGAGGATCTGTTAGAAGTTGCTGGGTGTTTAAAAAAGGGATGTGCAAATAAAACATACTTCAATGTGAAAAATAAATCCATTTGACTTTACTGGCTCTGTCTTTTCAATGAAAAGAAAACAAATGAACGATAATTCAGATTTGTAATACAAAAGTGTGAATGAGCCCTGACGAAAGATTAGCAATTACCTATCATTGTCTGTAAGTTTTAGGCATTTCAGAAGTGCATATAAGTAATTTATGGAGAGTGAACATTTCGTTGACTTACCCAGTCAGTTCTTGCAGGATACAGGTCTTAATTTGGTCAGAGATTAGCACATGCCGCAGAAGAGAAGTGGAATGCTAAAAGACAAGTGAAAGTTACGCAAGCAGACAAACCCACATCTGTGCTTGGCAAGAGGCAAATGATGTGAGCTGCGGAGACTGGAGACTAAATAATGTGCCTGCATGAACCTCCCCAAGTAACACGCCCAGACTATCACTGGATGTCGCACACCGTAATCTGGAAAGTCAAAGCCTGTGCCCTTAAAGGGGAAGTGAACTTTATGTGAAATGTACTTAATAGCATTAAAGACTGCATTTCCCATATCTGCAGAAAGGTAATGATACATCATGTTTTTTGCTTTAGTTTGTAATATTTTCTCTGAGGCTGAGCTCACGTGTAAGACATACAATGCAACAGCACTCTGCAAACCAAACAAAGTACAAGAAAGTATTCTAATGCTAATGCTATGCTTATTCTGTAAATTAAATGCTTGGCAAATACATTTTGTACAAAATTATTTGAGCTCACGTGTAGTGACATAGCAGAAAACTGCGATTCTGCTGCACTGCAAAAATGTCTTGTAAAAAGCATGTATATAAGTGAATTTTTGTTTCGGTTTGTTAAGGAAGCAGTTATAAAAATACACTACCCAGAAAAAGTTAGAGATATTTGGCTTGTGGGTAAAATTTCAGGATGAACCTAAAATGCACTCTATCCTTTATGGGTGAAATGAATGTGACCTTCTCTAAGCTTTTGAAAGTACATGTCCAACTGTTCAGTGTTTCAGTACTTTTTGCACAACTTGCTGTTCTCCAACAAGGAGCTTAACGGCAAAATTCACAACAGGTGTTTGATCCATGAATCGCACTATTTCCTGATTCAATTAGAATATGGTATGTAAACAGTCCTCCTCATCATGCTGTTGATATTTTGACATCATGAGACCAAGACGACACCTAACAATTGATCAACAGTTCCTCGCCATTGCGAGGCTTCAAGCAGGATGTTCTCAGATAGAAATGGCCACTGAGCCTAGAATGTTATAGAGCGTCATCAGCAGGTTGCAACAGAGAGACTGGAAGTGATGACCACTATATTGTGAACAATGTCCTGTGGAACCGGATAATGAATGCCACAACTCCAGGCACATTTAAGGGAGGTGAAAGGCACTCAAATGTCACGTCAGACCATTCATAACTGTTTACATCAGCGTGGTCTGCGTGCTAAATGACCTGCAAGGGTACCTGACCACAGGTGTCATCATCTTGTATCGGCCAGTGAGCATCTACACTGAACGAGGGACCAGTGGGCCTCAGTGCTTTTCACTGATGAAAGTCAATTCACGCTGAGCAGAAATCATGGCCGCCAACAATGTTTGAGACCTCAAGGAGTGTGCTATGTTTCAGCCACTGCAACAGCCTTTGGTGGTGGTGTTACAGTGTGGGCAGGTGTGTCTAGTCAATACAGAACTCCCCTACACTTTGTGAATGGTACAGCGACAAGCCCATACTACTTGAAGAACATCATTAATCCAGTCATTGAGCCTTTGCATGAACAGCAGAGGCCTAATTTCATCTTAATGGACGACAAAGCGCCTGCTTCTCGAGGTTGTATCATTATGGAACGGCTGCTGGAGACTGGGGTACCTCAAATGGAGTGGCCTGCACTTTTGCCAATTAGAGGCTCCACTGCCACTAATAATCACATACATATAAGCCACAAATCCTTAGCCAAATCATGTATTCCCAGGGTAATGTATGATTTTTATAAAACACACTGACACCAATGACTCCATATAAGATATTAATGCTGGACCACCAAAGATTATTTGTGAGTCACAGCATAGGCACCATTAGACACTACTATTAGCCCTGTCAATCAAAGGGGGAGAGGAGAGAAATGAGCACTAGGGGTGTAGCTGTAGCAGCGCTTGAAGCACTACAGCCTGCCCATTGGTGCTCCAATGGCCTGATTAGCATAAAAATCCTCATCTCCATAATGGTGCAACTTACAAAGATAAAAAAGGAATCATGATCAACCCTGCCAGGCAATGTATCTGGTTTAATAGGGTTGATCATGCTGACTGAGGCTCTTCAACCCCTTAAGTACTGAGCCCATTTTTGCATTTTCGTTTTTTTGACCCCACAATCCAATAGCCATAACTTTTTTAATTTTCTGTTCACATAGCTATATGAGAGCTTATTTTTTTTGTATGATAAGTTGTATTTACAATAATTGTACCATTTAATTTACCATGTCTTGTATTGGAAAACGGGAACAAAATTCTTTGGGGGGGGGGGGGACAAACACACAATTCGGACAAGGTTTTTTGGGTTTTGATAATACGGCATTTACTGTGCACTAAAAATGACATAACCTCTGTATTCTGTGGCGCAATACGATATTACAGCAACACTAACTTTGTATGTTTTTTTTAATCTGCTACTAAAAAAAAACACCTTTTTTAAAATATTATTTTTATATTTCTGCCTACAGAGCTGTATGGACAGCAGGACAAACTGAAGTTTTTATTGGTACCATTTTTGGGGTACATACAACTTTTTGACCACTGTTATTCAATTTTTGGGGGGAATAAGGTGACCAAAAAATTGTGATTTTTTTTTTTCATTATGGCGTTCACCAAACAGGAAAAATATTTTTAGTAGTTCAGACATGGTGATACCTGTTATATATATTTTTTTAATTGTTTATTTTTACATCTAAAATTGGGAAAGGGGGGTGATTTGAACTTTTAATATATTTTTTTCACTTTTTTTATAATAACTTTATAAATAAACCTTAGAGGTCTAGAACATGGATCTGTTGATCCTTTGTTCCATACACCATAATAGAGAACTATTATGGTGATTGAGATTCTGCTGCTCTGCCTGCTGAGCTGTGCCTCATACACAGCTTTTAAGGCAGATTACCATGACAGCCCTGGGAAGCTTCATCAGGCCCCAGGCTGTCATGGTAACTGATCAGAGCCATGTGATTTCACTGCAGAGGCTCTGATGGGAAAGCAGGGAGAGCTGCTTTCCTCTGCCTAAGGCATCATGCCCACGACAGTATTTTCCGGACCGTATACTGGCAGTTTTTTCAGTTCAGTATACTGACCGTATACTGAACCATTCACTTCAATGGGTCTGCAAAAAATAATGAAGTGTCTCCGTATGCCTTCCGTTTCCGTTTTTCTGTTCCGTTTAAATATAGAACATGTCCTATTCTTCCACAAATCATGTTCAGTGGCTCCATTCAAGTCAATGGGTCCGCAAAAAAAACGGAAAGCATACGGAAAGGCATTAGTATGTCTTTCATATCCGATCTGTTTTTGCTGAACAATCTATTGATCAGTACAGGGGGCGTGGCTCAGCACTGGATTTGATCCCGTGCTGAGCCACGCCTGCACTGATCACATGACGGTGACGTCACCCCAGGTCCTTCGGCTTTTCAACAGTTCGGGTTTGTGGAAGCCGCCCCTATGGATTCCATATGCCGGGATAGTCCGCGGTAGTGGAATCCATAACGGGATGCGGCGATTACCACAACCCGAACGCCAAACTATTTTTTAAAGTTCGCTCATCTCTAATTGCAAGTGATTTAATGCAACTCAACATACAGTTATATCACGTGGATGGATCAGGAGCTGAGCCTGCACTATCTGCAGCTGGTGTCAGCCATGATATGCATCTTGTAATAGACACCTTCCTTCAACTACCAGGATCAGTTACCTCCCATCATGGCAGTTTATATCATTAGTCAATAGTTACCATGGCATCAAAGTGTATTGACAGAGGAAGGGTGATTTCTCTGTTCCCATGGGCCTCTTGCAAACACAATTGCGGGGTTGTGACAGTTTGCTATGGTAGCAGGGGGACCCAGCAAAGACCTTCAAGCCTGCCATGGATGTATGTCTGTTAGACCATGCCTTTGACATGACACACTCCCTGTCAGTTTGAATACGATCAAAATGATCAATTAATAACATTTTAAAGTCCCCTGTTAGTGTTGCACGTAGTGGTGGCCTCACACAGGGGCCAATGTCTATGCCTGCTCTGTGTGCATGTCTGGAGAGTGCTGAAGAGTGAAAGCAAAAGCTTGCCACTGAGGATAGCTGTGATGTAAATTGAAATAAAAAGAGGAAATCCAGCTGTTATGGAACCATATACCAAGGCAATACTAATAATGTATTTACTTTACTTGGTGTCAGTGGTATGCAGCCAACATCTGGATCTGCTGGCAGTCTTAGGGTCAGTTCACACGGCTGATTTTCAAAACACACATGTAATAAATCTGTGTTGAATCCAAGCAGATTTTTACGGCTCGATATTCCATGCATTTTTTTAACCGTTTTTTGTAAAGCATTTTTCAGGCAGATTTTTTGCTTTAAATTTAGCTTTACTTTTCTATAGTACTTTTCCCACCAGTGTTTTTTGGCGCATTTACATCTCAAATGGTGCGTATTTTTTCTGGTTCCTATTAATTCGAATGGGAAAATCAGCACTGTTAGGGCATGCTACTTCTTATTTACACGCTTCTTTATTACATGAGCAAAAAAGAAGCAAGTGCTGCTTCCCATTGAAATTAATGGCTGTCTTGAGGCGTTTTTGGAGCAGATTTAGAGCTGATTTTGAGGCAGAAATTCTTCAAAATCAGTGCTAACAAACTCTGTGTGAAGTGACCCTTAGGGTGCCTTCCCATTTGTAGGTGTGGACTTTTACAAAGTTGCGTTTTTTGGTGCAGATTTCAATGTGGATTATTTTGTAGATTTCTACACGGAGTACATTCCTCCATGAAAATGAACACTTCCCGGTAGTGGCACATGTGCTGTAGCGCCTTCTGAAGCCGTATTTGAGCTTCGTTAGCAGAGCTGGCAGGAGATTTTTTCACTGGCAGGAGATTTTTTCGCTGGCAGGAGATTTTTGGCTCCATCTCTGACTTTACATCGCTAACTGGATGTTCCCTTTTACAAGGTTTAATTGTGAGCAGCATGGAAACTGATCAGCTGATTCATTTGTCTGTCTTGTAAACACACGGATTTTACAGATATTGTTGCATAAATTTCCACTACTGAAAATCAGTTCCATTCACCTGAATAGGGCTTGCAGAAATCCATGTGCTTGCCACCCCGTTCAAATGAATGGAAAAGATTTTCAATTGCAGAAATTTCTGCAATAAAATCCAAAATGTGTGAAGGCACCCTAAAGGTTCAGCCACACGATTAGGTTTCTGCATGCAGTCTTGGAAGCCAAAACCAGGAATGAGGAGTTGTATCTGTCCTTTATACTTCCCATCCTTGTAAATCCACCCCTGATTTTGGCTTCCAAAACTGCACCAGGAAACTTGATTGTGTGGTCGTACCCTAAAGAAAAATTGGACAGTTCTTAAAAAACATCACATATTAGATCAAAATCTTTAAAAATACAATTGACTTAAGGCATTCATAAAGGCCAATGTATTTTACCTTTACACTATGTCTGTCTAATTTCTTGGGACACCTCTCAAAGATGTTTGAATAATTCAGGATAAATATTGCGAACAACCTGTACTGTTCCTAAAGCTGCTCAATTCCTCAAACGTCTTAAAAATGGCCAGTTTTGTCAACTGACCCACAAAAAGCATTCGCTATTTTAACTCCTTTGTGTTTTGTGAGATTGATTGTAAACAGTGTATAAACTTTCAAAAAATCCTTAAATGCTATATTTATTTTATTCTTCTATACTATCGAGACTTGCCATTGGTGATTTCAAAAATACCAGATTATGATGACATTCTTATCCAGCTTTTCATTCAGACTTTTAACAACTATAAACTTTTTTGGCAACTCCAACTACTGTATGACAAGTCTTGTTTTAAACATTTCTTTGAAGAATTGAAACATTTTAGATATGTTATCATAATTGTTCTGCCACTTGGCTATGCTCTCTCTGCAACTGCCTCGCCCTCTCCATTTTCATTGATAGGGCCGACATGATGATATTTTATTGCCTGTCCTAGACCACTAGGGATTCTTACTTTAACACCTTTACCGCTATAGAGCCCCATAGGTCTTTATAATAAACCTCTCACTGCCCAAGACCACCAGAGATACTGAAAGTAATCCCCTGATTGTCCTAGACCACCAGGTATGCTGATATTGTCACCTTCAATGCCCTAGGCCACCAAAAATTAATTTTAACCCTTTCACTCTTCTCAATCACCAGACATGCTGACACTAAAACATCTACCGCGATAAACCACCAGGCATACAAACATTAACCCCCTCACTGCCCTGAACTACGAGGTCTAGACAATAACTTTTAGTGTGCTAGATCTGGGTGTTAATACTGTTAGATTTTATCTGGACCCATATAACCCTACCCAATAGCTAAATAGCTAATAGGTGACATGGAATACAAATCATATAGGTGTTGTTCCTCGTCTACACACAGGGCAGCTTATGTCTTCTGAAATTACAGATGCATTTTAATATGCAATGCATTTGGAAAGTCTTCAGACCCTTTCGTTTTTTTCACATTTTGTCACGGCCTTGTGCTAAAAATTTTTAAAAAATCTTTCAGAATGCATTCTAAATCATTAAAATCTAAGTTCTTGGAAGCCATCTACTCATCTATCAAATTTGCAACCTTTATTTCCTTGCTGGCTAAAATTTAACTATAAATACGTTTTGCTATTTCCTTTCCAGTGTTACATGAGTGATAGAAAACTCCCATATCAACACCATGTATCCTCTGGAATTGAAATAAATCTTCTTCTACATATGAGAAAAGACAATTATTTTTGGCCAGATGATAGAATTATAGAAGACCTGTCACTGCTCCTGACATGCCTGTTTTAATAGCTTCATGCATTCCCCATGTAATAATAATTCTGGAGCATCTATTCTTATGGCTCTATGTTCTGCCATGACTTTATTATTTCTACTAGAAGTTATAAATGAATTTCTAGCAGTCTGCAGTAAGGGTACAGAGGGCCGTTTACCAGTTGGGGGTGTACCTCCACATTCTCACTCTATCAAATCAGTGCTGCCATTTTCAGACTGTGCAGGTACACACACCCTACTTGTTACCACCCCTCTGTACCCTTACTGCAGACTGCTAGTAATTCACTCATAACTTCTTCAAGAAATAATAAAGGACTGGCACAACTTATAGCCATAAGAATAGATGTTCCAGAATTGTTATTACATGGGTAAATGCATCAAGCTATTAAAACAGGCATGTCAGGAGCGGGGATGGGTCCTCTTTAAACATCTGAATTATCTTCTCCGCACTCTATGTGCTACTTTGACTTTATGTAATATTTTCAAGTGTTCGCTCTAGGCTCTTCTATGATTTCAGACATGCAGATGATGATGATATATGGCTAAAATGTATGTTCATAAAGATTTTAGAGGTTGGATCTTATCTGTGCCATTAAAGCTTATTTTGCAATTAGCCCATGCGATACTAAGATAGCAACTAGAATTTATGTAGGCCTAGATTCTTTGCACCCCATGTAACTCTCCTTACAAATCAGCCGATTTCACTTTTCTTCATGATTCAGACATTGTTTTTCTGACCATACCTGTGTATATTCAGTATTGTCAATTTTCATAACGTTTAGGTGCTAAGTGGTTGTCGCAGGGTAATCTCCTAATGTAAAATATAGCACCATGAGTGTGCTTAGCACAACCAAACTGCTCAAAGGGCCCTTGGCATTGCAAGCATTCCTGACGAACTGCTAGACCTAAGGCCTCTTTCACACGAGCGAGTTTTCCGCGCGGGTGCAATGTGTGACCTGAACGCATAGCACCCACACTGAATCCTGACCCATTCATTTCAATGGGTCTGTGTACATGAGCGTTTTTTTCACACATCACTTTTGCGTTGCGTGAAAAAACGCAATGTTCTATTTTCTGCGGTTTTCACGCTGCTCTGGCCCCATAGAAGTGAATAGGGCTTCAGTGAAAAACTCATTGCATCCGCAAGCAAGTGCGGATGCAATGCATTTTTCACTGATTGCTAGGAGATGTTGTTTGTAAACCTTCAGTTTATTATGACACGTGAAAAACGCATCAAAATGCATTGCACTCGCACGGAAAAAACTCAACAACTGAACGCAATTGCAGACAAAACTGACTGAACTTGCTTGCAAAATGATGCGAGTTTCACTGAACGCACCCTAAATGCATCCAGAACCAATCCGTCACGCTCGTGTGAAATAGGGCTAAGTGTGAGTTGACAAAATGCAGATTCCGGCCTAGGAGAGTCCACCAGGAAAGCAACAACTTCAAAGGACCAGTAGCAGGACCACAACCCCACTTCACGCTATCGACAAAATCATTAAGTGTCAATCACCACTGGAACCTGGCACAATCTAATTTTTTTCCTCTTTCTGTACACAGATTTTATTTTATTTAGAGCGGGAGCCATGTGTGCACTGGACAAACAGATTTACCAGACTTTCTAATGAAGCTCCACATGTTTAAAGGGCATCTGTCAGCAGGTTTGTACCTATGACACTGGCTGATCTGTTACATGTGCACTTGGCAGCTGAAGTCATCTAAGATCAACGGAGGTGTTGTCATTGCAGAGAAAGCTGAGCCCGTTGCTCCAAGAGCCTCATTTGCATATATTAAAACATCATTTTTCTCAGTGATGCGGGCACATATGAGCATGGGACCCACACAGATGCCTTCAGCTGCCAAGTGCACATGTAACAGGTCAGCCAGTGTCATAGAGACAGATCTGCTGACAGATGCCCTTTAATACTCATAGTCAAAGTAGACACTTTATGGCAAGTAAATTAAATTTGATCTGACAAGTTGAGTGCTCTGATGGCTTGCAAAAGATTTTCTGTGGCCTTAACATCTTTGGGACATCCAAAGCCTTAAATGGCTTTTCCAGTTTGCATCAACATCCTTTAAAATAATCATTTATGGAGGTAGCTGTAATTTTGTAATGTATTTCTTTTACTTTTATTGCTTCTATCTTCCATTTGGGCTGTGGTCACATGACTATGTCCATGTCAGCATTTTCCTATTTTTTTGTTGTTATGTCCATGGGCGGGACAATGATAGGGCAGTGTCTATGTATCTAGCTAGATGGGAGGAGCTATCAACTAGCTGGGTGTTAGGGGCCATGATAGGGGAGTGTGTATGTATCTAGCTGGGTGGGAGGAGCTATAAACTAGCTGGGTGTTGTTAGGGGTAGTGATAGGGGAGTGTGTATGTATCTTGCTGGGTGTTGTTAGGGGTAGTAATAGGGGAGTGTCTTTACAATTTGCTGGGCGGGAGGAGCTATAAACTAGCTGGGTGTTATTAGGGGTAGTGATAGGGGAGTGTCTATGTATCTAGCTGGGTGGGAGGAGCTATAAACTAGCTGGGTGTTGTTAGGGGTAGTGATAGGGAAGTGTCTATGTATCTAGCTGGGTGGGAGGAGCTATAAACTAGCTGGGTGTCAGGGGTAGTGATAGGGGAGTGTCTATGTATCTTGCTGGGTGGGAGGAGCTATAAACTAGCTGGGTGTTGTCAGGGGTAGTGATAGGGGAGTGTCTATGTATCTAGCTGGGTGGGAGGAGCTATAAACTAGCTGGGTGTTGTTAGGGGTAGTGATAGGGGAATGTCTTTATAATTTGCTGGGCGGGAGGAGCTATAAAATTGGTGCGGGAGCTGTGACAGAGAAAGGAGAAGTGCATCATAGGTTTGGTTGGATACAGCAACATGAAATGCTACATACAGGATAGAAACAAAGATATTGGTTTACATGTTGAAAACAGGAGAGTCAAAATCGTAAAAAAGCATAAGAAAGGTATATATACCGTAAGTATCTCCATGAGCATATCTGTTAAAAACCATAGTAATTCCAGAGAACCTCTCTAAAGCATTTAGTGCTCACCTCAGGAAGTTAGGACAGCACTGACACAGAGCCATATCTATTGACCCCTGACTTGTGCCTTTGTTTGTGCGACATGCCGGTAGGGATGTTGGTGATATTTAACATTCAGATCCTAAGTCCAGCAATTTGAAATCAGGAAGGAAAGCTTTCAAAAACCTGGCTTTGACTAAGGCACAGCAGAAGAAGAGACCGGGAAAGCCATAGACATGGAACATCCTGTCCTACCCAGGCGTAGTTAACAGCACAATGCGGGATGATTAACAGCATGGGTCAGATCTATTAAAGTGAATGATGTGGCATGGTACTAATAAAAGTGGATACAGTTCAAAGTGGTATACCCTGGCACAATGACATACTGGTTGTACCTTCTCAAACTAGTTGCAGTACCTGCAATGATTTAGGTGTGCTAATTTTGCCTGTGTAAAAATTTGTTATTAAATCCAAAAGTCTTCCTAAGGGTAATTTAACATTAGCGTTTAAGTTTTCTGGTATTGACATCCGTCATAGGGGCTCAATACCGGAAAAAAAAGGCTTCAGTTTTGTCCCCATTCATTGTCAATGGGGACAAAACTAAACTGAACAGAACGGAGTGAATCAAAATGCATTCCGTTCTGTTTAGTTGCATTCCCAGACCGAGAGCAAACCGCAACATGTTGTATTTTGCTTTCCGTCCTGGGATGCGGATGCAAAACGGATCCGGCATTACCCCAATGCAAGTCAATGGGGACGGATCAGTTTTCTCTGCCACAATCTGCCACAATAGAAAACGGATCCATCCCCCATTGACTTTCAATGGAGTTCATGACGGATCCGTCTTGGGTATGTTAAAGATAATACAACTGGATACGTTCAAAATGGATGCAGATGGTTGTATTATCAGTAACGGAATCGTTTTTGCTGAACCCTGCCGGATCCAGCAAAAACGCTATTGTAAAAGTAGCCTTATTCAACATGAAAAATTTGAAGTATAGGGGCTGCTGCTGTATAAAAAAAAATGATACATTCGTATTGCCTAGTATGAGTTGCATTTCACAGTTTCACCGGTCTCTAGATCATCAGGGTTGATGTATTATTTTTCATGTGTGCCAAAGATTATTCTCAGACCGCAGAAATTAGATTGCTAAAGTGCGCTAAAGACAGACAAACCACAAACTGATTCTTAAATAGAAATCGGTTAAGAGTTCCATTTCTTACCCTACGTGGCTTTAGAGAATTGTTTTATACTGTTGTTTTTTTTCTTTGTATTTTACCTGTAGTATTTTTAAAGTAAATACTTGTACTGTTCTCTAAGATGAAGACATTTTCTACAGAATCATATTGTTCATGTATTGTTGTCCTGTTTTAAAGAATATGAGAAAAAAATGATGTCCCAAAGTTGCAGGAATGAATTGGCCATAGACCCTACAGGGAAAGCTTATGGCCTCCAGGCAGGTTCATAATGAACTGATTCTCTCTTAGTCACCTGACCAGCAGCTGCAGGTGCCTTCCTGAATTCAACTGTATTGACTTCCTCAGGACACTGATACAGTTGAATGCCATGGCGCAGGTGGCAGTATTTTGTGCTTCTATATGGTATTTGGTTCAGCTGGGGCGGTATATTGCTCTGCACTATGGTATTGCTGGCCCTGCCTACTTCTATTGCCCCTGTCTACATATGTTGGCCTCATCTAAATATGTTGCCCTGCCTTCTGTCAATTTGGACCGTTTTTCCAAGGCCACTTTTAGTTCCCAGTCCACCCCTGCATAATTGTATATTAAGGCTAGTTTCACACTAACGTTCTGGAGAACAGCCTGCTGGATCTTACTATCTGGCATTGCCAGAAGCTACAAGAATACCACCCGGCCCCATTAGCTATAATGGGGACTGGTGGAGATCCGGCTGCAACCCGGCAAATACACAGAGAATCGGCTGGACAAATACGGCTGCATGCATTCATGTAGCTTCTGGCAATTCTGGATACAAAGACTTGAATTTAAAGGCTGTTTTTTTGTTTTTAATAAAGGTTGACTCTTTATGCTCCATATGCTCCAGTACTTACCTCTGAGAGGTACTACTGAAAAAATGTTTACATTCTGCTTAACAATTCTTTCGGAGGAGATCTACATCAAATCGTTCAGTATTCTAGAACAATTTGCACCAAAGAGTGACGTACAAACACTGCACTGCATTGATCAATTTCTTTAGACACTGTTTTGTCTCATTGATTCGTCCAAAAAGACAAGTGGAATGTGGTCATGACTTCACACAAAAAAGGATGTGGCTTAAGGGCAACATTATGCACCAGAAAAGGTGGCAAAAGTTTGGTGCAATTTGAGAAGTAAAATAGGCCAACAAATAGATGGTGTAAAGTTAGACTAGGCAGGTAAAAGGTGTGCCAGATTTATCATCCAGTATCAGCCACATTTTAAGACACAGTATTAACAAATCTGCCCCATTATGTAGACTGAAAGAAAATGGCTTTGATATATCTAGGTAAGATGGAAAAAGTACTTTGTTGAAGAGAGCAACAAGTGCATAGACTAGTTTATAGACTAAAAAAATTCCAATATATGTGTTAAAACCCTGTAGAAAAGGAAGCAACTGTGCATAGAAGTATGAAAAAAGAAACAAATAATACATGGTAAAAATTGTTTATACAGCAAGATGCAGAAAGTGATAACATTTTGCTGCTAGCAAATGTTACATACTGAAAACTAAAAGCAGTAGTGAAAGTATTACGGTTATTTAAAGCTACTTACATGTCTTGCAAAATGCTAAAACTCTGCAACTTACATGGCAATGCTCGGCACATAAAGGATTTATAGAAATTATGTTCAAATATGGTTAGGCACACCTACATATGGATAAATCACTGAAAAGATTGTGCAGGTGAGTGGGAGGGGGCTGAGAGCTGGATCTCAGCACCTCTCAGACCTTGTTCACACACCATAGGTAGTCTAGTGGTAGGACCCCATGCCATGATGAAAAAGCCTTGACGTGGTGCATGAGGGGCACCGATATGTTCCTGACTGGAAGATATTGGCGAATCTCTCAGCTTTTAACATCAGCTTGGAGGATTAGCCAGTGTTGTCAGTTGCTTATCCTTGGGTGCACTATTTTTTCAGTGATTTATGTGTATATATTTTCATCCGCTCATTGTTTCATTTTGTGTAGGATGTTTGTGTGGTGCATGTGGTTCACGCCGGCATCCTCCATTGTATGCAATTTTTGCTGGGGATGGCAAATGATAAAATAAAAATATAAAAAGTATTAGAGCACAGATCCAATCATCATGGATCCTCATTTACATCCTAATAACAACAATCACCTGCAAATAACATGTATACGATGTTACCAATAGCAATTTAGTCCGATATTTCTAGCTAATGTAGGTGCCGTATGATCTACAGAAATCACCCACAATAGACACTTTTCCTTTGTAGTATTTATTCATCCCTGTATTGTTATATTTTGTATTGTGTGTGTATTTAATATGGAGGTGGTTTGTGTTGTCTCTGAGTGAACTTAGCCTCCCCCTCCCTCTCATTTGTGTGGCAAAGTCCACTATTTGCACCAGCTGGTTTGAAGGGGAGGAGAAGGTATTTTAGTAACTCTGAGACATATACAATTCAGGTTATGAGTAAGAACCGTTCCAGTTCGAAACATGTCAACCTGCTATGTGAAGTGGTGTAGGGATGTCCATATTGTGAGTGTTCTATGAAGTTTAAATAAAAGACGGACTACAAACATTTCCTGTGCTGTGTTGGAGTACTTGTAAGAAAGAAAACTTGTCCTTATAGCCTTTAATGGTTGTGTACAAGGCCTATTATTAGCATTTAAATGATTTTTAAACACGCAGGATTCAAAGAGGCATTGGTAACTCGTACCTGATTGTGATTACACAGAAAAAAGCATATATATGTACAGTAATGTATAGGATACCGCTATAGATTTATATTACAATTGTATATTTTGTGTTAACTTCCTATCTAGCTGATTTCTGCCAGCTGCCGAACGCAAATCCAAAACCGCCAAGACGCCCCTCACCGCTCCACAAAACAAGGTAAGTATATATAATCACTTTAATATACAAAAAACGGAGAAAGACAAATAGGTAGAATCGCACATCCACAAGCTCAGCTTCTGATTTTTAACTGCTGCTCAGCAAAATTAATATCGCCTCTCGGCGCAATATTTACTGTACTGCCCCCTATACTATGAAAGAGGCATTAGTGTACATTTTGATCAAAAGGCAGCAGCTGCTGCGGCGGCAGCGGTCGCCGGGCGGTGCTGCACCAACTTCAGAGTAGGACCCACTCTAAGAGGCAACCTTGGCGCGGTGAGTGGGCTTATGCCTTTTGATCAAAATGTACACTAATGCCTCTTTCATAGTATAGGGGGCAGTACAGTAAATATTGCGCCGAGAGGCGATATTAATTTTGCTGAGAAGCAGTTAAAAATCAGAAGCTGAGCTTGTGGATGTGCGATTCTACCTATTTCTCTTTCTCAGTTTTTGTCATATGTATAATCACTTTAATGTTTTTGACCTTATCACATATATAATGGCAGTCCTTCCAAATGAAGACAATCCATATGTTGAAAAATTAGTGTATTGCAATAGTCCTGCTGGTTTATAGATATAAAGCTTTTTATTACTTGAGTTCCTATACACTGTGCAGTGATCTGTTCATTATTTAATGCAAAGAAGGCAATCCAACCATTAGAGCTCTTTAAGATAATAATAATAGTAATAATGATAAATCATAATGAATCAAATAAATCTAACCGCAAGATTTACATTTAATTATACAGTTCCACTGCGATTCCTGTGCGATTTTGTTTCATAACAATTCCTATGCAATACTGAGTATAAATTAAATAATAATCCTAACCCAAAATATAAATATTTAATTCAATGCTTATTGAATACAAAAAATATTGAATATAAAAAATTTAATTTGTTTTGTCTGATTCTATATACACATTCTTATATATTTTATATTTAAAATTAATAACGTGTTGATAGTAAATACATATTGAAAGTAAATAGTAGCCGACATTTGGCTACCATATACTGATTGCATGTTGATAGTGGGTGCATGTTGACAATAGATAGTAGCTAGTAGGAGGGGCCCACCACCAAGGATCGATCGGGGCCACATATAACTACAAACCCGGATCTTTCATTGGTGGGGGGCACCTCCCATAGTCTATAAAATACTTCCATTTCAGCATTAAGACATGCTGGCAGGAGGGTATTAAATTCAAATATCCTCCTTGATTCCAGTCTTGATATTTTATTGATATGATCCCCACCTCTCCAATGCTCTTCCACTTTCTCTAATGCCGCAAACTTTAAACCAGAAGGATCTTGATTGTGTTCTTTCTCGAAATGATTTGATAATTAATGTTTATCATACCCCTTCTTGATGTTAGTTATATGTTCCGCAATACGTTTCTTAAGCGTCCTTTCAGTCCTTCCCACGTATTGCTTTTTACACGGGCTCTGAATAATATACATGACACTAGTAGTATGACATGTTAAAACAAATTTTATGATATGTGTATGAGCATTGGTGGCGGATTTAATTTTATCTGTTTTTCTTGAAAATGTTTTATAGGTCTTTTTGATGGAAGGTGCTACCAAAAGACCCAAATTAGGGGCTTTTGTAAAGGTAATTAATGGGCTAGTAGGCATCAAATTTCCTATAATTTTATCACTTTAAATGTAATGCCAATGTTTTTGAACAATAGTTTTAATTTTCTGTATTGGAAATTAAAAGGTAAAATTAATCTTATCGAATCATCTTTATTTTATTTTGGTTTAGAGCTGTCAACATAAAAAAAAATGTGTTTCTATCCATCTGTCGGACTTTATCTAATGATGCTTATTTAACCTTTAAGGGGTATTTTTTCAATAAAAATTGTTCACTCATTTTTTTCAGCTTCTTCTTCAAATTTCTTTGGTCTAGTATAATTTCTTTTGATACGTCTAAATTGTCCTAATGGTATATTCAATAACCACTGAGGTAAGTGGCAGCTAATATATAAAATATAGCTGTTTTTAGATACAGATTTTTGATATGTATTACATATCAATTTGTCTCTTTCTACTGCTATCTGTAAATCTAAAGACCCTATGGAAATTTTGCTAACCATAGCTGAAAACTGTAAATTATATTGATTAATATTAATTTCTTCTAAAAAGGTTTGAAGATTATCTTGACTATCCTGCCATATAAACAAAACATTGTCTATATAGCATTGCCAGAACACCAGGTCTACCCCAGTCTTGGTATGATGGCTTCTTGTTCCCATTGTGCCATGAACAAATTGGCATAACTGGGGGAAAACCTGGTGCCCATGGTAGTGCCTTGCGTCTGTACATAAAAATCTGGTTCAAAATAAAAATTATTATGATTCAATATAAATTGTATACCTTCCATCATATATTCTATTTGTTCTATGGGCAAATGTCCATTTTTTAATAACTGTTTTTTCATGGCTTCAGTACCTTGGTTGTGATCGATCACTGTGTACAGAGACTGTACATCTAGTGTATCTTTGATCCAATTTTGATTAAATTCAATAATTTGAATTATTTGTTTTTTAACTGTAGGTTGAAGTAATTTATCAATATATTGAGATGGATTTGAAGTGAGAGAGCTGATTCCAGAAATTATTGGGCGTCCCAGTGGATCTTTATGTAGTTTGGGAATGCAATGAAAGATTGGTAGTCTACATTGTGTATTCAATTTTAACTTATGTTCTTGCTCTGAAATAATCCCTTGTTCTAGGCCCTTATTACAAAATTGGGTTAACTCTAAAAAATATTCTTGTGTTGGGTCATTCTTCAGTTTTTTGTAAGTAGTTGCATCTGCTAATTGTCTCCTACATTCAATATTGTAATTATTAGCCTTCAGGATCACAATTGCTCTGCCCTTATTGGCGGGACATATAACTATATTTTTCTCTTTCTGCACCTGTTTTATAGCCTATATTTCTTGTTTAGATAAATTATTATTTTTAATATATTTATCACTTATTTTTCTTATATCATATTCTACCGACTAACGGAATGTGGACATCTCATGGCTAATCTCCTGTCTAGGATATCTCTTAGATTTATTTTTTAAATCTGTATGTTGATATTTTTCTATATAGGTGGGATGTTCCTCTCTTAAAATTGGATTTTTTATATAGTATTTTTTTAGTATTTCCGAATGAATTTTTCTATCCCCAAATCAGTGTTGAATTTGTTCAATTTGTGGGTGCAAATTTAAGGCCTTTATTCAGTAAGCTGATTTGTGGCTGTGTGAGAATCGTGGAACTTAAATTAACTATAGAATTAGTGTCTCCTCATTCAATAATGCTTCTATCTGTTGTAATTTTTTTTCTGTTGTTTTTTTCTCCTACATAACTTTTTCTTCCCTCTTGTGGTTGTATTCTGTGTGGAAATCTCTGTGCACGATACTGCATTGGATGAAATGTCTTTTCCCGTGGTTGTTGTGTTCTGTGCTGGTAATGTGATCTGAAATTGTGTTCTTGGCTGTTATGTCTGTGTCAGATTGTAGTGATGTGTTATTGGAGATGCTAGTTGTTGTGATCGTATAGGTGACTATAGTTGTGGTGAGGCGGATTCTGATCAAAAAATTATTCTCTGCCAAAACTTTATATCTATCCGTGACTGCTACCTAAAATGTATTTTGAATATCAATATGTGTCTTGTGTTTTTTCTAAATTCCTTTTTTTAGTCAGATTTTTCATGTCTTCTTCCCTTTGTTTTTGTTTTTTTTTTTATTCTGAATCTTCCTTATTTCTTTTAATAAGAATTTCACAGTTCAGACTATAACACAATCAAATTATCCAATTCACAGACTACCAACCCTAAAACATAGCTTTTAATAACATTAAAAAAAGACCCTCCAAAACAACCCCAAATAATTACAACAAAAGATAAATGATAAATAATGTTAAACGATAGATCACACAATAATTAGTCCATCTCTTGATTTCAATTGTAGATACATATGATCAATTTTCAGATACCACATAGTCCCATCTCATTGGATCAGCAACCACAGTGACGTCATCTAAGTTAGTGACATCAACGTTACGACGCGTTTCACCCTTGCTATAATCGGGTTCATCAGGGGACAAAACTTACAAAAGCAAAGATTTAAATAATACCTTAGTATCTACACTATGTTTAATATCACCACCGGGTTTAAGTTATGGTTTGATATTGGTGATTACAGAGACATTAATAGATAGTTGTCTACTTGCGTGTCACTGAGGAAAAGTATGGATGTTATTATCATGCTGATATCTCGATGTGGACGATGCAGCCACCTATAATATAATATAAAACGAGATGACATAAGCAACCATTTTCCCTGTGAATTCATTAAGTTGTGAATCCATAATTTTAAAAATTATTCACAAACATAAATGATAAAATAAAAATATAAAAAGTATTAGAGCACAGATCCAATCAACATGGGTCCTCCTTTACATCCTAATAACAACAATCACCTGCAAATAAAATGAGTATGATGTTACTAATGGCAATTTGGTCCGATAGTTGTAGCTAATGTAGGTACCGTATGATCCACAGACGTCACCCACAATGGACACTTGTCATTATAGCCTTTAATGGTTGTGTACAAGAGCTATTATTAGCATTTGAATGATTTTTAAACACGCGGGATTCAAAGAGGCATTGGCAACTCATATCTGTACAGCATATATATGTACAGTAATTTATAGGATACCGCTATAGATTTATATCACAATTGTGTATTTTGTGTTAACTTCCTATCTAGCTGCTTTCTGCCGGACGCAAATCCAAAACCGCCCAGACACCCCTCACTGTGCCGAAAAGCAAGGTAAGTATATACAGTTGTGTTCAAAATTATTCAACCCCCACTGAAATTGAGTGTTTTGGCCAGTTTGACATTGATTTTGATCATTTCAGTCATTTTGTTTACAATTAAATCAAAGAGGCACTTGTAAGTCAGACAAATATAACATAACATTTATAATGAAATAACCACAAATGTCTTTTCTGTGCTCACATCATTATCAGTTTTATTCAACCCCCAAGTGACATTCAATCTTAGTACTTAGTACAACATCCTTTTCCAGTTATAACAGCTTTTAAACGTGAAGCATAGCTTGACACAAGTGTCTTGCAGCGATCTACGGGTATCTTCGCCCATTCTTCATGGGCAAAAGCCTCCAGTTCAGTCACATTCTTAGGCTTGCGCGCTGCAACTGCTTTCTTAAAGTCCCACCAGAGGTTCTCAATCGGATTTAAGTCTGGTGACTGCGATGGCCACTTCAAAATGTTCCAGCCGTTAATCTGCAACCATGCTCTAGTGGACTTGGAGGTATGCTTGGGATCATTGTCCTGTTGAAAGGTCCAACATCTCCCAAGCCTCAGGTTTGTGACGGACTGCCTCACATTTTCATCCAATATCTCCTGGTACTGAAGAGAATTCATGGTACCTTGCACACGCGGAAGCTTCCCTGTACCTATAGAGGCAAAACAGCCCCAAAGCATGATTGACCCCCCGCCATGCTTCACAGTAGGCAAGGTGTTCTTTTCTTCATAGGCCTTGTTCTTCCTCCTCCAAACATATCGTTGATCCATGGGCCCAAACAGTTCTAATTTTGTTTCATCAGTCCACAGAACACTATCCCAAAACTTTTGTGGTTTTGTCCACATGACTTTTGGCATACTGCAGTCGACTCTTCTTATTCTTTGGAGACAGCAAGGGGGTGCGCCTGGGAGTTCTGGCATGGAGGCCTTCATTACGCAGTGTGCGCCTTATTGTCTGAGCTGAAACTTCAGTACCCGCATCTGACAAATCTTTTTTCAGTTCCTCAGCAGTCACATGGGGACTTTTCTCCACTTTGCGCTTCAGGTAGCGCACAGCAGTCAAAGTCAGCATCTTCTTTCTGCCACGACCAGGTAGCGTTTCAACAGTGCCCTCTGCCTTGAATTTGCAAATGATGCTTCCTATGGTGTCTCTTGGTATGTTTAACATCTTTGCAATCTTCTTGTAGCCATTGCCCTTCCTGTGAAGAGAAATCACCTCTTCTCTTGTCTTCCTGGACCATTATCTTGACGTCACCATGTTTGTAAACACACTAGTAAATGTCTAGAAGGAGCTGAGTATCACAGTCTTTTTAAATCTTCCTAATTGGTGCTTATTATGCTTGATTTCTGCTCCTTGACATCCAATAGGTGTTTTCATATACCTGATCGAAAACTCTTGAAGGAACCTCTGTTCTTAAGAGTGGTAGTCTTTAAGGGGTTGAATAATTGTGTCAATGAAGAAATCACAAAAAAAACATTTAATACTGTATTACAAAAACAATTGATGTAATTTTAGTTGCATTTGGTTCTTTAAATAGTCCTTGTAAAATTTTATTCAGAACACAATTACAAATGTACACTAAATTCCCTAAAACCCTTTACAACATTGGGGGTTGAATAATTTTGAACACAACTGTATAATCACTTTGATGTTTTTGACCTTATAACATATATATTGCCAGTCCTTCCAAAAGACGACAATCCATATGTTGAAAAATGAATGTATTGCAATAGTCCTGCTGGTTTATAGATATAGCCCTTTTTATTAATTGAGTTCCTATTCACTGCACAGTGATCAGTTTATTATTTAATGCAAATAAGGCAATCCAGCCATTAGAGCTCTTTAAGATAATGCTGTTGATTATTCAAAACATTATAAAATGATTTGCACTTTTGTCTTCAAATTTTGAATTGCCAGTTACTCACTGTTCTTTGGTTTGGGGAGGAATCCCTAACCTGCCGTGGTGTTCCACATGTATTGCAGACTGGGAGACACTTACCTCCAGATGTCTCTTCAGTGATTCGGGTTGCGCTGTATTTTGCTGGGCATATAGTCGCAATATCGGGTCAACTACTCCCAATGCGGAGAGTGTAGTGAAGTCGGCGTCCCTCGTATTATCTAGTGGTGTTGAGTGTTCTCCTAATGCAGAGAGTATAGTGGACTCGTCATGCCACGTGTCTAGCCCAGTCCTGGTACAACTCGATATACTGGCAAAGTTCTGTAAATTTCTTAGATGCGCTCCAAATTTTACAACTGCAAAGTGCAAGTGTCGACTGTCTTTTCAGGGGACTGTTCACACCAGACGCGTTCCAGAGTTAGTAGCATACTCCTTCTTCAGTGGTTAAGTCTCCTGTGATTTTAGCATGCTTAAATACCTTGTCTGAAATTCCTGGATATTGGATATATCCAAACTCTGAAATGGATTTTTCCTTTACCATTCCCCACCTCTTTTTAACCAATATAAATAAAATAAAAAAATAAATAATAATAAATCATAATGAATCAAATAAATCTAACCACAAGATTTACATTTAATTATAAAGCTCTATACATAAAACAATTGCGATTCCTATGCTGTTCCACTGTGATTCCTGTGCGATTTTATTTCATAACAATTCCAATGCAATACTGATTATAAATTAAATAATAATCCTAACCCAAAATATAAATATTTAATTCAATGCTTATTAAATATAAAAATATTAAATATAAAAAATTAATTAGTTTTGTCTGATTCGATATATACATTCTTATATATTTTATATATAAAATTAATAACGTGTTGATAGTAAATACATATTGACATCCTGTATTATACTTCAGAGCTTCAGTCACTATTCTGCTGGTGCACTTACTGTGTACAATCATTACTTACTTATCCTCTACTAATCCTGAGTTAAATCCTGTATTATACTCCACAGCTGCACTCACTATTCTGCTGGTGGGGTCACTGTGTACATACATTACATTACTTATCCTGTACTGATCCTGAGTTACATCCTGTATTATACCCCAGAGCTGCACTCACTATTCTGCTATTTGAGTCACTGTGCACATACATTACTTATGGTGTACTGATCCTGAGTTACATCCTGTCTTGTGGTTAGATTTATTTGATTCATTATGATTTATTATTATTTTTTTTTTTAAGTTATATTGGTTAAAAATAGGTGGGAACCGATAAAGGTAAAATCTATTTCAGAGTTTGGATATATCCTATACCCAGGAATTTCAGACAAGGAATTTAAAGCATGCTAAAATCACAGGGGACTTAGCCACTGAAGAATGAGTATGTTACTAATTCCGAAATGAGTCTGGTGTAAACAGTCCCCTAAAAAGACAGTTGAGACTTGCACTTTGCATTTGTAAAATTTGGAGTGCTTCTAAGAAATTTACAGAACTTTACCAGTATATCGAGTTGCACCAGGACTGGGCTAGACACGTGGGATGCCGAGTCCACTATACTCTCCGCATTGGGAGAAGCCAATATGACATTGCAGCAACACGGCTAGATACGAGGGACGCTGTCTTCACTACACTCTCCGCATTGAGAGTTGTCGACATGATATTGCGACTATGCCCAGCAAAATACAGCGCAACCCGTCTCACTAAAGATACAAGCGGAATCCATAACGGGATGCTTCGATAACCCAAACCCGAACTTTGGACGCCGAACTTAAAACACAAGTTCGCTCAACTCTATCAGTGACTTCTTTCCTCCAAATAGTTCTTTTTATATGGCATTAGCCCCTCATTTGGTGAATAGAAGGGGTCTCAGTAGCAGGGTTGCCAACCAGAATGTTTCTTTTTTCTGGGCAACTTATCCCAAAATCATGGACAGCCAAAACTTTTTACAGACAAATTGGAAAACCATGAATGATAAAGAGTATGATTAATACATGTCTATAGCTCAATATACTGATAAGAACTCATTACGAGGATTTACTGTGAGCTATAAAATGAGAATTAGCACCAAAATAATGTAGTCAAGTACCACCAATCAGAACATGTAGTACTACACTGTACTGTAAAGAGGATCTACTATTAGTGATGATCGAGCACCAAAGTATTCAGATGTTCGGATATTCAGGCCGAACATATTGCTATTTTCGTGTGCTCGGCCGAGCACCCAAGTATAATGGAAGTCAATGGGAGACAACCAGACACCCCCTGCTCTGAAGAGGGGAGGGTGCCTGGTTCATAGGAAAAGGGCAGAAAGTGACAGAAACACCACCAAAATTGATCGGGAACAGCATGGGGACCCAGGTCGCTGCTGGGAACCATGTTGTCCTAGTTGTACACCACTTTTATAGACTAACAAAAATACTCCCAACCCCCCCCCCTCCAAAAAAATTTTTTTATTTCATAGGAAAAATTGTTAGGAAACATTCTTTCCTGTATATTCAATTGTATATAAAGTGCAAGTGCTGCCCAAAAAAAATTTTTTTTTTCAGAATTGGGGCATAATTAAGATGGACTGCCAGAGTTATCTGTATTGCGCTGCTATAGGTGAAATTCTTTGACTGGCGCCAGAAGAACCACACTGAAAGAATTTGCCAAGAATGTTTTCATGAATCTAAGATTAAATTTGTAGCCTGGTTTGAAAACAATCCGACACACGATCAAGCGGGGTTATTCCCATAACCCACCGAGCATTTTCCTGGAAACCAAAGTCTTTGGGTTCCGAGGGGAGTATGGTTGCAAAGCTGAAACTTAAACTAATTGACGGAAGGGCACTACCAGGAGTGGAGCCTGCGGCTTTATTTGATTCCACATGGGAAACCTCACCCGGCGCGTACACTGAAAGGATTGACAGATTGATACCACTTTCTTGATTCTGTGGGTGGTGGTGCATGGCCCTTGTGAGTGGGTGGAGCGATTTGTCTGGTAATGTTACATTGCAGAGTTAGTGCAGGGAATGGCGGTCAGCATCGGCTATGAAAAAATGTTATTGAAATTTAAGAATATTTTTCTCCCTGCACTGTGTCTCTTCCTCAGCATGGTTGTCCCTGAGACTGATCAATTGAGCGCAGGTCTTAAAAATATATTACTGCTCTCAAACACACACACACTGTAGTCCTTAAAAGGACTTTTGGGTCTTATGCAAATCTTGTTTCTAATAAAATCTGTTAAATTTCGCTTGACACACTGTCTTTCCCTGCCTACGCTCTGCTCTCCCTGATGCTGACTAAGCCGAACACTATATAGCACCCGATGACGCGTTCTGGCCAGCCAATCAGTGTAATGCCAGTAACTAACATGGCTACGGCATTACACTGAAGGACATTACTTACCTGCACGTTTATTGGCTGCTTGGGAGGCGCCAAACATGCGGGGAGGAGACTGGAGCATTTCGCTCGAGCACACGTGGTACTCGGCCGAGCATAGCTCATCACTATCTACCATACAACCAATAAATTTTTTTTACCATCGAAAAGGCCATGTTGATTGCCTAGGGTCTGAATCGAAGACATTGTATGAGGAGTCTAGTTTCAACTTATGATGGCAAGGAAAGGCTATTGCAAGTTAAAGATATTGTATCCTGAGGCCATTATATATTGAGGAATAACTGTATGAGTGACAAAATGCCTAACCAAGTATATTGGCGTACTTCAACAATTTTAATCAGTGTGCCTGGAATTCTTTTTTAAGCAATGTGTGTCATCAGTCTCCCTTCATTGACTTTCCTAAACATCAAGTGGACGTTTACCGCAAACTGTTGAAGAGAAGAAATATTCTAGTATCTCTACTAAATAGTGAATATTTATTTCAATGTAGCAAATACTGACTTTGATATGACCAACTTAAAGGGGCAGTTTTATTATTTTTTAAAATCATATATGTTAATTTTATGTATTTCTTTTTTACAAAATAGGTATATAATTTTGGATATTTTTTTTTTTAAGTCATTTGTATACATGTATTCTACTTCCTGTCCTGGCTCTTTAACATACTCTTTTGTTTGGACTTGGCAAACAGCCTTACTTGACTTTCTCAAACTATCACTCTGACCAAAGATGGGTAAGTGACTCAATTAGGGCATCACACATTACCCTGATAAGAACAATGGTCTTTGGTGGGCATTTTTTACCTAAGCCAATGAGGAGAACAATAAAACATATCCTTTCATCCCAATTCTATAAATACTATTGATAATGAGTAAAATTCTTCAGATACCTACCCCTCACCACAGCAGTAAACTAACAACAGATTACCTATCTACATAGGAGGTCTTATTATTTGTGTTCACGGCTACTTTTTATTTAATTTTTAGTGGTATGGCACTGGTGAAATGAAAATATTGAGTTAAAAAATAAACCCTTCCAAATGAAAATGTGTAACTTTTAAATTAGAGAAGTTGTTTCACAAAGTGTTTGGTGTGCAAAGTCAGGCTGGTGCAGCTTGAATATGAAGAAACAAAGCGGCGTTAAGTAAGATTGTTATCAGGGCAAGAGAAGATATTTTCTCAGAGACTAAGCTTCTCAGCTGTTAATTTAAAATGTGCCTGCTCATAAACCAAAGACATTTATAGTTTTATGGTTTCCCATTTTTTTATAATGACTTTAAAACAGTTGTTTACCCCTGGAGGCCTTTTGGGCAGAACCCCTCCCCCCCAGAGTGGCCCACCTTCAGGTAAACGGCTTTCCCTCTTCAGGTCTACCTGATCTGTTCCTCCCATGCAGCCTCTGTTCCTTCATTCTGTATTTCACTTAAGATGGCCACCACCATCTCAGACTTCCCCGTGTAAAGTGCTGTAGGAAAGTCCTTCCCTGCCCTTTGATGGACACAATGCCTACATCATCAGCTTTGCTTCATCCATGGACATCGAATAGTGGGGAGTGGGGACATGAAAATGGTATAATGAGTGATAGCATCAACTCTCATTGACTTAAAAACATACATGACTCTGTATGCCACCTGTCAGGGACAAAACATGAGATGAAACTAGCCAAAATGAACTTAGGGGGAGATTTATCATCTCCTTGCCCCCTTTTTGTGGTGTGAAGAAGTCGCAAACACCGTGTGTGAGACTTTTTAAATGCCACCGTTTTTCCCTTAACGGGGGCATGACAAGAGCAATGAGCTGCCATTGATTTCATTCTTGCATGCATCCTGCTGGAAAATGCACCTAATATATGATGAAGCCTGTGCCTCATCATAAGTTAGTTGCATCGTTGGGCCGGGCAGGAGATTTCAAACACCGGCACAAAATGCCAGACTTAGATAAATCACCCCCCCCCCAAATTTAAATAAGCAAATAGGTAAGAGCTTCTTAGTTGGGTTCAGCAACGTTATGTATATATAGAGAAAAGGGGGGTAAATGACTATAAAACGTAACCTTTAATAGAGCAAATTAAAAAAGGATCACTTAACACGCTGAGCGAAAATAAACTGAAACTGGTACGGTGATTGTTTCTGTGGAGTACCACACGTCCGGATAGTTTACACCGCATTGATAACTTACTTGGTATCTAAATGGTCGGGTAATACCATCATACAAGGACAAGTGTAAAGGGGGACGGGGCAAGATGGGAAAGGAACTGAAATGATACAATATGTGTATCCTGTCCGTATTGTGTCCCTGTCAGATCTATTATACTCCAATGACCTCCTAATACCCTGACAAGTCATCGCCCTGACAAGAGCGGCCCTGTCCGGAACCTTTCCCTGTGTAATAATCCCTATGTGACCCTGATAAGGGAAGGGAAAAAGCAAACTATCTATCTCCTATCTAGTTCATCAGATCTGACTAGACTAGAATAGGATCAATAAGAGTCTTCTGTAGTATGTGTCCCAACGCGTTTCATCTGAATTTAGTCACCCCAGAATCATCAGGCGGACAAGGGGTCTCTTAAAACAAAGAACAAATAAATATAGGTGTCACCAAGTGAACACCCCTGTTTCTTATGGTATACAAAAAGTAGTACTGAGGAGCTATGAATAAATAGCATTGCTCCTAAAGGATGAAAAACATACAGAGTAAAGATGTATTACCTTCAACAGTGGAAGGAAGTGTGGAAGCGTGGTTGGCTGATATGCGACGGCGTTGTGCGATGCACCACGGTCGCTTTTAATAGATCCGTGGTGCGCGCTCAAACCTGCAGGTTCCGTGTGGCCGGGTTACGTCACCGGAATAATACTTCCAGGAGCGCCAGGCCAGCGGGACAAATTGCGCATGCACAGGGATCATAATGGAGGTGTGTGTAGCACGTCAGTGTTGCCAGGCTACGAAGGACGCTGCCTGGTCAAACTGCGATGAGAACACAAACACCTACAACAAAATAGGAAGTGGTGTGTACATGTATGTCTGCCAATGGAACCGGTTCTCTTGTATTTATTGATGATGTGACTGCTGTCAAAAGCAGGATGAATTCTGAAGTGTTTCGGGCAATAATATCTGCTCATATTCAGCCAAATTCTTCAGAACCCATTAGACGGCGCTTCACAGTGCAGATGGACAATGACCCAAAGCATACTGCAAAAGCAACCAAAGAGCTTTAGGACACGGCCCTATTTCACCTTAAGGACCAGGTCATTTTCTGAAAATCTGACCAGTGTCACTTTATGTGGTGATAACTTTAAAACGCTTTTACTTATCCTGGCCATTCTGAGAATGTTTTTTCGTCACATATTGTACTTCATGACACTGGTAAAATTGAGTAATAAAAAATTTATTTTTATTTATAAAAAAATACCA
Source organism: Bufotes viridis (assembly GCA_033119425.1). Taxonomy (NCBI): domain Eukaryota; kingdom Metazoa; phylum Chordata; class Amphibia; order Anura; family Bufonidae; genus Bufotes; species Bufotes viridis. Next base: position 38,306,805 of record CM065597.1, on the reverse strand, counting down.
AATTTACCCAAAATTTAGAAAAATTAGCAATTTTCCAAGTTTCAATTTCTCTATTTCTATAATACATAGTAATACCTCCAAAAAAAAGTTGTTAATTTACATTCCCCATATGTCTACTTCATGTATCGATCATTTTGGGAATGCCATTTAATTTTTGGGGGACGTTACAAGGCTTAGAAGTTTAGAAGCAAATCTTGAAAATTTTCAGAAATGTTCAAAAACCCACTTTTTAGGGACCAGTTCAGGTTTGAAATCAGTTTGTGAGGCTTACATAATAGAAACCACCCAAAAATGACCCCATTCTAGAAACTACACCCCTTAAGGTATTTAAAACTGATTTTACAAACTTTGTTAACCCTTTAGGTGTTCCACAAGAGTTAATGGCAAATAGAGATAAAATTTCAGATTTTCGTTTTTTTGGCAAATTTTCCATTTTAATCAATTTTTTCCAGTAACAAAGCAAGGGTTAACAGCCAAACAAAACTCAATATTTATTGCCCTGATTCTGTAGTTTGCAGAAATACCCGATATGTGGTTGTAAACTACTGTATGGCCAAACGGCAGGGCTCAGAAGGAAAGGAACGCCATATGGTTTTTGGATGGCAGATTTTACTGGACTGGTTTTTAGACACCATGTCCCATTTGAAGCCTACCTGATGCAAACCCTAGAATAGAAACTCCAAAAAGTGTCTTATGTAGGGGCTCATTTTTGTGGGATGAGATTGCGGTTTGATTGGCACTATATTGGAGTGCATATGACATTTTGGTCGCTTGCTATTACACTTTTTGTGATGTGAGGTGACAAATTTTTTTTTTTAGGACACTGTTTTTATTTAAATTTTTCTTGCGGTATTTACCTGAGGGGTTATATCATGGGATATTTTTATAGAGCATGTTTTTACGGACGCGGCAAAACCTAATATGTATACTTTTTTTTATGTATTTTACTTTAACACAATAACAGCATTTTAGAAAAAAAAGATCATGTTTTAATGTCTGCATAGTCTGAGAGCCATATTTTTTTGGGAGATTGTCCTATGTAGGGGATCATTTTTTACGGGATGAGATGGCGGTTTGATTGATACTATTTTGAAAGGCATACGCCTTTTTGATCGCTTGGTATTACACTTTTTGTGATGTAAGGTGACAAAAATGGCTTTTTTTACACCATTTTTTTATGGTGTTCACCTGAGGGGTCAGGTCATGTGATATTTTTATAGAGAAGTTTTTTACGGACGCGGTGATACCTAATATGTGTAGTGTATTTTATTTTTTACATTTTTATTCAGTGATATGTGTTTTTTTCAATTTTTACTTTTTTTCACTTTTGACATTTTTTTGGTCCCAGACCCACTTGGTTCTTGAAGATCCAGTGGACCTGTTGTCTATATAATACAGTAAAGTACACTATATAGTGTACTTTACTGTATTTTGTACTTTACAAAGTCTGAATAGACACTAGACACCAGGGGGGAACATTACAGAGGAGGCGGGCTGTGCGGCAGGCGGGATCGCGATTGCCTCCCGCCGCCCGCAACCACCCCCCCTGAACCCCTGCAGCCACAATATGATTGGGTGCTGCAGGGGGGGGGTGAAAATGTAACACTTTGGGGGCATTTAGTCTCTGATCCGCGCAGTCTGTGACCTGCGGTTTGCATTTAGATATGTAGGAATCAATAAGTCCACAATATCGTCAGAAGATCCACATAGAATAGTTCGCCCAATGCTGCCCAACCATACGCGTTTCGGAGGTCCTCCTTCTTCCTCAGTGGTAGGATATGGGGGGGTCACAGGACCCCCCTAGGCATTTGAACATGGTTCCTGCTGCACGATCGCAGCAGGAACCATGTTTCTAGCCCGATTTTTTTTTTTTAGAAGCGATTTTATTCAGGACGTATGGTTACGTCCTGTGTCCTTAAGGACTCGGACATTAGGACGTACCCATACGTCCTGTGTCCTTAAGAGGTTAAGGGAAAGAAGTGGAATGTTATGCAATGGCCAAGTTAATCACCTGACCTGAATCCGATTGAGCATGCATTTCACTTGCTGAAGACAAAACTGAAGGGAAAATGCCCCAAGAACAAGCAGGAACTGAAGATTGTTGCAGTAGAGGTCTGGCAGAGCATCACCAGGGATGAGACCCAGCGTCTGGTGAGGTCTATGCGTTCCAGACTTCAGGCTGTAATTGACTGCAAAGGAAGTTTGATTTATGATTATTATTCTGTCCTATTACTTTTGGTCCCTTAAGAAGTGGGAGGCATATATGCAAACTGTTGTAATTCATACACCGTTCACCTGATTTTGATGTAAATACCCTCAAATTAAAGCTGACGGTCTGCAGCAGGGCAGCAGGGTTGAGCGAACAGTTCGGTTCCGTTGTGCGGTGATCTCTTCCCACTTTTTGAAAGGCTGCAGGGCAGCCAATCAGCAAGCGTTTCACTACTTTGCCCTAAGAAGCCATCACAGCCATGCCTACAAATGGCATGGCTGTGATTGGCAGCATATGACCCAGCCTCTATATAAGCTGGAGTCACGTACTGTCGCACGTCTCTCTGCTGATCCTAGTGTAGGGACAGGTTGCTGCCGGAGATTAGGAAAGAAATCTGTTGAACCTGGTGGTGTGAAATCTTCAAGCTACAGCAATTATTAAAGGGAGGGTGCTACTGCTATCCTACATTTTTGTACCCCTCCCTGAACCCAGTGATAAAGCAAAATTTTTTTTTTAATCCATCTATTACTGAGGTGGGGGTCGGCGGCCATTTTAGCAACTGCAGTGTCCTTGTAACTACATGTGACCTGCATGTGTGCCAGCCTGCCAGGGACATCAGTCTAATCCTTTTTTGGTAGCTCAGTGAAGGAAAAATTCCTTTTTTCTGGCAGGTCAAGTCCCCAACATTACATATTTTATAATTTAGGGGTGACATAGTGCATTTCTGTAGTTGGGGGCAAAAACCTGTATTGTGGTGCTATAGAGCATTTGTGCATACAACACACAAAAACGTATTTTAAAATTCAGCAGTGAAATACTGCATTAGTGTATTTTGGGGAAAGAAACCCGTATTGTTGGTTCACAGAGCAGTTTTGCATACACCGCACAAGTACATATTTTAAATTTCAGCAGTGAGATACTGCATTTGTGTATTTTGGGGAAATAAACCGGTATTGTTGGTTCACAGAGCAGTTTTGCATACACCACGGCTTTCTGCAGTGTGCAGACCGACGAGGAGGGCAGGGGTCAAGAATGAGTAGAAGATGATGTGGAGGACGATGAGGTCATAGACCCCAACTGGACTCAAGTTCATGCTAGTGACGTGTGCAGTTCTGAGGAAGAGGTGGTGGTCACAAAGAGGCAACAGCACAGCAAAACAGGGAGCAGGCTGCAAAAGCGGAGCGGCCGTCCCCTAGAGAGTACGCCTGCTACTGCCCACCGCACCCAGAGACCTAGCACACCAAAGCCAGCTCCAAGGATTTCATTGGCGTGGCAGTTCTTCAGACAATGTCCTGACGACAAGACACGAGTGGTTTGCACGTTGTGCCATCAGAGCCTGAAGCGAGACATAAATGTTCTAAACCTGAGCACAACCTTCATGACCAGGCATCTTCATGCAAAGCATGAACTGCAGTGGAGTAAACACCTTAAAAACCAAGAAAGGTCTCAGGCTCCTCCTGCTTCCTCTTCTGCTGCTGTCTCTGCCTCTTCCTCCACCTCTGGAGTCACAGTGGCACCTGCCACCCAGCAAACAGAGGATGTGCCACCAACACCACCACCTCCGTCACCATCACCAAGCATCTCCACCATGTCACACGCAAGCGTTCAGCTCTCCATCTCCCAAACACTGGAGGGAAAGAGAAAATACCCACTTACCCACCCTCAAGCCCTGGCCCTGAATGCCAGCTTTTTAAAATTACTGGCCTTTGAAATGCTGTCATTCCGTCTGATGGAGACGGACTGTTTTAGACAGTTGATGGCAGTGGCTGTCCCACAGTATGTCGTTCCCAGCCGACACTACTTTTCCAGGTGAGCCATCCCTTCCCTGCACAACCCAGTGGAGGATAAAATCAAGTGTGCACTGCGCAACACCATCTGTGGAAAGGTCCACATAACCACAGATACATGGACCAGTATGCACGGGCAGGGACGCTATATCTCCCAAACTGCACACTGGGTAAATGTAGTGGCGACTGGGCCCGAGGCGAATAGCGGTTTGGCACATGTCCTTCCACCACCAAGGATCGCAGGGCATTATTCTTTGCCTCCAGGTTGACTCCTACTCCGCTTCCTCCTCTTCTACCACCTCCTCATCCGGTCAGCGAAAGATCTTCACCACCAACTTCAGCACAGCCAGGGGTAAACGTCAGCAGGCGGTTTTAAAACTCATGTATTTGGGGGATAAACCCCACACTGCACAGGAGCTGTGAAGGGGCATAGAACAACAGACCGATGAGTGGTTGCTGCCAGTGAGCCTCAAGCCCGGCCAGGTGGTGTGCGATAATGTGTGAAATCTCGTAGCAGCTCTGGGACTAGCCGGTTTGACGCACATCCCTTGCCTGGCGCATGTGCTGAATTTGGTGGAGCAGAAACAAAACTACCCAGACATGTCAGAGCTGCTGCAGAAAGTGCGGTCCGTCTGTGCGCGCTTTCGGCATTCTCACCCTGCTGCTGCTCGCCTGTCTGCGCTGCAGTGTAACTTTGGCCTTCCTGCTCACCACCTCATATGCGATGTGCCCACCAGGTGGAACTCCACCTTGCATATGCTGGAGAGACTGTGCGAGCAGCAGCAGGCGATAGTGGAGTTTCAGCTGCAGCACGCATGGGTCAGTTGCTCTGCGGAACCGCACCACTTCACCACCAATGAGTGGGCCTCCATGCGAGACCTGTGTGCCTTGTTGCGGTGTTTCGAGTACTCAACCAACATGGCCAGTGCCGATGACGCTGTTCTTAGCGTTACAATACCACTTCTATGTCTCCTTGAACACTTAGGGCGATGATTGAAGAGGAGGTGGCACAGGAGGAAGAGGAGGAGGAAGACCGGGCAATTCACAGGGTTTCAGGCCAGTCATTCAGAAGTGGCTAAGAGGGTGGGTTCCTGCGCCAGCAGAGGCCAGGTACACATGTGGCCAACCAGGGCACAGTTCTGGAGGAGAATGAAGATGAGGTAGAGGAGGAGGAACCAGGTTCACAGCAGGGTGTCACCCAACGCAGCTCATGGCCATTGCTGGAGCATGGCTGGGGGGATACGGAGTACACAGACCATACACCACCTACAGAGGACAGCTTATCCTTACCTCTGGGCAGCCTGGCACACATGAGTGACTACATGCTGCAGTGCCTGCGCAAGGACCGCAGAGTTGCCCACATTTTAACTTGTGCTGACTACTGGGTTGTCAGCCAGCATCTCACAAGGCAGGGTTAGCCTGGCCGACATGTGGAAAAGCTTTGTCACCATGCCACAGAAACCGGCACCACCAGCAGATATGGAACGTCTTAGCAGGAGGCAGCATTTGAACAACATGGTGGAACAGTACATTTGCACACGCCTACACGCACTGGTTCTGCCCCACTCAACTTCTGGGTCTCCAAATTGTTCTCATGGCCTGAGCTTTTCCTTTATGCCATGGAGGTGCTGGCCTGCCCTGCAGCCACTGTATTGTCTGAACGTGTATTTAGCACGACAAACGCAGCCATCTGTCCACAGCCAACGTGGACAAGCTAACGTTCATTAAAATGAACCAGGCTTGGATCCCGCAAGACTTGTGTTTACCTTGTGCAGAATAGACATTTATACCCGCCTCAACCATACATTCTTGTACTCAAGTGCACTTATTCTTTGATTTCTTTTTTATTATTTGTCCCATTATTTTGGGGGCTACCCCAATTTAAAAACAAAACAAAACAAAACATTAGCTGGCTACCTCCTCCTCCATCGCCGCATTGACCAACAACACCACATTCACCGCCTATTTTAAGTTATTTCCCTATCCACATTTGGGGGGCACTATGGGGGCATTTCTCACTGGCCCATTTTGGGTGTGGGGCACTATGGGGGCACTTAATTGTAGCCAATTTGGGGATGAGTACTATGAGCCATCTGGTGGCACTATAGGGGCATTATTTGGGGGCACTATGGGGGAGTTGAGCACTATGGGGCACTTGTGGCCTGTTGCTAATGGGGATCCCCAGCAAAAATGCATACGGTGGAGGATGCCCGCAGCGGACCACAAGTACCACAATAGACATCCACACAGGATATACAATATCAGCAACGTTATGTACCCAAAGAATGAGGTCAGCTGACTACCTGAATATACTGAATGACCAGATTATTCCATGAATAGATTTTTTCTTCCCTGATGGCATGGGCATATGCCAAGATGACAATGCCAGAATTGTGATGACAAGGCTCAAATTGTGAAAGAGTGGTTCAGGAAGAAAGAGAAATCATTTTCACATATGGATTGGCCACCACAAAGTCCACACCTGAACCCAATTGAGAATCTTTGGGATGTGCTGGTGAAGACTTTGCCCAGAGGTCCAAATCTCCCAATACAAGATCTTGAAATAAAATTAATGCAACGCTGGGTGGAAATGCCTGTTGTGACATTGCAGAAGCTTATGGAAATGATGCCACAGCGAATGCATGCCGTAATCAAAACTAAAGGCAGTCCAACTAAATATTAGAATGTGTGACTTTTTTGGCCAGGCAGTGTATTTGACATGAGTAAACTGGTTTGTACTAAACAGAGTTCTGCACTTGCAGCAGGGAATTCCAGAAGCCGAGGATGCTCCCCCTGCCATTTGATTAACTAGACCAGACATCTTGCCTGACGTTGGCCATCTCGCGCCTGTGCCACTGCCCTGAGTAGCAGTGCTAGCACAGACGCTCTACTAGAGCAGCAACTACGTGTTTCCAGGTAGCAGCACATGAACATTCTCTGCTCCAATAGGGGAAGGGAAACAGAGGCTCTGTGGTTGCGCCACTACCTGGAGTGAGCAAGATTGCCAGGACCAGACAGCGGCGTCAGCTTGGAGCACACTCTGATGAGATGAATAAGTTTGCTCATCTCTGGTTACTGTTATACTGCCTTCATGGACCACATTATGGTTCTAATGTGAGGTAGTAGAGTTTTTATTTGTTATGTAATTCATCTTTTAATGTTTCACCTGCACTGATTTACTGAATGTGGGTCTCATCCTGATGCTCAGGTTCTTGTTGTGCAGGAAGGTAACTACTTTTCTCATGCAAATAGGGAACTTGAAATATATACAGATCTTGAGAAACAGTGAGGTCCATTGTTCTTGTTTCTAAACTTGTTGGTTTTGTTGATGACTGTAGTTGGGTGTGGTTGAAAAAAAATTCAAAAACAACACAAATGCAAATTTTAAAAGTCAGTCAAGGTCTCACAGGACAAGGGTTTGCAAATATGTTTCTCTCGAATGGTCACAAACAAGATAACAATGGCATGTTATTTCTAGACAAAGTTTCATTTTGTGAAGTATCGTTAAATTGTTTTGCCTTGCTGCTTAGTTTTATTGTTAGTCCTTGTTGTTCATTGTTGGTCCTTAATTTTTTACATTTTTTAGTCACCTTCCAAGAGCTATAACTTTTTTATTTTTCCATCCATGTAGTTGTATGAGGGCTTGCTTTTTCGTGGGACAAGATGTAGATTTTGGTGCCATTTTGGGGTACACGTAACTTACTGATTAACCTTTATTAATGCTTTTTGGGAGGAGGGTAGGAGAAAATGGCAATACTGCCACTGGGTTTTTATACTACACAGAAACACAAAGGGGGTCAGTCAGCACATTCCTGTATGCAGGTGCACGTAGCCATGGCAAAATATACATACGCACACAGAACACAGAAATGCAACAACACTCTGCAACCAGCACTCTGCCCTACCTCTATGTTAGAAGTTATCAGAGGCGTTAGTGTACATTTTGATCAAAAAGTAATAAGCCACTCGCCGAGCCAAGGCCGCCTCTATGAGTGGTCCTAACACTAAATCCTACCTGTTGTGGGCCATGACAGCCACAGAAAATCCAGGGAGTGCGGGCCCAGCATGCATGCTAGGATCCACCGTGCTTATTAACCCTTTTTAGTGCCATAACAGCCTCCATTAAATCCAGGGATGCAGGTACCAACATGCATGTTGAGCCCACTGTGTACTCTTCCTGGAGCCAGATGGCTATTAGTAGGTACTATGAATACAAGTTCAGTTTTATACTTACTCTGATTAAAACCAGCCTCTAGGGCAGACAAACTAGTCAGGTGTGCACAACTGAAAGGAGGCCGCCACACCTTCAGCATGTACTACACAGAAACACAAGGGGAGGGGGGGGGGGGGGGTCAGTCAGCATATCCCTGTATGCAGGAACATGTAGCCATGGCAAAATATACATAAAAACACAGAAATGCAACAGCACTCTGCAACCAGCACTCTGCCCTGCCTCTATACTAGAAGTTATCAGAGGTGTTAGTGTACATTTTGATTAAAAAGTAATAAGCCACTCGCCACGCCAAGACCGCCTCTATGAGTGGTTCTAACATTAAATCCTACCTGTTATGGGCCATGATTGCCACAAAAAAATCCAGGGAGTGCAGGCCCAGCATGCATACTAGGATCCACCGTGCTTATTAACCCTTATTACCCTTATTAACTATGAATGCAAGTTTAATTTTATACTTAGTCTGATTAAAAGGACCACTCATATAGGCTGCCTTGGCGCGGCGAGTGGCTTATTACTTTTTGATCAAAATGTACCCTGACGCCTCTAATAAATTCTAACATAGAGGCAGGGCGGATTGTTGGTTGCAGAGTGCTGTTGCATTACTGGGTTTTTATGTTATAAATTTTGCTGCATTTATTTTTTGGCCTAAGTAACATTATAACTTTATTCTCTGCATTATTATGATTACAGCATTACCTAATGCACTTTTTTTTTACATTTTACTGTTTTTTCACAATAAAAACCCTTTTTATTCAAAAGCAATTACATATTTTTGCATAGCTGCATCCCAAGACCCATAACTTTTTCATTTTTCTTTCTAAGGAGCTGTGTGAGGGCTTAATTTTTGCGGGCCTCCTTGTAGTTGACATCATTTTGGGGCATGTAACACTTTTTAATTGCTTTTTATTGTTTTTTTGTGATGAATAAGCAAAAAACAGCAACTAAAGAATTTTTCTACAGTGTTCACAGTACAGGATAAATTACTTGATAATAGTGTAGTGTGGGTTATTACGGATGCAAAAATATCATACATATTGAGGATTTGAGGAGATTTTATTTTTGTAATTTTTTCCACTGAAAATAAAACTTTTTTTTACTTTTAATAAAATCCTTTTTTAACCTTTTAATAGTACCACAAGGGGACTATAATAGACGATCTTTTGATCGCTTCTAAAATACCGTATTTTTTGCCCTATAAGAAGCACTTTTTTCCCCACTACGTCAAGCGTCTGCTCCGCCTGCTTCATTCATAAAGTGGGAGGAGCAGGCGCGTGACGTAGTGAGTGACGTTACCTTGCTGCCGCCCGCCCGGCCTGTCTACAGGAGTTTCAACTGAGTATCGTACTACATGGTATGCTGCAGAGGATTACTATAGTTTAAAACAGCGCCCATGCCTACATGTTACCTATTAATACTACAGTGAGCGGAGCCCAGTGTAATAGAATACAGTTACTGCACCGGGCCCCGCTGCCATTACAACACCAGATGCTGGCCCCCAGCCCCTGTATTGGGGGTCATTTCCTATTTGGTACACTGTTATTGGGGGGGGGGGGGAGGGATCTGTGGATGACACTGTTAGGCCTCTTTCACACGAATGTGTGAGCCCCGTGCCCATATTGCGGACCGCATTTGCAGATCCGCAGTACACGGGCACCGTTCCGTGGCCATTCTGCATCACGGATGCGGACTCATTCATGCGGAACGATGCGAACGGAATGACGGAATGGAACACTACGGAGTGCTTCCATATTTTTGCGGAACGGGCAGATCGCGGACCCATTCAAGTGACATCACAGTGCCATCCACAGATCCCCCATAACATAATAACCAAGCTGCGTCTTATGTGCCTGTGCGCCTTATAGGGCGAAAAATACGGCCATTGCATTGTTCATGTAGTGCAATGTATTTGACTAGCAGTGCCATACTGACATCCACCAGCAGGCTGCTCCGGAGAGGTGCAGCATGCTAGTACATGCTGGCGGTAGGCCTGGGGCCTTCACTATTTGAGATTAAATGTCTCACAGGGCTTGCTCCGCCTAGCTAAGGCTACTTTCACACTGGCGCTTTTGGGTCTGCTTGTGAGATCCATTTCAGGGCTCTCACAAGCGGTTCAAAACATATCAGTTTTGCCCCAATGCATTCTGAATGGATAAGGATCCATTTAGAACGCATCAGTTTTGCTCCTTGGAGGCGAACACCAAAACGCTGCTTACCAAAACGGTGTCCGTCTGAGGAGACTGAGCAAAACGGATCCGTCCTAACATACAATGTACAGTTGTGTTCAAAATTATTCAACCCCCACTGAAATTGAGTGTTTTGGCCAGTTTGACATTGATTTTGATCATTTCAGTCATCTTGTTTACAATTAAATCAAAGAGGCACTTGTAAGTCAGACAAATATAACATAACATTTATAATGAAATAACCACAAATGTCTTTTCTGTGCTCACATCATTATCAGTTTTATTCAACCCCCAAGTGACATTCAATCTTAGTAATTAGTACAACATCCTTTTCCACTTATAACAGCTTTTAAACGTGAAGCATAGCTTGACACCAGTGTCTTGCAGCGATCTACGGGTATCTTCACCCATTCTTCATGGGAAAAAGCCTCCAGTTCAGTCACATTCTTAGGCTTGTGCGCTGCAACTGCTTTCTTAAGTCCCACCAGAGGTTCTCAATCGGATTTAAGTCTGGTGACTGCGATGGCCACTTCAAAATGTTCCAGCCTTTAATCTGCAACCATGCTCTAGTGGACTTGGAGGTATGCTTGGGATCATTGTCCTGTTGAAAGGTCCAACGTCTCCCAGGCCTCAGGTTTGTGACGGACTGCATCACATTTTCATCCAATATCTCCTGGTACTGAAGAGAATTCATGGTACCTTGCGCACGCTGAAGCTTCCCTGTACCTGTAGAAGCAAAACAGCCCCAAAGCATGATTGACCCCCCGCCATGCTTCACAGTAGGCAAGGTGTTCTTTTCTTCAAAGGCCTTGTTCTTCCTCCTCCAAACATAGTGTTGATCCATGGGCCAAAACAGTTCTAATTTTGTTTCATCAGTCCACAGAACACTATCCCAAAACTTTTGTGGTTTGTCCACATGACTTTTGGCATACTGCAGTCGACTCTTCTTATTCTTTGGAGACAGCAAGGGGTGCGCCTGGGAGTTCTGGCATGGAGGCCTTCATTACGCAGTGTGCGCCTTATTGTCTGAGCTGAAACTTCAGTACCCGTATCTGACAAATCTTTTTCAGTTCCTCAGCAGTCACACGGGACTTTTCTCCACTTTGCGCTTCAGGTAGCACACAGCAGTCGAAGTCAGCATCTTCTTTCTGCCACGACCAGGTAGCGTTTCAACAGTGCCCTTTGCCTTGAATTTGCGAATGATGCTTCCTATGGTGTCTCTTGGTATGTTTAACATCTTTGCAATCTTCTTATAGCCATTGCCCTTCCTGTGAAGAGAAATCACCTCTTCTCTTGTCTTCCTGGACCATTCTCTTGCCTTCACCATGTTTGTAAACACACCAGTAAATGTCTAGAAGGAGCTGAGTATCACAGTCATTTTACATCTGCCTAATTGGTGCTTATTATGCTTAGTTGCTGCTCCTTGACATCCACAGGGGTTTTCAATACCTGATCGAAAACACTTGAATGAACCTCTGTTCTTAAGAGTCTTTAAGGGGCTGAATAATTGTGTCAATGAAGAAATCACAAAAAAACATTTAATACTGTATTACAAAAACAATTGATGTCATTTTAGTTGCATTTGGTTCTTTAAAAAGTCCTTGTAAGATTTCATTCTGAACACAATTACAAATGTACACTAAATTCCCTAAAACCCTATACAGCATTGGGGGTTGAATAATTTTGAACACAACTGTAAGTCAATTGGGACGGATCAATTTTTAATGACACAATATGTCACAATATTGTCTATGTTCATGGTAATACACACGGATTCGTTCTGAACGGATGCATTCGGTTGTATTATCAGTGCAGATCCGTCTGTTCAGATACATGACGGATCCGCACCAGACGCCAGTTTGAAAGTAGCCTAACATGGCGAAGGAGGGTTAGGGGATGTGACTACTGCAGAGAGCATAATGTGGTAGGAGGAGTGAGCTCTGAGAAACATTATAGAGCAAAGCATGCTGGGTTTGATAGCAGGAAGCTGATAAAACAGGAAGATCGCAAACACTTTGAGACTTTTTAAATGCCACCGTTTCTGTGTTACCCCTGCTGTTTTCCCTAAAAGGGGGCATGGCTAGGGCATTGAGCTGCCATTGATTTCATTCTGGCACACGGCCCACAGGAAGATACGTCTAATATATCACAATGCCTGTGCCTCATCATAAATTAGGCGAATTGTCCGGCCAGGCAGGAGATTTTAAATATCGGTACAAAATGCCAGGAAGATCAGCAAGTAAACATCCTGCCAGGAGGCAGTGATGCAGAAAACAGGGAAAGGAAAGTGATGGCAGGATAAACAGGTATATGGGGAAAAAATATGTGGTACTCTGGTAATTTGGGAAGATAAAAAATATTTCATTATGAAACTGGAGAAACCTTTAAGTTGAAGAAGCCTTGTCGCCCCTGGAGATTAAAACATGAAGGTAGTGCCCCTTGTTTTTTCAAGGGGTTCACATTGGAAATAGCCTTCCCACTCAGAATACATGCCAGGAAATGTAATATATTTATAGAAACCATAAAAACAAAATACAAACTTTTTTTCCTTTTCCAATGATTGGTGTACATTTAAAAAGGTCCAAAGTTGATGTTCACCTCGGTTTTTGGCCATCACGTGAACAAGATAGATTTGTACACACTCGATGGACCCCATTGTAGGACAGTAAACAGTGATCTAGAAAACCAAAAACAACTGATAAGGTTACTATATTGACATTTCTACAAAAATGTTTTCATTCTGTGTGTCTATGCTTGGAAACTGCTGGGTGGCATTTTTTACAAGGTGACAACTGTATGCTTAAAGAAAATATATAGGTGGAGGTGTCATGTGGTTTTTTTTTGTGATTTTTAAGTTTGTGAAAATGGGCCTGGCAGCAAAAATGGTTAAGTTTTGCTGACTTATCGTCTGAAAGAATGGTGGAGGTTATTTGCAAACTGAAATACTAATAAAAGTAAAACAGCCGTGTGCTATTCTTTACTTGTAAGCTTTCTGGAAATAACACCACATATGGTGGAAGATTTCTAGGAGATAAGAGAAAGTTTGAAGACATAGATAATACCTCAGACAATGGAGAGTGGAGATTACAGTTACATAAAGGAACATAAAGGAACATAGTGTTTTCAGTACTCAAGATTGCTTACATTGGAGTAGGCGCATTTTATAATTGTATATTTTTTTTAAGGAATTTTAGAGGAAAGGTTGATTTACAATAAGTTCTCACTCGATTTAGTAAAAAAAAAAAAACTATAAAAATGTTCCAAACATAGAGTAGTTCCATTGTACTATTAACACACTGAAGTATATCTCCACTATCAGGGCCCATCTAAATGGCAGAATTTGCTATCGGAATTTAGGTGCACATGCAGTGACCGGACCGCAGGGGCAATATGTGTGAGTTATGGTGGGCCGATGGGGGTAGTAGCAGTTTTACTCACAGTTCTGTAGTGCTCCCTGGGCTGGAAGGTTAGCACCAGTTCCTTCGGGCACACCCTGTGATCCAGGGACTCCAGCCAGATGGTGGTTGAGGTGCCCTTGGTGGTCTGGGTTTAAGGTGCCGTGGAGATAGGGTGTTCATGACGCCAACACCGTTGGGTGCAAAGGAGGGTGGTTGAAAGAATGAGGAGTCAATGCTTGTAAACAGAACTTTTACTTGATAAATTGTCTCAGGGTAGTCAGCAGAATTCATCTATATAGCAAAAGTAATGATCCAAATATTGGCTCAGCTGTAATCCCTATAACAGGCTTGGCAAAAGTAGCTTGCGGAGTTTCCTTCTTATATCTGTCTATACCAGGGGTCAGCAACCTCCGGCACTCCAGGTGTTGTGAAACTACATCTCCCATCTTGCACACTTGCTTTGATGCTCTCTAAACTCCCACACAAGTGGAAAGAGCACTCTGGGAGTTGTAGTTTCACAACAGCTGGAGTGCCAAAGGTTGCTAATCCCTAGTCTATACTATGTCCACACTCTAGCAGCCAAGTGCAGGATATAATAAATTCTTACTTATAATTAGCAACCCACAGGGCGGTCTCCCTAACGGCAGGAATGAATACTCTGCTCCATTGTTTGCACTGGTTGTTTTCAGAAACTCTGGTCCACAATGTCTATAGAGGTATGTGGTAATGGACAACCTTGCGACTAGTCGTCCGGCTGTGTCCAGGTGCTTTTAGGCTTCTACCGGTCACTGGTGCCGTGGAGTCCATAAGCTAATGCTGCTCTTATCTCCACTAGACTTTTTTCTAAATCCATAATCCACTCTGGTCTGTGCTAGGTAGCTGTAAGTATGTTCTTCACACTTCCTCAGCTTGGCCAGGGCTAAGGGGCTAAAATGGCAGCTACATACTGGACTTATACTATTCTGCTCCTCACTCCTCTATTAACTTCCTTACTTCTTCCTCTGGCGTGACACACCCTAAGATATATATATGTGGCGTCAGCACCACCTAGGGGCAGCAGAGCTGCTTCAAAATGCCGAAATTCACTTTTTTGCACCATAGGTTGTAAACGCTATAACTTTTACCCAAACCAATAAATATACACTTATTGGACTTTTTTTTATCAAAGACATGTAGAACAATACATTTAGAGAAAAATTTATATAGAAATGTAGTTTTTTAAAAAAATATTTACAACAGAAAGTGAAAAATGTCATTTTTTTGCAAACATTTCGGTCATTTTTGATTAATAGCAAAAAAAGTTAAAATGTCAGCAGCAATGAAATACCACCAAATGAAAGCTCTATTAGTGAGAAGAAAAGGAGGTAAAATTCATTTGGGTGGTAAGTTGTATGACCGAGCAATAAAGGTGAAAGTAGTGTAGTGCGGAATTGTAAAAAGTGGCCTGGTCATTAAGGGTGTTTAAGCTAGGGGGGCTGAAGTGGTTAAAGAAAAACTAACAGGTCTGTGAGAGCCAGAATTCTTAGTTGGTAGATGATCAAATACTTATTTCATGCAACAAAATGCAAATTAAATATTTAAAAATCATACAATTTGAACAAGTTGAAGTGTATCTACAATAAAAATTACAGACCTTTCTATTCTTTGTAGGTGGGAAAACTTGCATAATCGCTAGTGTATCAAATGCTTATTTGCGCCACTGTATGTTGGGATAGCTTTTGTTTTTATCTGTATGTTGTCAGAGAGCTTACGGGTCATGTATGCTATTGCGTGACTATACATCTAAAGTTATTCAAATTTGGCCAAAAAGTCCTAAAAATAATAAACACATAGAACATTTTATTTTTTCAATCATGTAGCAACGGTAATGGTAGCTTTGAAAACAATGTGAGGCAGAGACCACACAGCAGCCACCAGAATTTTGGCTTGATGTGTGTGCAGTGTCCCACTCCATGATGGTCGTGGGGCCCTGTATAACTTCGGGCAAATGCATTATACCATATTAATGTATTGCTATGTGAACTATAATTCCTTGTAACAGGCTGTTTTATATGGATTTTATGTGGCTGTCATGGCCCATAACAGGTAAGATTCAGCGTTAGGAGGATTTTATGTGGCTGTCATGGCCCATAACAGGTCATATTTAGCGTTAGGACCACTCATGGGACAGCCTTGGCGTGGCGATCACAGGAAATCTCGCCTCTCGCGAGATGACGCGCCCGCGCGTCAAAGAGGAATAGACCGACCGCCTGCAGGACGCAATCCTGCGTTAGGCGGTCGGTAAGCGGTTAAATAGCTCTTCTACTCTGCACTCATTACCTCTATTAATTGCACCTGTTTGAACTCGTTACCTGTATAAAAGGCACCTGTCCACACGCTCAATCAATCACACTCCAACCTCTTCACCATGGCACAATAGCTGTCTAAGGACACGAGGGGCAATATTGTAGACCTGCATATGGCTGGGATGAGCTACTAGGCATGCAGTTTGGTGAGAAGGCAACAAATATTGGCGCAATTAGTAGAAAATGGGAGAAACACAAGATGACTCCATGCAAGATCTCGCCTCTTCGGGTAAGGTTGACTCAGAGAAAGGTCGGAAGTAGAAGGGGGGTTAAATATGCTACAGGAGGGGCCAGGAAACAGGGATACCAGGTTGATCACAAATAACTCCTGCCTTGCCACCTCCAACCTAAAGGCCAGCAAAGAAAGAGAAAAAGGGGGTTAAAATGAGGTCATGCCTGGAAAGCCCCCTCTAAACTTATCATGACTGTGATAAAGCGGAGTTAAAAAGAGGACTAAGACAAAAAGACAAAAGGGAGGGAAGGTATCCCTCAAACTATGGGTAAAGGAGGGGAGGCATCAGAACACCCACAGGGATCCCAAGCGGGAGGGAGGGGGGGGACCACCCGCAGTCCCAAATCACCCTCCCTATGTGTTTGAATGCTCTCCAGATCTGTGGCAGAGCATCCCCATCTCAGAGTATTCTTCTGGTCACTCAGTATTTTGGCAGAGTCTCCTCTTCCAAGCACTGTTCCCTAAGGCTGGGAACACACCTAAGCGTTTTTGGAGAGGGCGTTTTTTTGAGCGTTTTTTCGTGCGACAAACAAGTGTTTTCATGGGCGTTTTTGCATTTAAGGAACGCGCGTTTTTGAGGCGTTTTTTTTGATTGACAGGTTCCAGATCCACTAAAAATGTAGGCCCACCTATATGAAAGTTGCAGACTGTTAGCCAAATTGGGCCTTTTTATGCTGGGTCCAATTAGAAAAACGCGCGTTCGTATGCACGTTTTTTAAAGAGAAAACGCGCATATCTTCAACTTGGAGCGTTCCCATGCATTCCAATGGGTGGAAACGCTTGAAAAAACGCCCCAAAGAAGCTCAAGCACTAGCGTTTGTGTCAGGCGTTTTTCAGCGCGTTTAAACGCGCTGTAAAACGCCCAAATGTGTACCATGCACATAGGGATACATGGCATTTCACATGTTGTGCGTTTTACAGCGCGTTTGAATGCGCTGTAAAACGCTTAGGTGTGTACCTAGGGTAACTGCAGCACACTAGGAGCTCTGACTGCTCTCCTTATATTCCCTCTCTAGCTAGCCTAGTGGGAGGGGTGGAGTGGAGAAGCTCAGCACAAACTTACATTAAAGCTTCAGTGATACTCAATGGCAATGACACAGCAGTTTTTCCAGACAAAAACAAGTTTCCAGACATAACATAGCTAAACCAGACATTCAAAAGGTCAGACTGTCTGTTTTTGGTTGTAAACAAGTCTGTTTTTTTCCTTCCAAAACATGCTCTTCTTTAAACTGTATGGCAGCTGTGGAAAAGTACCAGCTTCCCGTTCAAAGTCCTAACAGTCTCTCTGTATTCATCAACCCTTTCCACAGAGCCTTGCAAATACTGTGATAATGAACAAGATATATATTATAACATATAAAATGCAGTTACACAGTATTAAACAGTGCAAGTTAACTTGTTTAAGTGAGATAGGGTAATAAGTTTATAACTTTGTATAGGGGAAACAGGCAAATGTCCAGTCTTCACAGTACCACTGCTCCAAGGCACTACAGCAGTCTCCAGACCTCATCCAATCAAAAATCTTTGGAGGGAGCTGAAACTCAATGAAGCCCAGTGACAGCCTAAAACCTGAAAGATCTGGAGAAGATCTTTATGGAGGAGTGGGACAAAATACCTGCTCCAGTGTGTGCAAATTTGATCAAGAACTTGAGGAAACATCTGGCCTCTGTAATTGCAAACAAAAGTTTCTGTACCAAATATTAAGTTCTGTTTTCTATTGTATGAAATATTTACTTCATGCAATAAAATGCAAATTAATTATTTAAAAAATCATACAATGTGATTTTCTGGAATTTTTTTTTAGATTCTGTCACTCACAGTTGAAATGTACCTACGATAAAAATTACAGAACTCTCCATTCTTTGTAGGTGGGAAAACTTGCAAAATAACCAGTGTATCAGACGCTTATTTTCCCCACAGTTTATTAGCAAAACAGAGGCCAAAAAGACATTTGTTTACCCTTGACATTGCAAAAACGGTGTGAATTATATCTTAAATCACTGCATTTTCTAGGTAAAATTTCTCTCAGGGTGAGTGTCAAAAGAACTCCCTCTCCCTCTCCATCAAAACTGCTCGATGAAGTCATATCAGAAGAGTACTCACCATACTTTTTTTTTTTTTACTACATTGGGCCCCACCCACTTAGTCTAATCTTGCCTAACCTGTGTATGCGTAGTAAAAATTATCTTTCATGCAGGATGCATGAAAGATAATTTTTATTATGCCTACATTCAGGTTAGGCAAGATTAGACTAAGTGAGCGGGACCCCATGTAGTAGAATTTCTAGGGCCCCGCTCACTTAGTCTAATCTTGATGACTTACCTAATGTCAACTGGCCCCACCACTGGGCACAGGCCAGTCCGGCGCAGTGGTGGATCCAGAGCCTGGTCTCGGGAGGGGCACTTTCGGCAATCTATACGCCCCTGCTCTGATCACTACAGAAATACAGCCCCACATACCATCCAGTGACGTCTCCTTTGATGTAGATGTTTTTTTTCCTCATCTTCTCCTTTCAGACCTGCAGACCAGACCACCAGTTTTCGTCTCTGCAGTTTGACAACAAAAAAAACTCAGTTTACACCTTTTCCATCATCCTCCCATCTTCTGGAAAATTCATCCTACTACCCCCAATACTGTGCCGCTGTGGTCCCCAATATTATACTGCAGAAACAGATAAACCCACTGATAATACTAGTACCACACAGAGCCCCCATATAAAATACCCCTCCTTTGTGGCCTCAGTAGATGTCCCCATAGATGCTCCCCAAGAATGTGCCAGTAACAAGTGCTCCCATAGATGCCCTCCAATCATGTGCTAGTGAAAAGTGCCTCTCCAATCTCCCCCCTGATGTGCCAGTAATAAGTGCCAGTCTCCTCTCTCCCCCCATCATGTGCCAGTAATAAGTGCCAGTCTCCTCCCCCCCACTCATGTGCCAGTAATAAGTGCCACTCCCCCCCATCATGTGCCAGTCTCCTCTCTGCCCCCCCAAGTGCCAGTAGTAAGTGCCATTTCCCCCCATCATGTGCCAGTCTCCTCTCTGCCCCCCCCACCATCATGTGCCAGTCTCCTCTCTGCAACCCGCCATCATGTGCCAGTCTCCTCTCTGCCCCGCCACCATCATGTGCCAGCCTCCCCTCTGCCCCCCCCCACCATCATGTTCCAGTCTCCTCTCTGCAACCCCCCCATCATGTGCCAGTCTCCTCTCTGCCCCCCCACCATCATGTGCCAGTCTCCTCTCTGCAACCCCCTCCCATCATGTGCCAGTCTCCTCTATCATGTGCCAGTCTCCTCTCTGCCGCCCCTCGATACATACCTCGTTGGAAGTGATGCGATGCAGGCCTCTTCCGGCCTGTGTCCCGCTCTGTACTGCTCAGGCGGCGCAATGGCGTCATCGAGCCGCCTGCACCGCTCTGATAGGCTGCCGGCACAAGGCCCGCAGCCTAGCAGAGGAAGAGGGAAGAGGGACGCCTCTCCCTCCCCTGCCGCAGCACAGCCATCTGTATTGCTGTCCTCAGGACGGCGATACAGATGACTATGGAGAGGAACGCTTCCATAATGGAAGCGTTCATCTGCCTCTGTATTGCCGCCGCCACTGCTGCCCACATTCTTGGTGCCCACATTCTCGACGCCCCCCTTCTCACAGAATTAAATATTCTGGTAATATATTTGATAAGGTCTGGGCCTCCTTCCCTCGTTTTTTATCTTGCATTTAATTCTAATTTAATTATCCCAAACCATTTGGCAGTCACTATCACATTAAATAAATTAATTGTAAGCAGATTTCATACCCATAATCTCTTCTGGCTAGTAGACAAGATGTCTCTTGAGTAACATTTTAAAACCTTTCGAAACCAATTTACCTGTAGTTATAGGGTACAACCACACAATCAGGTTTTCTGATGCATTTTTGGAAGCCAAAATCAGGAGTGGATCATAAAGGCAGAGAAAATATACAGGACAGATACAACTTCTCTTCTTTTTTTAATTCACTCCTGGTTTTGGCTTCCAAAATTGCATGCAGAAACCAGACCGCATGGTCGTACTCAAACAGACTTGAACAAATCACCCTCAAGGCCACGTTTCACTGAATTCTCAAGAAAAGAGCTCAGCTGACAGGATGCACAATGCAATGAAAAAAAAGATTATGCACAAGAGAAACTTGAAGTCTGAACAGAGAAAATGGTAAAAATCCCAATCAAAATACAAATTATTATTTCCCCAATACTTTGCTCAGCTTCCTCCTAAGGTAAATGGTGTTTTTTGAGTTTTCTAGCTTAGATTTAAAAAATAAATAAAAAATTCTTACACTGAGGCCACTTTCACATAATGTTTGGTCAGTATTTGATCAGTGATTTCCATCAGTGATACTGAGCCAAAAACAGGCTTAAGTCAAAAAGACAGAGCAGGTGCAAATCTTTCCATTATAAGTTATCTCTGAGTAGCCTCTACTTCTGATTTTTACTAGCAATTAGTGCTGAGCGAACACCTGGATGTTTGGGTTCGCCGGGTTCGGCCGAACTTCGTCGCAAAGTTCGGGACCCGAACTTGACCCGAACTTGACCTCGAACCCGACCAATGGGGACCGGAACTTTGGGGCACTAAAATGGCTCTAAAAAGTCTTGGAAAGGGCTAGAGGTCTGGAAATTGAAGCAAAATGGGGGTAAGAGTAGGACAAGTGCCCTGCAAACAAATTTGGACAGGGAAATAACTTAAAATAACACAAAATACATAAAAATAAAAAATAAATGTTCTAAACCTGAGCACAAGTGAGCAGGGGCGGCTTAAGTGCATGATAGGCCGGGGGATGTCTACCCAACTTGGCCCCCACCCCCTCTCCATGTTAAGTTTCAGGTCTTTTTTCTGTATGAAGAGGCTGCGGTGCTTTGTGAGCGTCACTGTCTCTTCCTCGGCCATATGACATCACATTCATCGTTTACGTGGCCGAGGTGCAGCTCAGTCCCATCTGAGTAATTGGGGCTGAGCTGCAATACCAAGCGCAGTGCTATCCAATGGACAGCGCTCTGCTTGGTAAGGAGCAAAGAGGCTGCGGCGCTCACTGGAACATCGCGGTCTCCTCAGCTAATTGGTGGGGGGCCAGGAGTCTGACCCCATCATCTCATAACTCTCTGAGTACATATGTCATAGATGTTACCAGCAGTCCTATGTAACACCTCACATAACAGTGAATTATTGTGTTATGTGGGGTGTTACATAGGACTTGTGGGAACATGTACAACATTATCTGCACACAGAAAGTTATCACTGGTATCTAAGCTGTTACATAGGACTGCAGATGACAAATTAAAATTTTAGTTGCCAAATTTAAACTGCATATGATTATGATAAAGACTTGGAGGAGGAGATGAGACGCAGCTCACAGTAGTAAGAATACAGCACCACATACCTCTTTTATCCAGTGACATCTCCTGTCATGTAGAGCTTCTCTTTCCTCTTCTCCTCCGTCTGACCCAGACCGCCAGGACTAATTCCTCCAGCCGCATCTCGTCTCTACAGAGTTTGTTACACAGACACGTTAGATTTCTCATAATTGGGGTCATTTATCAAACTGGTGTAAATTAGAACTGGCTTAGTTGCCCATAGCAACCAATCAGATTCCCCCTTTCCTTTTCCAGAGGAGCTGTCAAAAATGAAAGGTGGAATCTGTTGCTATGGACAACATGGCAGTTCTACTACAACAGTTTAATAAATTACCCCAAAGATCCCTATAGTGTCTACAGCTGTTATAATGTCCCCTAGAATGCCCCAGTAATAATAACAACACCTTATATTGTGCTCCAGGTAATAATCCCTGTATAATGTCCCCCAATAGCAACGTCCTCACACTGCCCCATGAAGTATTTTACCTTCACACTGCCCCATATAGTAATTTCCCCTACACTGCCCCCATATAGTAATTTCCTCTACACTGCCCCATATAGTAATTTCCCCCACACTGCCCCATATAGTAATTTCCCCAGCACTGCCCCATATAGTAATTTGCCTTGCACTGCCCTATATAGTAATTTCCCCTGAACTGGTCCCATATAGTAATTTTCCCCACACTGCCCCATATGGTAATTTCCCCCACACTGCCCCGTATATTGTAATTTCTACCACATTGCTCCCATACAGTAATTTCCCTCACACTGCCCGCATATAGTAATTTCCCTCACACTGCCCCCATACAGTAATTTCCTCCACACGGCTCCATATAGTAATTCCCTCCATACTTCTCCCATATAGTAATTTCCCCCACACTGCCCCATATAGTAATTTCCCCACACTGCCCCATATAGTAATTTCCCTCACACTGCCCCATATAGTAATTTCCCCACACTTCTGCCATATAGTAATTTCCACCACACTGCTCCATATAGTAATTTCCACCACACTGCTCCATATAGTAATTTCCCTCACACTGCTCCATATAGTAATTTCACCACACTGCCCCCATATAGTAATTTCCCTCACACTGCCCTATACAGTAATTTCCCCACACTGCTCCATATAGTAATTCCCCCACACTTCCCCCATATAGTAATTTCCCCACAGTTCCCCATATAGTAATTTCTCCCACACTGCCCCATATAGTAATTTCCTCACACTGCCCTATACAGTAATTTCCCCACACTGCTCCATATAGTAATTCCCCCACACTTCTCCCATATAGTAATTTCCCCCACAGTTCCCCATATAGTAATTTCTCCCACACTGCCCCCATATAGTAATTTCCCTCACACTGCCCCATATAGTAATTTCCCCCACACTGCCCCCATATAGTAATCTCCCCCACACTGCCCCCTTATAGTAATTGCTCCCACACTGCCCCCATATAATAATTTCCCCCACACTGTCCCCATGTAGTAATCTTCCCCACACTGCCATCCATTAATTTGCCCCCACACTGCCATCCATTAATTTGCCCCCACACTGCCATCCATTAATTTGCCCCCACACTGCCATCCATTAATAAATTTGCCCCCACACTGCCATCCATTAATAAATTTGTCCCCACACTGCCATCCATTAATTAATTTGCCCCCACACTGTCATCCATTAATTAATTTGTCCCCACACTGTCATCCATTAATTTGCCCCCACAACTGCCATCCATTAATTCATTTGTCCCCATGGAAACATGCCCCAGTCTCTCTTAATGTCTCCTCTCCCCCCCCAAGTTAGCCCCCCCCCAAAAAAAAAGCTAATACTTACCTGTATGTTGAATGGTGTGGCAGGCGCGCGTACATCAGAGTGTGCGCGCGCGCCACAATACAGGTGCAAGATGACACCTACTAGGCCTGAAGCCTAAGGCGGTGATAGGCGGTGGGGCAGGGAACTAGATGCTCCCGTGCTCCGCCGCAGTATGTGGGCGTTTGGGTCGGCGCTGGGCCCCCCAGCGATGCAGGTCCCGGGGTGACTGACACAAACGCCCCAATTATAATCTATTATTGCAAGTGATTGACAGTGGCACCTGTCACCCTGCAAGCAGAGGATGTGGCAGCAACGCCACCACATCTTTCACCGTCACCAAGCATCTCCACACTATACCATGGAAGCTTTCTGCTCTCCATCTCCAAAATACTGGAGAGAAAGAGAAGTAAAAAGAGGAAGTTCCCCCCTACCCACCCGCGATCCCTGGCCTTGAATGCCAGGATTTCAAAATTCCTGGTCCTTTGAAATGCTGTCATTTTGTCTGGTGGTTCCCAGCCGCCACTACTTTTCCAGGCGAGCCATCCCTTTCCTGCCCAACCAAGTAACATAGTAACATAGTACATAAGGCCGAAAAAAGACATCTGTCCATCCAGTTCGGCCTGTCATCCTGCTAGTTGATCCAGAAGAAGGCAAAAAATTAAAAAAAAAACTAGCCAATTTTCCCTACTTAAGGGGAGTAAAAAATTCCTTCCCGACTCCAATCAGGCAATCAGAATAACTCCCTGGATCACCGACCCCTCTCTAGTAGCTATAGCTTGTAATATTATTACACTCCAGAAATACATCCAGCCCCCTCTTGAATTCCTTTATTGTACTCACCATCACCACCTCCTCAGGCAGAGAGTTCCATTGTCTCACTGCTCTTACCGTAAAGAATCCTCTTCTATGTTTGTGTACAAACCTTCTTTCCTCCAGACGCAGAGGATGTCCCCTCGTCACAGTCACAGTCCTGGGGATAAATAGATGATGGGTAGAGATCTCTGTACTGACCCCTGACATATTTATACATAGTTATTAGATCTCCTCTCAGTTGTCTTTTTTCTAAAGTGAATAACCCTAATTTTGATAATCTTTCAAGGTACTGTAGTTGCCCCATTCCAGTTATTACTTTAGTTGCCCTCCTCTGAACCCTCTCTAGCTCTGCTATGTCTGCCTTGTTCACAGGAGCCCAGAACTGTACACAGTACTCCATGAGTGGTCTGACTAGTGATTTGTAAAGTGGCAGACAAAATCATGTGTGCACTGTGCAACGCCATCTGTGGCAAGGTCCACATAACAACCAATACGTAGACCGGTAAGCACGGGCAGGGAAGTTATGTCTCCCTAACAGCACACTGGGTAAATGTAGTGGCGGCTGGGCCAGAGGCGGATAGCAGTTTGGCGCATGTCCTTCCGCCCTCGAGGATTGCAGGGCATTTCTATTTGTCTCCTGTTGCCTCCTCCTCCTACTCTGCTTCCTCCTCCTCCACCACCCTTCTCATCTCCAAAGCATAACACCTTCACCACCTACATCAGCACTGCCGGGGGAAACGACAGCAGGCTGTTCTGAAACTCATCTGTTTGGGGGTCAAACCCCACACCACGCAGGAGCTGTGGACGGGCATGGAACAACAGACCGATGAGTGGTTGGTGTCACTGAGCCTCAAGCCCGGCCTGGTGGTATGCGATAATGGGTGAAATCTCGTAGCAGCTCTGGACCTAGCCAGTTTGACACACATCCCTTGCCTGGCGCATGTGCTGAATTTGGTGGTGTAGACAGTTAAAATCAATTCAGTTCATCCAGCTCTTAGATTCTGGTGGGACAAATTCACTTTTATTGGTGCTCAAGGACCCCTGTGGCCTTAGCTGCAGATGTGACAGGCAAATAATTTTATTAAATTTGTTGGTTAGATTGTTGGGTAACATTTCCACGGTTATCAGGACTTTTTATTATAAATCATATTTAAATAACTATAGGTCAGATAAACGAAATAAACAAACAAAACTATATACATGCCTTACCCTTAACTTATAAGGCAAGTCATATACAAGTGGCTCGGAGAAGTCGCCAACGCAGCTGGGTCACCGCCCGCACCTCAGAAGGCTGGGTTAGCATGGCCGAAATGTGGAAAAGCTTTGTCACCACGCCACAACAACCAGCACCACCAGCAGATATGGAACGTCTTAGCAAGAGGCAGCATTTCAGCAAAATGGAGGAATAGTATCTGTGCACGTGCCTACACGTACTGACTGATGGGTCTTCCCAGGGTCGTAGCTACAAGGGAAGCAAGGAAAGCGGCTGCTTTAGGGCCCTGACCCAGAAGGGGCCCATCCAGGAGGAGGAGGACTAAAAGACTTTGTCAGGGCCCCCTCAACAGTATTATACATTGAAATTATATACAGTGGCAGTATAGACAGTGTTGAAAACGGATGGAACAGCTGCCTGGTTTGAGAGAGCGATCTTTAGTAGCCACAGGAATGGGGGCAGCATGAAAGGAAGGGGTTGCAAAATAATTACTGGGGGAGGGGGGCCCCATTAAAAAATTTGCTGTTGGGCCCAGTAATTTCTAGCTACGCCACTGGGTCTGCCGCATTCAACTTCTGGGTACTTGAACGGGTCTCCAAATTGGGGACATGGCCTCAGCTTCACCTTTACGCCTTGGAGGTGCTGGCCTGCCCTGCAGCCACTGTGTTGTCTGAACATGTATTTAGCACGGCTGGGGGCGTTATCACAGACAAGCGCAGCCGCCTGTCCACAGCCAACTTGGACTTGTTTGTACCTTATGCAGAATAGACATGTATACCGGCCTCACCCAACCATTGTTATACTACAGCGCACTTACTCTTTGTTTTCTTTTTTATATTTCCCAATGTTCTGGGGTCTACCCTAATTTATTTAAAAAAACAAAAAACAAAGCACATTGTTGTTGGCGACTACCTTTGGCTTCACAGCCCAAAAATGCTTTATGTTAGGCAACAATGTAACAATGTAAAAAAATTTGCATAAAGTTCGCAAAAAAATTCGCATAGACTAGTATTTTAAAAAAATTGAATATTCGCGATTACGAATATTTTTTGATATATTCTAAATATTCGCGAATTCTCGAAGTGCCAATATTCACGATTAAAATTCGCAATTTGAATATTCGTGATCAACACTAGTATACGGCAAAACTGGCAAAATGTCACCCACCAATGTAACAGATGATTTTTAGAAATTTCCTGCCTATCACTTATGCAGAGCAGGGTTTTGTATACGGTAAAACTGGCAAAATGTCACCCACCAAGGTAACAGACGATTTATACAAATTTACCTCCCTGTCACCTATGCAGAGCAGGGGTTTTTATACGGCAAAACTGGCAAAATGTCACCAACCAATGGAACAGACGATTTTTTAAATTTACGTCCCTGTCACCTATCTAACACAAAAAGTGTGTTTTTTTTAATAGCAGCAATGTAACTGCAGTATGTAACATTTTAATTGGACTGTCAGAAATGCAGCATAGTCCGTAAATTTACGATCGTGCAAAAAAAGGGTGTTTTTTTTTATATCAGCAAGGTAACTGCAGTATTTAGCGGTTTTATTAGACTGTTATATATGCAGTGCCTGTTACAGACAGATAAAAAATCGCTTTAGGTCACAAAAAGATATGACAAACTAATGTAATTGAATAATTTCTACTGCCAGGTATGCACTGCAGGCCGCAGGGGTACTTGAACAGCCAAAAAAGAGAATTTTTCCTCCACTGTGCTACCAGAACAGAATGAAGTAATGTCCCTGGCACACATGCAGTTCACATGCAGTTGCAAGAGCACTGCACTTGCAAAAATGGCCGCTGAAGCCCACCAAACTAGCAGATCGATTAAAACTTGTTTTTCAGTGTCACTGGGCTCAGGGCTGGGTACAAAAATGTAGCATAGCACCCTCAATAATCTCTGTAGTTTGCAGATTGAACACCACCAAGTTCAATGGAGATCTTCCCTAATCTTTCCCTCACAGCAGCAGCATCCTATCTCTACACTGAGAAGAGCAGAGTGACGTGCGGCGCTACGTGACTCCAGCCTATATACAGACTGGGTCACATGCTGCTCTTGGCCAGTCACAGCCATGCCATTAGTATCCAAGATTTTGATATTGATACCCTAAACATCAGCTGTTATAAGAGGATTCTAAGCTCACAAAGCTCCAGTGAGCACTACGGTGTCCTCGTAGATCAGTCTCATTCACTTGAATGGAACGGAGTTGTGTCTAGGTCACATGACAGATGTACTATGACATTACTGGCCAAGGAAGAAGCCTAAGCATTTACGGAGCGCCACAGCCTCTTCAAACAGCTGATCGTTGGGGTGCCAGTCATTAATATCATAATCCTGGATAACTCATTTTCACACTTGCGTTCTGAGGATCCAGCGGGCACTTCCGTCCCGCCAGATCTGTCAGAACGCAAGTGGACTGACAGCATTTGAAGACTGATCAGCATCCTAATCAGTCTTCAATATGCTTTCTCTGTTACCATGGCAGCCAGGACGCTACTGGAGTCCTGGCTGCCATGGTACTCAGCAGCAGTGTACACACCTGCGCTGCGGCGGCCGGGCGCTCCTAATGACGTCACAGGTCCGGGCGGCGCATAGATCAATGCGCCGGCCGGACCTGTGATGTCATAATGGAGCGCCCGCCGGCCGCAGCGCAGGTAAGTACACTGCTGCGTTGTACTTACCATGGCAGCCAGGACTCCAGTAGCGTCCTGGCTGCCATGGTAACCGATCGGAGCCCCAGCTTACACTGGGGCCCCGATCGGAACGGCTGCTGCGCATGCGCAGCGCTAAACGTCGGATCCGGCAATGCGCCGAATCGACGTTTAGCTGCCGGATCCGGAATAATGCTCTTCAATGGGCATTCATTCCGGATCCGGCATTGCGGCATGTCTTCCGGCTTTTTGGACGGAGACAAATCCGCAGCATGCTACGGTTTTGTCAACGTCCAAAAAACGTTGACATACTGAACGGTTGACATTCTGATGCATCCTGAACGGATTTTTCTCCATTCAGGATGCATTAGGATTATCCTGATCAGTAGCTTTCCGTCCTAGAGCCCCAAGGATGGAACTCTAGGACGGAAAGAAACAACGCAAGTGTGAAAGAGCCCTAAGGGAAGTATAAGCTGAGAATGACCTATTTTTTATGACAAGTTTTTGTTAGACATATTTTTAAAACTTTTGGTGTTTTTGTTTTCTAACTTTCCATGTCCTTTATATTTTTTTTAAATTTCATTCTGGCCATTGCGTCTCACAATAGAATGATACTTCCTGTTCTATAGAGATCACTTTTGAGTAGTCATCTCAATATTGTCACAATTGGATTACAATGAAAGGTAATATTTCTGTATATACTGTAGAAAACACGTAAACTACTACGCACAAGAGGTAATGCCATAGCTTATTTACTCCCCCTTCCTGTACAATAAACTTAGAAGGCTCTTCCACAGAAGTCAATGAAACTTCTTCAGGCTACAAGTTAATGTGGACTATCTGGCTACAGTAAAGAATATCTCTAACTGCTGCTAACAAAGCAAAACAGCAGCTATGGCAAGATGGCTATCTTTATAACCCTGCACACAAAATAACCTAAAAATATGCAAAATCAGAAGATAAAAATGAAATAGAAAAAAAAAAATGTATAATTCTAATTAGTAAAACATCTAGGTCAGGCATGTTCAACCTGCGGCCGTCCAGCTGTTGCAAAACTACAACTCCCATCATTCCTGGACAGCCTAAAGCTATCAGCCTACAGAAGGGCATGGTGGGAGTTGTAGTTTTACAACAGCTGGAGGGCCGCAGGATGAGCATCCCTGATCTAGGTGATACATTCCCTTTAAAAGAGTTGTCCAGGAATAGAAAAAAAATGTGCTTCTATTTCCATAAACAATGCCACCAGAGCATCGGTAAGGCCTCTTTCACACTTGCATTGTGAAGATCCGGCGTGCACTTCCGTCGCCGGAATGAACGCCGGATCCGGCACAATGCAAGTGAACTGAAAGCATTTGAAGACTGTTCAGTCTTCAAAATGCTTTCAGTGTTACTATGGCAGCCAGGACGCTACTAGCGTCCTGGTTGCCATAGTAGCAGTGGGGAGCGGGGGAGCGGCATACTTACATTCCGTGCGGCTCCCGGGGCGCTCCTGAATGACGTTAGAGCGCCCCGCACGCATGGATCATGTGATCTATGCACTGGGGCGCCCTGACGTCATCCTGGAGCGTCCCGGGAGCCGCACGGAATGTAAGTATGCCGCTCCCCCGCTCCCCCTACAGTTTACTATGGCAACCAGGACTTCAGCGTCCTGGCTGCCATAGTAACTATTGACAAAAAGCTAAACTTCGGATCCGGCGATGCGCGGAAACGACGTTTAGCTAAAGGCCGGATCCGGGCTAATGCCCTTCAATGGGCATTAATTCCGGATCCGGCGTTACGGCATGTCTTCCGGATTTTTGGACGGAGACAAATCCGCAGCATGCTGCGCTTTTGTCAACGTCCAAAAAACGTTGACATACTGAACGGAAGACATCCTGATGCATCCTGAACGGATTTCTCTCCATTCAGGATGCATGGGGATAATCCTGATCAGTAGCTTTCTGTCCTAGAGCCCCGAAGACGGATCTCTAGGACGGAAAGCTAAAACGCTGATGTGAAAGAGGCCTAAATCCTTTGGTGGGTCAAGGCTCTGATACAATAATGACCCTATAATACAACAGGACCTCAATGAACCAGTAGTGGAAAACCCATTTGGAGTTTTAGAACAATTTTTAATGAGTTGATTTCTAAGACAGTGTTGATCAGATATCCATGTGCAATGATAGCAACAATGATTTTGTTGAAATAAAAAGTGGACAAACACGTTCTGTGTTGATGTTGGCTTTCAAAATAATGTCCTCTGGTGGACTCTTGAAACACCAGTCCATCTCTGCTGGGCCTGTATCTGGTATTACATCCTACCCTCACTCACCAGATTGGGCTAAGCTTTAACACAAGACACAGCCCATGAGCAAGAGCGGTGCGGTTTCTGGAAAACTCCCTCAGCAATTCTGCTTGTTTTTCTTAAACTTGGACAAGCATCTATTTAGTCCTTTAGCATCTTCAATAATTGTAGGATTTCCACTAGTTTTCTCTTATTGCACCCTCTTTTGAATTAACTCCATCGTTGATGTCGTTCAACAAATAAAAGTTCCTTTTTACAGTATATTAAATGTACAGATGGATTAAGTATTTCATGCATTTATCTGCAGAACCTGGGATAACTCTGCATAATCTCACTTTTTGTTGTAGCCATCAGGTGATTGCTTTCAACGAGTTCTAATTTTTCATACGGAAATGTAATTAACTTTATTTGATCTTTATTATTGCAGTTCATGGGTTTATCTTCTTAACACATTTGTAATTTTACTGAAGTCATTTTATCTGGTTTATGATTTAGTATGATATTGTTTACAGCCACCAGATTCATTTGTCAATTTTGGACCTCATTTCTATCAATCTATCTATCTATCTATCTATCTATCCAGGCTCGGACTGGCCCACCGGGGTACAGGTGAATCCCCCGTGGGCCCCTAGTCTCCCACCCCCTGCACAAGTGGCACATAACACAGTAGATTTACTGCACTACATACATATACTCAATGTACAGCACCTCAGCCAGCCGATGTGCATTTAAAAAACTAGATAGATTATTTATTATATTTGAATTTATCCGTACTGTTGGCCCCCTAAATACATTTTACTGGTGGGCCCTAGGTACCCCAGTCCGACACTCTATCTTTCTATCTATCTATCTATAGCTTTGCATCAGGGCCCACCACAAATGGACAGACAGGAAGTTGGTCCTTTCTGTACCTACATCATCAAAGGGGTTTCTGAGTTTTTGATATTGATGTCCTATCCTCAGGATAGGTCATCAATATCCGATTGCTAAGGGTCCAACTCCTGGCAACCCAACCAACCAGCTGTTTAAAGAGAGCATGGCCAGTAATGTCATGTTCGTAGGTCGCATGGCTTAGGTGCAGTCCAGTCTCTTTGAAATGAATGGGCTTAAGCTGTGCTTGGTAAGCTGCAAGTTGGTGCTGTACTGGGTTAGCTGAGAGGAGTCTTCAAACCACTGATTGTGGAAGTGCTGGGCATGGTACCCACACCCCAAATCAGTTATTGATGACCTATCCTAGGGATGGGTCATCAATATTAAAAACCCAGAAAATCCCTTTAACAAGGAGAGACAAGGAAGTTGAACTCTGTTCCTACATTATTATTAATAGGATCATACCATGTATCTATATGCACTTTGAGGGCATATGGATGTGGCACAGAGGGTGTCACCTGCTCAAGACTCCTCTCAATGAGCCGTGAGACAGCTTTCTCTCTAGTGGAGAGACCGGAAAACAGTAATATCTGTGCCTACATCTCTCTCTACAGTATTTCATACACAACAGGAGGCAGTGCTCCCCCTGGCACCGTGACACGTGATTACTACATTGCACCTAATTGTGACATGTACTATTGCTACACGAAGCGCTGGTCCTTGTGGATCTGTTCCTCTATAACCAGTACGTGGCGTCCTTGTAGTGAAAACGTATTTCTCAGTGATAACTGGTGCTACTTTGTTGTAAGAATGTGATTCCTCGGGCAGGACTCAACACCTAGATTTATGAACTATTACGTGGATCCCCATATACTACAGCTCACTCGCTCTAGATCTCTGAACCTCTAAGTCATCAAACTTTTGCAAGGGCAGATTATGAGAAAAGAACGCTAGCATGAATGTTCATTTCTGATATCTGACCTGTGTAAATGTCTCCATACACCCGACAAATGAGCAACATGTTTGTCAGGTGTTGTGATCACTTCTGCAGCATATTAATGTCGGCAACACATCGTCCTGTGATGCCAACAGGCAATGAATCGGAATGGGGACCGATGATTGTAGCACCGAGGGTTCAATCCCTACAGTGCACGACTCTCAGCACCCCCACCGATCAGTTGTTTGAAGGTACTGTGGTTCAGAAAAGCGGTCACCTGTTTGACGCAGGTCATGTGGCTGTTGTAGCCAATGACTGGGTGCAGCAGTGATGAGTCCCTCATGTGTCATGTCACTGGGTCATATGACACATTGGAGCAGGTAACCACTGTGACCAGTCATTGGCTGCCGTGGCCACGTGACCCCAGTCAAACATGACACGCAGAGCAAGGCAGCGGTGACGAGTGAAACAAAAGAGTCGGAGCCCATCAATGGGAAACAGGTACTTACCTGATTCTCTCCACAGGTCCGGCCACATGGAGGAGGTCTCCAGAAAGACCCCTGAAGATGAACGGCCTATTTAAGAACTCCATATTGTCACCTTTTAATATATGTTTGTTGACTTTGGATCTATTTTATTGTTCTATTTCTTCTTCTGGAATGTCAGCAATTAAACACTGTGACTTATTACATATAATATTCAATCAACTTTTACATTGACTGGTCTTTACAGGTTTGTTTACCCTTCAGAATGCGTAAGAAAGCAAATAACCAAAAATGGTGCCTTTTATGGTGCCTTCAGCAAATGCCATGTATTATGTAGAGAATGTTAATACAAGGAACTTACTAATGTATTGTTATTACTAATATTACTTCCTTTGCCGGCTGGATTCATTTTTCCATCACATTATACACTGCTCGTTTCCATGGTTACAACCACTCTGTAATCCATCAGTGGTGGTCGTGCCTGCACACTAGAGGAAAAAGTGCCAGCCTCTCTGGTGGCTGGGACCATGGGAGCGCACATAGGCCGGTGCTTTTTCCTATGGTGTGCAAGCACGGCCACCACTGATGGATTACAGGGTGGTTGTAACCATGGAAATGAGCAGTGTATAAAGTGATGGAAAAATGAATCCAGCCAGCAAAGGAAGCAAAATGGACAATTACAATACATTAGTAAATGGCTTCTTTTAACATTCTTTACATAATAAATGGCATTTTCTGAAGTGACACAGCCCCTTTAAGCGTGCACAATTACATTGTTGATTTCATTCCACAGATTTTGCCAAAAGGGTGGGGTGTTTATGTGAGTAATTTCCACATTGTGTGGTGCATGTTTGACTGAAATACCCTGTAAATATAAAACACCCCAGTGACCATTTATCTACTTTTACAGGAAATATTATAATTGCAGATTAAAACGGCAGTTCCCGTAGAAGAAAAGACGTTTGCACGCACTCCGAAGCAGCGGTATATTTTCCATTAATGACATTTGATATTTTCAAGTATTGTGAGAGCCTCATTAGCTATGAAAGAACATCACAGGCTGGTTAAATGCATATCTGTCATCCCCTCTGTATTTGCAAAAAATCAGCAATATTTTACTGTAAAATGGGGAAGCATGTGGCCCAGTTGTTGGCAGTGGCCGAACTACTTTTTAAAATTGAAGTCATTAGTTTGATTCCAGGTGCACTCATGCTTGTAGATACTTTGGTTTTCTTCCATGTTTTGAAGGAAATGTGTCATTTATTTTCTGATTGCAGATTTTTTTAATTCTATTTCCTGAACATTATTATGGGGTTGTCTATCTTGTCTGAGCTGTTCTTACCAGCATTTACAAAGCATTAAAAAAACTGGCATGGCACATAGACACAATGGTCAGGAGTAGAAATGAGCGATTTTTTTCATAAAAATTTTTCATTTGATTTTCTGAAAAGTTTCAATTCGATCCGAACCTATTTGTGGCAAATCGTGTTAAAAATGTCTATTTCCGGGCTGCAGAAATCCTTTATAGGGGTCTAGAGCACTGTGTCTTGCAGTAACACGCATAGGGAGTCTGCTGTGGTAGTGACATGCGGATGACAGGCGTCGCTCTTAGAATCACTGCACACTTCACTCATTTTGTCAATTACGGGGCCAAAATTGACCAAATAACTCAAGTGTGAACTCAAGATCCTACTATAGCGTCAAAGAGCACACTCCTTTTACACTGTTGTCAGCTGATTCCACATAGGTGTCTACAGAACCTGTTCTAAAAAACGCTTATAAAAGTAGAGCCCCCCTGACTGAGTGGAGAGGGTGTCAGCAGTAAGTTTGAGTTGAAGTCATTGATTATTTTTCCCTTCCTCAGATCCGTCAAAAAAAAAAGAAATATAAAAAAAAGAAATATAACAATTACAATTCACCGCAGAATGGCTAATGGGACGCACGTATATGTCCTTTTAATACACCATGTAAATGGCTGTAGTACAATGTAACTTCACCACTGAACGGCAATTAAGACATATATCTTTTTTTCTGATCAATAAACTCCTTCCCCCTAAAAAAAATAACACTCACAATTCATTGCCAAATGGCAATTAAGGCTATATGCACACGACAGTTGTTTTTTGCTGTCCGCAAATCGGGATCAGCAAAAAAAAACTGATGGTCCATCAGTTTTTTTTGGAGGATTCCTTTGTTTTCACAGATCCCCTGTAATAAATGCCTATCCTCGTCCGCAAATGAGAAAAAAGTAGGACATGCACTACTTTTTTTGCTGAAGGGAAACACGGACAACGGACGCGGAACACACACGGATGAATGGTCAGCATTTTTTTGCTGACCCATTGAAATGAATGGGTTCCTGTCCTATCCGCAAAAAAAACTGAAACGGAAGCCGAGAAAAACAACTGTCGTGTGCATTTAGCCTAAGATGTATTCTTTTTCCTATTACTACACCCCCAAAAAAGAAATACAACAATCACAATTCACCACAGAAGGGCTAATGGGACATACGTATATTTCCTTTTAATACACCATGTAAATGGCTGTAGTACAATGTAACTTCAACGCCGAACGGCACTTATGACACATATATATATATACTTGTCGGTGAAAAAAGGTTGCTACTTTATTTGCCGGGTAATAAGCGACGTTTCGGTGCACCCAATGGCACCTTTCCCAAGTATATATATGTATATATAAATATACCGTATCTTTCGCCCCATAAGACGCACTTTTTTTCCTCCCAAAGTGGGGGGGAAATGCCCCTAAATCTCATGGGGCGAATACTAATGATGCGCTTCCATTTTGGAAGCGCTTCATTAGTCCTGGAGGATCGGGAAGCTGCGAAGGATCTGTACTTACCGCTTCCTGGTCCTCGGCTCGGCTGTCTGCTGTGCACCATGTGACCTCACACTGTGCGCATCCTTCACAGCTGACAGCCGAGGACCAGGAAGCAGA
The DNA here is from genome assembly GCA_033119425.1 of Bufotes viridis. Classification (NCBI taxonomy): domain Eukaryota; kingdom Metazoa; phylum Chordata; class Amphibia; order Anura; family Bufonidae; genus Bufotes; species Bufotes viridis. The sequence goes on along the minus strand of CM065597.1, from coordinate 38,271,002 downwards.
GAGAGAGCGCTGGTGGTAAGGAGCGGCAGCGTCCAGGAGGAGGAGAGGTAAGTTTATTTTTTTATTATATTTTCACTGATGGCTAGGGGCTGATTGCTGACATGGGGGGCTGATAGATGGCTGAGGGTTGGGGGGTTGATCTGAGGCATTGGGGGTCTGATCTGAGGTCTGATTAACATTGGGGATGTGATTGCTGGTCTGACCTGAGGTGTAATGGAAAACATTTTTTTCTTATTATCCTCCTCTAAAACCTAGGTGCGTCTTATAGGGCGAAAAATACGGTGTGTATGAATATATATATATTTATCTTTTTTTCCTATTATTCCTATTATTAATACACCCCCCCCACAAAAAAAAAGAAAGAAAAACAATGTAAAATCAACACAGGACAGCTAATAGGACATACGTATCTATCCTATTAATACACCCCATAAATGGCTGTAGTACAATGTAACTTCACCGCTGAACAGCAATTATGACATAGATTTTTTCCTTTTTTTCCCTATTAATACATCCCCCCAAAAAAGTAAAACAATGTAAAATCAACGCAGAACGGCTAATAGGATGTACGTATCTTTCTTATTAATACACCCCGTAAATGGCTGTATCACACAGAACTTGCACCCCAATCACAAGCAAGGTTTGTTGGAATTAGTGATGTATCATATTGTGCAAACTACCTAAAATCAGCAGTATAATGGCAATTTGGATCCCCGATTAGTGCAGCAAGGTGTAAAAGAATTGCTTCTGTTACCCAGGCTGTACACTCTCCTATTGCACCCTGTTCTCCTTTTATAGTGTAGATCATTCCTCCCTGTACTTTCCCTGCAACTTGAGTAATCTTTCCCTGAATTAGTAACATTTTTTTTAGCACAATAAAGTATTTTCTTTTACTGTCCCTAGCGCCTGCTGACGTCTCTCCCTGCACTATGTACACTGGAAAATGGCTGAATCCAAGATGGCTGAGGGTATTCATAGGGCTGTGACATAACAGGGGCTAGCTGCTGAATGGCTGCATGCATGGCATTATGGGGGATCCCTTGTTCCCAGAGTTCTTTGCTCCATTTCCTAACACATGCAGCAGCCATTTTAGGAAAAAATGTGATTCGTTACCACAAAAAATGCGATTCGTTAGTTTTTTCCTGAAATTCGGATCGAATTCCACTTTGTCAACTTCGATTCGCTCATCTCTAGTCAGGAGGGGACCACATTGACTTCTATGGGAGAGTTTTCTAGGCATGCTCTTTGACCTTTCACCATACAAGGAAAAAATAGCTAATCTTTGACAATCACCCATTGTGAATGGCGGATCCTGTCTGCACACAGAGGTGGTATCATTACAGGCAGGATTAGAATAAGTTAGCTGCAGTAAAGTGATCTGTACAAACCAAGAAGTGGTGCCAATTAAAGACAAAGTGGCCAGTGCAAAAACTGCAGGATTTTTGGTTTTAGTTTAAATATAAAAAGTGACATGGAAAATTAACATCATTAAAATTTAAAATAGTTTAAACATAAAAAAGTGATTTAAACATAAGGTCATTTTCTTATGAAAATTTCCCTTTAAAGGCTGTATATATGTGTGTGATGTGGATAAATGAAATGATGAGCCCTAACGGGTAATGGGACTGATGTGAGTAATTACAGTATGTTAAATATAAACAGAAGATACTGAGAGAGCCAGTTTCTGAATCAGTTATGGCCAGTGGACATGATTTAGAGATTAGCAAAGTTCTTGAAATTCATTTTGTGTTTTTCAGAACATATGTTTTGTGTCCAAATGGATTCTACACAAATCAAATATACTTTAATTGGCCGAAAAATTTGTATATGACTTTCTTGAGGTTATCTAGATTTTATAAAATATTACTCTCCTACTCTCCTTTTAAGCTTTTGAATGCAATGGCAGCAAGAACAAAAAATGTCAGCGTGACACTAAACTAAATACGATTGGTGCTGCCTGGCACATGATGGAGCCTGGGGGGGCCTAAAATATATGGCTACTTTGGTGGGGGGCCCTATGCCATGGCTGGCTACTGGCAGTCTGACTGGCACTTATAGGAGGCAGGGGGGCCTATGGCTACTGTACTGGCACTGTCTAGCACTTATAGTGGGGGCCCTATGACTACTGGCACATTATAGGGGGGGCCTATGGCTAGCAGTGTCTGGCACTAATAGGGGGGCCCTATGGCTACTGGCATATTATAGGGGGGGCCTATGACTACTGGCTGTCTGGCACTTATAGGGTGGGCCTATGGCTACTGGCACATGTTGATGGGGGCTCAGGCTACTGGCACATGATAGGGGGGCCCTATGGCTACTGGCACATGATAGGGGGCTCTATGGCTACTGGCACATGATAGGGGGCTCAGGCTACTGGCACATGTTAATGGGGGCTCAGGCTACTGGCACATGATAGGGGGGCCCTATGGCTACTGGCACATGATAGGGGGGGCCTATGGCTACTTTCACATGATAGGGGGCTCTATGGCTACTGGCACATGATAGGGGGGGCTCAGGCTACTGGCACATGAATGATAGGGGGGTCTCAGGCTACTGGCACATGATAGGGGGGGAGGGGGCTATGGCTACTGGCACATGATGGTGGGGCTCTGGCTACTGGCACATGATAGGGGCAGGCCTATGGCTACTGGCACATGATAGGGGGGGCTCTGGCTACTGGCACATTATCGGGGGACATCTATGGGGGCACTTATTACTGGCACATTGGGCATCTACTGGGGCACTATATATGGGATATTTTATGCTGGTACATTATGGGGGGCACTAGGAGGGAGGGGGGAGAGGAGCACTATGGGGGCATTTACTGGGGGCACTATATAGGGGTATTTTATACTGGCACATTATGGGGGCACTATGGGGACGTTAGCTCAACTGGGGGCATTACAAGGGGGTATTTTTTGTCACATTATAAGGAGAATAATTTCTACTGGGGGAGCCATTATGGTGGGATTTATTACTCCCCCATGTTATGACCCCCCAGTAGAAGCACCAGCCTCTCCCTGCTCTGCTATCCCTCTGCACCTTCTCCAAATCCTTATTATGAAATATTTCTCATTAGGATAAAACACATCAGCTCCGCCGAGCCCCGGCCAAAGTGTGGAAGACGAAGTGGTGTCCGAGGGTCAAGCCAAGTATTTGTAAGTTTTCACATATAGCATACACCGTGCCCCACAATATACAGTTTCTTCTGCAAAAGTCATCAAGTGTCATGGGGGGGGGGGGCCCTTATTGTTTTTCGCCCCAGGGCCTCTGGTTGTTACTTGCCCCCTGGGCCAAAAGTTGCCAGTCAGCCCCTGACTGTGTGGATGTAGAAAGGGTAAGGTGTGTAGGGGTAACAGTGGCATCAATACTAAAGCTAGCAGTAGCAGCACAACATGGAACAGACAAAGCATTAGATGTGTGTGCGGCTGTGTTGGGGTAGTAGTAGTGGCAGCTGTGTAGTGGTAAATGTGGCAGTAAAGGTAATGGAAGTGACAATAAGAGGATTAGCAGCACAGAGCAGCAGCTGTCGTGGTGGCAGGAACATAATAGTAGGCAGGCAGACAGTGTGTAACATGTTGGTAGGCAGACAGAGAGAGGCAGTGGCATAGATGAGGCGTTGTCAGCAATGGCAGATCTATGCATCAACCTCATTCGGAGGTGTGTAAAAATCCACACAGACCCATGATGTGTTCATTTTGACAAAAATAAAGTTGTGTACACAGGTGGAGGATAAGTTTGTTCGTTAGAGTATGATGACACTTGCTGTGCTGAAAACACTCTCTGAGATGACACTGGAGGCTGGACAAGACAGTACAGAGAGGGCATACTGTTAAGTCCAGGAAACAAGTGTCACGATCCCTCCCGTGACAGAGGTTAGAAGATATGAGAGACTGGCTTATCGTGAGGTTATCTAACAGCCTCTCAGTTTTAACTTTGCAGTGTTGTTGTTGGTAATTAATGACCACACCTTTTTTTTCAGGTGTAGCTTGTGGTCATTACTCCTTCTCTATTTAGTCTGGACTCACACTTCTTACCATGCAGTTGATATTATCTGCCTGGAGTTGGAAGAGCTGGTGTGTGCTCCTCATCTGAGTTCCTGCTCATCCATTTTCTATTGAAGATAAGTGTACTTCTCTTTGTATTTTGTTGTTCCTATTTGCTCATTGCTTTTTAGGCCTCAGGGAGATGCTGGTTCGTTCATCTGTCACTACTCCTATGGTTATTCAGGGTTACTAGAGCCTAGGTTTATGGTGTATGAATATTCTTACCCTCAGGGTCTATTCATATTGACAGGAGTCAGGGCTAGGTTTAGGGTTTCCTAGGTGGTTACCGTTTTCCTTTCCCTAGCCTTGAGGCCTAGTTGCTGGTTATTTTACTTCTGTTGTCTTTCTGGTGTTCCTCCCCTCCCCCTACTCCATGACAACAAGATAGCATACTGGTCCAGTTCCAATGTGGCTGCATAGAAGTCCATGGGCTCAGGAAATATGGTATGCTCTGGAGAAAGGCCATAGTATAGGTAGAACTGAGCCTAAGTGTCCAGCCAGGACAACTATATTTGTATATGATATCTGATATTTGTCAGCCTGGCACAGACATGGAAAAATTGCTCCATCATGTTGATGATACTGAACTGGCTGCTGATTTTGTGGCTTCTGCTGCTTGTGGTAGCGGAGACAGCAGGAGGTGGGTGACTTGATGGGAGACAGAGAGGGACGTCCCAGCCAGACACATGGGTGACAAGTGTCTGCTTGCCGAGAGCTACTGCAAGCTGCGTACACAGTTTATCAGGGTAATAAAGCAATTTGTCCTCCCATTCAGCAACAGGAAACATTCCCTCATTTTGCTTTGATGGCGAGAGTCTAAAAACATGGCCATCCAGAAATCAGATTTCTTGATGGTAAGGATACGCCTGTCATTATGTAAACAAGCAAGCAAGCATACAGCTTGGCATTCCCACCAAGCTCTGCTCCCCCACTGAGATGATTGTTTATCATGGTCGATATTGTTGTCATCATCATCAGCCTTGTCCTCCTGCATAAGTGACTCCTACTCTTCCTCTTGCTGTTTCTCCTCCTGCTCCAGTGTCAGCTCATCTACTACTTCCTCCTCCATGAGACTTTCTCTGTGTGGGTCCCCAAAAGCTACAAGGTGACCAGCAAGATGCGTAAGCTGTTCTTCTTCAGCTGTCCATTGTTGCATTAGTGTGAGCGTTTGCTCTAAGATAGATGTCAGGGGGATGACATTCTTGATACCACAGATGTCCCTGCTGACAAACCTCTTTTAAGAGTCTGAGACCTCAACAACACACATCTCTAATGAGCTGCAGTGGCCTAGCCTCGAAACAACATATGGTCTAGTGCATGACGAAAATGTTCACTGCGTTACGCTGCTTGTAAAGACGCTCTTGTACTGTATATGCTAGGTAGAATTCCAGTAAGTTGAAATGTAAAAAGCAGTAAAATAGCAGACCGTTCTGTTGCTTTAAATTTAGGAGGGTGTTGCTTGCCACATAAGAATGGCTGAAATATAAGGACATTCTCCTGGACATTCTCCTGCTAGTATACTTTTGCACTACTAAATGTATCATGTGAACCATGCAAGGAGCATGTGTTGTTTCACCTATATGCAGCAAGGCCGTGAAGTTCCTGCTGCTGACCCCTTGCCCAGTTGGAGTTAATGGGGAGACAGCCAGTGGGCTGTTTGCAGCTCGATGCACTTTACCAAGCGATTGGCTGTGTAGCTACTCTCACCCAGGCTGATCTGCTCAACATAGCAACTCTTCTCTTTACAAATATGATTAGTATGACGTAAGAACCAGACCAACACAAGTGTGGAGATGTAGATGGGACCTGGCCTTTCCTACTGCGGTGCTGTCTCACTGTGAAAGGCATGTACTGTCCATGCCTGTAACAGCTTGTCCATGTGTCCATGATGGCATGCACCTTGTCATACAGCAAAAGTTGCAAGAAGTGGCCCACATTCTCTATCATGTGCAGTATAAGGCATACCATGAGAAGGAGAACAATTTTGTTGCACCAGCTGGCAGACTCTTCTAATTTTCCACAGTAACTGGTGATGCAATAGATGTGGTGCCTATGTTTGTGTTTCAACAGCCACGGCTTTATTTAAATCCTGCAGATCTTGCAAACAACAATGATTTTGTCTTCTGGCACTGTGGAGAACAACTGCCAGACGGGAGATATTCTCACACTCCACACTCAGCTAGCGGAGCTTACCTTAGGTCTGGCATGAATTTGAACCTAAGCCCACAGTATCCGTGATATCACCAGTTCCCAAGCTGACCATTATAGAAGCAGATCTGGCCCTGACAGTTTATTGAGAGTTTCTGGCCATATGTTGCCTCTGCTCTTTATTGCTACCGTCCTGGCTACCACCCTACTCCTGATCCAGCTCTCAGGTCCTGTCCAACACACAATCATCATCATCCTCAGAGCTATATCATTGTGGGCTCTTTGACCCCTCTCCCGATTCCCCACTCTGTGTTTGCCTTGTGTACCAGTGCTATCATGGCTACAAGTACCACTACTGCCTACCACCAACACAGCTATGCATGGGCTCCTCCATGTCTGCCTGAACTTCCTTTTCAACGCAGCTCAAACATTCACTGACTGACATACAGTAAGTTATCAACAGGGAGACTATCTTGACTATCTTCCATAGCATCATTTTTTAGCCTCTTCTTAAGTAAACAGAAGGTGTTTCACTAGGAGGGGACAGTGAAGACAGAGAGGATGCAACTGAAAGGCTTCCCTGGGGTTGCAGGGAGGTGAAGCAGGGGGAATGCTGTGACCCCTGGATCCTAGGCATGGTGTCATCCACATCATCCTGCTGTGACTGAGAGCAGTAATTTGGCATCCAGTTCACAATCTCATCCTCTTTTTCCTCAATAATAACGTGGCGCCAATCAGTGGGTTTCCAATGAATGAAAAGTCATAGGTTTGGTATACATATTATTACACAATACTTTACAAGTATTTTTTCTGAATTTTAAAGGGACAGGCGAAATGAAATGCCCCTTTCTAATAACACACTGATCATTGGTATTGACAACTTGGTAATAACTCACTTTTTGTAGCGAAATGTCTTTGAACTAAACAGTCTGTCAGTAATGTGTTTACTAATACAGATATAAGGATGCCATGTTTGCAGTAAAATGTCTGAACTGCATGGTATGATGCAGTAATGCATTCACTAACACTGGTATAAGAATGTACTTTTTGAAGTAAAATGTCTGAACCACCCAATATTTTGCAGTAATACAATATGTTTTTTTGCATAAAAATAAAATGTTTTCAATAACACAGGTATAAAGATGGTGTTAATGCAGTATTACTTTTGCTGTAACTACCTGTTATCTTGCAGTAATATGCAATGCGTTTAATAACACAGATATAAAAATGATGTTATTGGAGTATTGTCTTTTCTTTAACTACCCGTTATCCTGCAGTAATATGCAACACATTTAATAACAAGGGTATAAAAATGCCATTATTGCAGTATTGCTTTTGGTGTGACTACTAGTGATGAGTGGGAGGTGCCATATTCGATTTCGAGAATATTCGATTGAATATTCGTCATATATTCGTCTAAATCGAATATTTGTCATTATTCTATTTATCACAAATAATATACAATTTAATTATTCGCATATTGCGATTTTTAACTTTGAACCGGGTATAGGGCAACTTTCCGTTTGGTTTGCTATCTAGAATTACCGAAGATAACGACGATAGCACTATATTCGAATTTGTTATCTTTGTTAATTCTACCAAGCCAAGTAAACTGATCTATGCACAGCTCTAAGTTGGATTCATTTTTCCAATAAATAGAATAATTACTATAATTATTCTATTTATTTTAAAAAATAGGCAAAGTAAAATTATCGTATTGCGAATCTAACTTAGAGCTGTGTATAGGCAACTTTTCTATTGGCTTGCTAGAATTAACGAAGATAACGAATATAGCGCTATATTCTCTATCTTCATTAATTCTAGCAAGCCAACCAATAGGAAAGTTATACCCCGTTCAAAGTTTCATTCGCAGTACGCGAATATTACATTACGTATTATTTGCGTACTGCGAATAAAACTTTGAATGGGGTATAACTTTCCTATTGGTTGGCTTGCTAGAATTAACGAAGTGAGAGAACATAGCGCTATTTTCTTTATCATCAACGGTATCTTGGGTTCAGATTGAGAAAAAAAAAAAACAAATTCATTTTTTTTACGAATATATAGCACTATAGTCTAAATATTCGCGAATTTGCAAAGTGCCGATATTCGTAAAAAAAAAATCACAATTCGAATATTTGCTTTCAACACTAGTAACTACCAGCTATCTTGCGGTAACATGCAACACATTCAGTAACATGGGTATAATCCACTGATATTTAAACAGTTTTTAAAAGAAAAAAATGCACAATTGCTCAGCGTTGTCAGAAGCTTGCACCACATTGTCCCCACAATCCCCAGCAATAAAATGCAGGCTCACTATCTTACAACAAGCCCCAAAGTTGTCAGAAACTTGCTCCACATTGTCCCAACATAACCCCTGCAATCACATGCAGGCTCACCATCCTTTTTTTTTTTGAACAATACGTTTTTATTGAAATTTTGTAAAAGGGAATACAAAATACATAATACAATACTTATACTGTGTGTACTATTTGTATTTTGTATCACCATTCTACACCCACCCCCAATTTAGTCACAATGCTTCCCCCATTCCCCTAGCTCACCATCATCCTTCCATCTAACTGCCCCAGCACACCATCCCCTGCTGTCACCTATACTATACTACTACTCCTTATCCTCTAATGTTACCGTGAGGCAGTGGAGTCTGGCTGGCACTGCAGGAAGTGTGCAGGCGGCCCTAGCAGACGCACCTGATGTGGTGCGTCTACATTGTTTTAAATTAAAGTTGCAGTGCATCATGACCCATTGTAGCTACTTGCCAGTCAAACATGACCTACATGCCATCTCTGGCATGAGTGCCAGGGTTTTCTAAACCCTTATCTAAAGTAAACTAGACTGAAATGTGCCAATTATGGAGTATATTAAGAGAAGCACACTTTTTAAGAAATTTTGTGTCGTTTGGTTGTCCACAAAATCAAATCAATGCCAGATATGGGCTGACGTGGATTTTTACACCAATTTCTGGCATCAGCCATGGTAAATCTGTTGGTCTGGGGATGGCCATCCCCTTCCCACTAAACCTGCCCACTTTTAAGCAAAAAACTGCAAAGAGTTTATGCAAAAATTTCCTGCTGTTTTACCTTATGCTTGTGTTCCTCAGCAGCAGATAGCAGATGTTGCAGGATGGTTGGCTAATTATATCTATGTATCTGAAACTGTTCTGGTATTGCAGCTCATCCGTACTCAAGTGAATGGGTTAGTCCATGAACAGACAGGGCTTTTTTCTGTAAGCTGATACTTTTTCCTAATCCTGGACAATCCCTTGAAGGCTGTGCTCACCCTTTATTGAAGCTTCCGCTTATAACACAGCCATGGTAGATCTGTTTTAAAATGGATCCTAACAAATCCCATGTAAATATGATTCCTATGAAAACTAGATAGTGTGAGGCAAGACCCTATGTAACATAGCTATAACATAAGAAAAATGTCAGCCACTTTCTCAATTTTTGGAGCATTTCAAGGTCTTCTTATCTCTTTGCTTTGTACATTGGCTTCCTTTCAATATGCATACCTTCCAATGCTCGTTTTGAGGAAATAAAGCTTTTTATAATTGTAAACCTCCTTGTGTTATGACTAGAGATGAGCGAATTTAAAAAAAATTCGATCTGCCAGTTCGCAGAAATTTTGGGGAAAAATGTATTTCTATATGAATCTATTTGTGGCGAATTATGTTAAAAAACGGCTATTTCCGGGCTGCAGAGAGCCTTTATAGGGGTGTAGAACACTGTGCCTTGCAGTGATATGCATAGGGAGTCTGCTGTGGTAGTGAAATAATACTGTGAGTCAGTATGACATGCAGATGACAGGCATTGTTCTTAGAATCACTGCTCACTTGTCTTATTTGGGCAGTCACGGGGCCAAAACTGACAAAATAACTCAAGTATGAACTCAGCCTTACAGGTCGATGTTAGCGCCAAGAAGAAGAGCACTCATTTTACACCGTTGTCAGCTGATTCCACATAGATGTCTACAGAACCTGTTCTATTAAACACTTATACAAGTATAGCCCTCCTGACAGAGTGGAGAGGGTATGTAGGAGTGGATGAAAGCAGCACACACGGTCTCACCGGGTCACCGGACTGCAACAGCCGCGGATCCCTAGCGGTCACACCAGACAGTAGAAACAGAAGAGTCGCAGCAGCATCTCAGGTTTTTCTATTTATTGTGAAAACTTTATTGCGAAAAAAGTTTTCGCAATAAAGTGAAAAACCGGAGATGCTGCTGCAACTCTTCTGTTTCTACAGAGTGGAGAGGGTGTCAGCAGTAAGTTTGTGTTGACGTCACTGATTAATTTGCCCTTCCTCTGATCCGTCAAAACAATAACCCACTAAAAATGGATCCTGTCTGTGGAGCATACGCCTTCACTCGGTCAGTATTTTCTCAATAATCCATCAGTATTGCGAATGCCCAAAAAGAAAAAAAGGAGCGGATCTAAAACTGAGATGACACATGAATGGAATATTTGCATGTCTTCTGTGTTTTGTACCCACTCCTGCTTTTAGCTACCAAATCATAAGCCAATTCTGATGGGACCATACAGGCCTTACAGCTGCTACACAGACAGGATCTGTTGTGTGTCTCTTTTTGCCTTCCTTCAGACAGATCAGAGGAAAGGTGAAATAAATAATGATGTCAGCCAGGCCAAAAGCCAAAATAGTGGACCAGACATGAAGTGGGGAGGGTGGGAACAGCATGAGAAGTCCACAGAGTGGACCTATGACATAGTGGTGAGGTGGATCAGTATGAGTAGGCCACCGAGTGGCACAATGACAGAGTCTGGAGGTGGCAGCAGTATGAGGAGGCCACCGAGTGGCACAATGACACAGTCTGGAGTTAGCAGCATCAGGAGAAGGCCACCGAGTGGCACAATGATAGAGTCTGGAGGTGGCAGCAGTATGTGGAGGCCACCGAGTTGCACAATTATAGAGTCTGGAGTTGGCAGCAGTATGAGGAGGCCACCAAGTGGCACAATGACAGAGTCTGGAGGTGGCGGCAGCAGCAGTAGCAGCATCAGGAGAAGGCCACCGAGTGGCACAATGACAGAGTCTGGAGGTGGCAGCAGTAGGAGGAGGCCACCGAGTTGCACAATGACAAAGTCTGGAGGTGGCGGCAGCAGCAGCTTCAGAAGAAGGCCACCGAGTGTATATATTTTTCTTTCTGTACTGAAATAGGCCTCTAAACACTTTCAACACATATAACTGCAGAAGTGAAATGCATATATATTTTTCTTTCTGTACTGAAATAGGCCACTAAACGCTTTCGCCACAAATAACTGCAACAGTGAAGTGCGTATATATCTTTCTTTCTGTACTGAAATAGGCCACTAAACGCTTTCACCACAAATAACTCCAACAGTGAAATGGGTATATATTTTTCTTTTTGTACTAAAATAGGCCAATAAAGGCTTTTTAACATAGCACTTGCACCCCAATAACAAGAACAAATTTCTGGAATGACAGTATAATGGCTATTTGGATTCCCAAATAATCTTTCCCTGCACTTGTAAAGCACTTTTCTAGCACTGTCCCTAGCGTCTTCTGATCTCTATCCCTGCACTAAGATTCTGTGAAATTATTCCTCCCTATCCTTTCCCTGCCCTTGTAAATCGCTTTTCTAGCACTGTCCCTAGTGCCTTCTGACGTCTCCCCTGCATTAAGATGCTTTGAAATGATTCTTCCCTATCTTTTCCCTGCACTTATAAATAGTTTTTCCAGTTCTGCACTCAGAACGCTGTAAAATGTCTGAATCTAAGATGGCCGCCGTATTTATAGGGCTGTGACAGCACAGGGCTGGTTGCTGATTAGCTGCATGCATGTCAGTCTGGGTGATCCTGCCTTCCCAGACTTCCTTTCTCCATGCCCTCACATGAAGCGCGAGGAAATTCGCATTCGTTGCAAATAGAATTTTTCCTGAAATTCGGACCGAATTCCACTTTGTCAGCTTCAATTTGCTCATCTCAAGTTATGAAATTTGCTAAAACATACTGCATGATTCCTTTCAATTTTTTTTCAAAATGAGCTTCACACTGCACACGATGTGCCGTCTACAAGCGTAAATTTTTAAACCTGGCAAACGACTTGGTTTGTTCGTTCATCAGGTAGTCAACCGCAGTATTACACTGCCAGAAGATCGCTAATAAGTGTTATTATGAATACTCGTTAGCGATCATCTAGCAGAAAATCTGCCTAAGGCTGGCTTCTCTGCTGCCCCTGCAGTACAGTAATACACTGGTATAGATCATACTGTATGGGCGGCAGAAAGCGCACGGCATCATAGCAACCAATGACGCCGTGCGCTCCTGCTCTAAGCAGGAATCCAGCTCAGGTTACCACGGAAGTTCACATCCGTATTAAACGGACGTGTAAAGCCAGCCTAATAAAGGTTTTTGTGAAGCTGACTTCAATTTAACCTCCTTAAATGGTTAAGATTACTGGCAGACCTCAGGGACTGAGCTTTAGATGGGTTTTCTAGTTTGCATCAACATCATTTAATATACTTCTTTATGAAAGTAGATTTTATTTTGTAAAGTATTTCCTCTACCTTTAGCTATCCTATTTTTCATTCTCGGCTGTGGTGACATGACCCTATGGTGTTATGTCCATGGGGTGGGGGAGCATTGATAGGGGGGTGTCTATGTGTAGTACTCCAGACCTGGGGGTACTGCCATTGTAAATAGTTTATTACGTTTTGTAAGTAAGGAGTGATTGGCAAAGGTTGACTAGGAACAGGGCTAACCAACCTGTTACTCCCCTCTTGGTAGGAGTGGACTGGGCCTGCTTCCTGCAGAGGAGAGTTCATGTGGAGTTACAATGAGGAGAGGAAGCTCACGCTTGAACTCCTGCTCCTGTTACAGATTCTCCAGTGAGATTAAAGAAGTTGAGACTCAAGTTACCTCTTAACAATGTGAGATGGGGAAACAACTTTCATTTTCTGAACACTGTGTAAAGTTAAATATCTGGACTGACATTCTGCTGTTTGGCCACAAGATGCACCTGTCTCCTAAACACAGCTACAGACTACATATTGTTCCATATTCATAAGAGGTGGAGTTACAAGAGCCTGGAGAGGAAGCAATGGAACTGCCATCTTGAGGAATGCTTGCAGGAGACTGAGGAATTGTGTGATCAGAGAATCTGTCGACAGGTGTGGAAGCATCCCTCAGTGACCAGAGCTGCCGCTAAGTGAAGCTGATTGTGTCCAAGACCCTGATCCTGTCTAGAGGAACTAGGATTGCTTTCAGGAACGCTGATGAGAGTTGAGAAGCAAAGCAACTTACACTGTGTACTGCATGCTTGTTGGAGAGGCATTTATTTAGTTCACAGTCACCAGCGGATGCAGAGCAGACCTGGTTCGGTAAGACTGATCGTGCACACACCTCATTACAGTGTTGGCGCCTAGAATACTAGATACTGAGACCAGGCCTGATAAACCAGAGCTGATAAACTTCCCCAGAAACTCAAGCCAGGCTGGTGTTTTGGCTCAGACGTGCTACAAGACCAGTTATGGGAGGGGGAATACTGTAGAGCATTGTAAGTTTGTAAGCTGTTGTGCTGCACCCCAAGCTAGCCCGTACCACACACTCAAACAGTTGTTCTTTATCTTTTAGGGTAATAACAGGCTGTTTAGTTTTGCCTGACAGTAGGTAAATTACTACACTTTCCTCCAGCATCCATTGGAGGGCGCCACGCTGTGCAGCACAAGGGTCTCAGCCTTCGGGCTGGGTGTATGTAAATTTATTGTATGTTCCCAGCATTTGTGGTTGTGTTCATTGCCACGTTTAAGTAAAATACTGTTTTGGCAAAAGCTGGTGTTGGAGTTGCTTTCCTCTTTCGTGTCTTCTCTGTATCTCTGGGGAGCCCACCCTGGTACATGGCTTACAACAAGACATACCTCAGAGTAAACAGCTATAACTAACATCCAAGGCACTGCTATAAGGTGAGTGGCTAATACTAGGCCAGTGCAGAACTATTGCTAAACTGCCTCCAACCAACCTGCCTCCATCACCCTTACTCAAGTTTGAACTTGACATTTGCTGCTATCAGATATATTTGAAGTTCTGTTCTCTGTTCTGGATTACAGTGGTACTATACCCACTATACATGAAAAGTGAAATCTCTTTGAGCACATTTTTTTATCAAGCGTGTGTCGGGCCCATCTACCAATGTCAAGGTGTATTCTGCAGATGGGTACCTAACGCTAACAGAACTGCCTCTCCTGGGCCTAACCTAAGCCTACAATGTTCAGGGCAGTGTAGGAACAGCTATATTTATGCACTGCTTAGCAGCCTTGGGAAGATGGGCGGGGAGTGCATAATCTAAAAGTAGGTAGATGCCCTTCAAACTCACTGCAAGAAAATCTAGATTAGCACATCCAAAGTCACAGATCATGAATATGTAACTAACTGGGTGGGAGGAGCTATAAACTAGCTGGCCATAGTTAGGGGTGGGGCTGTTGCTGTGGCAGAGAATGAAGAAGTGCATCATGGGTTTGGTTGGATAACGCAACACAAAGTGCTACATACAGGATTCAAACAAACCAGAGTGATTTGTTTACATGGTAAAAAAGGATCAGGAGTCCAAACTGAAAAAGAATAAGTATGGAGAAGATGTACATGAGGTAAGCAACTACATGAGCATATCTGGTAAAAAAACAACAACATAGTAATCACAGAAACCCCATTTAAGGGGGTGCAGAGGTAGCAGTTGCAACCAGGCCCCGGTGCCTGAGGGGGGGTTGAAGTTCCCTGCCACATGTGAAGACATCAGTATTATAAAAGGGATAAAATGCGTGAGAACCCCTGTTCCAAATTTTATATTGGGGGACCTATCAAGTTTCATCTTTGGCAGCCATATGGGGGCCAAATACAGCCTGAACTGCTGGCATCACAAAAACATTTAGAGTTCAGGAACTATTTTAGTGCTTGCCTATCATTCTAGTGGAGCAGAGAACTCTAGTAATAACATACATATGTTCTGTACGTGTTATCACTATTATGCTCTCATTAGTTTGGATGAGTATTTAGACTTGACAGGTCAACATCCACAGTACTGAAATATAATACATTTTATCATTGTTTATACTGAATATGTGCTTAATCTCTTGCCAGGGATTTGCATGAACTTCAGTCTTGTGTCTGACCGCTCAACATGATTCTTTGTAATGCGACAAGGATGTCTCCCATCACATTGTGGGTGAGCAAACAATCTCAGCTGGTTATCTAGTTCCAAACTGTTATCTGCTTACTACTTATAGTTACCAATTAGCATTCAGATCCAGTGCAGTTTCGAAGAAATAAAACTGTATCGGCTGCTCTAAGAATTGGGATCATTCTTCAAGATAGTTACAGTACATGATACCATACCATTTGAAGATCAATGATATGCAGATTAGCTCTCTTCAAAAGGAAATAAAGCTGTCTCTGTACTGTGACCTGGTGGAGATAGCTGCCCAATACTCGATCTTAAACCATTTAACAGAATTTCAAAATCACTAAGGACATTAGCCAAACCAACAGCCTTCTCCAAATGACCATGCTATTGACTATATGATAGTTACTCCACTAGGCAACACTACATGGACAGCTTTCTTGTCTTTTCTTGGAAGAGAGCTTATCTGCATATCCTTTTTGCAAATGACCATTGCTTGGCCTTTAGGACTCCCTACATTTGGTCAAGTGATTACTGCAGACCCAACAATCTATAGGACTAGCGAACTTGTTTCATGTACACTGGCTCAGGAACTTTGTTAGAGACGTTATACACTATGAGGTGGGTGTACTCTGTCCCATCCCAAGCAGATTAAGATGTAGAGAATTAGAGTCTGGTTATTTCTATTTTCCTCAGGGAGTGGGTTTACCGTATATATATTTACTGCCAGTGGTGTACATAGAGAAGTAAGGGCACCATGGCAAGGATCAAATCAGGCCCCCCATACAGGACAGAAGGATTTCTGCCTAAATCCTTTTCAACTACCCTTGGTCCATTTTTCCACTGCCTCATTTACTAAAAGTTGTTTCTTTAGAGGGTAGAGTCCTTACCAAGTTTTCATCTCTAGCAGAAGAGGAGATAATCCCACAGACTGGGCCCCCTCTTGCCATGGGCCCCATAGCAGTCACATGGTCTGCCGCTATAGTAGTTACTGCCCTGTTAACTGTTTATATCTGTTGTAAGGCATGGTGGTTCAATAGTACAATATGCTTGGTCATACTGAAACCGACATGGCACTGGGGAAGTCTGGCAGAAGACATGATTGATGGGGAATCACAGGGAAGCCTATCTAAAATAGAATGAGAGTGCACGGTATAGTGTTACTGCATTCTTAACTTATATTTAGTGGCAAAACTTGCATAGGGCAAGGCATCCTGCCAAGAATGGTACTTCTGTCTTAATACCCAGGTTTTAAAGAGAATGATTAACCCTAATGAACTAGGCATACTGCCTGGTAGGGTTGATCATGTGGAGTGCAATGACACCTCTCTTGCTGTAAACAGAGGTGCCGTTTTAAAAAAATATGCTCTTTTACGTTTACATTAATGAGATGCTCAGAGCACCAAGGTGCTGGCCTAGCCCCTCGGAGCACCACTTCATTTCTTCCTAACCCTCACATCACCACTTTCCCTCCTCCACTGGTTACACGGACAGGTATCCCTACTGTAATCTTACACATGCATGGGTGAGAGTTTAATCAGAGGACATTCAGTTCGGAACTCAGAGCAAAGTCAAATGTCCAAGATCTGTCAAGAGTGCAATCATTTTGGATCTCAGAGTGGGGAACTTCTCTGAGTTCAAACTGCACATATACGCCATTTGTGCTTTTACTGGTGCATGCGTGAGATTTCAGTGAGATATATCTGAACAGAGAGGATGCCTGGCTTTGTCAAACAGTGCAGGAGGGAGAGTGGCAACAGGGGAGAACAGGAGGTGAAGCAGTGCTCTAATGGTCTAGGCCAAGCCCCTAGGTGCTCCGAACACAAAAATAAAAGTACAAATTTCTCTAAAACAACACCTCTGATTGAAGCAATAATAATAAAAAGAAAAACTTGTTGCACTTAGCATAATCAACCCTACCAGGCAGTATTTCTGGTTTACTAGGGTTAATCATGCTGACAGATGCAGTTTAAAGAGACTTTTCGATGCAGCGCCACCACTATTATCTCTGTATCATGCAAGAAGACCATAGACACATTCAAAATTGCTATACAATGAGGAACAACCCCAGTTAGATCATATGGCCATTAGAGATGGCCTGAACTATTCGCCGGCGAACAGTTCCCGGCGAACATGGCTTGTTTGCATCCGCCGCGGCGGGCGAACATATTCGATGTTTGCGTTCACCCCTATACTTTATCATTGAGTAAACTTTGACCATATATCTCACAGTCAGCAGACACATTCTAGCAAATCAGCATACCCTCCCTCCCAGACCCTCCCACCTCCTATCTAAACGCAAGGACAGCATCCATCTTAGATTCATTCTGAAGCTGCAGTGTTAGTAATTGTAAATCGCAATGCGATTAATATAACCTATATTATTCGCATTGCGATTACAACTTAGATCTGAGTTCCTAATGGTTGTATTGCTAGAATATAACAATAATATTCTCTATATTATAATACTATATAATAATACTATATTCTCAATCTTCATTATATTCTAGCAATACAACAACCATTAGGAACTCAGATCTAAGTTTAATTCGCAATGCGATTAATATAACCTGCATTAATTGCATTGCGAATTGAACTTAGAGCTGAGTTCCTAATGGTTGTTGTATTGCTAGAATATACGTTATATTCTAGCAATAAAACCATTAGGAACTCAGCTCTAAGTTGTAATCGCAATGCGAATAATACTTACAATTATTAATCGCTTTGCGAATCCATTTGATGCCTCTATTTGATTGTATATGACGGTTGACTATGACTACCACCAATGTTCTGCTGCCTCCAAAGCAAGATATCTGAACCCCCAAGGGGCCATTTGGGCGTTTTTGATAGAAAACGCATCAAAAACGCATCTGCGTTTTTATAATTTTTTCATTTTTTATTTTGTGTATTTTGCCACATTTGGTTGCATATTTACATTTGGTATAGGCAAATATGGTAGTCTAGAACATGTGTCTATACCAAAACCTAGGATCATTGTTTGACAGCATATTTTCTAAGCCATGTAGCTGAATATAGATTTGGGCAGAGTAATAATCTAGGCCTGTGTTTCCCAACCAGTGTGCCTCCAGCTATTGCGAAACTACAACTCCCAGCATGCCTGCACAGCCAAAGGCTGTCCGGGCATGCTGGGAGTTGTAGTTTTGCAAAAGCTGGAGGCACACTAGTTGGGAAACACTTAATTCTAGACTACCATATTTGCCTATACCAAATGTAAATATGCAACCAAATGTGGCAAAATACACAAAAAAATTAAATAGAAAATAAAAAAATGATAAAAACGCAGATGCGTTTTTGATGTGTTTTCTATCAAAAACGCCCAAATGGCCCCTGGGGGGTTCAGATATCTTGCCTCGGAGGCAGCAGAACGTTGGTGGTAGTCATAGTCAACCGTCATATACAATCAAATAGAGGCATCAAATGGATTCGCAAAGCGATTAATAATTGTAAGTATTATTCGCATTGCGATTACAACTTAGAGCTGAGTTCCTAATGGTTGTATTGCTAGAATATAACGTATATTCTAGCAATACAACAACCATTAGGAACTCAGCTCTAAGTTGAATTCGCAATGCGATTAATGCAGGTTATATTAATCGCATTGCGAATTAAACTTAGATCTGTTCCTAATGGTTGTTGTATTGCTAGAATATAACGAAGATTGAGAATATAGCGCTTTATTCTCAATCTTTGTTATATTCTAGCAATACAACCATTAGGAACCCAGCTCTAAGTTGAATTCGCAAATAAGATGTCCCAAACTATTCACTGGCGGACAGTTCCCGGCGAACATAGCTTGTGCGCATTCGTCGCGGCGGGCGAACATATGCAATGTTCGGTACACCCCCTATCATTGAGTAAACTTTGACCCTGTACCTCACAGTCAGCAGACATATTCCAGCCAATCAGCATACCCTCCCTCCCAGGCCCTCCCATCTCCTGGACAGCATCCATTTTAGATTCATTCGGAAGCTGCAGTCTTAGTGAGAGGAGGGACAGTGTAGCTGCTGCTGATTTAATAGGGAAATCGATAGCTAAGCTAGTGTATTCAGTGTCCACTCCAGTCCTGAAAGACTCATCTGATATCTGCTGTAAGGACAGCGTCCTGACAGCACCCCAAAAAGCCCTTTTTAGGGCTAGTACATAATTCTCCCTCCCACCTCCTATCAAAAAGCAAGGACGGCATCCATCTTAGATTCATTCTGAAGCTGCAGTGTTAGTACTTGTAATCACAATGCGATTAGTATAACCTGTATTAATCGCATTGCGAATTCAACTTATAGCTGGGTTCATAATGGTTGTATTGCTAGAATATAACGAACATTGAGAATATAGCGCTATATTCTCAATCTTCGTTATATTCTAGCAATACAACCATTAGGAACCCAGCTCTAAGTTGAATTCGCAATGCGATTCATGCAGGTTATATTAATCGCATTGCGAATTCAACTTACCACCCTCTGCGTCAACTACATCATTTTCCATGCGAGTTTTGCCATGGATCCCCCTCCGGCATGCCACAGTCCAGGTGTTAGTCCCCTTGAAACTTTTCCATTACTATTGTGGCCAGAAAGAGTCCCTGTGGGTTTTAAAATCCGCCTGTCTATTGAAGTCTATGGCGGTTCGCCCTGTTCGCATGTTCACGAACTTTGCGGAAGTTCGCGTTCGCCGTTTCGCGAACTATAAAATTTATGTTCGCGACATCACTAATGGCCATTGTAGTTTATATTTTCTCCATTGTGCTCCTTACATCCTCACAACACTTGTCCCACTTGTACTTTAGTGTGAGGAGACTGGCATTTGAAGAGACCAAAGTTTTCTTCCTGTTAATTTCTCCATGATAAATAAGAGTCATATATTTGTTTTGGAAGGATCTTTTGATATTTTAGTCATCCCCTTGGGGCAATACAAAAGAATACAAGTTAAAAGACAGCAAATGAATAAAAATAGGACAGAATTATAGGCACCAATCACATAAACATCTGTGAGCCTAGACGATGGTCATCTGAGCACGTAACTTCTCCTCCGGGCGACTACACAGGAATATTATATTAGACTTTTACCATGGTTCTTTATGGGAAATCCCTATCACCGTATTCTCTCACCAAACTAAATTTCATGCAAAACTCCAAGGAAAATTGAAGAGCTCGTTTTGACTACAGTAAAATGTTTTTTGACTCTTAGAGACAGCTTTTAATTTACTAGTGCATTCACTTAAAAGGGATTTCGGACACTTGAAAATATCTGCATATGAGCTTAAAATGTAAAAGCACCAAAGTGTATCATATACCCACTGTTACCTTGCCGTGGATATTGGGCACTCCCAGTCACTTCTTCCTTTCTATGCTCTGATGTGCCAGATGACCACAGCCAATGGTGGTCAAATGACTCTGTTGTGACAAATATTTAGAAAAGGAGGAGGGAGCAATCTAAGCCACTGGTGAGACAACTGGGGCCTCATCCTGGAGATGGCAGAGTACCATAAACTTGAATGGAGTCTGGCATTCTAGTGATCAGCTAGGGATCCAGTGGTTAGATTCCCTCCGATCAAGCACTTATCCCTTATGCTGTAGATATGGGATTCGTGTTTGTAATAGAACTACCCCAATAAAAGTCTATCCACTTAAATGTTTTCTATGTTTTGCTATTTGGAGTGTCTGGAAAGGTCTCAAGGCAGCTGGGTGGTGGTGGGGGCACATGTGCAATTTACTTTTTAGTACTTTTGTGGAGAAAAGGGGTAGCGATGGTGTGTCCCATCTAAAAAGTTGATCTCTACCTTTGATATAGAGTTGTTTTTACATTAAAGTTTCATAGATGTCCATAATAGTAGCATGAAATATTGAAGTTCTGAGTAATCTTATCAACTGGATGAAAGATCATTATACACAGAGGAAATAATGGTAACCTCATTGTAAGAGGCTTTTTCCTCTTTTCCCAATGAGTGTGAGCAGTGATCATATGCTTGATGCGAGTAAATAAACCAGATTTAATGCTTTAAATGCCTCCTAATGTAACAAATGACATTTCTTTTCTGTAAACTTTGGAATTTGAAACACTCAAGTAAAGTATATGTAATGACTTGCAACTTATTTCCTGTGGAGTGAAAAAGCACTTAGATCAGGAACTGCCTACTTAGGAACATCATGCCATATGATATTATTGGCAACCGGTCTTTAACCTTTAGATGAGAGTCTTATAATGCATTCGAAATATAAAATGTATTAAAAAGAGACCAGATCTAGCATTAAAACAAATGAATGAAGGTAAAGCCTTGTGTACAAGGCAGAGGAGCGTGCACACAACCTGCTTAGGAGAACATTGGGGCCTTGTGCCTCCATGCCATGGAGCCATAGACACACCTACTAGTACTGACCATCTGTAAGAATCAGACCAGTCAGGGCTTATGCAAATGTTGACATTCCTCATTGTTTGGGGGCTTAAAGGGAATCTGTCGCCAGGAAATCCACTGTTAAAGCAGACACAATGCCTTGTAGGGCTAGCTCAACGGAATGTAATGGTACTTTTCACTTAGTGATCTGGTGCTTCATTCTGGAAAAAATTAGTTTTCATCAAATGAGCAGTTAAGTGCACTGAAGGCGGACCCAAGTTACTCTGTGCACCTTTGCTCCTCCTGCTTCCTCTACAGTCCTTCCCTCTCCTCTTTAATTGACAGGGACAGAAATCTTCCTTATTAATCAAGAAGTAGAGGAAGGGGCTGGCAAAGGAAGCAGGTGGAGCAAGGGTGCACAGAGTGACTTGGGCCCGCCCTCTGTGCACTTGAATGCTAGTTTGCATAGGGATTAAAAGCAATGGATCTCCTAGTGAAATGTATCATTACATTCAGCTGAGCTAGACCTACAAGGCATTGTTTAAGGGGGTTGTCTCATCTGAGACATAGGTAGCGTATTGTTAGGATAGGCCACAAATGTCAGATAGGTGCTGGTCCCAGAGGTAAGATCTCTATAACGGGGCACTCAAAGTGAACAAGAATGGACAGCACATGTGCAGCGTGCTCTCCGTTCACTTCTGTGGGAATACTGAAAATAGCTGAGCGAGCTAACTAGGCTATTTTTGGACGTCCCATAGAAGTAAATGGAGAGTGCACTGTGCATGCACAGCCACCTCTCCATTCATAATTGGCTATTCTCAAAGCTCCCATAGAAGAGAAATGGAGGGTGGTCACGCTTGTGCGGTGCGCTCCTGTTCACTTTGGGGACCCCGTTTTAGAGACAGCACTGGGTCCTAGACATGGGATCTGCACCTATCTGACATTGGTGGCATATCCTAGCGATATGCCACCAACGTTACGTCCCAGATGAGACAACCCCATTATGCTGGCCAAAATTACATTTCATCTTGGAAGATTCCCTCCAATTTTGTTGAGATGTACTGTCAATCTAATGTCTAAAATAAAAATGATAAAAAGCGGATCCTTTATTTTAAGCTTCCGTTGTGCTCATTTTGCGTCCATTTTAGTCAGTTCCGTTTGAGATACGCTATTTTTGACAGAGAAGAAAGTCCTTCATGATGGACTTTTTCTCCCGTCAAAAAGAACGGATCTCCAATGGAACTGACTAAAACGGTTGCAAAATAAGCACAACGGAAGCTCAAAATAAAGGATCCTTTTTTTAAATCTCGGTTCTTCTGATGGATCAGAAGAATGGAAAACAAAATGGTGATGTGAACCTAGTCTTAGGTGAAATGATGATGTGATATCCTATGAGAACTTGGTTTGCGGCGCTCTTCTGTGGGCTCCAGAGGGACACAGTCAACCCGTCATTTGCTTTAGAATTTACTAATCATCATAACTCATTGGTGACATAAATCTTTTCCCATGGAAAATAAATATTTTTTTGCACTTACAGTGTATGGGCTCTTTCACACGAGCGGATGCCGTGCGTGGAACCCACTGCGTGAAAGAGAGCCAAGCCCCGCTCTGGACAGCAGAGACACGGAGCATTAACATGATTGATAATGCTCCGTGCCTCTCTGTGACCTTTTTACTACAAAATCACAGTGAGATAAAGTTGTTACCGTGATTTTGTAGTAAAAAGATCACAGAGAGGCACGGAGCATTATCAGTCGTGTTAATGCTTTGTGTCTCTGCTGTCCAGAGCCGGGCTTGGCTCTCTTTCACACTGCAGATTCCACGCACGGCATCCGCTCATTTGAAAGAGCCCTTAGTTTTTTCTTTTATTAAACAGTATTGTAGCATGTCTACATCTGTTTCCAAATCCATAGACATTAGATTGACAGTGCATTCCAACAAAATTGGAGGGATCTTCCAAGAGAAAATATATTTTTGGCCAGTGTAAGCTATTAGATTTGATTCTAAAAAAAAAAGTAATTTTATGAAATAATCAAACACCTTACCTGTTAACAATATTTTACATGGAATTTCTGCAAACAAAAACAGAATTTATCAGTGAACCCATTTCTACAACACAGTATCCCTGGTTTCCTCCATGCATCCTGTACTGTAACGCATTCCTCAGTTAAAACAGTTTCCTCCTCAGTTAAAACACATTTTTAGAAGTTGTTTCTTTAATCGTGTTCTTCACATTCCTACTTAATGAGAACCTGTCTTGGTGAATCAGCTTCTCTCAACGTGGACGCTTGCTTGTTTTGTGATACAGCAGCTGTTTCATCCTTAGTACCGATGCAGATAGAGGGGAAATTTATCACATCCTGCACTCCCGAAGCATGGCTTAAAAAAAGTCGTAACATAGGTCTTTTGTGACTTTTGTGCATTTTTACACTACTCACAACATTTTTTAAATGTGGATTGGGAGGTAGGCGCGGTTAGCTACACTAATGAGCTTCACTCCAGATTTATCGCTTCAACTTTTTAAAAAAGTCCCAGAAAAAAAATCACAACGTTATTCCATGAGGGAGTGGCCTAAAAAAGTGTATTGGCATTTCTCCATATTATATTCAGAGATATGGTTCTGATCGGAGGGTATTTTGTGCTATGGTACTGCTGACCCCATCTACTTGTTTTGCTCCGCTTTACATCAGTTTGGATCTGCCAAAAACAAAAGGGGCCACTTATAAGTTTTTTTTTTTTCCCAGGGCCACTTTAGGTTCCCAGAGCATGAAAACTACTCTAATAGAAAGCAACACGACAATACATTTAAACCATATGGAATCCATGTAATGTCTAAGCCTAAATATAAGGACTTTTATGAGGGCTTATACAGGTATAAGCTTTTACAAAACTATTAAAATCTTGGGTTGAGGTGAATATATAGTGGTAACATATATGGTGTTCTCGGGTATTAAAGGGATTAACAACCCCTTTCTAGTGGTCTAGTGCAGTGTTTTTCAACCACTGTGCTGCGGCACACTAGTGTGCCCTGAGATATTGTCCGGTGTGCCGTGTCCGTGAGCTCGAATTATTTGCGAATATTTTGAGCTCAACACTATTCTTGAGGTTGTGGCAGGTCTCACGGGATTTGGGAACATGGGCCCGCGCGACTTGCACAGCAGCACTCGGAGGTGGAGCAGAGCCGGAGAAGAGACTGAGAGGGAAGGAGGACGGGACTCATCATCCAGAACCAGGATAGGAGCAGATAAGTAAGTTAATTCACAGGCACGCCAGTTTAACTTCAAGCCAAGCAGAGCACCACCCGGTCCTGAGATATGAGGAGAGGAGAGGGGAGGGGGGGCTGGGAACTTGACAATGATAGATGAGCTGGCGGGAAAAAAGCCCTCAGCTCAGAATGCACCTGCTGCACTGTATCAGCGAAGATCAAAGAAATAATCTCTTTGTGTTTATTTCATTCCTATTTAAGACACTTTGACGAGAATTACTTTATATAGTCAATATAGGGCTTATAGGCTACAGAGTTTAATTTTTTTAACATTTTCTAATGGTGGTGTGCCTCGTGATTTTTTTCATAAAAAAAGTGTGCCTTGGCACAAAAAAGGTTGAAAAACACTGGTCTAGTGCATCATATACACAAACCTTTTGATCAATGATTGGTTAATTTACAGCTTGGATTCAGAAGGGCAGATTTATAAATCTTATAGATGGCGTAAGCTTAGACAGGCTGTCTCAACCTAAACCAAATTTATCAGTTCCTCAGGCCCAGTTTTGCAGCAAATTTAGTGCCAAATGGCACATATTAGGCTGTACCCTTTTCAGTGTAAGCCGCACCCATTTATGGTAAGTCACTCCCCTTTGTCAGAATCAACACAATGGGGGAGATTTATTAAAACTAATGGAAAGGAAAACTGACTTAGTTGCTCATAGAAACCAATCAGATTCCAGCTTTAATTTTTCAGAGCTCCTTTAGAAAAAGAAAAATGGAATCTGATTGGTTGCTGTGGGCAACTAAGCCAGTTTTTCCTTTACACTACTTTGATAAATCTCTAAGCCTGTTATTATAGAGAAGAGTCCCATATTTAGTACCTGTATATCTTGACCAGAGTTAAAGGCGTCTACAAAGAGTGATTTTTAGCTCTGGAGGACCTGTTCTGTCTTCCATTATACAGACAACCAATTGATCTGAATGTGGCCTATGTAATGCTTAACCCTCTTACTGCAAATGGACATACTGTTGCGCCCATTGTAAGGCCAGGCACAAGAGTGGTGCCTGGGCCATCCTCAGCAGGTGCCATCTGTAACATACAGCTGGACACCTGCTGCAATGGCCGGGACCAGAGTTGCCTCCATTACCAGCCATTTAACCACTTTGAAGCTGCGATCAATGTTGACCATATCATCTAAGTGGCTTGACAGTGGGAGGGGTTCCTGCTGTCCCCCTTGGCCCATGGCAAATTCGTTTGCAGAGTGCTAATGGTTGCTTTTATAGCCTGGGCCTGGGGGACTAGCAAGATATATGAATACTAGGTCATACTGGATGCATGGCCTAATAGACTGCCGGTTGGTTTGAGTGTCAGGTAATAATAATTTG
This sequence comes from Bufotes viridis, assembly GCA_033119425.1. NCBI lineage: Eukaryota > Metazoa > Chordata > Amphibia > Anura > Bufonidae > Bufotes > Bufotes viridis. The sequence goes on along the minus strand of CM065597.1, from coordinate 38,244,701 downwards.
GTATACGAAGTCCCATATAACATGTTATTTAAACCTCACAAATAATGCCCAAAAAATGCTAAACAATGGTAAAAATATAATTTTTTTCATCCCCCAAACCCCCAAAAACTTAACACTTATTAATAATTTATACCTCATTCACTTACTTTGATATAAAAAGTTTAAAAAAATGACTCTCAGATGGAAAACGCGAAAAAAGGAAAAAAATCCGCACATCATAAAGGTCAAAATTGGTAACAAAGGTTAACGGGGTTGTCTCACTTCCGTAAGTAGCATTTATCATGTAAACAAAGTTAATACAAGGCACTTACTAATGTATTGTAATTGTCCATACTGCTCCTTTTGCTGGCTGGATTCATTTTTCCGTCACATTCTACACTAATCATATCCAGGGGTTAGGACCACCCTGCAATCCAACAGCTTGCACACTATTGGAAAAAAGAGCCAGCCTAGGTGCACTCAAGTAGTCCCGGCCACCAGAGAGGCCTGCCCTTTTTCCTATAGTATGCAAGCACGACCACCACTGATGGATTGCAGGGTGGTCTGTAACCATGGAAACGAGCAGTGTATAATATGATGGAAAAATGAATCAAGCCAGGAAAGGAGGCAATATGGACAATCACAATACATGATTATGTAAGTAGTATTGTAGTAAGTGCCTTGTATTCACTTTCTCTACATCATAAATGTAATTTGCTGAAGTGGGACAGCCCTGTGGTGGAGCTCCAAGGAAATTGCACACTTATTGGCAGGCTTCCCCAAATCTCAGGGCCAATTACTATATGAATCACTTGTCAGGGAGCCTATAAACAGATAGGGATTGTCCAAAATGGTAAAGCCCTTTAACAGGAAACTACTTCCTGTGATGAACTTTTGTCAGAATTTAAATTACATTGTGTGCTTCTTCTCCCGTGTCTGTGGCAAGTGAAAATAATCAATAATATAAATTAGTTTTCTCCAATACGTTGCCTTTAAACGTTGCAGTGAGTCCCAAAGGTGAAGTAGGCTATTCACACGTAGCGACTTTAATACACGTAGCGACTTTAATTCAACGTAGATGTTGTAAATTTCCACCAGTCCTCTAGAGCCTTCCAAAGTTATCGACACAGGTTAGCCTTAGGTTCTCACAGTGGTCTTCATCATTAAAAGAACCCTGTGGGATAGCCAAAAACCGCACATATGGTGAATTACTGTGGTCCCTGTTCACACTATTGCATGCAAGTTGTACTCACAAGTGCAGAGGAACAGTCAGGCGTATCAGATTATCAATGCAATTCATCTGTCACTCCTGTCACCTTTGTGATCTTTATAGCATCTATGAGAAAAGTGCTCCAATAGTGAAGTGCCGTAGATCTCTTTCGCATAAAATGTTTTTATTATACTCACAAGTGTAAAGGATAAAAAGCACATATCAAAATCTTTAAAACACACTGATATTCATGCCCGACCCGCTTTCGCTCCAAAATGGTTCATCGGGGCGTCTACACACACCTTCCATGTGTTTCCTTAAATACACATTACTTCCCTCCCCACCCCCTCCCCCAGGTAAGTAATCCATTCAGGGCTTATGTTATAAAAACATCAAACAATTAAAAATGAGCATTAATCTATCACACACAAAGTAACTATATCTGCCTGGTCCCCCTTCATTTGTTCATTGTTCACATTTCACCTAATAATCACCCTTCATTTTCTGCATCCATTTACTACCGCTTCAGTCATAAGTCCAAGAGTTGACATCACCCATACTCCTCTGATCACCTGACATAATCCAGCCAATCACTACAGATTCTCACAAACACGCCTCCCATTGATTCAGCCGTTCACTGTATACCAAAACCCGTGATGTGTCGGTAAGCCAGAGCTTCAGTGGTCTACGTCAGACATGGTTTCAAGTCGTATTCCACATTTAGACCGTGGCGTTGTAGGGTGTGTAGTTCATATGTCCATCGCACCTCTTGCTCCTGCACCCCCACCTTTTAACTTTCTCATGGTGCGGCCCACATACTGGAGGCCACAAGGGCACTCCAGCACGTTGACCACACCAGAGCTTTCACAGGACATTGCACCCTTCAGTTTATATTCCTTATTTTTTCTATTTGAGTTTACGTTCACACTCAATTTTTACCCTCAATTTTTAGGTCTTTTCTCTATTTTTACATGGGATACAAAAGCCACACCAGGAAAATTTGCTTTGTTGTCTCTTTTCTCTTTCTATAGGGATGGCACTATGGACTAAGTGATTCCCAAGGTTTGGGGCCCTCCTAAAAATAAATTCCGGGTGATTCGGAATCTCATTCCCCAAGATTGGGTCATTCTTTAGTACTGCCCAGTTTTTCCTAATTGCGTTCTTAATGAAACCTGAGCATGTATTAAACTGTGTGAGGAACGAGAACCGAAAGTCCTTCTTTCTCTTTTGTATTAACTGTGTATTATCCACCCCTCCCCCATCTTTTTCTACCTCCTGACTACAAGCTGACAACTACTCCTTCACATACCCTTTTTCTAAAAGCCTCTCCTGTATTATCTTACTTTTTTCCCTATAGTCTGCCACATCAGTGCAGTTACGATGGATCCTTTTTAATTGGCCTTTAGGGATATTTGCTATCTATGGGTTATAGTGGCAGCTGCTCACCTCTAATATATCCATTCACATCTGTGTCCTTAACAAAGGTCTTAGTCTTCAGGACTAGAGATGAGCGAACATTAAAAAAAAGTCCGTTGTTTGGCGTTCGGGTTGTGGTAAGTCGCACATCCCGTTATGGATTCCACTATAGCGGCATATGGAATCCATAAGGGGCGGCTGCCACCAACCCGAACTTTTGCACAGCCGAAGGACCTGGGGTAGCGTCATCGTCATGTGATCAGTGCAGGGCGTGGCTCAGCACGGGATCAAATCCAGTGATGAGCCACGCCCCCTGCACTGATCACATGACGGTGACGTCACCCCAGGTCCTTCGGCTGTGCAAAAGTTCGGGTTGGTGGCAGCCGCCCCTTATGGATTCCATATGCCGCTATAGTGGAATCCATAACGGGATGCGCGACTTACCACCACCCGAACGCACGGCTACTGACTTTAATGTTCGCTCATCTCTATTCAGGACACCATTATCCACAAAAATGGTTAGGTCTAGAAAGTTGATAGTTTTCTTACTAACATTACTAGTAAATTTCAGGTTCCACCTCTCATTATTTAGGTCCGTAATGAACTTCTCTACGTCCTCCCTTTGCCCCTCCCGTATAATCAAACAGTCGTCTATATACCTGCGCCACGTTATCAATTTGCCAGGATAACTGGTTTTATGTAATTGTGGGCAAATACTCTCTGTTTCCCATAGGGACATGAACAGGTTGGCGAAGCTTGGGGCGACTTTCGCCCCCATAGCCATCCTGACCTTTTGTAGATAGAATTTTTGGTCGAACCAAAAGTAATTATGGCTTAAACAGTAGTCAACACAGTCAAGAATAAATGCTTCTTGCTGTATTGGCATCATAGGGTCATTATCAAGTTGTTCTTTAATGACCCTAAGTCCTAATTCTTTCGGTGTGATGGTGTACAACGAGGTGATAGCTACTGTCGCCAACCACATCACGTCCTCAAAGGGTCCAATAGACTTTATCAAGTCTATCATTCTCCCCGAGTCTTTCAAATAAGAAGGTGCCCTGATAGCATACTTCTGTAAATAAAAATCAATGAATTTGGTCAGCCTGCTTGTCAGGGAATTGATCACTGAAACAATGGGGTAACCCGGGAGATCAGTGAGGTTCCTGTGAACCTTTGGAAGGTGCCCCTCTCGTATCCTCTTTGCAACAGTATATCTAATTCTACTTTAAATTCGGGTGGTGTTTTTTTTTTTTAGGACCTGATAGGTGGTGGAGTCTGCCAGTTGTCTATTCATCTCCGCTTCATACTTTTGGATATATGGTGGTGATGGGTATCCAGAAGTATGAAGTGGAGATGAATAGACAACTGGCAGACTCCACAACCTATCGGGTCCTAAAAAAGAACCCACTACCCGAATAGAGATGTCGCGAACATAAAATTTTCCATTCGCGAATGGCGACCGCAAACTTCCGCAAATGTTCGCGAACGGGCGAACCAGGCGAACCGCCATAGACTACAATAGACAGGCGAATTTTAAAACCCACAGGGACTCTTTCTGGCCACAATAGTGATGTACTAAAGAATGACCCAATCTTGGGGAATGAGATTCTGAGTCACCCGGAATTTATATTTAGGAGGGCCCCGAACCTGGGGAATCACTTAGTCCATAGTGCAATTCCTATAGAAAGAGAAAAGAGACAACAAAGCAAATTTTCCTGGTGTGGCTTTTGTATCCCATGTAAAAATAGAGAGAGGACCAAAAATTTTGTGTGAAAATGAACGTAAACTCAAATTGAAAAAATAAGGAATATAAATACACACCCTACAATGCCACGGTCTAAATGTGGAATACGACTTGAAACCATGTCTGACGTAGACCACTGAAGCTCTGGCTTACCGACACATCACGACTCTGGTATACAGTAAAGTGAATGACTGAATCAATGGGAGGCGTGTTTGTGAGAATCTGTCGTGACTGGCTGGATTATGTCAGGTGATCGGAGGAGTATGGGTGACGTCAACTCTTGGACTTATGAATGAAGCGGTAGTAAATGGATGCGGAAAATGAAGGGTGATTATTAAGTGACATGTGAGCAATGAACAAAAGAAGGGGAACCAGGCAGATATAGTTACTTTGTATGTGATAGATTACCATAGTAACATAGTAACATAGTATGTAAGACTGAAAAAAGACATTTGTCCATCCAGTTCGGCCTGATCCAGAGGAAGGCAAAAAAACCCTGTGAGGCAGAAGCCAATTTTCCCCACTTAAGGGGGATTAATGCTCATTTTTAATTGTTTGACAATTTTTATAACATAAGCGCTGAATGGTTTACTTACCTGGGGGAGGGGTGGGGAGGGGAAGTGATGTGATGTGTATTTAAGGAAACACATGGAAGATGTGTGTAGATGCCCCTGATGAAGCACTTTGGATTGAAACCCGGGTCGGGCATGAATATCAGTGTGTTTTGAAGATTTTGATATGCGCTTTTTATCCTTTACACGTCAGTATAATAAAAACATTTTATGCGAAAGAGATCTATGGTTCTTCACTATTGGAGCACTTTTCTCATAGATGCTATAAAGATCACAAAGTGGACAGGAGTGACAGATGAATTGCATTGATAATCTGATACGCCTGACTGTTCCTCTGCACTTGTGAGTACAACTTGTATACAATAGTTTGAACAGGGACCACAGTAATTCACCATATGTGTGGTTTTTGGCTATCCCACAGGGTTCTTTTAATGATGAAGACCACTGTGAGAACCTAATGCTAACCTGTGTCGATAACTTTGTAAGGCTCTAGAGGACTGGTGGAAATTTACAACAGGTTAAAATCATTACAAGTAGCATTGAAAATCATACCCAGTTAGAAAACTTTAGTTACTCCTGTAGATGTGTATTAGATGTAGTGCAGCCAAAAAAAAGTAGTGTGTAATCTGCACTTTTTAACTTCCCCCTTCTGGGTTTTGCAAATGTACAGTTCATTTCCAGAAGCCGGTTTATACCTGTGATGTAAGATCTGTGTTTGATTCCTTGAGTCAATGCCATGTCTCCTTCTTGCTGTTCCTGCTCCTTTTAAACATTCTGCAGCCTCACAGGCCTAGAGAAACCATGGCCGCATTGCCCTCCACCTCCCTCCTCTGCTGTGTACAGTTTTACACTAGATTGACTTTTTTTGTTGTTGACTCAGTAGGTTTCTCAACAACTACAGACGAAGGTAAACGACTGACTGCTGGAATGAAAGGCTACTTTCACACTAGCGTTTTTGCTGGATCCAGCAGGGTTCTGCAAAAACGCTTCCGTTACTTATAATACAACCATCTGCATCCGTTATGAACGGATCCGTTTGTATTATCTTTAACATTGCCAAGACGGATCCGTCATGAACACCATTGAAAGTTAATGGAGGACGGTTCCGTTTTCTATTGTGTCAGAGAAAACGGATCCGTCCTGTCGGGTTTATAATAATTCAATTAAGAATTATTAATTATGGTCATAAAAATAATCAACCATGAATTTTTCATAACCTCTTGAAATTATGACCTGGTAAATTGTAGATAACCTAATCGATACAATTCACATCTGAGGCCGACTATTTCCTCAGCTAATAAGTTCTTTTCATGTGAGATGACATTAATGCTAAAGATGTAGTTTTGCATTAGACAATAATACACAAGTATTATAAAAATATGCAGATTTATTGGTTACAAGGATCTAAACATAAATAAGAGAATAAACACAATGATATATGCCAATGAATATATACAACGTTGATATAAAGCGTTACAAGCTTTAAAATACATGTGGGTAGAAGCAACTTGTCACATTATAACAAAGCTATTATTTGGTTAGGATATCAAAACAAGAAGTTAAATTATATACATCACTTCTGTTCAGAGGAAACCTCATGATATCAGGATGGGCATGTCTAATCCTAGACATCAATATGGAATGCTAACTACATTCTGCCCTCCTCTAACCAACTACACCTCAAATAACTTCAAGAATGGGCAAATCCATACAAGGATATAACTTACAAGAGATAACTGTATCCTTCCGCCCCATCCTGGACTATTTTCACATGTATGACTTGGTAAGACTATTGAGACAAACAACAGAAATGGGAAGACCTTGGAACAAGTCTTTCCAGTGGGAATTTATTACCTAGCTTGGCGAAGAATGCTACTATCAATATATATATATATATATATATATATATATATTGTAAGAGGGTGCAAGGTACCGTGGTCGATGGCAGGTACGTGTCACCGAGGTTCCTGGCCTCGGTGAGGTAAGAGCCGGGTTTTCGTGTGTCAGCAGAAGCTAGTGCTGTTTGACACCTTGTTTTTTAGTTTGGCTGCAAAGCCAATCCGGGCCGGCTCTTACTGGGAGTAGGCAAAGAGTTGGGTGGGTGCCTATTCCCCACGGTCCAGGCCGGACTTTATCCAGGCCTTTAAAAGGCAGCCTCCTCAGCAGCTGAGTGTGATTGTCCTGGAGCTGCTGTTAGGCTGTGGAATCACTTGAGTTTGGGAGTGCTGATCCATGCTGTGCTGTGTGGAGTTCTCTGGGCTGGAAGCAAGACCCCAAGCAAGGAGGAGTGCAGACGGCCTGGAAGCCGGAGGTCGATCGCCTTGCGGCTGGACTGACAGCCAGGTGCGAACCTGCACCTAAAGCCTCCCAGGTGACTGGAACCTGTTTTTGACTATTTCGCTTTGCTGCACGTTTTCTGATGGGTGTGAATTAACACCAAGTGACTGTTTGCTGTGTATTTGCTACAAGTGTGAATTAAACACTGTTTGCTACACTTTCTGGACTCCGTTTTGCCTCTATACTGCACCCGCACTGCTATCTACCAGAGCGACTCCCCACATTTGGTGTCGGATGCGGGCATGCGCAGTGAGGCTGGCGTGAACGCCGAATTGTTTGTGTTTTGCTGAGCACAAGTGCATGGCATATATAAAACCGGCAAAGTTGCAAACAGGAATTTCTGGCAACATGGAGGCGGCTGTGAAAGCCCTCATGGAGGCTAACGTGCAGCAGCGGGAGACCAACCAACTACTTTTACAGCACGTGATGGCGTATAAGCTGCAGGAGCGCCCCACCACGACCATGATGCCCGGAAAGCGGTCCGTGGCGGCGATCCCAAAGATGACCCCTCGGACGACGTGGAGACGTATCTGGCGGTCTTTGAAAAGGTGGCCGTGAGGGAGAAGTTACCCCGTGACCAGTGGGCTGAGGTGGTCGCCCGCTCCTGGCATCCGGATCCCAACAAGTTTTTTTTTGACTTAGCAGATGACCAGGCTGCTGATTACCCCACGGTGAAGGGGGAGATCCTGGCCAGGCTGGGGGTAAACGTGTTAGTCCGGGCTCAACGGGTCCACCAGTGGGACTTTAAAGCGGCTGAACCCGCCCGGCCGCAGTACTATGAGTTGCTGCACAGGTTGCAAAATGGCTGCAGCCTGATATTCTAAGTCCGACTGCTATGCTGGACCGACTGCTGGCTGACATGTTCTGGAGGGTTTGCCTTACCCCCTTCAGCACTGGATCGGCCAGGTATCACCCACCAATGCCCTAGAAATGGTCGACCTGGTGGAGCGCTATGAGGCCACCCAAAACTTGAAAGGGGGTGTTGTTGGGAGGGGGCCGGTCAAACCCCGGAGGACTCCCATCCAGTCCCGACGACTGGTACCCGAGAAACCTGCTCGGGTGTACCCCTGTAGACCCGGCCCCGATAGTCTGCTGGCGGTGTCACGAGCCTGGCCACGTAAGGGCCGACTGTCCACAGTGGGGAGAACCCATGGAGATTAATTATGGGTACCGGGCTTCCATGTATGCCCGGAGACTGTGTGCAACCGGCACCCCCGAGACAGTAGACAATCGTCACCTGTGCCAGGTGCAAGTGGGTGATAACCTGGCAGTGGCGCTGTTGGACTCAGGAGCCTAGTAACCCTGGTAAGTGCTGCCCTGGTACAGCCCACCCAGTATACGGGCCGGAAAGTTGGTGTGGTGTGCATACATGGAGACTTAAAGGACTATCCCACTGCTGTAATGTCTCTATCCACGGCGGCCGGCACATGGACTTGTGAAGTGGCGATCTCCACAAAGCTACCGTATGAACTAATAATTGGGAGAGACTTCCTGGTTTTCCGTCACTATGGCCTGAGATGAAAGTGACTAATAGCCCTGAGACAGGGGCAACCCTAGCAGAGTGGCCTGGTTCCAGTGGGGGCCAGAGCCCTGGGAGCCCGAGTCCGAAGGGCCTGCGGTAGGGGTGACCACCACTGCTGTGATAGAGGGGGAGACACCCCCACTGGAGTGTAATGGTGGGAGACATGGAGGACTTGCCACCAGGACCTGAGTTGGCAGACCTCCACGTCTCCGGAGACAATTTTGGGACCGCCTAACACCGGGACCAAACCCTAACTAGGGCCTGGGAGAATGTGGTGGAAATTGATGGTAAACCCCAGAAGCCAGGGGCTGAGTTAATATTTCCTCGCTTTGTCGCTCACCAAGAAATGTTATATCGGGTGAACCAAATCCGGTGAATCTGTTGAACAGTTGGTGGTGCCCACAGCGTATCGCAAGCTGGTCATGGAGCTTGCCCACCAACATGTTCTTGGGGACACCTGGGGTGGCAGAAAACGCAGGACCGCATACTGCAGCGGTTTTATTGGCCTGGTGTGTTTAAGGAGGTAGAAGAATATTGTAAATCTTGTCCAACCTGTCAGGTAAATAGCCCCCAGCCACATTTCCGTAGTCCCCTTGTGCCTCTTCCAATCATTGAGGTCCCGCTTTGAGCGTATCGCTATGGATCTAGTCGGGCCTGTACCGAAGTTCTGCCAGGGGCCACCAACACATTCTGGTAGTTCTCGACCACGCCACTCGGTATCCGGAGGCGGTGCCTCTGCGACATACCTCGGCTAAGCTCATTGCCAAAGAGTTAATGGAAATGTTTTCCCGTGTGGGCCTGCCAAAAGAGATTCTGACAGACCAAGGGACCCCTTTATGTCTAAAGTTATGAGGGAACTGTGTAAATTATTGCGTATAAAGCAATTATGATCGTCCGCTTACCATCCGCAAACGGACGGTCTTGTCGAAAGGTTTAACCAAACTCTAAAAATATGTTAAAAAGGGTGGTGTCTAGAGATGGGAAGGACTGGGACCTGCTTCTGCCCTATCTCATGTTCGCAGTGCGAGAGGTGCCCCAGTCCTCTACTGGGCTCTCGCCTTCGAACTGCTTTATGGCAGACACCCTCGGGGCCTGTTGGATATCGCCAAGGAAGCGTGGGAACAGCAGCCTGTCCCCCACAAAAGTGTCATTGAGTATGTCACCCAGATGCAAGACCGGATGGAAAGGGTGTTGCCGCTGGTCCGGGAGCATATGGAGGCAGCGCAACAAGCCCAGAGTAGGGTGTATAATCGTCAGGCTCAGGTACGGAGCTTCAATCCGGGAGATCGGGTTTTGGTTCTGGTACCCACCCTTGACAGCAAGTTCCTAGCTAGGTGGCAGGGCCCCTATGAGGTGATTGAGAAGGTAGGGGAAGTAATTACAAGGTACACCAGCCAGGCGGCGCAAGCCGGAGCAGGTGTACCACGTGAATTTACTAAAGCCGTGGAAGGATAGGAACACGACCGACGACAACAGCCCCCGGCCAGGGCTTCTGGGTGAGAAGGGTCCAGCCCCACAGTTCGAGGCCTGCGAAGCGGTAGCCACGGTAAAAATTGCAGACAGCCTGTCTTCCAAACAAGTTCAGGAAGTCAGGAGTTCATCAGTCGGAACACGGATGTGTTCTCGACCTCCCTGGCCGCACGTCTCTCATCCAACATGACATCGCCACTGAGCCTCAGGCCAAGATCCGGTTAAAACCATACCGGGTACCCGAGGCTCGGCGACGGGCCATCGCGGAGGAAGTGCAATTAATGTTGAAGCTTGATGTCATTGAGGAGTCGAAAAGTGAGTGGGCCAGTCCCATAGTTCTAATACCTAAGCCGGATGGGACGCTGTGGTTCTGCAACGATTTTCGCAAGTTAAATGAAGTGTCCAAGTTTGATGCGTATCCCATGCCCCGGGTAGACGAGCTTGTTGAGAATTTAGGACAAGCCCGGTATTTTTCTGTGCTAGACCTCACTAAAGGGTACTGGCAGGTACCCTTAACGGAGTCGGCCAAGGAAAAACGCTTTTGTTACTCCGCAGGGCCTGTATCACTACAAGGTGTTACCCTTTGGCCTGCATGGCGCCCCGCCACCTTCCAAAGGTTAATGGACATAGTGCTGCGACCTCATCGCCGGTACGCCTCGGCCTACTTAGATGATGTAATCATCCACAGCACCGACTGGGAAAGCCATTTGCCCAAAGTGCAGGCGGTAGTGGATGCCCTGAGGAAAGCTGGTCTAACCGCCAATCCAAAGAAGTGTGCGATTGGGTTGGAAGAGACTAAATATCTGGGATATGTTATTGGGCGGGGAGTCATCAAGCCGCAGGTAACTAAGGTAGAAGCCATACGTAACTGGCCCCGACCGGTCACCACCAGGCAGGTAAAGTCCTTCCTGGGAATGGTAGGGTACTACATGCGGTTTGTGCCCCACTTTGCCACAATAGCAGCGCCATTGACAGACCTGTTGAAGGGGCGAAAGTCTGGGAAGGTTAGCTGGAGTGAGAAGGCGGAGGAGGCTTTCTCCGCGTTGAAGTCGGCCCTGTGTGGGTCCCCGGTTTTGGTGACACCCGACTTCAACAGGGAGTTCGTCGTACAGACCGACGCTCGGAGGTAGGCCTCGGTGCGGTACTGTCTCAGGAGGTCAACGGGGAAGAACATCCCGTTGTCTTCCTGAGCCGTAAGCTCAGTCCCGCCGAGTCCAGGTATAGTATAGTGGAGAGGGAGTGCCTGGCTATCAAGTGGGCACTCGAATCTCTCCGCTACTACCTGTTAGGGAGGAGGTTCCGTCTGGTGACCGACCATTCCCTCTCAAGTGGATGAGCCAGGCAAAGGAGAGGAATGCTCGGGTCACCAGGTGGTTCCTATCCCTGCAGAACTTTAAGTTCTCTGTAGAACACAGGGCAGGCCGCTTGCAGGGTAACGCAGATGCCCTGTCCCGCGTCCACTGCCTTCACATGTGTTCACCCCTCAGGGTTGAACAAAGGGGGTGTGTAAGAGGGTGCAAGGTACCGTGGTCGATGGCAGGTACGTGTCACCGAGGTTCCTGGCCTCGGTGAGGTAAGAGCCGGGTTTTCGTGTGTCAGCAGCAGCTAGTGCTGTTTGACACCTTGTTTTTAGTTTGGCTGCAAAGCCAATCCGGGCCGGCTCTTACTGGGAGTAGGCAAAGAGTTGGGTGGGTGCCTATTCCCACGGTCCAGGCCGGACTTTATCCGGGCTTTTAAAAGGCAGCCTCCTCAGCAGCTGAGTGTGATTGTCCTGGAGCTGCTGTTAGGCTGTGGAATCACTTGAGTTTGGGAGTGCTGATCCATGCTGTGCTGTGTGGAGTATTCTGGGCTGGAAGCAAGACCCCAAGCAAGGAGGAGTGCAGACGGCCTGGAAGCCGGAGGTCGATCGCCCTGTGGCTGGACTGACAGCCAGGTGCGAACCTGCACCTAAAGCCTCCCAGGTGACTGGAACCTGTTTTTGACTATTTCGTTTTGCTGCACGTTTTCTGATGGGTGTGAATTAACACCAAGTGACTGTTTGCTGTGTATTTGCTACAAGTGTGAATTAAACACTGTTTGCTACACTTTCTGGACTCCGTTTTGCCTCTATACTGCACCTGCACTGCTATCTACCAGAGCGACTCCCCACAATATATATACAATCATTTAATATACTTTGCTAGATTATGAGTCTTAATTCTTCTGCAGGTAGAATGAAGCCTCACAATATCCTAAGACTACATCTCAATATGGAGATGATCAATTAATTAATGTGTTTATGTATTTGCCAATCTGGGTGATATGATTTCACCCACATTATCCAATTAGGCTTAAAGAATGATATTTCATTTTATTAAGTCTCTTACCAAGTCCTAGCAGGAATCACACTTCTGCTCCTAGAAAAGCTGGGTGGTCCATCATCGCATGTCTCACCATCACTTTCATATTGATAGACCCCTCTCTCTTGGGTGTTCTGGATATGATTATGATGATGATGACGGTGCTGAATCCTGGAATCTTGGAATCTTCTTCTTCTTTGCTTGTGAGTCTTCTTCTTGTTTCCCCCCTTATCTCATGTTCCATCCTCCTGGATTAAAATCTTCCAATCAACTGAGGTGGGTGTAATATATGTTAATGACTCTATGAGATCATATTTACCCGCAATGCAATTGTGGAGAATGGTGTCATGATATCCATCTGTCTCCAGATGGCACCGTTGTGCAAGCTATTAGCGCCACACCATAAAGAGTTAACTATGGTACTCTTGTATTATATACATTTGACCCTCGTCGTCGTAAGTTAGAGATAAGGATTAACTTAGACAACTTTTAAACAACTAAAGACAGACCTCTAGGCGTCTCTCTGAATGTTTCTCACACTATTGATCTATGGACCATAATGTTATGAATGGGCCTTGTTCTCTTCAGACGGACATGTCTGAAGAATCCAGTGTACTCCCAACAGATAAGACCACATCTGTGGCAATAACTTTTTAAAATGCAATGTTTTCTGTATTCAGTATAAACTTTTACACAGACTGAACTCGGCATGACCTCATCTTGGCCTGTTTCAGTCGCATAGCAAAACTTTGGTTCAGCCTGTCTCTTAAAGACAATGACCATCCATTTTGGACTATAATATGATTAGGTATCATATACACTCATGCCCGACAGTCCCCATTGACTTGCATTGTGGGTCATGACGGATCCGTCTTGCTCCGCATCCCAGGACGGAAACAAACCGCAGCCTGATTTTTGGAGCCTTCCGTTCAGTTACGTATTGTCCCCATTGACAATGAATGGGGACAAAACGGAAGCTTTTTTTTCTGGTATTGAGACCCTATGACGGATCTTATTACCGGAAAACATTACCGCTAGTGTGAAAGTAGCCAAAGAAAGATGGCACTAAATAAAAAAATTTAAAAAAATAAAGGACAAAAATACTTTTTGGTTATCTAGTTGAAACCCACACTAACCAACCCACAGCAAAGCAGTGCTACTAGTTCAGTAACTGGTCGAGACAACCCCATTTCCTATTTCACTATGCTGAACCCCAATGTTTCCCATAGGGGCTAAAAAGACTGCAAACTCAAAAATAAAAAGAATTAACCAATTGTGGCACATGTCACGTGCTGTTACAATTTCAATTTCCGTATTACGCTTTTTTAGTAAAGAGGGTGAAGAAAGCTCTGCAATACTGTAAATGTTATGAGGCTGCAATTCCTGAAAATATAGTTATTCCAGTGTAAAGCACTGAATCATCCTTTGGCATATATGTTTCAGAAATACACTAGTCTGGAATGCAAACCTAAAGAAGGCAAGGAGCGATGACCGGCAGGAATCAAGGCCAACGGGAATTAAAGATGTTTGCTCTGGATCGGTGCCAGCTTTTGTGTCTACAATAACTGGTACACAAAACACTTCCTAAGAAGCATGTTTCATTTCCAAGTTTACAATCCAAAGCAAACTGAAAATAAACCAGTTTTTCTTCATAAGAACATGACAAGTGGTTTTTCGGTTGCTACTGTCATATTGGTATAAAGCCAAGACATTGTTTTTAAGGTAAGAATCTTTACAATATCTTAGTAATGCCTAATTGCTAAAGTTAACAGCATTTAAGAGGACCTCTCACCACAAAATACAGAGCAGGCAGCATGTTAGAAAGCAGGAGTGACTGACAGCTATCTGTGAATACACAGTTTGGGTCCATTCACACAGCGGTAGTGCGCCTTGTCCATGTTGTGGACTGCAAATCGCCGGCTGTTTGAACTCCACATTGCTGTGTGGACCCATTGACTTCAATGGATCCGTGATCCGCAAGATACGACGAAACATAAAACGTGTCGGTGGGTGTGCAGGTCTTCCTAAAAGGCGTATGAATGCTTGTTTGGGATTGTACCCTGCCTATGACATTGAGTAAGAACATGAAATTCACACTTTTTGCTATTATTTGGCATTATACTGCCTATGCGAAAAATAAAAATAAAAAAGAGTTCTGCAGTAAAGTAACATTATAAAAAAAAAAAAAACTAACACAAATTTTAATGAGAGGCAAGAGAGTATATAAATTAAAGAGAAAAAAGAATTCACCCTCTGAATGGCGTTTCAGTGGCGAGGCTCCCGTCTCCACACCCTCTGGTCCTCTGTGGATTGGAAATGTGGCCTGTGTCCTGTCCGTGGTTACTTGCACTGCTGTAGCAATTCACTAGCCTCAACCGTGAGATCTCCCCAAGTAGCACATAGGCTCAGTGGTCACATGACACTTGGGGACATGTCATTGCTAAGGCCAATGACCGCTAGGCGCTGAGGTGGGAACCTTGCTGCTGGAACGTAGGTGTTTGCCTTTATTAAAATTTGTATTGGAGTCTGACAATCCCTTGAATGATTTGCTATGATACCTAGATCTCCTGCACATCAGCAGAATGACATTTCAGACCAAGAAGCACTTTTGTATCTGGCAAATATCATCACTACTCATAATGGTAGCAGTAACTACAGATGGCAGTAATTTATAGGCACCTCTTAGGCCTCTTTCACATGAACGATACGGATTGGCTCAGGGTGCGTTCAGTGAAACTCGCACCATTTTGCAAGCAAGTTCAGTCAGTCTTGTCTGCGATTGCGTTCAGTTCTTCCATTTTTTCCGTGCGAGTGCAATGCGTTTTGATGCTTTTTTTACACGCGTGATAAAAAACTGAAGATTTACAAACAACATCTCTTAGCAACTATCAGTAAAAAACGCATTGTAACCGCACTTGCTTACGGATGCAATGTGTTTTTCACTGAAGCCCCATTCACTTCTATGGGGCCAGAGCTGCGTGAAAAACTCAGAATATAGAACATGCTGTATTTTTCACGCAACGCAGAACTGATGCGTGAAAAAAAACACTCATGTACACAGACCCATTGAAACGAATGGGTCAGGATTCAGTGCGGGTGCTATGCATTCACGTCACGCATTCTCTCAAATCCTCTCAAAAGTCAATCTTGTGATCAGGGGAAGGGGTTAGTCACAGTGGTTGAGCCAAATATTGTGAAAAGTTAACAAATGTTTTTGGTGGGAAACATCTTTGAGATCAGTATAAGATAAGAAAAGCATGTCATTTCGAATATTGGTCATCTTCTGAGTATGATGATCTTTTTTTGACTTATTCTTAGTTTCCTAGAATAAACATAACAATTATAGAAACATTACCTTTCCAAGGTCACATTAAGAGATTTTCTAAAATGGAGAGTTTACAAAAAGTTCTGCCAATGCCACCATTAGTGGATGAGCCAACAGTAAACATTATCAATTGCTAGTCTGTAACCTAGCCAAATTCTCTCACTGGAACTAACATTAAGAACATCAGTTCCTTTCTAAAGTATAAAATAGATATATAAGCTTTGACAACCAGGACACCCAAGTGTTTAACATGTGTCTTATGATTACTGATGTAAAATAAGAATAAAAATAATTATTAGGGCTGTGTTGGAGGCTCCATTTAAGGCTTCCGTTGCAGATTCTATCAAAAATATGGGACAAAAAAAGGCATTTTTTAAATTCAGCAAAAAAGTGGCTTCCTGAAAAGAAACCGAGTAGAACCCATTATAGTCAATGGGTTCTGTTTCGCTCTATTCATGTCAGTTATGTTTCAAATGAGACGCTTACATTATTCTCATTGTTCTGCTTCTATAACTGAGAAAATCAACAGAAATTATGATTGCTGGTGTGAACCCAGCCTTAGCCATACTCACATAAAGCGGATTTCCACCCACATGACCATATATAATGTAGGGATCTGAGTATGTGAACAGGGCTGACAGACTTCAGTTGACTCAGCAGTTTTAAAAGTCCACTTCAGTTTATTTAGCATCCAGAAGAATACAGGACAACCAAGTTGTGCAATCAATTGGGTGAAGCCACGGCACCAAAATAAACACAAATCGAAAAATCTAAGACCTTGCACATCTGGGAACTTACTAATCAGTATTTCTCAGTAGTGATGGACGAACATCGGTCAGGATGGTTCTCGAATCGGGTGTTCGTGGAGGGCCCCATTAACTTTAATGGCAGACGAACCTGAAAAACCTTCAGGCCATATTTGCAGCCACCAAATACTTACTAGAAGTGCACAAATAGTCCCACAATATGGATAGTGACATACCAGAGGGGGATCACTGGCAAAAATTCCCACAAAAACTATGTATTTTAATCAGTGGCCATTTTTATGCGTCTTAAAGGGAAAATCTCAAAAATGTGCCCTGCTGGAGCCTAGAAAAATGTTATTTTAGGCCACGGGAGTACAGGCCCCAAAAATTAGGCATTCACCTGACAGAAAACAACTTGGGATTATGTGGCTCGAGGTACATTAGGCGGTCACTGGATAAAAATTTAATGTAGGCCACTGGAGTAGAGGCAGGCTGCGTTACCGCAGTGTTCTGCTCCAGACTCGATGTGCCCGAAAAGGAAACTGAGCAGACCAGTGCTGGCAGCGTGTGGAGCTAATTTTGGAATCATTTATTGAGGGCTTTAAAAACATAAAATACCTTTGAGAAAAAAAATTGTCAAAGGAAAATATTGCTTTAAGATGAAGAACCTGATGCTGTCAGAGGTGTTTAAGTTTATTTTTGGTGTTGCCCCGGTCTGGTGGGGGCCCATTCCTGGGAACACATTCCTGCTGGAAACAAAGAACCTGCTGCTTTTAGTTACTGCTGAGTTAGGCTACCTAATAATCCACCATTACTATGTACCTGATGCTGTCTGTCCTGATCCTGATGAGTTTTCCCTGGACTAAAGGAGCCTTACTGCAACGTTATCTGTTAATATTACACAAAAACATAACAATTTAAAAAAACAAAAGCACACGTTAGAACTGAACAAATATTTATTTACAATTTGGGAAACAAATACGGTATGCCTCTATGGCAATTTCTTAAGTTCTCTAGATGGTCCAAAAGCTCCTGGATTCTCTGACGGTGCTGCTCCTCTATCTGCTGCACCTTTCTTTAAAAAATCAGCCGCTATTTCCTCTGGTGCTCCCGGAGTGATTTTAGGTTCTCCTGTTGCAGCAGCCTTATTTTTTTTTATTTCAATTTGTACTGTTAGGATAAAAAAAAGAAAACAAAATTCAATTCAGATTAAGAGGCAATTGTGCATTGTGTGGAGTATTTGTTAAAGCACTTCAGATTTACAGCTCAATTCGTTAGTTTATGATATTTATTATGATTATATAGTTGGTTAATTAGTGATAGTTCAGTAGAGTATATATATATAATCAGGAAAAAAGGGCAGCACTCCAATATAATGAAAAAATAGTGAGTTTAATCACCCATGTGGTACAAAAAACGCAACGTTTCGGCTCAACAATAGAGCCTTTCTCAAGCTTTTTTGTACCACATGGGTGATTAAACTCACTATTTTTTCATTATATTGGAGTGCTGCCCTTTTTTCCTGATACATATTGGGCGATAGGCTTATGCCCTGGGATATAGCACCCGCTATCACAGTTTTTACTTCAGTGCCGTCATTTTTCCATTGATATATATATTATATATATATATAGTGTTTCCTGAAGGGGGAGAAATTGGGGAACATATACTGCGGTGCATTTTGTCCTTTTACCCCTTGTGAAAGTGAAAAATTGGGGACTGCTAGTAATTGTACATATTTACAAATGTGTGCTTTCAAATGCTTTCACTATTGTTTCAGCCTTCTGTGAGACACCTGTTTGCTTAAAAATATCCTTTCCAACACTTAAAATGTTCGTACGGAGGTGCTGTTTCAGAAAAGGGGTCACTTGTTGGGGTTTTTAATTTTAATTTCTGAGGACCTCAGGAATTTATTTATTGTGACATGGTACCTAATATAAATGTCTGCCAATTTAGGTCAACCAAATCCACATTTTGCTGTTTAACTCTAAAGCCTTGCAGTGCGCCCATACATAATGTGGGGTGAATTTCGTCCTGTTACCGCTTGTGAAAGGGAAAAATTTTGGTTTAATGCAACTTCTCCTGGAAAATGTTTTCATTTTCACAGCCAAGTATTACCTAATTCTGGGAAATGCCTGATCGGTCAAAACGCTCACTACACACCTTGAAATATTCAATATACGTGTTATGGATACAGAATTATATTGCTGTGTTCACATATTTACCCTCCTGGTGAGGGCTGGTGACATCCTCCTCCTCCTCCTCCTCTTCAGGACCTGTGGGGGGGGGGGGGGGGCGACTGCATCCTGAGAGGGTCTGGCTTCTTCAGCGTCCACCTCCACCACTTCGCCCTCATCAGTTGTAGGTTGCCCATCCTGCTGCTGGGAGGGTCCCGCCTGCTCTCCCTCCTTCTCCTCCTCCTCCGCGGACACCACCTCTACCTCCAGATCCTCTGTGGAAGTCCTGCGGCGGACGGTGGGAACAGAAACACCTGTAATCACCCAATGTTCAGAATTTAAACAAACAACTCAGAACTCATATAGAAATCCAAATTAAGTGGGGGATGTATGTAATGTAATGATGAACGGGGCCTTTTACTGGAATACAGAATGATGATTGCAGTTTATGCATATATACCCACACATACGTATATTGATTTATGTGTGTGTGAAATGTACGAAATCAGCCGGTTACATCATACATCTGTACCTCCCTGTGTGTATAAATATATATATACACTCAGCAAGGTCGAGTTGTATGATGTAACCGGCTGATTTGGTACGTGTCACACCGGGTACTAAGTCATCATTTGTAAAGGGATCAAATACTTATTTGCATAACTGTATATATACATTACAGGGTGTAGGCAAGAGATCCAAAAGTAATGTAAGCATTGTACCTGGGCATTTGCGGTCATGGATCTTAGTGATCCACTCAGAGTGCCTCCTCTTCAGATCCGACCAGTGTTTTATCATGGCCAGCGTCATGTGCCTCCCCTTACACTTCCTCTGGAGCTCCTTCACTATCCTCTGTTTCTCTTCTTGGACTCGGATCTTGTCATAGCCCCGCTCCAACGTGCGCTATAGGATAAAGGTGCAAGCATATAATCCCAATTTTTTTTAACTAAAAGTATTTAAAATTATGTCCTAAACAACACAGATAAAAGTGTTTAAGTCTTTGAAGAGGAAATGATTAGATTTAATGTTACCGTTATAAGATCTGATTGTATTGCAATTGTATGTGTGTGGGGTCTGAGCAATCGGATATTGGCCAGCAAAGCAGAGATGTACCTGTCTAGTGAAGTGAATGTACGGTATGGGGTGTATAGCTGGCTCACTTCCCCGTGGTGCACCCTCGGTAACGCTAAATGAACCAGCAAATACTGGCGGTCAGACAAAGAAAGCTCCTGACCAACAAGACACAAACCCAAATCTATAGACTCTGTGTGTTTGTGTGTGTGTGTTAGGGTGGCCACTTGCAGAGCCCCAAAAGGGAGGACAGCGTATCGGGGACAGTTGCGCACATTAGTTAAATACTACTTACTAGATGCCCAGGTTATACCAGCATGGTCCATATTACTATAAATAAGAAGATGTATAACGTATACCAGCTGTACATATATAATTATACACAGGAGATACCCAGGTTATAACTGCATGATCTAATGAAATAATTATAATTTATACAGCTGTACATTTATAATGATATACAGATGATTCCCAACTTATTCCAGCTTAGGCCATATATAATTTATACTCAGATATATAGTCCTGTAAGTACCTGGGGCAGTGGGATCTGTGCTAACCTTGTGCCTAGTGGCCTGAGTGCTGATTCTGCTGGCTCTTCACTGGACGGCTTGGACAAGCATGGAATCATAGATGGCAGGCAGTGCCAGTGAGCATTGATCAGAGTGGCACCCGCGCTCCGCAGCCGTTCCCGCCTGAACTAAAGGTACACGTTGGATGTGCCACGCACGCAGCAGCGCAGGTGACGTTATGACGTCACGTCATACAGTGCCCTGTGCGGTCCGGACATGCTGCCAGGCACTGCTCACAGTTATGGGGATACGTAAAGCCATCCTGACCCATGCCAACTGCCAACACCTGTGTAATCACAAAAAAAGGAGAACTTCCAGCCGTCCGTCCTGGCCTTGCGCCAGACGGAGGACCAGGAGCCTGAAAACCGGACTGTCCCACCACACTAGTGTGTGTATGTGGTATATACTATGTGGCAGGAAAATGGATGTGCAAAGTGCATGTCGAGAGATATTTCTCTGCTGTCTATACATACATGCTACAGATGTAGTGGTGTGATGTCACAACAATACTTAGTGCACCAATCAGTAATATTTACTTAGACCTAATAAAATTGTTGCATGTTGCATGTATTGTTGCAAAGTTGCATGTATTGCATTTGCGCGTAATTAATGCCGATTTGCGCAATCACTATTATATTGGAACACTCTTTCTGCATATAAAGCTATTGTTCAAACAGTGCTGTAATGCAAAATTACTTACAGTGATCAGGAGTTCTTCCTCACATTTGCGAAAGTTGCTGGTAACCATCTTCTCCAGTCTCAGGAAACTTCTGGCAGTATGACAACTAGCAAAACTAGGCCGGTCATTACAGTCATTATGCGTATACTGCATTGCCGATTTTGCAATCAAGAAAATCATCTCGAATTTTCTAATATATGACGACTATTCTACCAAATATTCGCTAAATATTGCAAATTCGAATATTGCCCCGCCGCTCATCACTAGTCGCAGCTGAACGTCAGCAAGGCGCACCATGGCCATGTAAGATCTTCTAAAATGGCCAGATCTTTTCCTGGCCTGCTGCAAGACGTCCTGGATCCCAGGGTATTTGGCAACGAATCGCTGCATGACTAAGTTCAGGACGTGTGCCATGCACGGCACGTTTGTCATTTTGCCCTGTTTCAGCGCTCAGCAGATTTATATATCACACCCGTTGCAAATAGTTGTTCCAATAGCGCTTGTCCCTCTGTATAGCTGAGGTATCGCAGCAGAACCGCATACAACTGCTGCGCAAAATAATATGCTTTCTATGTTAGAAGATATATTATAAGTATATCACAGTATCACACCCCTCAGTATTTCACACCTATCGATAGCACACTTATACCAGTCCTTAAAAGGACTTTTGTGGCCCTATTAGCTAGCGCTTGGTGTCCCTAACAGCCTGTCTCTGCTTCACAAAGCAAGCTTCCCCTACACTGGCAAAACACAGAATGTAAAATGGCTGCCAGATCGGGTTCTGTTATAGGGTAGAGGTGTGTCCTTGTGCTGAAACGTCTCAATTGGCTGTCCTGTCCCCCCTAATGGATTTGTCATGGGTCAAAGTTCGGAGCAATGCAAAAGAATATGGCGCCGGCGGACATCACCATATATTTGCATGTTCAGCAAATCGCGAACGCGCAAAGTTCACCACGAAATGACCGCCAGGCGAACCGCAAGGCCATCACTTAGCTACAAGTCACAAGAAGATCAGGCTTTCAGAGGAGAAAGGTCAACCAGCTTTGACTCAGACTTACAGAGGCCTCCATTTAATTTCCTGTAACAATCCCAGTGACTACACCTGAAAACATCTCAGGATATGGGGAATAGCTGTACTGGAGTGAGGTGGAATGGTAGGTCCCTCTACCAATTCTACCTCCTGTTTTAAAAAAAAAAATACAGTCTATAAGTTATATCTGAATAAACCAGCTCCAGCAAACTGTACTTTGATGAATACCATACAGCCTTCTGGGTTCCTCCAATGTCACCCATCTGAGAAATCTGAGTGAGACAGAAACCCCCTCCAGCACCACACCAAAGTTATATATGTACAGTTACTGTTATATGTAAAGATACTGTTACAATAAATAAATTTAAAACAGCAAAAAGTTTGTTAACTATCACTGTCACTGTTACTGTCTGTTAGAGATATATTGGTAAACGTGACAACAAGAAGTGCAATCATATTGGTTGTCAGTAGAGATGACACCGAATCCGAATTTCCTCACGCTTCGTGGTAACAAATCCAATTTTTTCCTAAAATGGCTTCTGCACATGTTAGGACATGGAGCAAGGAACTCTGGGAATGAGGGATCACCCACAATGCCATGCATGCAGCCAACCAGCAGCCAGCCAGCCCCTGTGATGTCACAGCCCTATAAACACCCTCAGCCATTTTGGATTCTGCCATTTTCTAGTGTACTTAGTGCAGGGAGAGACATCAGCAGGCGCTAGGAACAGTGGTATAAAATACTTTATTGTGCTGAAAAAACGATTTTTCAAGGTGTAGGGAAAGCATATGAAGACATTATCCACACTATAAAAGGAGAACAGTGTGCAATAGGAGAGTGTACAGCCTGGGTAATAGGAATGACTCTATTACACCTTGCTGCACTTATTGGGGATCCAAATTGCTATTATACTGCTGCTTTTAGGTTTACACTAGATAATACCTCTGTAATTCCAGCAAACCTTGCTTGTTATTGGGGTGCAAGTGCTGTGTTTTTTGTTTCCTTCTGCAGTGTAGTTACATACATTGTCCTACAGACTTTTTGGGATGTATAAGTGTAAAAAAGTACATCTTATTTGCCGTTTTGTGGTGCAGTTACATTGTTCTACAGCCTTATTTGGGGTGTATAAGTGTAAAAAGAAGCTGGTGTTACATCAACACTATGTCTCTGGGCCACTCTCTGGTCTCCTCATGCTGCTGCCACCTCATCACTCTGTGGTATCCTCATGCTGCTGCCACCTCAACACTATGTCACTGGATCACTCTGTGGTTTCCTCATGCTGCTGCCACTTCTCTACACTGTGGTTTCCTCATACTGCTGCCACCTCAACACTATGTCACTGGACCGCTCTGTGGTCTCCTCATGCTGATGCCACCTCACCACTCTGTGGTCTCCTCATGCTGCTGCCACCTCACCACTGTGGCCTCCTCATGCTGATGCTACCTAAACACTATGTCACTGGGCCACTCTGTGGTCTCCTCATGCTGTTGCCACTTCACCACTCTGTGGTCTCCTCATGCTGCTGCTAACTCAACACTATGTCAGTGGGCCACTCTGTGGTCTCCTTATGCTGCTGCCACTGCCTCACCATTCTGTGGTCTCCTCATGCTGCTGCCACCTCACCACTCTGTCACTGGGTCACTCTGTGGTCTCCTCATGCTTCTGCTAACTCAACCCTATGTCACTGGGCCAATCTGTAGTCTCCTCATGCTGCTGCCACCTCCTCACTCTGTTACTGGGCCACTCTGCTCAAGCTGCTTCCATATCACTACTCTGTGGTCTCCTCATGCTGCTGCCACCTCACCACTCTGTGGTCTCCTCATGCTGCTGCCACCTCAACGCTATGTCACTGGGCCACTCTGTGGTATCCTCATGCTGCTGCCACCTCACCACTCTGTCATTGGGCCACTCTATGGACTTCTCATGCTGTTCCCACCCTCCCCACTTCATGACTGGGCCACTATTTTGCCTTTTTGGCCTGGCTGACATAATCATTTATTTGACCCTTCTTCTGATCTGTCAGAAGGAAGGAAAAATGAGATGCACAATGGATCCTGTCTATGTAGCAGCTGTAAGGCCTGCAGGACATGGCCCCTATTTTGCATCAGAATTGGCTTATGATTTGGTATCCAAAAGCAGGAGTGCGTACAAAACACAGAAGACATACAAATATTCCATTCACGTGTCATCTCTGTTTTGGATCCACTCTTGTTTTTTTTGGCTTTAGCAATACTGATGGATGACTGACCAAATGCTGACCGAGTGAAGGCGGATGCTCAACAGACAGGATCCAGTTTTGGGGGGTTATTGTTCTGGCGGATCAGTGGAAGGGCAAAATAATCAGTGACGCCAACACAAACTTACTGCTGACACCCTCTCCAGTCTGTCAGGGGGGCACTGCTTGTATAAGCGTTCAATAGAACAGGTTCTGTAGAAATCTATGTGGAATCAGGTGACGACGGTGTAAAAGGAGTGCGGTTCTTATTGACGCTAACATCGACCTGTAAGGCTGAGTTCACACTTGAGTTAGTTGGTCAGTTTTGGCCCCATTACTGCCCAAATAAGTGAAGTGTGCAGTGATTCTAAGAGTGACGCCTGTCATCTGCGTGTCATACTGACTCACAGTATTGTTTCAGTA
Source organism: Bufotes viridis (assembly GCA_033119425.1). NCBI lineage: Eukaryota > Metazoa > Chordata > Amphibia > Anura > Bufonidae > Bufotes > Bufotes viridis. Next base: position 38,219,876 of record CM065597.1, on the reverse strand, counting down.
CCACAGCAGACTACCTATGAGTGTTACTAGTTTCTCAGCAAAACCCACACAAGCGCAGGGAGTCCTACCCTGATCTGCCTGTGCACAGACAAAAACTCTCAGAAAGGCCGAATTTCATGCATATTTGCGTAAGCTCCACCCTATTTATGACCTCATTCCCAGGACAACACTGGGATGGTCGGTATACTTAATATCACAGATGATGGTCGTAGGCACACAAATATATATAACAAATAATTTTTATGAAAACTTAAAGGAAATGAGATACAAATAGAAACAGTTCCGAGCATATAAACACTTACCAAAGCTGTCAGAGACAGCATCCTGTTCAGGAAACCAGAAGTGAATGCAAACCTTAACATAACAATATGGAGAGCTCTAACATAGAGAGCATGTACAGAAAGTGTAAACTACTGTAAGTCCAGTGAAAAACAGGAAGGACAAGCTAATTATTTTAAGAATGTGTTAAACATATGAAAGTATACAAGAAATATTTTTTGAAAAGAGTTCAATTTCTAATATTTTCAGCTTTAATATCAGATCCGAAATTGTTAGAGTCTCTAAAAAGCTGAACGGATCAGATAGATCAAGTTTTCCAAGGCTTTTACTGAGCCAGAGGATTTCTGGGTACAACATTTCGATGAATGACTGTTTTTTTTTAAAAGAAAGTGCAACGGGTGCCTCCCCCTAGGGTCCTCTATATAATGCCCGTCCCAGGTGTAGGAATGCCGAGTGGTATAGTACAGTCAAAATGTCTCTTTATGTGTGTCCCCAGGCTGGACCCGAGGCTTTGGCTCCAAATCAAATAAGAGGAATTGAGGGATTGAAAATAATAACTTGAGTCCAGACCTTGAGATGAAGTTTAATGAAAGCTTTACTTTGAATACATGTTTCTTCAAACAGTTTACAGGCTTTGTCTTGGTTCCAGCAGGCTTTAGCATTAAACTGGCAGGCAAACTCAACTCTGCTATATCCTTCTCTCACTCTGCTGTACTGACAAGCTGACTGGATAACTTGGCTTCTTCTTTACGCCGCACTTCACTTTTTAGTCGGACTTATCTTCAGCCGAGGAATAGGTTAGAATCCTGGCAGCTCCAACATGGAGCCTCAACCAGCACAAACCAGAACTGCCCCCACCTCCTTCTGGTAGCAAGCAGGACTGGCCCACTTCTGACCAGGGGGGGGTGGACGGGTGGACTGGTGAGTTCCATTCTATCTAGCTATAGCTCTGCTGTGTTTTATGACACCTGCTATTCACCAGGTAAATTACATTTATAACAGTTACGTAACAATATTATAGATGTACATTGTGGTGAACCTGGAACAGAATACATAGATGACATTGTGTCAGCCCAATAAAGACAGTAGCAGGGTGCAGGAGTGGTAACAGCACTCTGGGATGTGACACAAGCAACCTTCTTAAATGAAAGGGCCAGACAAAAGGAGGGGAGCTTGAATGCAACAAGAGCAATGGTGACGCTCTGATTGCACCAAACAAAGGCCTAATTTGCATATTCAAAAAAAGTATCATAGGAACTGAGCTTCAGATTAAGAAAAGCTGTTTTAATCAGGTGAACTACAGCCATGTGTCTATGCAAACAGCTGGATAGGGAGGTCGCTGGTGACAGATTCCTTTTTTTAAAAATGATAGCATTACAGACACATCAGTATTCCACGTGAATAAGAAAATTAGTAAAAAAAATGTATATTCTCTTAGTACTTGTTTTTCGACATCAATAAGTTAATAATTCCATTGCCCCTGTTGACAAGCAGAAGAAATGATAAAGGTTTCACATTTATCGAAAAAAAAAACACAATGAGAGTTGTAAATGAGAAGATAAGAGTATGGAGGATGCAGAGGGAGGTATGAGAGGGGCTAGAGGAAGGAAACTTGGTCACCTGCGATCATAGCAATCAATCTGGGTCATCTTATCAACCAGCTTTCCACAAGCTGTTTAAGTTTTGTTTACCACACATAATAATACTGTATGTGAATCTCACAAAATAATCTCCCAAATAATTTTAAAGAGTTTTTCTATTAGTATAGATGGAGGTACTGTCAATGCGAGAGGACTTTTTGGAGGAGAGCTACAGCCATTCTACACTGATGGAGTCAGAGTACAGTATAGTCATGTATTTTCCTTGTAAAGGCCTCGCTGGCTCAGCTGTTTTTGAAATTCGCATATCAGTGAATGGAAAAGACAATGGGGGCACATTTATTAAGACCGGCATCTTAGACGCTGGTCTTAATAAAGGACTTGCACTGGCGGAGGATCCGCCGAAGTTATGAAGAGACGCAGGCTTCTCCATAACCTAGGCGCATTCAGTGCCAGTTCTAAATGTAACAGACGATAATCCCAGCAGACGTACTTGCTCATAAGGGTATACTTTATTCCAAACACAACGGTTTACAGAATGCATTTCGGCTTGTCCAGCCTTCCTCAACTGCACAATGTGAACTGACACTTTCTCACATTTTATAGGCATAGATCACAATCACCTGGTTATGACATCATCAATCAATTAGGAACATAGGAAATGATATCACTATATAGTGGCAGAGAAAACCTCACATCCTGATTCATGTCTTCCAGACTAAGTTCGTTGCACTGCAGTCTGCAACAAAATAATAATAAATAAGTATGCAAAATCTACATAAAAATTAAAAGCACATGACCTCATAACCTCTGTTTAACCCTTTTGGGTGTAACTTATCCAAGGTGTGGATCCAAAAGGCCTCCCTACGTAGTAACAGTCTCTTCAAATCGCCTCCCCTCCTTGGTTGACACACCTGCTCTATGACCTGATATTTCAATTGTGCGATTGATTGGTTATGGTTGTGGAAGTGAGAGGGAATTGGTAACAGAAAATTTTGTTTGCGTACTGTAGATTTGTGCTTACATATACCATCTTTCACCATTTGAATTGTCTCCCCCACTTACAGCAGACCGCACAGGCACTTAATGAGGTAAATTACATTTTTTGTGTCACAAGTATAATTGCCTTTTGGCTGACCAAAGTTCTCTGAATCCGTCCCACTTTCTTTTCTGATGACCTGAACTATTGTGCGGACTTTGAGAAAATTATTAATAAGTGCTCACTGGATTTGATCCTACTGACTGTGGATAAATTACAAAAAACAATTGTGGATTTAAAAGAGAAGATCGCAACCACAGAGCAACAATTACAGGACTCTCTGAGCTCTGAAGAGTTCACTAAATTAAAGAACACTGTTGAGAATTACATCGAGACCTACCGTAAGGAGACCCAAGAGAAGAAGAGATCTAAGTTCCTACGGGATGACGAAGACTACCTGTTAAATCGAGTGTATCGAAAATTTGTCCTCTTCCCTGCAAATTTTAGACCTCGCATGAGCGGGGCAAAGTTGCAGATACAGACTTCTGTTGCACCGCCATCTGTGCCTGAAATACACCTGATTTAGTAAATGACCCCAATACACATACATCCTATCCCTTGATAGCGAGGCTCTATTCTTGAGATGAGAGGTGGGAACCACACTTATCAGATATTTATGGCTTATCTATATGCCATAAACGTCCACATTGGTCAAGCCCTTTCATCTATGGTATGACCAAGTACTCATACATTATTGTGAGGCTCCTCTGCAACCCCTTTAATATAGTATGGCCGAGTGCTCAGCCCTTATTGTGTGGAGCCTTTGCAAACCCTTTAGTATGGTATGACCAAGTACTCAACTTTTATTTGGTGGCTCCTTTGTTTTAGGGATGGGTTTGGCTTAGAAACTCAGTAAATTACGGTAAACTCTGTTATCATTTACATTTGGAAGAAGTAATTGCTTAGAATCATACATTTTGGTTTCCACTTAAATTACTATACATTGCAGGTTTGTATAGACAGGGCTCCAACAAGGTTTCATTTGTGTGCACCATGCTGTCTTTTGTAATCATTTTACAATATGTCGCCCCAATTTTGTAGTAAGTAAAAACAGGAAGCTAAACAAATAGATAATCTATGTCAGAAGATGGTTCTAACAATATCATTAAACTCTATAGTACTTGATCAAACATCTTTATTAACAGTATTTAGAAACCGTAACCAGAAATGTGTCCAAAACACAGAGGTAGATGGTGCACACGAGTCTATTATAGTTTTTGTCTGTGGTTCCATAGTTGGTTTCGGCTTTCAAATGCTGATGCAAAATGCTGACCAGGATATCATCACCTTTAAGAGGCCTCATACAGAGTAAAGGTTTGTTATGTGTTCCAAGATGATGACAACCTGATTCATGTATTTTCCAACTTCTAATTTCATGACAGTGGAGTGCTACAGGCTCCAGAAAATCCCTCACCGGTGTATGAATCAGAATCAACAAGTAATTATGAGCCATGGATGGGAATGCGTAGTACAATATATTAGTTTTTTTTCAAAGTAGTGGTGTATCCCATTGTCTGCAGGGTCCAAGTGAGGTTCCACATTAATCTCATCAGTCTATAGAACATTTTCCCAGAGGCATTGTGGAACATCCAGGTGGCCCTGGGCAATCTTGAGATAGGCCAAAAAGATATTTTGTTTTTAACAGCTGCTCCCTTCTTTCTTCCACTATATGCTTGGGAGAAAAAGAACTCTGCACACCATCTCCACAAATCTCATCCCAACTGTGGAGCATGGTGCAGGGTGCACCATGGTTGGGGCTGCTTTGCTTTTTGAGGCCCTGGACACCTTGCGATGACTGAGGCGACACTGAACTCTGAGGTGTATGAAAACATTTTTCAGGAGAATATAAGGGCAGCCATCAATGACCTAAAGCTGAAGAGATGTTGGGTGATGCAACAAAATAATGACGCAAATAAATTATTCAAAGAATGCTTGAAAAAGATTTGCGTCTTGACCATAACATCTTCAAATGACCTGAAGACAGCTGTGCATGAAAGAAATATTTCTGAAACACATTTGCAAGGAGGAATGGACCAAGATTCCTCCTTGAAGCTGTAAGAATCTTTGCAGCTCCTGGAAACATTTAGTGGAGGGGACTTCTGTTAAATCAAGTATTACAGGTTATTAATTTCAAGAGTTCACCTACTTTTTTCCCAGTGGGGGTGAGAAGAGGTTTAGAGAGCAACGTGTTCTGGTGACTGCATTGGGGCAAGGTTGTCAACACTCAGTGACTGTATTTGGGTTGTGGGCCATTAGTGCTGCCTGCACTTAGCTCCTGCATGTCAGCTGGGTGATTTGGCATTGTTGATTTGACTAGTTAGGGTGCACTGAGACAGGTACACAGCACAACCATGTGTCTGGTAAAAATATGAGAATAGAATAAATGTAGAAATATTTATTGTTACAAAATCAAAGAAAGACACACCAAGTAAAAAAAAACACACAGAAAACTGAAAGTCTTCTGAGATCACACATAAAATATCTCAATGGTATAATAACCAGACTAGTTAAACATCAAATAGTAGACAAATAATAAAGTCAATAAAGTCCAGGGATCAATAAAGTCCACTCAGCATACCAGGTAAAGCAACATATTAATGATATGCTGAAAAAATAACATGAAATACAATGCAAAAATCTACCATAGCACACATGAATACATAAAAAGACACAAAAAGTGAGAGATAGTGACAAACAAAATAGCAAACAGAAAAAGAACTGACTGAATGCTTATCCTAGGTGTGTTGTAAACTCTTGGGAAGCCCCTACACATAAAGCAACTTGACTGCTTATGGCATATCACAGGAGGGATCACATCATTACAATCTACTGTAGAGGAGTGTAGAGAGGCCCCACCCCCTCACCATCCTAGGTAGTTCTACAAGTGGAGGCAACTAGTTCTGCTCACATTCTAGGACAGGTTGCTGGTGTAGTACCTGGGGGTATACTATGTTATCTGCAGTTGTGTTTTATATGCAATGTGAATGTAATGTAATGCACCTTGTTCACCAGCAGATTTGGTATGGTTGGCAATGTTTGCTAACAGGAATGCAACTTACCATTCCATTCCTCCCCTCTTGGTAGGAGTGGGCTGGTCCGACTTCCTGCCAAGGAGGTGGTTGAGATAGGGTGAGTCAGTCTAAGAATGTAGAGTGAGGAGTGAGGGAGAATGCGATCCATCTTCAGCTCCTCCAGGCCATGTGGACTACAGGTAGCTCACCTGGGAGGACGTAATGGTACCAGGGAGACTGCAGGATCCTAGACCACAAAGGAAATGCAAGCTACAGCGTATTAGAGTCAGCAGAATCAAGACTCTGCTGCAAAGTGGAGGGAAATATGTTAAGACACCATCACACGGGTTCAGGGTAGGCATAGCTAGAAGTCTGATTCATTCAGTGGACACCTACAGACACAAGTGCCAGAGTAAAGCCGTAGGAAAGTGAATCCAGAGATTCAGCATCATTTAGCAAGTTTCTGAGTGCCATCTTTGCTACATTGCCAGCGACCATACCCCATCATCTAGGGGGAGAGAAAGTGAACCTCTTACAAACTGCTAATGAATGTGCTGCTAATTGTTTTTGTACTCAGTAAAGGAAGATGTTATTTGTTTAATCATCTCTGCTTAGTTCCTTTCATCATCACTTTTTTCACTGCACCAAACCCCAAGGGGCGAATGCCTGACGTAGCACACAGTGACACTATTTCACTACATCAAGGCCACTATCACTCCCATCCTCTACAACAGCTCTTCAGGGGCTCATAATAAATTTGGAGCTTTTTAGCCCAAGGCCCATTTTTAAGATTAAGACCAGTTCCACCCTGCATAGTTTGTATATATTATATTTAGAGATGAGCGAAGCATTCAAAAATTTCATTTTGCTGACTTTCCGAATTTTACCCAAAAATTTGCTTTGTGGCAATTGCACCACTTCCCATCATTGTACCCCTCAGATGCCGCATTAGTAGCTGATCGCAAAATCTGAATGTAATAATACTTGTGTAAATAATAAATTACATCATACTTACCTCATCCATGTTTTGCTTCAGGACATTAGGTGAGATTTTATTGAGAAAGACAATTACTGATCTAGGAAAGCCTAGTGAACAAACATCATTTAGATTTATTTAAAAAAATTAAAAATCTTACAACTGACCATAGACTTGCATTATGGTATGCCACATAATGTGTTTGTTACAAATCAGAAATTTACTGCTCGTAAAATTCATTTTTTTTCAATGTTCCATTTTTGTTGTTCCCTCCTAATTGCTTCTAATTGAATAATCCATCATCTACATAAAATCCTCTACTCTTTCATTTTTTTGTGTCTCACTCAAAAAAAAAGAAGGAAGGAAATTAAGAAGTGGTGTGCTCGCTGTGTTTCCTGTGTAATATCACAAGTAAACTATGACAATAAAGTTGAAAAACACATTCATTAGAGATCTCTATCTGATGGTGTGACCAGATAACATCTTTGTTCATCTTTTCACCCTTGGTTTCTTTATAGACTAGCAGAAGGACCCAGCTTTGCACGGGTATATTTAATCTATTTCACTTAATGTGTGTGTCGACAGTATCCCCCATAACAGTGAACTCCACAGCCCCCCCACCCCTTAACACTGACCCCCCCCCACAGTGCCCAGCCTTCTTAAAATGGGACCTCCACAGCAGCCCATACCCTTAACTTTGACATTCACAGCAGCCTGCCCCTTTAACAGTGAGTTTCACAGCACCCCCCTTCCTTGACAGTGACCTCCTAAGGGGACTGCCCCCTTAACAGTGACCTCTACAGCACCCGGCCCCTTAACACTGAACTCCATAGGAGACTGTCCCCTTATCTGTGTCGTCCACTGTTCCCTGCCATCTTAACAGAGACCTCCACAACACCCATCCCTTTAACAGCGACCTCACAGACCCTGCTGTCTTAACAGTGATCTCTACAGCAGCTGCTCCTTTAATAGTGGCCCCTGCCCCTTAACAGTGAACTCCACAGTGCCAGCCCCTTTAACAGTGACCTCCACAGCGGCCTTCCCCCTTAATAGTGACCTCCACAGTGAACACCTCTTTAACAGTGACCTCCACAGTGCCCGCCCCTTCAATAGTGGCCCCTGCAACCTTAACAGTGAACTCCACAGTGCCCGCCCTTTTAACAGTGACCTCCATAGTGGCCTGCCCCTTTAATAATGGCCCCTGCCCCATTAGCAGTGACCTCCACAGCAGCTGCCCCTTTAATAGTGGCCCCTGCCAACTTAACAGTGTCCTCCACAGCGCCCTGCCAATTTAATAGTGGCCCCTTCCCCCTTAACAGTGACCTCCACAGTGCCTGCCCCTTTAACAGTGACCTCTACAGCGCCTGCCCCTTTAACAGTGACCTCCACAGTGCCTGCCCCTTTAACAGTGACCTCCACAGTGCCCGCCCCTAAACAGTGACCTCCACAGTGAACACCCCTTTAACAGTGAACTCCACAGTGCCTGCCCCTTTAACAGTGACCTCCACAGTGCCTGACCCTTTAACAGTGACCTCCACAGCGGTCTGCCCCCTTAATAGTGGCTTCTGCCCCATTAACAGTGGCCTCCACAGCAGCTGCCCCTTTAATTGTGGCCCTGCCTCCTTAACAGTAAACTCCACAGTGCTCACCCCTATAACAGCGAGCTCCACAGTGGTCTGACCCTTTAATAGTGGCTTCTGCCCCATTAACAGAGGCCTCCACAGCAGATGCCCCTTTAATTGTGGCCCCTGCCAATTTAACAGTGACCTCCAGAGCGCCCTGCCCCTTTACAGGCTAGAGCTACATGTGTCGTGCGACATTTTGTAGTACCAATGTCACGCAACAATTTTTATAATGATAGGCTATGGTGTCGCACTGCGACATGCTGCGACTGCGACATGACCGTTGCAAAAAATCCATCCTAGTTGGATGTATGTAGAAGTGTAGTTGTGCCCTATGTGTCGTGCAGCCCTAGCCTAAATCTGACCTAAAGCAGTGAAAAAAAAGACAGTTCTGGTTACTCACGGTCGTCCCTGGGCAGGCTTGCATAAGTGATGAGGAGAACGGCACAACGATTCTCTGGGGCACGCTCTGATAAGGGACACAGGCCAGATGGTTTTTCGAGGTGCCCATGGTGGTCTGTATTAATGTGCCTATGGCAAGGTCACTGATTGTCGTGACGCCAGTACCTTTTGTGGTGGTACAATCATTTATAGTAGTAGTAATTGAAGAATTGGAAACTGAGACAGCAGTGAAATCCAACTTATGGCTTACATCTTGCGGCACACAGGACTTGACGGCAAGCCCATCCGCTCACGGACTTGATCATAAATGGAGCCCTTTTGACATCCTGGTATAGGGACAGGTACGGCAGCCAATTATGTTACCGTGGATGCGGCTACAGGCTCATAAGTAGTCTCTCATAAAGTTAGCCTCTGGAGACGCTGGTTACAGTCTTGTTTAGGAGATGCACCATGCGCAGGCCTAACCCTGGTCCTGGATCTCCTTCTGCGGGGCTTTGGACGCACCACTGGCACTTGCGGCAGAAAAGCAGGTTGCTAGGCGACGTTTGTGCTGGTTAATCCGGTCGAATATTGGTATTGGGTGGGACCAGCATGTGGTTTAGGCTGTTGGTCAGCCACACTGGGAGCATTGGGTACTTCTCCAGCTCTCTTTCTTCTTTCTTCATAAGGCCGCTCCTTGCTTGGCTTTTGGGCCCTGGAAGGCTCGGCTGTTCTCAGAGGTGGCCCAGGAGTATAATACCACCCATACTTAGAGGCATATTGGGCCGCGCAATGCTTCCACATGACGTCAGGGCGAATTTGGGGTCATTGTGGGCTATTATCACCCTCCGCAAACATTGTAGTAGCTTTCCCATTTGTTTTAGAATGTAGGCCTCCATTGAGCTGAGGAGCGGGGGGAGGGATGGGGGGGGTCAGCCATCTTGTCTAGCGCGGGCTCCTTGGCAGACACTCCTTCACAAAACACCTCCTCCTCTTCAACCACGCTGGTGTAGACCACACTTTCTGGCCCGCCTCCTAGGTACTCCAGTATAGGGGAGGCGGCCCACATGTTGTAATCCATACAAATGAAGTTGTGGCGCATCAGAAATTATTTTCCCACTCTTTAACACAGTGGCGCCAATATTTTCCCACCAAGCTGCTTAGTGATGGCGCAGCAAACAAGTCCTTAAGGCAGCCATTTTAAGTGCAAAACAGTCCATTCAAATAAAGCAAGCAATGATACAAACAGTTTTGGCAATGCGGTTTTGTAGCAGTGAATAAGTGCAGCATACACCGTCACTTTTTAAGTTTGGCAAACAGTTCTTTAGCACAATATAACAGCTCAAACAGTTTGGGACTGTAATAAGTTCAAATATGGCACAGGGGTCTTCAATCCTGTTCACACAGTTCATTAAAGACACGGAGGAATGATTCCTGTCCTGAATTAGGCGCAGAGGAATACATCCTGTTTGTGATGCCAAAATTCGTTATGCACTATGCCAGAACTGACAGGGGAATTGTATGTGAGGTCACGGTGTGGATAACGGTAGTCCGAGGGAAAAGACAGTTCTGGTTACTCACGGTTATGTCGTCCCTGGGCAGGCTTGTTTAAGTGATGAGGAGAACCGCACAAGGCAGCCAGCCAGCCAGCAAACACAGTTCAACTGAGTGAAGTCTGTGTCACACAGTGGTGCGCAGGGAAAGGGAAGTGATAAGGGAACTTTTTCCTGTGCTCAGAGCTCCATCAGAGCTGGTGCCTGATGTCCTCTGCTCACCGCGCCTGCGCCGAATACAGAGCGGCCGTGCAGGCGCGGGATTTCACAAGGAGACAGTGCCGGAGGATCGCTGCCCGGCACTGTCACTCAAAGTAAGAAGGGGCGTGCCAGCAGGTTGCCGCACGGAGCTTCTAGGAGCAGGGCAACGCCCCCCCTGCTCCTAGAGGCTAATTTACATATTATAAAAGAAAGTTTTTTAGCCTGAATATAAATCGGATTTTTATAAAAAAGACATTATCAAGCTGCTCTGACATTAGCACATAGCTAATGTCAGACAGCTTATAATGTCAAAACGTGATGACAGAAACCCTTTAAGAGGACCTAAGAATACAGAAGCAAAGATCTAAGTGATTGATATGTGCAACAATTACAGTTTTTCTTGCTCCAGTCCAGGTGATTTGGGCCCACTTTTGTTTATTTTAAATAGACTTTTGGTTGGTGTCTGCCGCATATTTTTACTCAATGAAAATGTGCAGTGGGTAGGTACCAACTACGAGTCTTTTTAAAACATGTTTTTTCCATATAGTGTCAAACAACTAAATCGGTATTGCTCAAGGTAAAGGATTGGTTTTGGAATGATATGGCTGGTATATTGTTTTCAAACCTTGGTGTGTCTGCTAGATAAAGTCTTATAATTTGAGAAAGCTAAACCCCCCAGGAAAAAAAAATTATCTACGGCCCTGGCTCCTGGTAACAGTTAAATCCAAGTATAAAACAGTCTCTAGTACATCCAGATATGAAATGCAGTCTCTCATTCATACGAGGGTAGGGAAATGTAAGTCCTCAGGATTAACAGGCTCTTTGTCTTTTATATGTGAAAGCTACTGCTCCAGACTAGGCTTTTAAAGTATATAAAGTCTTAGGCTGGTAATAACTCTCGCCTCATTCTAACCTTGATTAAAGGTGGTTTTCAGAGTCCTTGAGCCTCTATTTCCAGTGCTTTTCTGACAGTTGGCCTGACTGTCCTCAGGATTTAAACTGGAGGTGTGGATGCCGGAAGCTGTGTCCTACACCTAATTGCAAAGGTGCCTGGGAAGCATTTGAGTATGGCCATTATGCTATCCTTTGACCTAAATACTTGTAAATATATATTAATCCCCTTAAAACTTGCTGTTTGCAGCTTTGTCACTGGTCACCCCCGAGGGGCAAGCTATAGAAGTAGATTTCTCACCTCTAGGCTGAATCTTATAGGCTTTAACCCTGGACTGTAGAGCCATCAGGGAGAGAGCAGAGCGGCAGGAGGCCTCCCTCCACCTAGCAGCTACATGACTGCACACTGACTAAACTTCTCTTCTCTACTCTAGACTGCCTTACTAGGCCTGAGCTAAGCTATTTATACACTGTCACACTGCCCCCATCTAGTGGTGAAACTAGTGTGGTGCAATTCTAAGGGTCCTTTCACACTTGCGTTCTGAGGATCCGGCAGGCACTTCCGTCCCACCGGATCCGTCAGAACGCAAGTCGCCTGAAGCATTAGAAGACTGATCAGGATCCTGATCAGTCTTCGAAATGCTTTCAGGTTACTATGGCAGCCAGGACGCTATTAAAGTCCTGGTTGCCATAGTAGTAGTGGGGAGCGGGGGAGCGGTATACTTACAGTCCGTGCGGCTCCCGGGGCGCTCCAGAATGACATCAGAGCGCCCCATGCGCATGGATCACGTGATCCATGCGATCACGTGATCCATGAGTGTAGGGCGCCCTGACGTCACTCTGGAGCGCTCCGGGAGCCGCCCGGATGGTAAGTGTACTGCTCCCCCGCTCCCCACTACATTTTACCATGGCAACCAGGACTTTAGCTTCCTGGCTGCCATGGTAACCATTGAGAAAAAGCTAAACGTCGGACCCGGCGATGCGCTGAAACGACGTTTAGCTTAAGGCTGGATCCGGATTAATGCCTTTCAATGGGCAATAATTCCGGATCCGGCCTTGCGGCAAGTGTTCCGGATTTTTGGACGGAACAAAAAGCGCAGCATGCTGCGGTATTTGCTGCGTCCAAAAAATGTTCTGGTCCTGAACTGAAGACATCCTGATGCATCCTGAACGGATTTCTTCCCATTCAGAATGCATGGGGATGATCCTGATCAGGATTTTTCCGGCATAGAGCGCCGAGGACTCTATGCCGGAAAACAAAAACGCCAGTGTGAAAGGACCCTAATTGGCCTAAATGAAAGGATCTTACACAGAATCACTTAGTGACATGGGAGAATATGACATGAGATGAAGTATGACATTCAGACATAATACATGGCAATAAAACATAATAAAACAAGTTTGCTGTGCCCACAATCATGAATGGTACACTGCATGGGCCAGTCCTGCTTGCTACCAGAAGGAGGTGGGGGCAGTTCTAGTTTTTTCTGATTCAGACTCCATGTTGGAGCTACCAGGATTCTAACCTATTCCTTGGCTGAAGATAAGTCCAACTAAAAAGTGAAGTGCAGCATAAAGAAGAAGCCAAGTTATCCAGTCAGCTTGTCAGTACAGCAGAGTAAGAGAAGGATATAGCAGAGTTGAGTTTGCCTGCCAGTTTAATACTAAAGCCTGCTAGAACCAAGACAAAGCCTGAAACTGTTTGGAGAAACGATTATTCAAGTAAAGCTGCAATTGAACTTCGTCTCAAGGTCTGGACTCAAGTTATTTCTTCAAATCCCTCAATTATTCCCCCATTTATTGCTTCAGAGCCAAAGCCTGGGGTGCAGCCGAATCCAGGTAGGAGCACCGTGACACACATAAAAAGACATTTTAGGCCGCAACATACCACTTGGCATTTCCTACACCTCGGATGCGACATAAAGGGCCCTGGGGCGTGGCCGCCCATTGCACAAGTGTGAAAGTAGCCTTAAAAGGGTGCTCAGGATAGACCATCAATATCTGATTGGTGGAGGTTTGACACTCCTGACAATCAGCTGTTATCTTGTAGCACCAGCACCAGAAGTACTGTATCTGTAGGTCTTCCACTGTCATAGTTTCATATAATTAGGTCCCCATTAGAGGTGAGGAAATTTATTTATTTAACCAACCAGAGTTTCACGTCTGTGACGGGGTGTCCCCAAAGCTGAGGAGGCTCCCCCCTGCCGCTTGGTTGACAGGGCCAGAAATCTCAGCTGGCCCTGACAATTTTGTGTCTGTGGCATCGCCTTGAATAGCAACGCAAGCTCAGAGGCTCTGCATCATCTACGGGAGCAGTCACTGTGCATGCGCTGCTACACTGCATCTGAAGCGGAAACAGAGTTTCTGCGCTAACTGCTACTTGGAGCAGCAGCGAAGATGTGATTGTCATGGCCAGCCAAGCTGTCCAGCCCTGTCAATCAAGTTTCAGGGGAATCATCATCAGCTTCTGGGACATCCCTTTGCAGATGAAGAATTGTGGTTGATAAGACTAATACATTTTTACTCACCGATTCACTCATCACTACTCTCTGTAGCTCTATGGCTTGGTAAGACCCCTACCCACAGTACTAAACTTTTCCAAGCCACATTTCCAATATACTATTTTAAGTCTAAAATTCTGTTCACCTTAATTTCTTCGCAATTCTGACACAGAGCTTCAAATTCAGTTTCCCTTCACCCGGCCATACAGTAAAATTTTAAATTCTACCAATACAATACTACCAACTGCCTCCACTGGGGAGATCTCACGGCTGGATTTATGTCGCTAGTATTGATCTCAATGGAGCTGTATAAAGAACTATTCAGTGAGCTTTCCTTACGGAAGGCTGCACTCTGCTATCACTTTCTGAAAAGTCCATTGCTCCAGTTTCCTAATTAGTGTTGATCGCGAATATTCTAATTGTGAATTGTTATCGCGAATATCGGCACTTCGAGAATTCGCGAAAATCTAGAATATAGTGCTATATATTTGCAATAGCGAATATTCGAGTTTTTTTTTCATCAGTACTATGCTTCTTGCTTGTGGGCCAATGAGAAGGCTGCAATATCTTTGTCAGAGCTTAGCAACATCCCTAGCAAGCAACCAACAGGATAGTTGCCTACCCTTACTATATAGGAAACTCCCCAATAGCCATTTTCTGCTGTTTTTTGCAGTTCTGAGAGAGAGAGAGAGAGAGAGAGAGAGAGCAGTGTCATTGCTGTTCTCTGTGATTTACTTGGTCACAAAACGCATTTTTTTTCATGTAGCGGGCACAATGACGGAGAATGGCGATCATGCAGTCCCCGTCATTGAACCCCTCTGATGTAGCGTTCATTGCTGATCGTGGAATCTGAGATTAACATTGAGGGCTTTCAGGGGTAAATCTGGTAAAAAATACTCACATTATCCATTTGATTGCCTAGAGCAGGGATGGCCAACCTGCGGCTCTCCTGCTGTTGTAAAACTACAACTCCCAGCTCCTGATTGCTGAAAGCAGTCTGGGCATGCTGGGAGTTGTAGTTTTGCAACAGCTGGAGAGCCTCAGGTTGGCCATACCTGGCATAGAGGCCACTGCGGCCATCTTGATTGAAGACACCACAAGAAATCTTGCACGATGACTTGATGACATCATCAAGATGGCTGCAGCGTCGTCTTTGTGTGCAAATGGATGAGATGAGTATGTATTTTTTTCCCTGTCATTTCAGGAAAATCTATTTGTTACCACGCAGCTCGGGAAATGTAGCTTCATGGCAAATCAAATTTTTTCTGAAATTCGGATCAAAGTCAATTCATTTCAACATGTCAAACGTCACCACCCATGGGATTTTGTGTGAGATCTTCAATCTAGATGGTGCGGCCAGCTCAGTAGCGTACAAATGGATGAGGCAAGTATGACTTTTTATTTTATTTTTTACACCATTTCAGCGAAAATTGATTCGCTACCATGAAGCATGAGGAAATTTGGCTTGGTGGGAAAACGAATTTTCCCTGAACGCTAGTGGTTATTTTCCACCTGGAAATAAGTTCTGCTTCTACGAATCTGTTCTCTTGGGTGATATGAAGTAGTCACCACACGAAACCTTGGCGCTCAGTCTGGCCGATCCAGGTCTCTCTAGAGGTGGGTGCTGAAGGGTGAAAATGATGTCGGCATCCACAACAGTATAAAAAATCCAGATGTAGTTGAGGAGAATGGTGAAGACTTTGATAACTGCATCCACATCCAGCCCTGTGACCACCCAGTGCTACATTATAAAACGGCGCCGAACACTGAGCCTGCAGTCTGCTAATGGGTGTGTGCAGACAGCTGTGATGTCAAGCCAATTCCATAGGTAATGGGATTGATCCACGAATGACTCTGCATATAATTTCCATGTAATCATTTTACGGATGTATGTGCACCTACTGCAGGCTGGGGAAAACATTGCAGCTGTAATTTGGGAATACACAAGACTTACCTGATCTGGTTTTCTCGTTTTTGAGAGCTGATAATAAAGCATAGAGCAGCAGGTGACGCCATAACAAGATATGAATATGTCGACATATAGATGCAGGAGCATTTCTAGTGAAAGTATCTTGTGTAATGTAGTAGAGAAATTATTATTTAAAGGAGTTGGCCTATCTCACACATTGGTGGCATATTTCTAGGATATGCCACCAATGTCTGACAGCTGCGGGTCCCAACTCTGGGATAAACACCTGTCTCTAGAATAGAGCCCACGAAGTGAAGGAGAGCGGACCGCGCATGTGAGTCCACCCTCCATTCTTTCTATGGGAGTGCCGAAAATAGATGAGCGGTGCCATAGAAATGAATGTGAAGCACAGTGCGCAAGTGTGGCCAGTGTTCTATTCACTTCTACTAGGGGCTGACGGAAATAGCAGAGTCATCGCTTGGCTATTTCCCGCAGTCTTATAGAATTTAACGGAGAATGGCCATACATGCGTGGTTCACTTTATTCACTTTGCGGGCTCCGTTCTAGAGATTGGTGGGGGTCCCAGAGGTGGAACCTACATCTATTAGACATTGGTGGCATATACTAGCGATATGCCACCAATGTGTGAGATGATACAACCCCTCTAAAGTGGTTTTCCGGGATTTTACTACTGAGGACCTATCCTCAGCTGATCAGCTGTTTGAGAAAGTACCGATGTATCTGTGAGCTCCGCAGCCTTCTATGTGCTTACCAAGCACAGCACCGTACATTGTATAGCGGTTGTACTTGGTGTCTCTCTCAGCCCCATTCACTTGTATGGGGCTTGACACGATACCAAGCACAGCCTCTATACAATGTATGGCACTGTGCTTGGTGGGCAAGGAGAATGTGCTCACAGATATGCCGATTCCTTCTCAAACAACTGATTTGCAGAGGTCCTGGGTGTCAGACCCCCATCAATCAGATACTGATGACTAGTGATGAGCGAAGTATTGTAAAATTCTATTCGGCTACTTCGACAAATTTTACAAAAAAATTTGCATTTCTTTGTAAGTAGTGGGTGCAATAGCAGAGAGGTGATTGCGCCACTTTGTGTCATTGTGCAACGCCCTAGGGGGCCCACATCTGGGAAATCCCTTACCCCGTAAGAGATTTTTAACGATATATGTCCCTCTGTTAGAGCAAGTTGTCGTGACGCCAGTTGCATTTCAGTAACGAGGACATGGAGTCCCCTTTAAGTATAGTGGTGTTAGTACCCAGGTGTAGGATTGCCAGAGTGGCGTAAGGGTTGCCTAGAGTGTCCCTTATGTGTGGCTTTTGCACTTGTCACGGTGCTCCTACCTTGATATACTTGGATCCCAGACGTGGTCAGACGAAGCAGTGCAAAATGGGTAGATAACTTGGATGATGAAGGAATAATTGAGTCCAGACTTGTATTAAAGTTGAACACAGCTTTACTTGGCATAAACTTTCATCAAGGAATAATCTTTCAACCTGATCTTTGTCATCAGCAGGTATTGGCTTAACTTCTGGAAGGCAAACACTTCTGCAATAATCTCAGCTCTGCTATGCTGTAGCTTTCTTAGGTCTGTTATGCTGGCCGAGTTAAATGGGAACCTTTTCCTCTTCTGCTGGAACTTAGCTGTCTGTAGTCTGTCTCTTACTTTAGTCCTAGGAATTTTTCTTCCTGGCTTCAAGCTCACTTAGCTTGGCTGTAGGCAATGCAAGTTCAGGAGGGGACAAGCAACCATGTAGAACTCGCAGGCAGGGCCTGCGAGCCCAGCAGAAAAGGCAGTGCTCTGCTGGCCGACACACAACCTTCCCCTAGAAAGGGATAGGCTAGTCTGACCCACTCTAACTAAAACTCCTTCCTCTCTAGAGAGGACTGGAATGGAAGGAAGACTCCATCCCACAGAAACTCTGCACAGATTGCCACCATCTGCTGGTGAACCAGGCACATTACATGTTAACCGTGATTTACAAAGAAATACATATATACACTATGCAAAACATAGCAATAAGTATATATGATGACACAAGATGCACCAAAAAGATAGTGGGGGTCCAAAATAGGCGTTAATGCCACTCTGGGGTATTACAAGAACCCCTTAGATGCCACGTTCATAGCTGTATGAACGCGCAGTAATAAAACAGTAATAACACAGTGTAAAATAAACAAAAAACAAATGAAATCATACTTACCTTATCACGACGAGTCAGCCGCGGCCATCTTGAATAAAAATCTATTGCGAAATCTCACATGGCCCGTGATGACGGGATTTTGTTCGAGATCTTCATTCAAGATGGCGGTGGCTGGCTCCTCATGATCAAATGGCTGAGGTATGATTTTTTTTTGTTTTCCACGAAGCACGAGGAAATTCTGGCAATTTTCCTGAAATTCGGATCGGATTTGTGGACTTCGATTTGCTCAACACGACTGATGATCTATCCTGAGGATAGGTCATCAGTAGTGAAATCCCGGAATACCCCTTTAATCCTGGGACAATCCCTTTTCAAGTATAAAATGGTTGTTATAATTTAACATTCTGTGTTAATGACACTACGTACTCAAGTTTTATATACGATGACAGTCATACAGCCATTATGCTGATTTCTCTTAAAGATAACTTTTTCTTTTTTCATCCTACAGCCACTCCTACAACGCCCACAGTGCAGAACGTCCTGATCAACCTGTCACTGATCAGATCCAAAAATATTCTCATCCCAACTAACATGGTTTCATCACAGAACGCAACGAATGAATCCAACTCATTAAAGCGTAAGAATTAAGATGAGTACTGCAGGATACAGCAGAAAGAGGAAGACAAGTTTTATGTTTTTGTTTTTTTAAAGAGCATCTGTCAGCAGATTTGTACCTATGAAACTGACATTAAATTGAAGTGCATTGAAGTTTTAATACAGTATATGCAAATGAGCCTCTAGGAGCAATGGGGGCATTGGTTTTGCACCTAGAGGCTCTGCTCTCTCTGCAACTGCTGTTCCTTCTCCACTTTTATTGAAAGGCCAAGCAGTAAAAACATCATGCTTGGCCCTGTCCATCAAAGTGGAGAGGGTGCAGCAGTTGCAGAGAGAACAAAGCCACAACTGCAATGCCCCTATTGCCCCTAGAGGCTCATTTGCATGTATTCAAGCTTCATTTTTATCAGCAATGTGGGCAAATAGGAACATGGGACCAACACAGATTCCTTCAGCTGCCAAGCACACATGCAACAGGTCAGCCAGTTTCATGGGTACAAATCTGCTGACAGATGCCCTTTAAATCATAGACTTTTTTTGGATGAGGATGAACTAGAGATGAGCGAAGTTCTCATAAAATTTGATTCGGCTGATTCGCCGAATTTTCTGAAAAAATTTGGTTCGATCCGAATTTATTCATGGCGAATTGCGTTAAAAAACTGCTATTTCCTGGCTGCAGAGAGCCTTTATAGTGGTGTAAAACACTGTGCCTTGCAGTAACATGTATAGGGAGTCTGCTGTGGTGGTGAATCAATACTGTCAGTATGACATGTAGATGACAGGCATTGCTCTTGGAATCACTGCACATTTCACATTTTTGGGCAGGTACGGGGACAAAACTGACCAAATAACTCAAGTATCAACTCAGCCTTACAGGTCGAAGTTAGCGCCAGGCATAAAGAACCGTGCAGAGGCCCAAGATCCTACTATAGCGTGAAAGAGAGCATTCCTTTTACACCAATTCACTGATTCCACATAGATTTCTACAGAACCTGTTCTTTTAAACGCTTATACAAGTAGAGTCCCCCCGACAGAGTGGAGTGGGTGTAAGCAGTAAGTTTGTGTTGACGTCAGGGATTATTTTGCCCTTCCTCTGAGCCGTCAATAACTGCCAAAAATGGATCGGTCAGCATTTGGTCAGTAATCCATCAGTATTGCCAAAACAGAGATGACACGTGATTGGAATATTTGCATGTCTTGTGTGTTTTGTACCCACTCCTGCTTTTGTCTACCAAATCATAAGCCAATTCTGATGCAAAAAAGGACCAGGTCATGCAGGCCTTACAGCTGTTACATAGACAGGATTCGTTGTGTGTCTCATTTTTCCTTTCCTCTGACAGATCAGAAGAAGGGTCAAATAAAAGATGATGTCATCTAGGCCAAAAGGCAAAATAGTGGTCCAGTCATGGGGTGGGGAGGGTGGGAACAGCATGAGAAGTCCACAGAGTGGCCCTATGACATAGTGGTGAGGTGGAAGCAGCATGAGGAGACCACAGAGTGGCCCAATGACAGAGTGTGGAGGTGGCAGCAGCAGCATCAGGAGGCCACAGAGTGTTACAATGAGAGAGTGCGGAGGTGGCGGCAGCAGCAACAGGAGGGGGCCACAGAGTGGCACAATGACAGTGTGGAGGTGGCAGCAGCATAAGGAGTCCACAGAGTGGCACAATGACAGAATGTGGAGGTGGCAGCAGCATCAGCAGGAGGCCACAGGGTGGTACAATGACAGAGTGTGGAGGTGGCAGCAGCAGCATCAGGAGGTGGCCACAGGGTGGCACAATGACAGTGTGAAGGTGGCAGCAGCATCAGGAGGAGGACGCAGCAGCATCAGGAGGAGGCCACAGGGTGACACAATGACAGTGTGGAGGTCTCAGCAGCACCATCAGGAAGCCACAAAGTGGTACAATGACAGAATGTGGAGGTGACGGCAGCATCTGGAGGAGGCAACAGGGTGGCACAATTACAGTATGTAGGTGGCAGCAGCATCAGGAGGCCACAAAGCGGCACAATCACAGAGCGGGGAGGTTGCAGCAGCAGCAGCATCAGGAGGAGGCAACAGGGTGGCACAATGACAGTGTGGAGGTGTAAGCAGCATCAGGAGGCCACAAAGTGGCACAATGACAGAGTGTAGAGGTGGCAGCAGCATAATCAGGAGGCCACAGAGGGGCACAATCAAAGAGTGTGGGGGTGGAGGCATTAGCACCAGGAGAAGGCCACAGGGTGGCACAATGACAGGGTGGCAATGGCAGCAGCAGCATCAGGAGGCCACAGAGTGGCACAATGACAGAGAGTGCAGGTGGCGGCAGCAGCATCAGGAGGTGGCCACAGGGTGACACAATTACAGTGTGGAGGTGGCAGCAGCAGCATGAGGAGACCACAGAGTGGCACAAGGAAAGAGTGTGGAGGTGGCAGCAGCATCACCAGGAGGCCACAAAATGGCACAATCACAGAGTGTGAAGGTGGCAGCAGCATCAGGAGAAGGCCACAGGGTGACACAATGACAGTGTGGAGGTGACAGTAGCAGGAGCCACAAAGTGGCACAATGACAGAGTGTGGAGGTGGTGGCAGCAGCAGCATCAGGAGGAGGCCACAGGGTGGCACAATGACAGTGTAAAATATTATATGTGAGGGTCTGCAGGTGAGCTGACCCTGTAAAATATTGCCGTATATGCGAGGGCCTTGGCTACTGAGACCGGACTTGGTGGAAGACAGGGTGGTGCTTAACCGACATGAAGCATTACCTGCTGCAATCCAACCAGCCACCTGGTCGCACTGGTCTGACTTCAAGAGTGATGTCCTTTATACGCACGCGTTACACTGCAGATGTGGCACTGGTAATGTCACTGTCAGAAGCGGACACCGTGTATTGAAAAAGTACACTGTATGTCACAGATACATTTTTTAAACGCACACGGTACACCTTAGATGTGGCACTAGTAATGTCACTGTCAGAGGCGGACACCGTCTATTGAAAAAGTACACTGTATGTCACAGATAAATTTTTTCAGCAGCACATGGTACACTTGAGATGTGGCACTGGTAATGTCAGTGTCAGAAGCGGACACCGTCTATGGAAAAAGTAAATTGTATGTCAGATACATTTTTTAACCGCACACGGTACACTGGAGATGTGTCACTGGTAATGTCAGAAGCGGACACCGTCTATTGAAAAAGTACACTGTATGTCACAGATACATTTTTTAAACGCACAAGTTACACTTTAGATGTAGCACTGGTTTTGTCACTGTCAGAAGCAGACACCATCTATTGAAAAAGTAAACTTTATGTCACAGATACATTTTTTAACCGCACACAGTACACTGGAGATTTTGCACTGGTAATGTCACTGTCAGAAGTGGACACCATCTATTGAATAAGTACACTGTATGTCACAGATACATTTTTTGACTGCACATGGTACACTGGAGATGTTTCGGTGGTAATGTCACTGTCAGAAGCGGACACTGTCTATTGAAAAAGTACACTGTCACAGATACATTTTTTAAACGCACACGTTACACTTTAGATGTCGCACTGGTAATGTCACTGTCAGAAGCGGACACCGTCTATTGAAAAATGACACTGCATGTCACAGGAATTTTTTTTAACTGTACACTGGAGATGTTGCTGTGGTAATGTCACTGTCAGAAGCGGACACCGTCTATTGACAAAGTACACTGTATGTCACAGATAAACTTTTTATGCGCACATGTTACACTGCAGATGTGGCACTGGTAATGTCACTGTCAGAAGCGGACACCGTCTATTGAAAAAGTACACTGGATGTCACAGATATTTTTTGGGATGCGCACACTTTACACAGGAGATGTGGCACAGATAATTTAACTGTCCACAGCAGCATATTAGACGCTATTTAGCGCAGGTTGTGCTAAAAATATATATTGTTGCTGCCACACACAATAGTCCTTAAAAGGACTTTTGGGTCTGTAAACTTTTAGCAATTTAGCGAAGGTTGTGCTACAAATATATATTGCTGCTGTCACACACAATAGTTCTTAAAAGGACTTTTGGGTCTCTGAAAAGTTTTTCTACAAAAAATAGTCCAATATCACTCCCTACACTGTCTGTCCCTTCCTATGCACAGCTCTCCCTGACTAAGACTGAGCCGAACACGCGCCATCGGTGCTATATAGCACCTGATGACGCGTTCCGGCCAGCCCATCACTGTAATGCCAGTAACCAACATCGCTACGGCATTACAGTGAGGACAGTACTTATCTGCACGTTTATACCGCCATGTGCCGAGCATAGTGATGCTCGAGCCGAACTGGTGTTCGGCCGAGCATGTTTGCTCAAGACTACTGGTGAGCCCTAGGCACCCCAGTCCAACACTCTGTCCACAGCTGGAAAAGATTTTGCGCAACACACTTTCCCGTCTCCTACAGAGTTATATCTGGTATTTGTATTTGGTATTTTTTTACCGGCAGTTATACTTGCCGGTATATTTTGTCACCTCCCCTGTCTCTAGGCTTACCACCTTTTCTTCAAGCCAAACCCGAACACGGGTGGAACGCATCGGGACCGGAAGTTGCGTTCCACAGACTGGAAGTGGGTCCGGCTGTGGAGCGTAAGCTGTAACTGAGGAACAGGCCAAGCAGACAGGATAACAGAGAGGACGGTAGGGTAAAAGGAAACACAAACAGCTGCCAGGTGAGCAAGTCTGCAGTTCGAATCCTGTGCCCGGGTCTGAGAAAGACTTGTGCCCGGGCACAGGATTACAAACCTGGACTGTCCGGGTCATTCCCGTACAGGTGGCAACCCTACCTGATGGAGGACATGGAGTCTGAAAGCCAGACTGTCCGGCCTAAAACTGGACCCCTGGCCACCCTAGGGGCAGGCTGCTATGGAGGTCACAGTTAAGGGAATGGTCCGCTGAGGAGGTCAGTGTAAAGGGGCAGATTGCTTTAAAGGCCACTGTTAAGGGGAAAGGCCCCGGTGGAGGTCACTGTCAAGGGAGTGGTGTGCTGTGAAACTCACTGTTAAAGGTGAAGGCTGCTGTTAAGGGGGTGGGCTGCTCTGGAGGTCCCATTTTAAGGAACGGGGCACTGTGGTGGTCAGTGTTAAAGGGTGGGAGGCTGTGGAGGTCACTGTTAAGGGGGCGGGGAGGTGTAGATGTCACTGTTATCTTTTAACGACACACACAAACATTAAATAAAATAGATTAAATATACCTGGGCAAAGCCGGGTCCTTCAGCTAGTATTACATTAAAATGGCCTGGACATGCTGGGAGTTGTAGTGCTCTTCTCTTATACCTCCTCCTGTAATGTCGTCTGATATTATATAATAATGGCTCAGGCATGCTGAGAGTTGTAGTCCCATCATCTTATCCTACCTCCTGTTATGTGCTCTTGTTTTTTCTTTTTTTATGCACAAGCAGAGAAGGGGACATTATTAATATTAGGGGGCACTAATAGGGGCATTAGTAATTATGGGGGGGCACTAATGGGGGCATTATTAATTATTGGGGGCTTTAATTAGAGCATTAATATTACTGAGGGGCACTAATGGGGGCACTAATGGGAATTATAATTGGGGGCACCAATGGGGGCACTATTAATTCTGGGGCGCTAATAGGGGTGTTATAATTTTGTAGGCACTAATGGGCCTATTTTTTTATTCTGGAGGACGCTAATGGGGGCATTAATATTACTGGGAGCCAAATTATGACATAGCGACTTAAAACTCCAGATTAAGCCTCACCCCCAAAACCACACCCCCTTTAGGGTGTAGCATAACTTGGCCAGAATTATTTGTTGGGAAAGGTGGCTACTATACCTATAGGAGATGCTGGATTCTAAAGAAGGTTCCTAGTCCAGAAGTTTATATTTTAATAAAATGTTATAGAAATGTCATCTTGACACCAATCACGTCTGCGTTATAATAATCCAGCCCGCTGCCATATCGCCAATGGACGAAAGTACAAATAGGGGGAGATTTATCAAAACTGCTGCAAAGGAAAACTGGCTTAGTTTCCCATAGCAACCAATCAGATTCCATCTTAATTTTTCATAGCTCCTTTCAAAAATAAAAGTTGAAATATAATTGGTTGCTATGGGCAACTAAACTAGTTTTTATTTACATCACTTTTGACAAATCTCCCCCAAAGTCTTTATTTTTATCCTAAACCTTTATTCTATATAGTAATGTATATGTGACATCACAGCCCCCATGTCACATGACCAGTAATGTCCATATGATGATGTCATAATATCACATAGGCAATAATGAGATTCTAATGATGTCACAAATGAGAAGGCATAAAAAGCCCAGTCACCCAAAGTTCCATTGAGGGTTTCAGTAGGCGTTTGCAGAGCGAGGATCGTTCTGTGCGATTTTTTGCAAATATGGCAAAAAGAAAGCGCTGGAAGCGTATTATCATTCTGTCCGACTCATCTGACAGCAGTGAGGATGAGGATTTACATCAGGTAAGTGACACTAACTGTGGACTTAAAATGATATGATACAGTATAAAGGTACTGGGCCAAAACTATAATTCTAGACTGAGAATATATTATACCAGTCCTGACCTCATCTGCATAGTATACACCAGGACAATAGCAAACACATGGCAGCCATTATAATTAGCATTGGGATTGTAGATTCCATAAGTGGGACCATTGTGCAGTTCTTCATTTCATGGTTCCTTATTATTCCAGACTCATCCGAAAAAGAAGCCGGGTCCCAAGTCTCCAAGACTAGAGGACGAACATGGCTTCACCACCACCATCTTATCTGGACAACCAGGTACAGTGCTTTTAATGAGGACTTTTCATAGGAAACAGAAAGATCGGATCTCAGCTGGACGTCTGGGATGTTTCTCCAGTCATGAGATGACTTACCATATAGAGTCAGTGTGAATATGGACAGATTCTGGGTGGCTTGCTGGGTATATATGTGATGATGATTCACTCTCTTACTGTTTAGCTGTTGAGTTTTACGTACTTTTATTATACACATTTTACTTTTGATTCCTCAGATACACCAATACCATCATCAAGCAGCGTCACTGGCATCGATGTCACCAGGTATGAAAAATAATAATACACTTCTAACATTGGGCAAATCCAGGAGCCAAGCAGCTGAGGCCTCAATGGGAGTCATTTCTGCTGAGTTCATCAGTCTATACCAGATCATGTAGGTCCTGGTTACTGATCTACTGCCTTCCACTATGATGTGGCCATTATTTGATGTATTGTTAAAGTCCTAATATTTAATAAATTTATTTTCCCAGAGCCAATGACAGAACATCTGATGATGATGACGACGACTCTCAAAGTGGAGAATCTTCTACACCTAAAAGTAAGTTATAAATCTCTGTGTTTTCCAGTTACAATCCAGGTTTGTGTTATTGGACTGAGGACATTTCTCAATTCTCTGTCCTGTTATCTGTTCTTCATAGGGATCAGGACTGATACGGGGTCTCCTGATACCTCTATAGAGAGGGACTCTCCAATTACCATCAGTGACAGCGATGATGAATCCACCATTACACCAGGCACTGCTGTCACAGGTCAGTTTGATATCATTCAAGTTTAACTAAATATATATTTGGCTGTGTAGTCAAAGTCCAAGGGCCTCCCTGCTCCCCCTTATCCCCTGCTTATAGCCATTACCTCTGCTCAGTATTTAATACCATATTGTTCACTCTTTTATTACTTCACATTTCTGTACAGATAAAGCACCATCTGAATGTGCGGAGAGATCCACTCCAGAGGAAAGGTGAGATATGTCGGTTTATTATTTTCTATGGTAGAAGCCCCTGTAGTCTCTGCTGGTGGAGGGATAAATGTAATTTCCTATTTATATTTTGGGAGAAGTGACAGAATAGATATTCGGATGTTCTGAGACTGGACCTAAGGCTTGCTGATTCATATTCTTTCTGCTTTCTTTCCAGGAGACCTCTATGTAATATTCGTGGCTGTTACCTTAAGGACATCACATCGCCCACATCCACTTACACCACCTTTTTCCAGGAGTTAAAGCAGGAGCTGGTAACAAGACTGTTCCACTTCTACAACAGAACCATCTTTGAGAACAAGGTATCCTATTATCAGTCTGTAGATGACATGTCCACAAGGTCCTTGTTACCTTGGGAGGACCATGGAAATGTGTTTTCTCTTAGGGGAGACCTCTACTTCTATTCCTTGCTGTATGTCAGTGAATGTAATGGACTTTGTTTTCTCTTTCCTCTTCTTTAGCTCCCTCAAGACCTACAAATAACCTGGAGTAAAAGACTAAAATCTACAGGTGGTCGTTGCCATAATGTGCAGGATGGTAGTGAGCATTATTCCATCATCGAACTGTCTGAGAAAGTCTGTGATTCTGCAGGTAGGTCTCACATCACCTCCATCTTACAGCTTCATATAACACCCTGTATACGGGGTAGAAGCTGCTATGAAATGTCCCACCTGTGATAGAAGGAACAGGCGGCTACTTGGGATGTAATACGTCTTTTATACTCATTGTACTTATAAATACTTTTCTCTTTAGACCGAGTAAGAGACACATTAGCTCATGAGATGTGTCATGCTGCCTGCTGGCTTATTGATGGAGACCTAGAGGCTGGACATGGTCCATTATGGATGACGTATGCCCAGAAAGTGACCTGTGTGCATCCGGAGCTGCCAAAGGTGGACATTTACCACTCATATGACATCAATTACAAGTTCACCTACCAATGCTCCTGGTGTCATCACAGGTAAGAGGATATTAGACTTATAAAGCACAATATCTATGGGATGACTTCAGGGTGATCCTGCTGCTGGGATTTTATTGTAAGTTACTATTACCTCAGTAGACTGACGTCTGGGGATGTTTTATGGGTAAATTGAGTCAGGATATTGCATATATTTTGTGCTGGGGCTGTTTTCCTGTAGCCAGTTATTCATATATTGGTGGAGATTTTCTATTGGTACAGTTCATGTCTGTCCTGTAATGACTTTATCCATTTCTTTCTATTAACCAGTAATTTCTCTGTCTCCACAGCTTTGGGCGTTTTAGAACCATCGCTCAAAATAAAGCTTTTTGCAGGTTTTGTTCAGGCAGATTACATCTCCTGACCACCAGCCAAAATGATGACCTTCCATCTACCAGTCATCATACTCCATCCAACAAGACCAATAGAGAGAACTATGGTCCAGCCAGGAAAGCAGCGAATGGACTCAGCCACCAAAATGTCATCCAGAAAATCAGTCCTGGCGCCTCTAGAAAGAGGAAATGTCCTTATTGAATCTCCTTATTGAACACCTCTTCATCCAAGACTAAAGATCCTGCCCCGGCCCTGCATGCTTTCCGAAGTCTGAGAATTTGGGGAAAACTTGTCCTCTGCAAACATCTAAGATTACATGGCTTTATAACACACCATGCCTGTAAACATCAGTCTACATGGACATTGTCATCTGTGCCAGAATCCCCATCAAGACGGAAAAAGCAAATGTACATCCAGCTATGGGCCAACTGCAGTACAAGGAGAAGAGTGTGACCAGGAGATTAAAACAACAAAATATCAAAAATACAAAAAGAAAAAAAAAAATACCCTTTTCTGAAGAATGTGCTGCTTCTTCTGATGCTGAAGATCCTGCTCAGGCCCTGCATGCTTTTCTGAAGGCTGTGGATTTGGAGGACTTGGCTTCTACAAACAGCAGAGAAGTAATTGATACCACCACCTGTCTACATGGACAGCAGCAGAGTCCCCGCCAAGCCTGGAAAGAGCAGATACAGATACCAGCTATTGGCCTCCAGCAGTAGAGGAAGAAGAATGTGCCTAAAGAACAACTACAGAGCGGAGCCTACTATTGCTCTCTTTGTCCCCAAATACTTCCACCCCAAAAAAAAATTGACCCCTTTCCCTATACTTCCCTTAAATATAAAAATGATAAAAAGTACCCTACCCTAATCCCTATCCCCATCTCCCCTAAAATAAAAAATAAAAAAAGCTTTCTTGTTTCCTTGCAGTCTTTTTCTTTGTCCTCCTAGGACATAAGATCTGGTTCTTTACCATTATAAGTAGTGGAACTGCTGGTGCTTTATGATGGATAAGTGTTTGTCAGATTTTTGGGTGACCGACATTTACAGAAACTGGCACACATTATACCAGAAATGTATGCCAGCTGGCAGAGGTTCACTTTTATGAGGAAAAGGCCTCCTGACGACGTTCCAGTACTATTGCCTCTAATATTTTTGTATATGCTTTTACAGGCTGTAGTAATTAGATATATGTGGCCCAGTTTATGTGTATATGGCTCATTATTATGACTACTGTATTTAATTGATAATATAATATTATACTGTATACTGTAGTATCATATGCTATTTTTAAGCCTTTCAGGACCGGAGGATTTTCCATTTTTGCATTTTTTATTTTTTACTTCCTGTCTACAAGAGCCATAACTTTTTATATATGTTTTTTTTTTTTTAAATGGCCATATGAGGCCTAGTTTTTGCAGAATAAGTTGTACTTCCTAATGGCACTATTTTATGTTGAATATAATGTAGCGGGAAGCTGGAAAAACATTCCAAATGTGGTGAAATTGGGATAACAATCTCTCTCTCTTGATGGATGCTGGATACATTTAGCAACAATATTATTTGGAGCTATCCACAATATGACTGTGTAGATAGTGCTTGAAGATCTCCTGGTATAAAATATTTGTTCATAGCATATTCCTTGCAGTGATGAGCGCTCAGCACAGAGAGAAAGGGAGGAGCAGCATCATGGGGTGTTACTTTCTGACACACACTCACAGCTGACTTGCTCCAGGACACGACCGCCCTCCCTGTAGGAGGGGTAACATGCCTTCTTAATGAGCGTAATGCAGCAACCGCGCTACAGTCATGCGAGAGCATCTTGCCTGGACATAGGTACCTGTGTTCCCAGCGTCTGATATTTTCCTGTTTGGGATACTAATGAATAGCTGTACCACTCCTGATGATCCACTATGACTGGTGGTGAATCGCATAGAGCTCAACAGCTGCGCTGAGTAGGAGATAGGGCAGAAGTGTAGAATCACAGTAGGGCTCCTTAGAACTCATACCTGTAGTCTAGATCCTCTGTGTTCAGCCTGCCACTATCACTGATCTGGGGTTTGCTCACAGGTGTTGCTCTATAACAAGGAATGTATTAGCACCTGTGTAGCACTCCCAGTTATCTCTTAGAGGTCAGGTCAGAATACTGGGCGACCTACAACTGCTAGGTATCCCAAATATACTTTGAGTAGTTTGAGAGGGTTCTTGTCAATACCGTCCCACCACACTATATATTTATAATATAATAGTAATGGGTGGCTGTGATGGTGATCCCCAGTGGTTACATTTATTGCACCCACTATCTGCCTATTATTTAACACAGTGATATGGGAATGTTGTCCCACCATTTTTAATGAAGTACTTTAACCTATTCAACCACCGTGATGTACCCTATACGTCACAGTGGTTAAGGTAATGTATTGAGTGATCTTCTGCGGTGAGCCTGCTCCATACGCAGCGGGTGCTGGCTGTATCATACACATGGAGTAAACCATAGGTAAATATTTCCCTGCAGTCCCCCCACAGGGGAAATATGACATTATATAATGGGTTGCATGCATAATGCCAGGACAGGACAGGTAATACAGAGAGAAGGACTCTCTTTGTAAACAGTCCCCTGTGGTCAAGTGATGAGGATCTTGAATAGAAGACTTTCTCCTCCATTTTCTAAGAATTTCATAACACTGTGAAGAAAAATAAGTGTTCTAAACTGGACAATACCTTTCAATTTTGTGAATATAGTTTGTTGCCTATAAAGTGCCCCCAATATGTTTGTTTTTTCCCCAAGATATGCTGTCTTCTTTTAGGTACTTGAGTCTTACTAGGTCTCTTTTGCCTTAGTAAAGGTGTACTGTAGCAGTTAATTGATCACCAGCAGTTTAGTAATCTGTACTTTATAAATACCTCTCCATACACTGACTTTCTGGTAAAACTGTGATAGACTTTTGTTATAGGCAGCAGCCAATATGAGGGGCTAGAACTGCAGGGTGAAGGAAAGAGCAGCAGTCTGAACCAATGATGATACAGGCAGAGGTGGTCTGCAAACTTAAAGTGGCCCTGGGAAAAAAAATTACAAGTGACCCCATGTGGTAGGTGGGTCCAGATTAACAGAGGGCAGGACTATTACAAGTATGTGCAGTCGCCCTCCATTTATTTTCTATGGGGCTGCCGAATATAGCCGAGAACTGGCTTGGCTATTTCTGTCGGACCCCATAGAAATGAATGGGAGCATGGGCCGCACATGCGCTGCACGCTCCCATTCACTTCTATGGGAGCAAAGCTTGGTAGTGGAGGGACCCTGGGAAATCTGGGGTCCTCCATCCACAGCTATCTCCGCTCTGTTCTCGATATAGGTGGGGGACCCGCACCTATCAGACAATGGGGGCATATCCTAGCAATATGCCCCCATTGTCTGAAATGGGAATACCCCTTTAAGTCTGGGAGCGACAGATTACTTACGGTACTAGCTGGCGGCCGTGAGGAGGGCTTAGGCGGTCCACTGGGCATCGGCCCACCAGGAAATTCTCCTGTAGAGTCTATGGCCAATCCGCAACTGGATACAGGAGGTGTATCTCAGACTACCTCAGACTCTGTTTAGGCACAGTAAATATAGTAGCAGATCACAGCTCTGCCATAATGGGGCTGACCTAAAAAGTATCTTAAACAACCAGATGTAAGGGGCAAAATAGCAGCTATCACCCCCGAGGTGGTAACTTACATACCATTTTTGAGCTCCGGACCGTCACTTAAATGCTAAAGCAATGTTAGTCACAGCCTATAAACCAAAATAAATGCATAGGAATGCATATGCCATAACCACAATATAAAAGCAAACACAAATGCGACAGCACTATTGTAGCATACTGGGGTAAGGGAGAGAGGGATGCCAGTGATGAAGAGGCTGACACGTGGGTCCTCTGGGGCACACTCTAGTTTGAGGGACGCAGGCTGGATGTTTGGTGAGGTGCCCTTGGAGTTATGATTTAATGTGCCTATGGCCAGGTCCCATACAGTTCGTGACGGCAGTGCCGGTAACGGTGGCACACCGATTGACAGTGGGAATAATGGAGGTGCAGACACTTGAGTTGAAACAGAACTCTTCTTTACTGAATAATGGCAACTTCATACACAATCCTTGTAGTTCCACAAAAGACAATTGGTATACAGCAGGCTTCATGGCAGGTATAGCTTGGCAAGGTTACACAGAGGGTTAAATAGACTCACAGTACAGGCTGCTTTCCTCAGGATCCTGACTGGTAAAAACTTCCAAGGCCCTATGACCTATAGCTGGCTGTATCCTTGGGGAAAACTGAAGTACCTCCTCTGATCTGTAATATCTTCTTGCACTCACTTTCTCCCTCTGCCTCTCAGCTTGACTCTAGCTGGACTGGGTAATGGCACTGCTTGGTTTATCTCTGCGGATTGCAGGACTCAGGAGGGAACCTTCTCCTGGACTCAGGACTCTCTCTTGGAAGGAATACTCAGGACTCTCTCCTGGAAGGTGGATCCTTTGGCACACGGCCTGCACTGGGCTAGCTCCATTCTTAAACTGACTGCACAGGAGCTGATCTTGCTCTCACAGGCTCAGGGCCGGCACTGCCTTCTCTCAGGCTCCAGGGCCTGGACTGCCTATCCGCTGCCTGGGCCTAGCTATATAAACTAGGGGCTTCCTAGCTCCCTCTACTGTCTGGGAGGCTAAACTACACCCCTAGCAGGCCTGTACACAGAGACACATGACAATGCAGGGTATAACAGTGCATAAAATGACAAAATACCAATTTCCCCACATGAGGGGGAACAACGTGACCCTTGTGACCCCTTAGTAGTGCCCACCATTACCGAGTGGGACACTACACTATGCAAACATTTAATCACTTTAAAAGGGTTGTCCATGATAAATTCCTTTCCTAAAGCGTTTCCTGTGAAGAGATCTATACTTGCCTGCTCCCCACCACTCCGTTCCATCTCTTTGTCTTCTGGGCTGTTTCCATGGCACTTCTGGTCCCTGTCTGTCAACTTCAACATGGTGGGGGGTCATGTGCTTCACTGCACAAAATAACTGGCCTCAGCAGTGATATGACCCCAAGCAGCATGTCACTGCTGGGTCAAGTGCCATTAGGGGACACATCATCACTGAGGTCAGTCAAGGATCATCGCACGTGACACCGTATGTGCAGAAGTTCACAGGCAGAAACAAGAAGAAGCCAATGACTAAAGAGAAAAATTGAGAAATATTATGGCATCGGTTGGACGTGCTGTATTTAACCTGCAAGACTGCTTCGAACTTTCTTCCGGGATACTCTTTCATCTGGCATCTGATGCAGATAATGTCACCATGCATCACGCACCTACCCTTAATACCAGATTTATTTCTATTTTAGTCATTTATATAATGCTGACATATTCCACAGCCCTTTAAAGACCTTTCTCTGCCCTCACACAGTAATTTCCCCCACATAGTAACTTCCCCACACAGTAATTTCCCCACATAGTAACTTCCCCACACAGTAATTTTCCCCACATAGTAACTTCCCCACACAGTAATTTTCCCCACATAGTAACTTCCCCACACAGTAATTTTCCCACACTGCCTCCATACAGTAATTTCCCCAACATTGCCCACATAAAGTAATTTCCCCCACACTGCCTCCATAAAGTAATTTCCCCCACATAGTAATTTCTCCTACACTGCCCTACACAGTAGTTTCCCCCACACTGCCTCCATACAGTAATTTCCCCCACACTGCCTCCATACAGTAATTTCCCCCATATAGTAATTTCTCCTACACTGCTTCACACAGTAATTTCCCCCACACTGCCCCACACAGTAATTTCTCCCACACTGCCCTACACAGTAATTTCCCCCACACTGCCTCCATACAGTAATTTCCCCCATATAGTAATTTCTCCTACACTGCTTCACACAGTAATTTCTCCCACACTGCCCCATACAGTAGTTTTCCCCACACAGTAATTTCCCCCACATAGTAATTTCTCCCATACTGCCCACACACAGTAATTTCCCTCACACAGTAGTTTCCCCACACTGCCTCCATACAGTAATTTTCCCCACACTGCCCCCACACAGCAATTTCTCCCACACAGTAGTTTTCCCCACACTGCCCCTATACAGTAATTTCCCCCCATTGCCCACATACTGTAATTTCCCCCCACAGTAATTTCCCCCCACACTGTCCCCATATAGTAGTTTCCCCCACACTGTCCCCATATAGTAATTTGCTCCCACACTGCCCCATACAGTACTTTCCCCCACACTGCCCCCCCACAGTAATTTCCCCCACACTGCCCCATATAGTAATTTGCCCCGCATAGTAATCCCTCCCATAATAATTTGCCCCCACTTAGTAATTTGCCCCCATACTGCAATTTCCCCCGATGTACTGTCCCCCCCATGTCCCCAAAGTTGGCACATAAAATAAAAAATAAATAAATAAAAGCTAGGCCTGAAGTCTATGTCGGTGATCGGCGGCAGGGCAGGGAACTATGTGCTCCCGTGCCCTGCCGCAGTAGGTGAGCCGCGTCAGCGCTCCAGCAATGAGTGCTTCCATCTGTATTGATGGAAGCGAAAATTGCTTCTGGCACCCCCCCTGAGAGCCAGCAACTGAGGAGACCCGCACCTCATCCCTAATCATAAGCGTACAATGAGAACCCCCTAGTGCATCAGGGATGTGGAGCGAAACAGAGATTTTCCCTGAACCCTGCAGGTCATGTTGTACTATATATTCTCTACTAAAAATAGTATGAACTGTGTGAGACAGCCAGCCTGCTGTGCATTGACCCATCTGCAGTTTTCCTGCAAGGTGGCCTGTCCAGGCTTAGAAGATACACACAGTGATGTTAGAGTATAGAGATAATGATATCCCTTATGTGAGAGTGGATGTTGGGCCCCATTGGGCCAAAGAGCTCAAGTGTATCTGAAGCCCCTAAATCCTCTATAGTTGCCATTGCCTAAGCCACCTTGCAAGATTTCTTGTAGAACCTTTTCATATTTGTTGTTGTGAATGTCGTAAATACGCCTTTGTATATGTGTAATTGCTGTCCTTTGGATTCAATTTATTTATCGCATTCTGAGCCTGAGAATCTTCAGACCACATATTTATGTTAGGTGGTGTAGACGTGTGCCTTTAAAACATTTAGTAATAAAGATTTATGTGTCTAACTGGATATAGTCACATAAAAATTTATCTAACTCCTAAAAAATTAGGGCCCGCTCAAATCAAATTTTTGGTCTATACCGAGTATATCAATTTTTATATGCAACAATGTATTCCTTGATGTAGTCATAGACTTAAAGGGACACTTTAATCATACTGTTTATCACATTTTAATAACCTGTATGTGATTATTCTATATATTTATTGTAATACAAATGGGAAGATGTGTAGTACCCCAGAGCTGGGGGTAATACAAATTGTTTATTGTTATGTATAATGTGTTTTACTCTTTGATTCTGACAGTTACCAGAATGGACTGGATGACAAAGGTTGGCAAGTAACATGGTTAACCACCCTGTTCCTCTCCTCTCAGTAGGAGTGGGCTTATTCTGCTCCCTGCCATTAGGGGGTTTCTGAGTAACCTCAGAGAGGAGAGGAAGCAGACTGCAGTGCTCCTGCTCTTGTTACCAAATTCTCCAGAGAGAACTACTCCAATTGTCCTCAAGGGAATCCTTGACATTCCAGAAAGCAGAGTGCACTGCTACATCAGTATCTACAGACACTGCTGTAAGGCAAGGAATTACAGTCAAGCTACCATCATCAAACATCCACTAGACCAGCAATACCTAAGTGCTGTATTGCAGCCATCCAACCTCCCTACAGATTCCTGGTGCTGGTGCCATTGAAGAATTGCATTAAAGGGGTTAACAAATCCTATAACATGTCTCCCCATATGCTGGGCACTTCACTTTAAATATACTTACCTGGCTCCCTGCACCTCCCCGTGCACTGAAATATCTAGTGCCAAAGGCAGGTGGTGATGGGGATGAGCCCCCCTAGCATCACCTCCTGCCATTGGTTGCTGAGCTCCCCTGCCCCCCCCCCCCCCAACACCAGATGTTTTCATCTGAGGATGGGGAGAAGCAGCTGCAGTGGTGCGGGGACCAGGAGCAGAGCGGGGGGGCAGGTAAGTATATTCAATGTGAGGGGCCCGGCATATGGGGGGGGGGTGCATTTTATAATATGGGGGGGGGTGCATTTTATAGGATTGAATAGCCCCTTTAAAAGCCTGCTGCTACTGTATGCAATGGCCTCAGTGGCCTTCAGAATTACCATGTAGAAAAACCCTACCCTGTGTAGCAGAGTGTAAACTGAGATTACTTTGCTTTCCCAACAATTACTGCTCAGATTACTGCTATAGAAGGACAATATTCTGTACTTAATTTTTAAAGGCCTACCACCACTGAAATAAAAAAAGCCAAAAATTTGAAAAACGGTTTCTATGAATTCTGACTTTCAAAAACCACCACTTCCTGATGGAAAATGTCCCACTGAATAAGCCAAACATAGTCTAAAACAGTATACATTGCAGTATGTATGACTGCCTTTATATCAGTATATATTTTTTGAGGACAGAATAGCGTGGTGCGCTACATTAATTTGTCCTCTAAAGAAGTTTATGCTGCTTAACTTTTTCACTTACAATGGGTGACTTCTGAAAACTTGTGAAAACTATATAGAAACATATATGCTTGTAATTACTTTTATCACCCTTGTATAATGGAGAAATAAGACAACTATCCATAAGGCTACCCCCTAGGTTCTTCACCAGAGCCTGCCCTGAGGCCAGATGGACCCAGGGTACATCATTGGAGCTGATAACAAAATGCTGGTGCAGGCCCGCTAGTGACAGACCTTCCAGAATGACCAGGGATGTACTAAAGGAAGTGAGCAAGCTGGGTCAAAACCAGGAGAAGACAGACATGGTCAATGCAGTACACAGCAGGTCAATCCAGGGGAAAGCCTGGGTCAGTTTCAAGTAGAGTAGATATAAGAAGGAAGAGAAGCCACAGGGTAAATATAAACCCAAGACAGAAGTTAGTTCACCAGAAATGTCAGTAGGAAGTCACACAGTATAGACCCCAGAATTCAAACGCAATAACAGGCAAGTAATTTAGGAATCAGCTGCCTTAAATCCCCTCCTAGCTCTAAGATTGGACACAGAGCCAGAAAACTGATTGATTTATCTTCCAGTCACAGACAACGCTGGTAGGCAGAGCAGTTCTTCCATGGAAACCCTCTTTTGAATGACACAAAATAAGGCAGGTGCATACATTTTTGTGCAGCAGCACTAAGCTTTTAAGGAACATTACATGATATCACTTCACAGGAGTCCAAGATTCTTTTGTGAACTGTGCGTGAATATATTTGCAAGATTCTCACATGTGGGCACAAATACGTAGCAGTTACAGTCTCTGTAACCATAGGTTACAGTCACTCAGAGGGGCATATACACTTGATGGTTACACAATTGAGGCACAATAAGCATACTGGTACTCATGGTTCGCTGATTAACTATTTACAGTCTGTAATTACATGCTAAAATTACATTTACATATACTTTGTATACTAGTTCCAAGGCAGGGCCTTACTTTACATCCCAGTCAGGGTTGGTGGCCCATACCTCTGCTAGACCTTGTCGGAGGATGTTCCGAATTTAGCACTACTGTACCACTCCTGAGCAACACACATACACTTTCTACAGCAACCACTGCAACAGGCCTGCAACTAACTCTTACCCTAGTGGAGTTTTGGGGAGAGCGCAGTGACTCACAGCCTCACTAACTCTAATAGAGTCTATTGTGTATATTCAGGCCCACCTGCTGTCTTCCATAAGCAGGTGATGTGCTATGTGTGTCAAAAATGGAACCAACACCTTCACTCCATATAAATTTTCAGTGCTCGTGGAAGGCCGGAGCCACGGGAGAAAGTAGAGAAATACCACGGCACTCTTTTATGCTTCAAGGAATGCTTCTATTCATGTTTATAAAATCATCAGATCTAGATACGTTGAATACATTATATCAGGTAATATTCATATATCACAGAGAACATTTCAGTCAATCTCTGACCTTCTTCAGCCTATGAGTCTCAGGGAAGGAGTATGATGTGTGCTTATGCAATGTGTCACCTCCCAGGGAACTATCAGGGTCTCAGTGTGTAGGGAATGCAGAGTGGTGATGCGGCCTTAATGGTTCTGGGTGTCACGGTGCTCTGACCTGGATACCGTCGCTCCCCAGGGTTAGGCTCCGTATCATTCAAAGAAGAGAGTTGGTATTGGTGGAGAATAAGTTGAGTCCAGACTTGATAAAGTTCAACAGTTTTACTTGAATAGACTTGCATCCAGACAATACTTGATCTTTCTCTTGGTTTCAGCAAGTTTTGAAGGTAGACTGGCAAACAAACTTGAATACTCTGCTTTATCTCTCTGCTGTGCTAATCCCTGACTTCCGTCTGGTCACTGGACTTTCTGACAGTTCTGGTGCCTTTAAATGGCGTGCCTTTGGCCGTTGACCCCCTCATAATACTCCTTCTATAAACTGCAAGGAGTCTTGGTGCTCTATGAGCTGCTTCCCCTGGAAACCTCCTGCTGCAGGAGGGGGGAGCTCCCCTCACTGCGCCATTTCTCTTCTCTTTCCAACACTTAATTCCACCTCTCCACTTCCTGAAACCGTTCCCTTTATAATACTAGCCAACTTCTGCCCAAAAGGGGTGGGGGTGGGGGATTTATAAATGGTAAGTTCCATTCTATCTAAAGATCTCACTGTGGCAGATACACATACATAGCAATGTTATTAAGGCACAGTATCAAAGGACCTGGAATCAAGTACACAGGTGACATTATTTGTTAGACAGTAGCAAGGTAAAAGAATGGTAGTGCTCACTTTTGGGTACTGAGCATATTCAGGCCCATCTACTCTCCCCTATAAGCAGATGACATGCTATGTGGGACTGGCATTTTACTCCCTTTTCCTGCAGCTTCCGTGGTACATCAGTTCCATTTAGGTTACAGTGGTACACTAAGGCAGTATTGGAGTAGTAGCTCTGTTTATATCTCCAATGTACATAGCCCTTTGTGAAAACAGTGGTGGGGGTTCTTCCGTACCTTACAAACTCATCAAGTCTGCTCTCTTAGCTGATGTGACATCTTCTTTGCTATAAAACCCTTTGCTCTGCCAGAAAGAGTATATGTTATGCACCCAAAACTGCATGAATGACTTCAATCCATGTCTCTCATTTTGAATTATACCATAAACTGGTGATAATAACCAGAGATTACAAGGCAGATGGTAACTACAATATAACTATAAATTCACAATCTAAAAGGATTACGGCAAAGACATTATATTCATAGATTAGTTCCATAGAAGTATCCATTTCATTGTCGATCACATTTTCTAATTAAATTAAATTACTGCAATTTGGAGTCCTGCTTCTCTACACATAGAGTGTTTAGAGATAATATTGACTTGAGATATAACCAATACTAGGAGGCCTGTCAGATATCTCTTATACTCTTTGCCTTGCTTTATTACTGTTAATATTATGTTGCTTTATTACAATATAATGTTTAATTCCGCTCTCAGTGAATAGAAACATAGTATCCATTACCAAGTTTAAGGAATGTGCAAATGTTTTCCCAGTTATGACAATAAAAGGAAAACTATTTTAAACTACTCCAACTGGTATACAGTGAAGTCAGGAAGGCATCTATGCCAAGTTGCTGTGTGAAAATAATGCAGAACTCATATTGCGGCTCTATTTTTCTTACTGTTTACCGCAGTGCAGCAGCTCTCTACTGTTAACCTGAGCACACATAACCTACGTAGTAAAAATAGACAAAACCTTTAGAAATTTTATTTCACCATTTTGATTGAACGTCATATGAACCAGAGAGACCACCAAAGTAGCATTTAACTGAAAGTGAGAGAAGAGAATTACAACATCCCACAAACCGTATACATCTCTCGATCAAACATGCAAGCTAGTTCTCTTTCTAAAAGAACAAGAGAACCAGAATGCCTCAAGAGAAATTTGTTTTATTTGATTGACTTGTCTTGTGGGGTTCTTTTTGGGGTGTCCTTTGGGGGCTTTTTTATTATTGAATTGTTCTTATGAGCTAAAAATATGTTTTAAAATTGGTCTTTATTAAAAATATGGCATCCTTTTTCTGTTTACAGCTGACATGCTCGAGTAGCACCATTTTTATTTTCTGTCTCCTCCGT
Organism: Bufotes viridis; assembly: GCA_033119425.1. NCBI lineage: Eukaryota > Metazoa > Chordata > Amphibia > Anura > Bufonidae > Bufotes > Bufotes viridis. Next base: position 38,179,853 of record CM065597.1, on the reverse strand, counting down.
CAGACCAGGAGCAGATGGACTCCTTATCTCTTCTCTCTGACATAAACACTCATTATAGCTCAGTTCTTATTTTACTGATAAGAATGTGGCTTAAATAAGTGTTTATGACCTCTTAGTAGTTTAGAGATAAGGTTTATTAGACAACTGGCAGGAAAGTGAAAGTACCAGCAACACAGCTAGAAAAACTGTTAACCCTTTGTGAAAGAACAGCTCAATATTTTTAATTGAAAAAGAATATTTTTAGCCAAGAATGAGTAACATGCAATGATAAAAAAATGCCTCAGAAGGTGTACATAGCCTTTAAAATTGGATAACTGTTAGTGCATCCTTGATGCCAAAGCTGAGGCATACATTCACCATAGGTCTGGAGAGAATTTTGTTCAATTTTGGGCACCTCTAAATAAGAACTAGAGCAGGTAAAGAGGTCAATCAAGATAAGTAAGGAAATGGGTGGATTGCAGTACCAAGAAAAAATGTTATACTTGGGGTTAACCGGAAAAAAAAAAGATGGCCCAGGAGCAATCTAATGTAAATTCTTTACTTAGGTCTGTAGTAGAAATGAGCAAATCTATTTTGAATGAATTGGAATTGTTAGAAATTTCACAAAAAAATCTGTTGAACAAACCAGAAGTTTTGGGGGTTCAGTTTTAATCTTGCAAATAAAGCACCAATGGCATTTTACTGTACAAATTGGTGGGAGAAAACGGCAGGGTGAGGAAGATGGAGGATCTCATGGCCGTGGGAGGGAGGGGGGATAGCCATGATTGGCTCAAAAGCTGAAGCACAGCCTGTAAGCCAATGAGTGGGCAGGATGTTGTCAGGTCTTTTGATCTCAAGCTACGGATGCCATTCTGAGCATGGCTTGCGATCTGTGAGCATGTGTCTTGGATGTGTCTGGCAAAAAGCAATGACAAACACATACCAGCAACCTTAGAATGTTCTAGGGTCAGTATAGGAAGACCTCAATACTCTATTGTATTTACTATACAGTAACACCATTACCTTACTAAACTACACAAACTAAATTATTATACCAATTAAATAATCGAGTACAAATGGTTTAAATATAGGTCCATTTAGTTGATAACCTCGGTCATGTGCGCGTGGCAATTGGCTCCGCTGCAGTACTTTCGCTCGTTGCCAAGGAGAAGGGATGTTGTCGATGTCAACCTCCACACTGAGTTGTGGGTGGTTGCCCTCACCGGCATCAGCCTCAGGTGAAGAGTGGAAGTGGTTATGATGTAGTGGTTGGCGATTGGTCACACGCCGAGACAAAGACCGTAGTATTTTTCTGTCAAATGTTAGGGCTTATATCCCTCGACTGGCTGACTAACCATATAAAACATATCCCAGCATTCCCCCAGGCCTCCCCTCCTGAAGAAGCATTACGCGAAACGCACGTTGAGGGGGCACGCCATGTTCATTTTGCTCATGGTATGTTACTATATGATTTATATAATTCAGGATTGCCCAGAGAGCATTATAGGTTACTACTGAGGTTATTTTTAGGGGAGGGGGCGACTTATTCATCAGATAGTCATTTATACTTAGGCCTTTTGTGTCACAATATTTTAGGTCCTTTCCTGTCACCTGCCGTATATCATAGTATTAGTTAGGTCCAAGGGAATAGGTGCAATAATTGGTATAATTAAATGGTGTAAATCAGAGTGCTATATGGAATGTTAATGATGGAGTTTCACATTTTAATTTCCTGCTACTATTATGATGAAATGTAATTTTTTATATTACATAAATAAAAGAGAATTCTTTTTTAAAAGTTGTACTTGATTATTTAATTGGTATACTAGCATAGGAAGACAGTAGTTAGATATATTGAATCAATAGCTAGAAAAGTCAGGGTTTTATCAGGGAAAGAATAGGGTGGTCACTCAGGGCTTTGAGTGTGTGTTTCATATTGAAATCAGATGCTGTGCAGCAACTGGAAAGTTCATGTATGAACTGGCAAATTCTGCAATCACCAAAATCTTGCACTGACCTTATTTTTTTCTGTATGAACAGCCAACCTTTTTTTTAAACTCAATTTTCTACAGTTCATATGTTTTATAGGCTACAATTAAAGGGGTTGTCTGGGTTCAGAGCTGATCCCGGACAAACCTCTATTTTCACCCAGGCAGCCCCCCTGACTTGTGCACTGGAGTAGTTCATGCTAGATTGTGCAGTGCAAGGGCTCTTTTGCCTTTGCCCTGCGATTTAGCGCAGGGCAAAGGCATTTTCTGGAGTTCCAGTCACAAACCGGGCTCTTCATGGGGCTGGCAGGAAGCCCGGTGACGTCATCGGCACTGATGGACGGGCTTTAGCGCTGCCCTAGCCTGTAAAACGGCTAAGGCAGCACTAAAGCATGCCCATCAGAGCCGGTGACATCACCGAACACACTGCCAGGTGGAAGCTTCCGCCTGGCAATGTGTTATTGTAAACAAAAGAGCCCTTGCCCTGTGCGATCTAGCGCACAGCAAGGGAGTGCATCGGAGCAGGAGATGCTCCGATGCTAACATCAGTGGTGCTGCCTCTGTAAAATTATGGGTATGTCCGGGATCAGCTCTAAACCCGGACAACCCCTTTAAGCACTTCAGTGTGTCACTACCAGTGGGTTCCAAGAAGGGGACTTATAATCGCATGCACCTCTAATTACTGGAAAAAACAGCTGCAATTTTGCTATAGTGTATAATTAAGCAGCAAGTGTGTTCATAGCATGACACTTTGATGGCACTTCTGTTATTTACCAAAAGAGTTTCAATTTAGCTACCAATTCGGTGCATTTCAGTACATCAATATAGCAGTATCATTCAATGCACTGTATTGCGTCAATATGCCATGCAGTTTTAGTGAAAGCATTGTAATGTAATAACTGCATTAATATACCAGGAGACTGTATTGCATTAATATATTGTTCAGTTTTAATTAAAGAGGTTGTCCGGTCCCAAAATTTAAATTATTTTTATATGTTCCTAACACTCCTCACCCCTCACCCTGCATACATATGCCCCCAATACCTATTTTTCATGCCTGTGCTTTCTTTCCCCTTGTCTTGACATCAGACTATCCTGGCAGATCTGTTTACTTTCCTAGTTTCCTGTCTCATTGAATAGATAACTTTATTGATAAAGCCTGGCTGCACTGCAGGCCCTCATAACAGTGACATCCACAGTGCTTCCCATAACAGTGACATCCTCAGTGCCCCCATAACAGTGATATTCACAATGTCCCCCATAACAGTCTTACTACACCCAGACATGAATCCTAGTCTATTTCTCACTCAGTATCTAAATCACATCCCTGACAGTCCACAGGCTCCCTCACCATCTAGGAGTGGAATAAACCGCAAGCACATCAAATCACATGTGTATCTAATCCTATCATGTACGATATAGGATGGAGTACATGATAAACTGCCTTCTGAGCTATATATCTAATCCCATCTTGTACAATAATGCCTAGGGTGGTGTGTATTTAATCCTATCATGTATGTCTGCCCGATACACAGCCTGTTATGTGACATACTGCTTGCTGAAGTGTATAATTATGCTTTGAATGATACAGCCTGCTGAAATGTGTATCGAATCCCATTTTGTATGATACACCCTGCGGTATCTAATACCATCTTGTATGATACTGCCTGCCTGTATAATTCACTTTGTCCCCATAACAGTGACATCCATATTTCTCCAAAACAGTGACATTCACAGTGCCCCCATAACAGTGTCATTCACTGTTCCCCCATAACAGTGACATCGACAGTGCCCCCATAACATTGACTTCCATTGTGCTCCCATAACAGTGACATCCACAGTGCCCTCATAACAGTGACATCCACAGTGTCCCTATAACAGTGACATCCACATGCCCCCATAACAGTGACATCCACAGTGCTTCCCATAACAGTGACATCCACAGTGCCCCTATAACAGTGACATTCACAATGTCCCCTATAACAGTGACATCCACAGTGCCCCTATAACAGTGACATCCACAGAGCCCTCATAACAGTGACATTCACAATGTCCCCCATAACAGTGACATCCACAGTGCCCCTATAACAGTGACATCCACAGTGCCCCTATAACAGTGACATCCACAGAGCCCTCATAACAGTGACATCCACAGTGCTTCCCATAACAGTGACATCCTCAGTGCCCCCATAACAGTGATATTCACAATGTCCCCCATAACAGTGAGATCCAAAGTGCCCTCATACCAGTGACATCCACAGTGACCCCATAACAGTGACTTCTACAGTGCCCCCATAACATGACATCCACAGTGATCCCAGTAACAGTGACATCCACAGTGCCCCCAAATTCCATCCACACTGTCCCCAGTGCCATCCACAGTACCCCCATGTGCCATCCAGTGCCCCCCAAGTGCCATTTATTGCACCCAAGCGCCATCCTCTGCCCCCATGTGCAATTCAGTGCCATTCAGTGCCCCCAAGTGACATTCAGTGATCTCCATGGGCTATTCAGTGCCCACCTGTGATATTAAGTGGCCCTTAAGTACCATTCAGTGCCCCCATGTGACATTCAGTGCCCCCTATGTTACCATCAAGTGCCATTTATTGCAATCCAAGTCCCATTCAGTAGCCCCCCAAGTGCCATCCAGTGCACCCCAAGCGCCATTCATTAACCTTCATTTGCCATTCAGTGCCCCAGAAGTGCCATTCCTTGCCCCCATGTGCCATTCAGTGCCCCATGTGCCATTCAGTGCCCCCATGTACTATCCAGTGCCCCCCAAGTGCTCATTCAGTGCCCTCCATGTGCCATCCAGTGCCCCCCAAGTGCCATTTAGTGTGCTTCATGTGCCTTCCAGTGCCCCCCATATTCCATCCACAGTGCCATCCACAGCATAGCGATCAGCCTCTGTGGCTGATTGCTATGCTGTGACTCATACACAATGCTTGCATCAAGCTGTGCGTGAGTCAGTACAGGCTTCACATAGAAGCCTGTACACTCAGCAGACGGCTGGCGGTCCCGGCGCAGTAGTGTGCAGGCATTGGGACCGAGAAAGGCTGGTAGGAGGCGGTGATGTCAGGGATGGCACTTCATCTGAATTAGAAAGGAAGAGAAGAAGACTGCGAGGGATCAAAAGGGCAGAAAATGCTGCAGGAGTGGTCAAGTGAACGTGAAGAGAATCTTGGAAACGGTTGTGTTGCTGAGTATAAGTAAAATAACCTTCCCTTCACAGTTAAGTTGCATGGAGAAATTTCAAGTTGGGACCAGAGAACCCCTTTAATGTGTACTGCAATAACTGCATCAATACATTAGTTTTAGTTTTAGTTAAAGGGAATCTGTCACCTGTCTATCACCATTTTTTTTTCCTTTAGCCATGTATAATAAAGTACCTTATATCTGTTCTTTTTGCTTTGTCTCTTGTCATTTTCCTTAAAAAACGATTTTTCCATTATGCAAATTAGGATCCAAGGAGCCCAGAGAGGCGACTTCTTCTGCTGGAGGCGTTCTTGTGGATTCAAATTTAGGCGGGCTGGGCACATCAGGGGGGCGTTCCTGGGCTCCTTGGCAGAGAAAAGACGCCCCTCTGGGCTCCTTGGATCCTAATTTGCATAATTGAAAAATCATTTTTTAAGGAAAATTACAAGAGACTAGGCAAACAGAAGAACAGATCCGGATATAAGGTACTTTATTACACATGGCTAAAGAAAAAAAAAATGGTGATAGGCAGGTGACAGATTCCCTTTAATGCATTATTTTGCGACAATATACCATGCAGTTTTAGTTAACACATTATGCTGTAGTAACTGCATTAATATACCAGTCTTAGTTAACGCATTGTATACCATGTTGTTATAGCTAATGCATAGTACAGAAATAACTTTGTTAATATACTAATTTAATTCATTGCATTGTATCACGTCAAGATACTGTGCAGTTCTAATGAATGTATTGTACTGCAATAACTGCATTAATGCACCAGTTTCATTTATTGTATGGTATTGTGTTAATATACCATTGTAAATTGTCAATACTAGTGTGCAATGTGTTTGTACTTGGTAAAGTCACATTAATATATCCACCAGCTAATATCCAGAGTAACCACCTTGTGCAGTACGGACAGCAGCTAGATGGGCCTAACAAGGACCTGGTAGGTTGTCAGAAGTATCTGGAGCAATGGTAACTGCAGAGCAGTGCATCCCACAGCTGCTGGAAGGTGGATGGGGAGGATCCATAGAGCAAATGTGATAATCGAGTTCTGCACCCATTCACGCTACAGGAAGAAGGTTGAGAGACATGCTGCGCATCTGACTGGAAAGAAACTGCAGCAGAGGCAGCTGGGAAGGATGGTGATTGCTTGGACTGCGGCGGTAAACAGGGAAATGCCGGCGAATGACCATAGCCACTACATTCAGCACAATGCGTCTGGAAGCCGACAACGGAGGAGGCGGCTGGGGAGAACAGTACTGGCCCGAACAGAGACCCAGAGACCGCTGAGGTGAGTAGGGGAGTATCAGCGGCCAGCTACCGCCATTACTGTAATCCTCCCTCCTTCCGCCCCATCTTCTTGGGTCAAAAATGGAGCAAAACCATCTTTATCAAGCTTGGGGCATGGATGTTCTCCTCTGGTTCCCAAGACTTCTCCTCAGGACCAAAACCTTTCTAATCCACAAGATAGTAGTTTTTTTGTCCATGCTTCTTAGTATCCAGGATGATTTTGACCTCAAATACAGTACATTGTCAGAATCTTCAACTAATGGCGGGGTTTAGCTGCAACAGCAGAAAAGCAATTTAAAACTACAGGTTTAATAAAGGACATATGGAAGGAGTTAGGAATTTGCAAGGAAGGAGGTAAACCTAGCATATAAATTACCTCATTGAACCTCAACACATCAAAGGCCCCAGAAACCTAGGGGCGAATTTGAAACTAGGGACCTTTAAATAAATATTTCTAGAAGAGAGCCATACTTTGTCTCCAGATGAGAACTAAGGAGGTCTTTTTCATTTTTTGTCTACATTTCCTTTCATACGAGTCACTGTCTTGCAGATACAGTCTTTGGTTTGACACCATATCCTCATAGAATCCCTTAAAAGAAACTTGTCACCTCAAACAGCGGTCCTAAACCGCCTGCAGGACCTTCAAGACTACAGCAGTCGGATTCTGATCAAGTATATCTTGCTAAATTCCGGTGCGGCAGTAGTAAGAAAATCAATGTTTAATCCACGGCTGGCGCGATTCTCTGCCCAGGCTTGAACTCAAGGGGGCAGCGGCCTTCTTGCTTCAAGTCGCGGTGACCACACCCCCTTCCAGGCCCCTTCACTTTGATTGACAGCGCTTATGCCCGACAGCCGGCTGGCTTCTCAGAACAGCCAGCTGTCAGTCAGCTGAGGTGACAGGTTCCCTTTAAGGAAGAATCCGCAGCTGGAACAGTCTAATTCTATCTCGGTGATATGAGAAACAAAATACTAGGAATAAAGTGGCAATGAAAATTTGAGAAGCCCAGAAATTGCTGTATGACATAAAGACCCTGAGGAATTGGCCAGTTCACTACATTTAGCTTCTCTGTATCCATCTGCAACCCTGTATCAGAGATGATGTCGCTCAGGAAACGCAGAGAAAATTTCTCAAAGATGCACTTTTCAACTTTGGCAACTTTTAATCCAGTCCTCCATAACCACTGTGAAAATAACTGCACATGCTTCCGGTGAGAAGTCAAATCTGGAGAATAGATCAGAATATCGCCCAACTAAACTATCACACAGACATAGAGTAAGTCCCAGGAGTTGTCGTTCACAAATTCCTGGAACACTGCAGGAGCATTGCATAGATCAGGGGAGCATCCAGAAATTTTGTCTAGGGGGAGTCCGAGTAGAAAAAAGGGGGCGTGCGTAGTGCGCTGTTCAAAGTATTAGGCCGCGCTGTTCAAAGTATTAGGCCGCACCCATTGTTTTAAGCCCCTCCTACATATCATAGGCCACTCCCAACAAACATCATATAGTAACATAGTAACATAGTTTATAGGGCTGAAAAAAAATATCTGCCCATCCAGTTCAGCCTGTTATCCTGAAAGTTGCTCCAGATGAAGGCAAAAAAAAAACTGAGGTAGAAGCCAATTTTCCTCACTGCTCTTACAGTAAATAATCCTCTTCTTCTTTCCTCCAGACGCAGAGGATGTCCCCTTGTCACAGTCCTGGGCATAAATAGATGATGGGAGAGATCTCTGTACTGACCCCTAATATATTTATACATACTGTAGTTATTAGATCTCCCCTTAGTCATCTTTTTTTCTAAAGTGAATAACCCTACCCATACAGCTGAAATTATATTTTTGAGGATGAAGGTAAGAGTCTCACCCTCATCCTACATAGACACACTGTACTCAACACTCAGGGTCCCAACATAAAGCTGCTGTACTCAAACTATTATTTTTCCCTACCTGTGACAGGAATCACCATTAAGTTCTGTTTCACAAACTGCCCACCATGTGGCTCCGTTGCAGGAGCTGTTGCAGCTTCACTTCCTTCCTCCTAGTCACCAATAGAGGAGTGAAGAAGGAGCCGCAGGATATTTGAGGTGTGCAGGTTCGGGTAAAGGGAGCCATCATCATGCTTATAGCTGCCCAGCTCTGAATCCTCCTCCTGCAAATGGCAGGGGGAGGAGCCAAAGCATCTCTTCCCCGAATCCAGTCGAAGAGTTTGGAAATAAGTGGTAAAGGGTATTGGTTCTTAAATGTGACTTCATTCAGTCCTCAATAGTCAATACAGGGCCATAAGAACCCTCTTTCTTCCGTACAAAGAAGAACCTGGCACTGGCTGGTGATACAGATTTCCGGATAAACCTTGATATTTTCAGATATTGCTTGGGTTTCAGGGAGTGAGAGTGGGTAGACTCGATCACGAGGAAGAGTGACATCGTGCAGGTTTATTGAACAATCATAGGATCAGTAAGGAGGCAGAGTCTCAGCCTCCTTTTTGCTGAAGACATCCATAAAGCTGGCATACTGCGGAGGAAGTCCAGATAGATCTTCCGGCTCTGGAGGAGAGGAATCAGGTCAAATTTCCGATAAGCAGGAGGATCGACAAGAGGATCCCCAACATAGGATTTGACCAGAGTGCCAGTCCAGGACTAGAGTTTGCAGACGCAGCCTGGGAAGACCAAGCATGACAGGATTCATGAAGGTTGGCAACAAATAGTAAGTGGTCTTCTCTGAATGCAGAACCCTTATTCTTTAGCTCTAGACATTGGTGTTTTCTGCCTTTTGTAGACTATTCCGCACAAAGTGGGCCTTACCTCTACAATACAAGTACAGGTTCTCAGTTCTGCGGCGTTGACGTTCTTGGTCAGACAATCTGAGGCATTATAATTCCATAGGCTTTTCAGATGGAGCAAACACTAGAAGAAGGATGGTGTCAGACGAAGTAGTCTTCTGGTCTGTGCAATTTCCTTTGAATTCTCCCTGAACCGCATATCAACTATTGTGCCCAAGGAGCTCAGGGAATTTAGAATGGACGGATGGTCATGAACAGCTTATTGATCCTTCATCCGGTCAGAAAGGCCCTCCCAGAAAACTGCCACTTAAGCGTCATTGTTCAATGCAAGTTCTGCAGCCAGACTACGGAGCTTGTTTGCATAATGGCCCACAGACAGAGAACCTTGGCAAAGATGCAATAAGTAGGAAGCAGCGGAAGTACAGCCTGGCTCCTCAAAGACCAGCCGGAAGGTAGACAGAAAAATCTGGACCTAAATGTTCCCAAATAGGATTTTCCTGAGCAAGGGCTTTACCAAACAACAGGGACATAATGAAGGAAACCTTGGTCCGGTGAGTAGGAAACTTATGCCCATGTAGCTCGATGTGGATGAAGCTCTGGTTCAAGAAGCCACAACAGGTGGCCATCATAACAAGGGGAAGAGGAAGTTGAACGCCAGTAGCACTCAGCTCCAGGCTCACAGGAATGGGGAGAACAGTGTTTGCCCGAACAGAGAGCCCAAGCCTGTGGGAGTGAGTAGGGAAGCATCGGCGGCTAGCTACTGCCATTACAACTTGTTTGTTAAGTCCATCAACCATGCATGTTATGTATGTTAGTGTGACTCTGACATTATTTGCTATTACTGTTATTGTGTTAAAAAGGGGGGAAGGTAGAGAAAGAAAGAGCAAAAAAAAACAAACAGAGAAAGACAAGAGAGAAAAATATACGTCCTAGGCGACCTTGCATAGTCATATACCCATTGTTCTGTCTTCATACAAGTTCACACAGTGTGCAGTCTGACATTTAGCATAAACCATCCCTGTCTTCCAAATAAGAGGACTGTTCTTTGTAGTCTAACTTGTTTATTGGTCAACAGGTCGTACATATGTGATTGATTGATTGATTGATTGATTATATACAATTGATTGATTGGTAAAACAGGATTGTTTGGTAAAACTACAAGAATACAAATAACATGTATAAGTATTAAGCATGGATAGCATGTTCTATAACATTTGCATTGGCAGTGAAAATATATGGTAAAATGGCTGCCTATACATAGGATTACATGTCTAGCTAACAGTAGTAACAACTCCCTGAGTAACAATTACAACTAACTGAACAGCTCTGCATAACATGATGTCCCTGAAACAAAGGTAGATCTCTCACCAGATATGATTTTACAAGGATTGTGGAGTTTGAGAAGGAGACATGCATAGAACAGCTCTGAATGGTTTCCTGTGTAATGCCCTAGAGTGGCATTACCACTTCTGCACCCTGCTACTATCTCTAATGGGCTAATATCATGTTATCTGTGTATTTATTGCAGGTCCTTCACAATGTGCATTCCTATGTTTGAAACTGTTATGTTTAAATGTGATATACCTGGTTCACCAGTAGGTGGCTTCCATTCTAACTCCTTCCTCTGTGGTGTGGTGGGCATGTCCCACTTGCTGCAGGGAAGGGTGGGGTTCTAGTTAGAGTGAGTTCCAGTTTACCCCCTGCCAGGGGAGGTTGTGCAGGAGCACGTCCCTGCTGCACATGCCCTGTCTAAGCCAGATAGAGCACTTTCAGCTCTGCTGGATATAGAAGCCACAGCTTGAAGCCTCAGAAGCCAGGAGGAGTTTTCCCTGGACAAATCTAGAGACAGACCAGACTACAAAGTGAAGTACAGAATAAAGAAGAAGCTAAGTAATACAGCTAACCTGTCAGTACCTGAGAGCCAGAAATCAACAGATGTAGCAGAGTTGAGTTTGTTTGCCTGCCAGAGTGGAAGCTAAAGCCTGCTGCGACCAAGATAAAGTCTGTAAACCGTTTGGAGAAATGTTTATGCAAAGGAAAACTGCTATTGAACTTTATTCTTCCTCCCAAAGTTAACTTATCCCCTCTGAGCCAACACCTGGGGTTAAGTGTATCCAGGTAGAAGCACCGTGACACATTACATCAAGGGACATTTTAAGCTACCCTATACCACTCCTACACCTGGGTACCATCCAGGATTTCACTAAAAGGGGCCCTGTGCCTTTGTTGCCTCGCTGCAACTGGCGTCACGAATCACGATCTATTTGTGGGCCCTGGGAGGCAGCAGCCCATCGCACCTGGAGACTTCTCTTTCCAAAAATTCTTTGCACTCCCACAATGCAGGGCACCACCTATAATTCAGTAGCATTTTAACAGGAAAAACAAAGTGTAATACAACTTAACACCACTAGATGGTGCTATAACCACACTAAACACTTTAGAAATACCAAGACTGAGGCAGACATGATCTGTAATGATTCTCTAACCCTGCTGGGCAGAACACCCATTTTCAGGTCGATTGAGAAGTTTTGATTCAGGTACTGTAGAATCGATTCAGACCCAAATCTAATTTTTGGAACGATTTGGCAAGTCGGAAACTGAGCAAATTTCAAGATGTTCTCTTATCTCTAGTCTGTAGCCACTATATCCAGAGGACACCCCCTCTCTGACATCATTCATCGCTTTACAGCTAATAATTGAAGCTGCACCACATGGACTTACTGCTCTTCCTTTCCTCTGCATTCTGTCTGGAGACAATAGCGTAATACTGAGAGATTTTAGCTTCATTTTAGCTGCTTCCTCCTGAAACTGGTCCAGAAAGCAGAGAGAATTACCTTAAATGAAGACGAGTCTTCTTGGCAGTATTATGTGCAGGGAGCTGGTAGAGCAGGAAGTAGATTGGTTTCAGCTTTAGCTTAGTCACAGAAGGGGGTGTTTAGCTCCTAGATCTGTTTTATACGGGGGATGTTGAAGAGTGAAACCCCTTTTTTTGGTATCCATATGCCTTGATATGGATAGGGGTTGTCTTTATAAGAAAAAAATGTAAACAACATAAAATAAACATTTATTCTCAAATATAAACAGGACTGTCCATTTGCAAAATTACTCCTTTATTCCTAATTACATTCCTTTATTACATTTCCATAAAACTAGGAGACATATCCCACAAACACTGACACATTTCGAAACGCATGAGTTCTTGTTCAAGATGTTTGTGGACTATGGGGGAGATTTATCAAACTGGTGTAAAGTAGAACTGGCTTAGTTGCTCATAACAACCAATCAGATTCCACCTTTAATTTTTCACAGCTCCTTTGGAAAATGAAAGGTAAAATCTGATTGGTTGCTAGCAACTAAGCCAGTTCTACACCAGTTTTTATGTGTATTTTAATGAAGGAAAATCATTTTAAGAAAGTACTGGAATATTTTTTAAAATTGTCTATTCTCATACTGTATATGTATTTTTTAGTTTTGCCAATTCCCAGATAATGAGAAAGTTTATAAAGAGTTGGATTAGACATGGAAATTTCCCACACCAGCTTGGCAGGAGTTCCACAATTACAAGGCAGTGTTCATCAGCATCTACATGTTCGGACTGATCTTCATTCAATTCATCCAGATTTGGCTCTATTTACAGTAAGCAGGACTTTACAAATGAAAAGGAAACAAGGAAAACAGCCCATATATAAATTAAACCTAATACTATGAGAGTAACTGGTCGTCATCTGTCCAATCTGATAGCAAGCTTTCATTTGCAATGCAAAATAACGAAGACACATTTACCATGTATCATGCAAAAGATGAAATCAATAAGAGCTTGGTAACGAAAACAAATGATGATATGAGAAACCCAAAGGAATATGGGTTCAGCCTCCGAGGCAGTGAATTCTAACTCAAAGTGCTGTGTTTAACCCCTTAAAAGGGTTGTCCAATGAAAAAAAATGATACAGTTTTAAAAACAGCAGCTGGATCTGAATTCTTTTGTCATTGCTTGTAATTAAAAATTTTGCATAGCCACTGAGTTATTCAATAAAATGTATCTGTATAGCGCCACCTGCTCATTCGCTCAACACTAACAACAATACCAAATTTAAATTTGTCTATGTTTTATTACTTTTACACCATAAATGCACTTTGAAATAACAATGGTGACATAATATGTCACCATACTCTAGGCGTTGCTAGGTTAAAACATTCGGTGCCTGGGCCCCTGATGTTTTGTCCCAGGCCCCGAATGTCCTGCCTGCCTGCTAGATACAACTGTATTGCCCTTCTCAGGATGGCAATACAATTGAATCAAATGCACAGGAAGATCTGAAGGACCTGTGATGACATCACAGGTCATGTGACCAGTAAAACAGGCAGTGGTTGAGAAGGACCTGCCTGTTGTGACCAGTGCAGGAGAGGACGGCAGTGAAGGACCTGCGATGTGACCAGTGCAGGAGAGGACAGCAGTGAAGAGGAGAAGAAGCTGTGGTGATGTCTGTTAAATAAGGAGAGGTAATTGAAGGGAGAGGCAGAGCAATGCTGGGAGTTATTAAACTGGGACTGCATGTTAGAGCAGAAGGGATGGATGTTATTTACATGGGACTGTATGTTGAAGGCAGCTGGGGGAGGGGATGATGTTATTTACATGGAATTGTATGTTGGGTACAGCTGTGTTAGGGAGTGATGTTATTTACATGGGACTGTATGTTGAAGGTGGCTGGGGGAGTGAGTGAAGTGATTTACATGGGACTGAATGTTGAGGTGGTAATGTTTACATGGGATTGCATGTTGGAGGCAGCTAGGGAGGGGGTGATGTTATTTACATGGGACTGTATTTTGGAGTGGGCTGTAGATAGAGAGGGATGTTATTTACATGGGACTGTATATTGGAGGATGGGAAATAGTGCTATTTACATGGGACTGTATTTTGGAGGGAGGAATATAACTACAGGGGGCACTGCAGTGGCATTATAAATACTGGGGGCATTTTAGGGTGAGCATTATAACAGTAAGGGGCAGCATAAATACTGAGGAACTGTAGGGGTATTATAAATGCAGGGGACATTATAGGCATTCTTATTTCTACTGGGGGCTCTATAGGAGAGACTCCGTCTTATTTCTACTAAGAGAACTCGGGGGGCCTTATTACTACTGAGGGGTCTGTAGAGAGCTTTAATACCACTGTGGGAACAATAGGGGGCCTTATTTCTACTGGGTACTCTGTGAGGGCCTTATTAATACTGGAGGGCTCTTCTACTAATAGAGGCACTTTTTGGGAGCGTTGTCACGGTTGGGGGCACTGTAGGGGGCAGTATTACTAATGGGGGAATTCTAGAAGGGAATTACTATTGGTGGGACTTTGAGGAGCACTATTACTATGGGGGGCTCCTTTTTCTTCAGGATAGTATTTGGGGGTAGTGGGAGCACAGCGAGCAGCAGGATAACACTGGTGGGACTCCAGGTTGGGGGATGATGATAGAAATGTGAGGAAGCTAAGATGTCTGTGTGTCACACTCTGCAGAGACGAGGCAAGGCTGAATGGAGAAGATGATAACAGAGAACGAAGATCTACATCGGAGGAGACATCACCTGGGAGGCCCTGGATGTGAGAGGTATGTGCTGCTGTATAGCAAGTACAGGAAAGTGCAGGTGGAGGGTCGATTTAGAGAACTGGGCCATATTCATTGGGGCTTGGGCCCCAGATCTTTTGAGACCCTAGCAACGCCCCTGCTAGGAGCCATATAATATTTTGACTATTTTTAGATTCCATTTTTTGGGAGGCGAGGTGGCAGTACAATAGCAATTCTGTAAGCGTTTTTTTTTTATATTTCCTGTGTCTCACCATGCTGAATAACTGACATGCTCATTTTATTCTGTGACAATACGAATTTTATTCATGCGATGAAACAAAATTTATATAATTTTTTACTACTTTTGCATAAAATCACTTTTTTCTTAAAAATCATTTGTTTCTTGTGTCATCATATTCTTAGACTAGTACCATCTTTATTTGTTAGTTACCTGTATGAGGGGTTGTTTTTTGCCATATGGGCTCTACATTTTACCGATGCTATTTTGGGGTTCTTATGACTTTTTGATTGCATTGTTATTTTTTTATTTTTATTTTTTCTATTAACTTACTTTGGTGGCAGTTCAAGGAATGAGTTGTTTATGATGATGTAATAGTAGGTTAATGTTTCTCAACTTCTCTGGGCCCACCTACTGGTTATGATTTGAGGATATCCCATAGATGCATTGACAGTAATGATATCACCTGCTTCCCCCTGTTTAGGAGTTTAGTAGAGTCTAGTCTAAGGAAAACTACAGGAAGGACCTGTGTATGGAGAGTTACGGCAGATTCTAGACCCAAGCTCAGAGAATCTTTGTCTCAGAATCTAAAGCTTCTAGAGAAGCAACTCTACAGATGGAAAGACAACACATATCTTAGAAGGTCCAGAAGAACCTAACAGGATGTACACTGGACTCAGACAGCAAGCTACTATGCATGTTTATGGCAGATAGACTTTGCTGCTGTGGAGAGGGAATGCTGCTAAAGCATCCCACATACTTTCAGACGGGTTGGACATCCGTACCTAAGTTCTGCACCACTTAGTCAAGGAACTGCAGAAGGAGTAAATAAGAAACTGCCTGTGGTTCTGCAGAGAAATAGTAAAGTATTTCTAGAGAGAGAGAGAGAGAAAAAGGGAGTACTACAACCACCATCATTTGTTGCTGTCTATATGCTACTATTGCGAGAGGATTGCATTGTGATCTACCTTGAAACTGTGCCTTTAGCTGCTATGTGCACTACTACTAAAACTACTACTACTACCATCAACTCACATTGTCTCCACCATCCACTTTATCTGTACTCTTGTATTGCACTTACACAAAGACCTAACAGGGCACCCCAACTACCACCAGGCAGGACCCCAATTTCCAGGGTGTAACCTAAGAGAAGAAAAGGTGCACAGCCCATAGAGCATGAGTGTAGTGTACGGGAGCTGTAATGCCCGTCACTACAGAAGGGTCACTTGTGTGCTGTCGTTTCCCCTTATTTATGGGGAGGTTGGTATAAGTCATCTTCATAAAATGTAATGCTATGTACTTCCCTGTTACTGTGAAATGTGCCATGTGCAGGCCTGCTAGGGATTTCATTCCAGCTCTAGTCACTAGAGGGAGCTAGGGAGCCCTAGGTTATATAAGGCCCAGTCAGGGAAGGGAGTAAGAGTTTAGAATGTGTCTGAGCTAAGGACAGGCCATGAGCCTGTGAAGGCAGTGCAGGCCTGGAGCCTGCCGACTAGGAGAGGGCATTGCAGTCCCTGTAACCGGGTTCCAGATCCAAGGAGAAGGTTCCCCTCCTGAGTCCGTATTTACAGTAGGAGGAAGCTGAGAGAAGCAGAGCCAAGTACAGAGAAGCAAGAGGTACTACAAATACCAGAGGAGGTACTCAGTAATTGTTAACCCAAGGATATACGCCAGATTGAGGGCATTGGGGCCTTGGAGGAAAGTGTCTACATTTCCAGGATCAGACAGGTAGAGAGTGCAAGCCGCCTGTACTGCAAGAGTCCTGTGTGTTAACCCTCTGTGATCACCTTGCTATGTCAGAGACTGCCGTATGTACTGTAACCTGTAACTTACTGAAACCAACCGTCTTCAAAGGAACTGCGCTTCCATCTATGTCCGTGTATGATAACCATCAAGTACTTCAGTAAAGTTCAAGTTCTGTTTTATCATAACGTGGTTCCTCAGTTATTCCTACTATCAGCAAACGGTGTGCCACCGTTAATTGGCACTGGCGTCACGAACTCTATCTACAACTACCTGCCAGAGAGTCAGCCTGTCTCAGGTTAGTGGTCACCATTGCACTACAACATTCAGGAACACTATTAACCCTAACTTGAGTACGCTGCACTTCTCTTTTGGCGTCACGAACAGGATGCGCACGCTTTCTAGTGCAAGAAGCGTGAACTTTGTGCCTTATCTAGTTTGCCCTGTGACCAATGTGACAAATTGCCTGTTTATTGAAAGTGGACTTTGTGGACTTAAAACGTACAGAAAAGTGTGCCAAAAACCTCTAAAAAGCGCTGTGCAGTGTTGCACTATCTAGAGGAAGAAAATCGCCGCATGAGGGTGCATTTTTGTGGACTTTTATGCTGTTTTACTACCGCGGCTTGCTGTCAGTGAATAGCCGCATCATGGCGCCCAAGATGGCCGCCGGCGCCATTGGACTTCTTCCTGCGCCATCACTGTCCTCAGTGGCGCGAATTTTTGGCGCCAAAACCCTCCAAGAGGGAGGAGAAAACCGCCCTGGGATGCCGCCCCTGGATGTGGATTACAGTGTGAGCACCGCCTACCCTATTGCGGAGAACCTAGGGGGCGGGCCTGATGATGGGCGAGAAACCCGAGTCCAGGGAGTGGCCAGAGAACTGTTCCCGGAGAGCACAAGTGTTGGAGTCGGCTAGACTAAAGATGGCGAGATTTGCAGAGAAGGCGCCGGGCCTGGAGCCCATATCCGAGGCTGAAGAGATGCCAGCCTATAGTCCGGAGCGAGAGAGAGCGCCCGCTCCCGATTTGAGTGGCCCCGACACTGGGTGTGAAGTCGGACGAAGGATCCGACAGGCCTCCAGCACTGTGGACTCAATTAATGGCGGAGGTACGTGCGGCCGCAGTAAAAAAGACTGTCAAGCAGAAAATTTACTTCGAGGAACTAGCTAAGACAGTGCTAGACAAGCACGTCCATACGCAACCCCGCCTGGAACGGCGGACGGGCGTGGTTCTGACCTTTGACAAGAACCGTGGCTTTGGGTTCATCCGAGATTATGTCACCGGTCGGGACCTGTATGTTAACCGGAGGTCAGTGAAGAGGAGCTACCTGCCGGAGTACCTCCACAACCTGCGCGACGGGGAAGAGATTGAGTTTACCCCCGCGGAGGGCCTGCGAGGCCCATATGCTACCGCGGTGACCCGTCCAGGACCAGTACCCGAAAACTGGGAGGAGGCAGAGGAACGACCAGAGACCGAAGACCTGCCGGGCCGATCCGGAACACCTACCAAGAGAAGGGCTCCTTCTTAGGCCCGAATATCTTCTGGCAGCCGACCGTCTTGGACAAGCCTGTAAGTCCATATCCTTCTCCAGAGTTGCCACGCAGGAGAAAACGGCGGCAGATTGGGCGCGGATGGCCCAGTTTGGTGAGGCCCTAGATAGTCTGCGGGGGAACCGTAAGAGGAGACGCCTCCTGAACCTGCTGCAAGGGTACCGGAGTCCAGCAGTGAGATCGCCGCCGTGGAAGAGCGGATCAGCAGATTGCAAGCATACCTGGATGGCCTGCGTCAAGTGGCAAGTTCCAGGACCGCATCGCAGCAGCCCAGCAGTGGTGAGTCACCTGTGCCCCCTGTATATTCTGATCCTGTAGCCCAAGGTCCTATCATCAATAATGAGCAGCCCAAAATTAAGAGGAAAGCAGATAAGCTTACATATGCCAGGAGCCGAGTCCGCCTTGACGGGAGCATTATGTCCCGGCCAGAGGAAGTGTCTACCCCAGCGCCGGCCAGTGTCCCGATACATGCAGCTCCTGTGAATCCTCAGCCCAGCGGGCCAGTGAGATGGATAGGCCCAGTCCCAGTGATGATTCCGGCCCATTCTGTCTGGTGGGCACAACCTTCAAGTCTCCCTGGTACATGGCCCAGGCTGCGGGCAGAACCGGGCTGCATTACATCTGATGAGCAAGGCTCTTATGACACTTACCTGTGAGCAGGCCTGCTAGGCCATTGCTGTCAAATCTCACAGGAGTGCTCAGGATGTGTTGCAGGAGCTGTCCCATAGTGTTGACAGGCTGGTGGAGCTTGCTGCCAGTTCCCCACGGCCGGTGGCATTTTTGTGAAGATAAGTTGCCACTGTGGAACCACTGCTCCCAGCCTGCCTCTGTTCGGTTTCCGGGACATCCTGCCTGCTTTGAAAAATCAATCAACAAATCCAAGTTGTGCTTTTGATTTGCACCTTTTCCCCTTTTAACCCCCATTTCAGGTTGAAAGGGAATTTTATGTCAGCACTTTTAGGGTACGCAGGACTTGCCAGGATAACATGGCCCTGGTATTGTCAGAGTCCTGTGATGTCAATAGTATGTGTATTGCTGACCGTATTTATTGCTAAAGTTTTATATCCAAGTCTATGTGCCCAGAGATGGACTCCCCATGTGCGAGCCTCTGTGATCTTTATTTCCATGGACTCCCTGAGTGTGAGCCAAAATTTATAATATTTTATTATGGACTTATATAATGTCATGGACTATCCTGGTGTTCCCTTTATCCGCTGTGCCAGGTCAGCGCCCCAGCTCCATTCACTATCCTGAGAGAAGAGAACGACGCCCCTTGTCACCGCACTTCACCTTTGCCAACTGGACCTGATAGGAATGTCTATGCAGATGATGCTGATATATATGAATATGTATGCCTGCATGTTCTTTTTGTATTCCAGGTGAAAAATTCCAGTTGGGCGGGCCCTGTTGGAGTACGAGGTCGTACTCAGTTTAAAGCAGCGGGGTATGTAGTGTACGGGAGCTGTAATGCCCGTCACTACAGAAGGGTCACTTGTGTGCTGTCGTTTCCCCTTATTTATGGGGAGGTTGGTATAAGTCATTTTCATAAAATGTAATGTTATGTACTTCCCTGTTACTGTGAAATGTGCCATGTGCAGGCCTGCTAGGGATTTCATTCCAGCTCTAGTCACTAGAGGGAGCTAGGGAGCCCTAGGTTATATAAGGCCCAGTCAGGGAAGGGGAGTAAGAGTTTAGAATGTGTCTGAGCTAAGCACAGGCCATGAGCCTGTGAAGGCAGTGCTGGCCTGGAGCCTGCCGACTAGGAGAGGGCATTTCAGTCCCTGTAACCGGGTTCCAGATCCAAGGAGAAGGTTCCCCTCCTGAGTCCGTATTTACAGTAGGAGGAAGCTGAGGGAGGCAGAGCAGAAGACAGTAAAGCAAGAGGTACTACAAATACCAGAGGAGGTACTCCGTAATTGTTAACCCAAGGATATACGCCAGATTTAGGGCATTGGGGCCTTGGAGGAAAGTGTCTACATTTCCAGGATCAGACAGGTAGAGAGTGCAAGCCGCCTGTACTGCAAGAGTCCTGTGTGTTAACCCTCTGTGATCACCTTGCTATGTCAGAGACTGCCGTATGTACTGTAACCTGTAACTTACTGAAACCAACCGTCTTCAAAGGAACTGCGCTTCCATCTATGTCCGTGTATGATAACCATCAAGTACTTCAGTAAAGTTCAAGTTCTGTTTTATCATAACGTGGTTCCTCAGTTATTCCTACTATCAGCAAACGGTGTGCCACCGTTAATTGGCACTGGCGTCACGAACTCTATCTACAACTACCTGCCAGAGAGTCAGCCTGTCTCAGGTTAGTGGTCACCATTGCACTACAACATTCAGGAACACTATTAACCCTAACTTGAGTACGCTGCATGAGCACGATATTGCAACCACACACTGTGGGTACAACTACCACCTTTATAGCCACTACCACTTCTCCCATCCTCCATTTCTCTCCTGAGTTGCTCCACACTTCACTCTTATTTACAGTTATACCTATACTGAATTATAATATAAATACATAAAATTGTATAAACAATTCATATCTAGATTTAAAGAGGACCAGTCACCATGAAATGCAGTGCATGTGGCAAGCAGCATGTTATAGAACAGGAGGAGCTGAGCAGATTGATATATCGTTTTATGGGACAAGATTGACTAAAACTTGAAATTTACTTATTTATATCTAATCTCTTCTCTTTCTGAGTTCACTTGTACGTTTTTTAGATTAAAGCAGGCTCTTTTTTCAGATCTCATATAACCACTTTAATATATATAGTGATTATTATATGTATATGTTGTATATTATAATGTATCGGTATATATTATTTAGCGTTGATCGAGCACCAAAGTGCTCGGATGCTCGGGTGATCTACAGAGCACCCGAGTATAATGGAAGTCAATGGGAGAACCAGAGCATTAAACCAGGCACCCCCTGCTCTGAAGAGGGGAGGGTGCCATGTCCCAC
Source organism: Bufotes viridis (assembly GCA_033119425.1). NCBI lineage: Eukaryota > Metazoa > Chordata > Amphibia > Anura > Bufonidae > Bufotes > Bufotes viridis. The sequence continues at coordinate 38,158,566 of CM065597.1, read as the reverse complement.
TGAGGTCTATGAAGAAGATCGCTGTACAGTGAGGGAATCCCTCAGTGTGAGTCCGTGGCTTAAGAGTCCCTGCTCTGACTCCATATATAGCTATGTCCATATATGGAGTCAGTGCTTGGGGATACCCAGTGTATTTAAATCTAATTTAGCCTCTATTTCTGAAAAGTTTTCACAACCTTCTACATTAGAGGCAAGGACCTTAACCACTCAGCTATAAAGCTGAATGATAAACTGTGTCAGAAAAACCTCATAGTAGTTTGTCATGTATTAAGTATTACTATACAGCAGAAGTATAATTTTATATTTCACTGCAGGTTAACATGGAGCTGTATAGCGTAGTGATTAAGGTTCTTGGCTCTAATGTAGAAGGTTGTGAGTTCAAATCCTGGCAGAAGCATTTCAGAAATGGAGGCTAAATTAAATTTATATATTTTATATTTGTTTTAGTAATTGTAAAAAATGTATGAAATTCACAGAAAAAAGTGCACCAAACGGATATGCCACTGACTATACTAGCTAGTCAAACAAGCAGATATTAAAAGCTGAGACTGTTTGCCAATATATTCCTGTCAGGAACACATCGGAGCCCCTCATGCACCACGTCACGGTCACTCAGCATGGCATGGGGTCCTACCACTATGCTAACTATGGTGTGAACACGGTCTGAAGGTGATGGAATACTGCTCACAGCCAAGCTTCCACACAACCGCTTAGCAGGACAACTAATGCAATGTGAATAAAGCAAGACTGCAAGCCACACCCATATCAGACCGTGTGATGGAGGCTACCAGGTGAAAAAGAATGTTAAATGCCAGATGAAGGCACATTCAATACATATGGAACAAAATCACAGAAAAATAGTGGCCAATATGGGGAAACTGCTCAGACCCCAAACACTGTAGTGTGTTTCTCATTGGGGGAGCAGTCCCACCGCATGTGGACCGCAGCAAACGGCCATCCCCAGCAAAAATTGCGTACAATGGAGGATGCCGGCGCGGACCACATGCACCACAAAAGCATCCTACACAAAACGGAGCATTGTACGGATGAAATATATAAATATAAAATTCACAGAAAAAAGTGCACCAAATGGATATGCTACTGACTATACTAGCTAGTCAAACAAGCAGATATTAAAAGCTGAGACTGTTTGCCAATATATTCCTGTCAGGAACACATCGGAGCCCCTCATGCACCACGTCACGGTCACTCAGCATGGCATGGGGTCCTACCACTATGCTAACTATGGTGTGAAAAATGTATGACACAAAATAAATGTGTAATTACTAAATATATATATATATATATATATATATACGTATGTAATATATAGTCCAAAGATGACCTTTGACAAAGGTCTCATTGAGAAGACCGAAACGTTGCCTGGGGAATAAAGAGGGTCACTTATTTTTCATATGCTGGAGTGCTGCCTCGTCTTTGGACTATATATACCTGGAATATTTGCCTTGTTCCCAAGAGGATTTTGCACCCTGTTCATGCCTTCAACTGTGCTGCTTCTCTGTGGTTTCTATATATATATATTTAAATTAAATTTATCCTCTATTTCTAAAAAGTTTCTGCTAAGATTTTTAACTCACAACTTCTACATTAGATCCAAGAACCTTAATCACTACGCTATACAGCTACATGTCAACTTGCAGTGAAATGTAAAATGATATTTCTGCTATATAGGAATACTTACTGCATGACAAACTACTATGAGGTTTTTCTGACACAGTTTATCAATTAGCTTTATAGCTGAGTGGTTAAGGTCCTTGCCTCTAATGTAGAAGGTTGTGAGTTAAAATTCCAGCAGAAACTTTTCAGAAATAGAGGCTAAATTTGATTTAAATTCACTGACTTAAGCATAGAGCTCGAGTACACACGGTATTCGGCTGAACACGGCGTTGGGCCGAGCATCGCGATGCTCAAGTCGGACACCAGTTCGGCCGAGCATGCTTGCTCAACACTAATATTATTCTATCTTGATGTTTATTTAAAAGCTCAAGTGATATGAGACCGATAAACAATAGCTTGTAATATAAACCAATGCTTCTTTTAACCTTTAATTAAGCACTAATCAAACTATGACACAAGCACTTAGGTTGTCAAAAAAATAAATGATAAAATAATGTCTTATTCGGGAATCACATGTTGTCAGTGGTGGAAAATATGGTAAATTATTTATTGTTTGGGTTCCTGGAATAAGAAGACAACAAAGTCTATTGATCAAATACAAACAGTTTAGCTTTTTGACCTAAGAATTACCTTTCTTCTGGTAAATGAAAAACACAACAACAAACAACACCAAAGAACTATAGGTGAAACCATAAGAATGGACAGAAGGATAAGTATCTATTCCCAAAATTGTCTGTGGCCTGGTGCTTCTCCATAGGCAAAGCTGCAGCCCCTGCTCCAGGCTTTTTGCTTTGAGGTGCCAGCTCTCAGCCAGTTCCAGAAATTCAGCATTCTCCAGTAGCAACCTCATTAGTTTCTATGCAGTCCTAATGAGGTTGCAACTGGTCATCATGAAGTTGTAAGTGGGATTATACAGTTTGATCATCATTCTAATCTGCCAATATTTTTATATCAATGTTCAAATGTATTTTCTAGTTGGTCCTGCCTGCTTGCACCCTTCTTTGAGCTTCCCATTACATGTTCCAAGCATACATCCCCAGTACGCCTCTGCCTCAGGGAACTCCCCTAAAACCACTTGGGACCAACCAACCTATGGGCGTGGGATTTTTCAGGTCCTGGTAAGCCCCCTCTTCTGGGAACTCCCCTAACCCACCTTGGACCACCCAACTTATGGGTGGAGAATTTGTTGGGAGTGGTCCGAATTTGTCGGGACTGTCTCTGAATATTAGGCTACTTTCACACTTTCCGTGTCTGTTTAGTTTTTTTTGCAGATTGGATGAGAACCCATTCATTTCAATGGTTCCGCAAAAAATGCGGCAGCACACCGTGTGCTATCCACATTCGTATGTCCGTTTCGTAGCCCCGCAAAAACAAAAATAGAACATGTCCTATTCTAGTCCGTTTTTCAAACAAGGATAGGCATTGTTACAATGGATCTGCAAAAAAAAAAAATGGACACCATACGGAATGTCTTCCTTTTTTATTTTTTTGCGGACAGCAAAACACATATGGTCCTGTAAATGTAGCCTTAGTTTGATCATGGCACTTGATTGTATCAGTATAGTGCACCCACATTCAAAAACCTCTTCCTATCATAAACAATTTTTCTTTTTTGTATTTTCATTTTCACTTCCTGCCTTTCAAAAGCCAAAACATTTTTATTTTTTCATTCGCCTAGCCATATAAGGGTTTGGCCTCATTCACACGACAGTATTTTGCGGACCGTATACTGGCCGTTTTTTCAGTTCAGTATACTGACAGTATACTGAACTATTCACTTCAATGGGACTGCAAAAAATACTGAAGTGTCTCCGTATGCCTTCCATTTCCGTTTTTCCGTTTTTGCGTTCCGTTTAAATATAGAACATGTCCTATTCTTGTCCGCAAATCACGTTCAGTGGCTCCATTCAAGTCAATGGGTCCGCAAAAAAAACGGAAAGCATACGGAAGTGCATCCGTATGTCTTCCGTATCCGTTCCGTTTTTTGCGGAACCATCTATTGAAAATGTTAAGACCAGCCCATTTTTTTCTATGTTATTACTGTATACTGTATATGCCATACGGAAAAACGGAACGGAAAAACGGAACCGAAACGGAAACACAACGGAAGCAAATAACTGAACCACGGATCCGCAAAATACGGACCGCAAAATACTGAAAAAGCCATACGGTCGTGTGAATGAGGCCTTTGTATTATGTGGGACAAGTTTTATTTTCTAATTTCATATTCCATTCATTGTATTGGGAAGCTGGAAAAAATTAGTAATGGCATGGAACTTTTAAAAAAAATTTATTGTGATATTATTTTATGGACTTTTTACTTGTTTCATTATAGACAAAAAGATATTGTCCAGATTTACTAATCCTGTAAATGGCATAAGCTTAGGCCTCTTTCACACTTGCGTATTTGTTTTCCGGCATAGAGTTCCGTCGTCGGGGCTCTATGCCGGAAAAATCGTGATCAGGATTATCCCAATGCATTCTGAACGGAGAGAAATCCATTCAGGATGCATCAGGATGTCTTCAGTTCAGGACCGGAACGTTTTTTGGCCGGAGAAAATACCGTAGTATGCTGCGCTTTTTGCTCCGGCCCAAAATCCTGAACACTTGCCGCAAGGCCGGATCCGGAATTAATGCCCATTGAAAGGCATTAATCCGGATCCGGCCTTAAGCTAAATGTCCGACATTTAGCTTTTTCTGAATTGTTACCATGGCAGCCAGGACGCTAAAGTCCTGGTTGCCATGGTAAAGTGTAGTGGGGAGCGGGGGAGCAGTATACTTACAGTCCGTGCGGCTCCGGGCGCTCCAGAGTGACGTCAGGGCGCCCTACGCGCATGGGGCGCTCTGACGTCATTCTGTAGCGTCCCGGGAGCCGCACGGACTGTGAGTATACTGCTCCCCCGCTCCCCACTACTACTATGGCAACCAGGACTTTAATAGTGTCCTGGCTGCCATGGTAACCTCAAAGCATTTCGAAGACTGATCAGGATCCTGATCAGTCTTCTAATGCTTTCAGGCGACTTGCGTTCTGACGGATCCGGCAGGACGGAAGTGCCCGCCGGATCCTCAGAACGCAAGTGTGAAAGAGGCCTTAGACCGGCTGTTTAGAGCTGCACCAGATTTATCATAGGGGCTCAGGCCAGTTAATAAATGTGGTGCAAGGACAGACACTTTTGCCCAACTCTATGCTATTAGGTGCCTTACTTTGAGACAGAATTTCACGCCAGAATTCTGACACAATTTTGGTGCATCTTAGGTCATACCCAGTTTACCGCAAAGCCCTGCCCCTGCCCACTAAACTGTGTCACTTTTTGAACAAGTCAGAAAAAAGGGTAAAAACCTAGCTGCGTGAAAACTGCACTAAAATCCCGCCAGTTTGCCCACTTTTTAGACACAGTTTACACACAAACACATTGGTAAATATAATAATAATAAAATGTAACCAAGTTTAAGAATATTTCATTAGGCCTATAGTTTCTTTTGTCATGATATTTGGAAATGTAGTAGCTTTTTCTTTTAGAAAACATTCATGTATATTGTGATAAGTTGTGGAAAACAGACATGTTTGAACTGTGTAAGTGAGGACATTTTGCGAGATAAAACATAGTTTTAGATATTGCAGTTATTTTCAAAAATATCTGAAAAATTTGTTTTGGGGGCCAAATGTTTTTTTTTTTTTTGGAGATGAGCAAAGTTTTGAAAAATTCGATTTGGCAGGTTCGACAAAATTCACCAAGAATTTCAATTTATTACAAATTCATTTGTCACCAATCGCTATAAATCAGGTATACCCAGGCCACTCTGCATAATCAGATTCTTTCCACTTGGTGAAACAATCTCAGCATGAAGGTGAAAAATGTTAACCCTTTCCCAATCACCGAAAGTAAATTTATGTCATGGCAGGGCAGGGCATTTAAAAATGCCGCCCGCTGGCGCGTGCAGTGGACACCGTATCCGATGGGTGTCTGCACTTTTAAAGAGCAGGCACCCGGTACTAATGTCCATGACAGGTGGAAATGCCGGTCGCGGACTTTTAACTCAGCGGGATTCGGGGGAGACGGAGCATGTATGCAGCAGCTCCTGTCCTACTGTGTGATGGTACCAGGGATCGTACACAGCATTAAGGTAGGAAAACAGGGTTGAGGGATTCACAACAGGGATGACCATAATCCCATGTGGATTCCTCCATAACATAGTAACATAGTATATAAGGCCGAAAATAGACATTTGTCCATCCAGTTCGGCCTGTCATCCTGCAAGTTGATCCAGAGGAAGGCAAAAAAAAAAAAACTGTGAGGTGGAAGCGAATTTTCCCCACTTAAGGGCAAAAAAAAAATCCTTCCCGACTGCAATCCAGGAGTCCAGGATCCCTCCCTACTATGAACCTAATGGTATTTCACTTTTAAAATGATGCCGATACATGGTGGATGGATCAAACATGGCTGCTGGATTATTGCAGCAACACTGTCCCTAGTGCATAAGAGCTTCCACGTCTCTCCCTATGCTCAGCTCACAGGACAATAACGGAGACCGCACGGGTTGAGGGTTTTATAGGGCTGTGACATCACAGAGGATGGCTACCTGCGGATTGGCTGGCTGCACAGCATTATGGGTGATCTCGTATTCCTGAGTTCCTTACTTTGACTTTGGAACACGTGTAGAAGGTCAGATCATGTCATGATTAATTGTCATGCCAGTGATAAAAGATATCCACTCAGGCCCCACATTATCAATGGGTAATGTCCACATTAGAATAATAAAAATCAGATCCAAAATATCAGCTGTACAGTACCCCAGACCTGGGGGTATCTGCAATTGCTGTTATGTTATGTTGTATTTTCAATGTTCTGACATGCATTCCAGCAGAAGAGGTATGGTCCAGACAGCAAGGTGATATGAAGCACATGCCAGATCTCCTACTCCAAGGGACTGTATCCAGTTCTCCCATGAAACGATTACTCCAGGGAGATAGCCAGAAACAAGAACACCTCTTCCAAGAAGGACCTGCTGCGAGTGAGGAAAAGCAGGTCAGACACCCATCATCTAGGATAACCACCAGGCCATACTAACTTCAAGCTTGTATCACCCAGTGGACACCTATAACCACCAGTGTCTGCAAGTGCCAATAAGTTGCCACCTAACCAGCCACCATACCTCCTTATCTGCTGCCAGAAACTGCACTTTGTACTTAATACCGCTGGATGTGCCACACATTATATTTTAACTAAGTAAAGAAAAACTGTTATACTTTTACTTTTGGTCTGATTCTTCAAACCACCTTGCGCACAGGCAAAGGTTGCGCAGAGGCAAAGTTCTTGTCACAGCAGGGGCTGTTTGTTTCCAGAGTGAAGCAGGGAGCCCTCTCTGCTCCCTGCTTCACTGTTCTTCTGAGCTCCAGCGCTCCCCCTGCAGGCCGCACATCATGCTGCTGGCTGTGGGGGGAAGTGCTGAAAGCCTGGGAATTAGCCTGCAGCACAGCCAGCAGCGCGATGAGTGTGGGAGCCTGTCATCAGGGAAGAAGGTAAGTATGTGTTTTTTTTTCTTTCATAAAGCTCATAAAGCTGCAATCTGGAGAGGGCACTGAAGGCAAAAGGGGGGCCACAACTAGAGTGGGGGGCACAAAACTGTGGGGGCAGATCATCTGGCATAACTACTGTGAGGGGGCACTTAATCTGGCATAACTACTTTGAGGGGGTACCTAATCTTGCATAGCTACTGTGAGGGGGCACATAATCTGGCATTACTACTGCGAGGGGGCACCTAATCTGGCATAACTACTGTGAGGGGGCACATATCTGGCCATAACTATTGTGAAGGGGCACATAATCTGGCATAACTACTGTGAGAGGGCACCTAGTCAGGCATAACTACTGTGAGGGGGCATATATATGGCCATAACTACTGTTAAGGGGAACATATATGGACATAACTACTGTCAGGGGGCACAAATCTGGACATAACTACAGTGCGGGAGCACATAATCTGGTATAACTACTGTGAGGGGGCACCTTATCTGGCATAACTACTGTCAGGGGCCCCTAATCTGGCATAAATACTGTGAGGGGCATGTATCTGGTCATAACTACAGTGAGGGGACATAAAAGTGGGTATACCTACTGTGACAGGAACAAAGGTGGGCATAACTGCTGTGAGGGGCCACAAAGAGGACATAACTATTGTGAAGGGGCCACAAGTAGGGCTTAATTACTGTGAGGGGCCACAATGTGGGCATTAGTACTGTGTGGTAGAACTTAGGGGAAATGTCCTAGATCAGAGGTAGCCAACCTCCGACACTCCAGCTGTTGTGAAACTACAACTCCCAGCATGCATAATTGCCCTGCTCTTCTAAAAACTCTCATAGAAATGAATGGAGCATGCTGGCAATTGTAGTTTTACAGCAGCTGGAGTGCCAAAGGTTGCTGATCCCTGTCCTAGATTACCCTGCTATACATTGGCATGGCTCAGTCTTACAGATCCAGCACAGCACCCCCTGCTGGTAATTTCACAGGGGCAGTCACCATCCCTTCCTTATGTGATTATTCTTTTTTTCTCTATCACCACAGTGGCCTTGTTCTGGATCCAGTGGAAATCACGCCGATGGATGCCAGCAACACCCTGGATGAGGTAGGACCAGATTTTATTAGTTGGGACTGGGTAAGTGTAGCCATGCATATGGATTAGTGTAAAAAAATTTGCCGGCATAACTGCCGCCTCTTTGTATAGATTTGGGGGGGGGGCATCCAAAGTTTGGGCCCAAAACACTCTAGTCACGCCACTGGAAGTACAAGCAGCTCTTCAGTAACCAGCTCTATTCAATACCTAATGGAGGGAGCTGAACAGAACAGCTGATCAGTGGGGGTGTGGGTTGTGAGAACTCCGGCGATCACATATTGATGACCTAGTCTGAGAATAGAACATCAACAGTAAAATCTTGTAAAATGCTTTTATAGGGCTTGTGCACACTAGCACAATATAAGAAATATAAGAAATTCTGGGTGGAGAGTGACTATAAAGAGCTACTCTCACTCTTGAGGACTTTTCTTACCCAGACTTACATATATATCCTATTGATTTGAAACAACAATGTCTAATGCTTAAAGGGGTTGGTTAGTTTATATTACTAGCTACACGTGTGCTTGGAACCTTCTGCTGACCTCAGGGCCATCTTCAAAATTGATTGGACCCTGGGCAAGAATTTACTGGATCTCGCCTTTCCACACCCTAGCATTCAATCACGCCCTCCACTACAACACACACACAGCCTCATCAATACAATGCACAGGAATGTGCAGTGTGTGAGTATATCATAGCCAACCCACTGCTTTCCCATAGGGAAGCATTGGGAGGCTATTGCGCATGCGTGGCTTCATAGAGATGCTTTGAATCAATGCATTTCTATGAGGAACGTTTAGCATGAATGCCAGTGTTGCACGTTGTGCAACACTGGACTAGGAAGCACCTCTAGTGGCCGTCTGATAAGTGGCAGGTGTTCCTTGGCAGTAATGTAAATAGAGCATTTTTTCTGAAAAGGCAGTGTTTACATTAAAAAGCTTGCCGAGACATGCTATAGACACTAGAACTACTATGTTTAGCTGTTGTGGTTCTGGTGACTATAGTGTCCCTTAATATAGAGAAAAAATAAAGTATCAGCACAAAAGTATCAAATAAAATGGCTGTATCATTATTCTAAAAATTAAAAAAGCACAACTTCTAACACAAATATATAGGGCCAGATTTATCATTACACTTACATCTTACTCCACTTTAACATATGCCCAAAGTCACTTCTGCCTAGTCAGATTTATTAATGGTCCTTTAATACTGTGATAAATGTGGCGTGATGGCAGCAGTTTATCCTTCAGTAAGTGGCTTTACAAAAGTTGCACGTCTTTACAAAAAAGTTGCATGTTCTATTAAAAAGTCGCATAAGATAAGCATGGTCCTCACTGGAGTGAAATTGCGCATTTTTGGGGGACTTTTTTGAGACTTTTTAAATAGTCCCAATAGTAAATCTGTCTAGAGGTTTATTTACATAAGATAACATGCCCACTTTCTCAAAACTGGAGAGCTTAATGCAGAGCTTGAAAAAGTCTCTAAAAAATGTGCAATTTTACCGATTGCGCATTTTTTGGGGACTTTTTCATTCCATTAAAGTGACTTTAGCTAATGATAAATCTTTTTTACAATGTGCAGATAGTACTGTAAGTAAGAATTGCCCCCATAGATGCCACACAATCATATGCCAGTAACTAGTACCATATAAAAAAATAAACACTTATACTTACCTCCATCAGGCTGGCAGCGATGTGATGCAGGCCTCTTCCGGCCTGTGTCCCGCTCTGTACTGCTCAGGCTGCACCTGTCTTTGATAGGCTGCAGGCCAAGTACCTCTCCCCTGCCCTGCAGCATCCATCTGTATCTCTGTCCTGAGGATGACGATACAGATGACTATGGAGATGAGCGCTTCCACAATGGAAGTGCTTATCTCCCTGTGCCCTGAACCGCCCCCACTTGTGCCCTGCTAGCGCGCCCTGGAATTTTGCGTCCGGGGCAACGTTCCCCCTGGCTCCCCCCACGATACGCCACTGGCCAGCGGGGCTCAAGAGGAAGATGCCTTGGGCCCCCCAGGAGCAACTGGGCCCGGGGTAGCTGCCCCTTTTGCGCCACGTTAAAGACAGCCCTGGCTAACCTACACCTTTTTCTGCTATATTCTATTCTTTCACCAGCCACAGAAGGTTTTCCAACAAAACCTAAGCAGGCACTGTTCACATTAGGCTTCTTTTTATAACTGAGGTCTAACAGATATTTTTTAACAGATGCTAATGACTTTTACTGGACCTCATTGACTTAGTTTATGCCAAGGTCCCAGTACTTTTGATGGAAAAAATAGAGATGCTATGGAAACCTAAACACCAGTGTGAACAGAGCATAGTTGACCATACACATTAGGTTGGGTTTGCATCACGTTTTTTGCAATCTGTTAAACCTATATAAAAAAAATGTATACATAAACGGATGCAACATATGTTCCAATGTAAAAAAAATGGATATGCGTTTTTTACCAGAATCTGCAGGATGGAAAAACGCGGTGTGCTACGCTTTTGTTTCTCCTTTTTGCCGCCAACATATATGTTAAATGGATGGCAAAACATGATGTGAACCCATCCTTAGATGTATGTTGTCCAAACCTGACGATCATTTTGTTCTCCGGGTGATAAGAAGAGTCACAACACATGCACTTTTGGCTGTGCTCAGCAGGCATATCTATGGGGGTATCGAGATTATTGAGATAATTATCTCAAGTGCATGGTGGCTTTAGTCATTGCAACATTTAAAAAAAAGTAATTCTGGAAGTTATAATTATTATGATTATTGCATAGTATTTACATTAACGTTATAGTCACATATTAGCTATTAGATACAGTACATACTTCTATTTCAGCATGACTGTAGTAATATGTAGAAAATACATTGCTGTATTTGTATTTTAACTAAACTTTTAGCTAAGAACACGTTCATGTCAAGACAACAGTGGCTTTGTTCAAGTTTGGCAGCACATCGAGATTTCTGTTTACTGTAATTGGTTTTGATTTGTGGCTTGTCGATAGAGCAAAGCGGTCCGTTCCTTGGCTCGTAATTGCCTTTTACAGTTATCCTATGCAGAGCTGGAACTAAAGTTTATTAAATGAAAAAAAATCAATTGATGTTATCTTTTGTGATACAGCGTTATTGTACTGTTCATATAATGCAATGTGAATGTGTACACAATGTGATATAAAGCTCTTCTTATTGTCAGGAATTTGTTCAGCCATGGCTGTTCTAGAATGATTGCTGTGCCAACCAGCCAAGCCCCTGCTGAACCATCAGGTTCCTGAGTCGGCATCCAATCCCAGAGCCAGGCAGGTGATTGAAAGGGGTTTTGCAGGCAGTATATAGTGATGACCTATTGCAGTATACCAGACCAACAGGGGAAATGTCTCTGTGAGGTCACGGTATGAGTATAGGTAGGCTAAGGGTAAAAAAAAAACACAGTTCTTGCTTACTCACAGTTTTGTCGTCCCTGGGCAGGCCTGCACAGTTGAGGGGGAGAACAGCACTGGGTTCTCCGGGCACACTCTATTATGGGGACACCGGCCAGATGGTGTTTCGAGGTGCCCTTGATGGTAACTGGGTTTGGTGTGCTTCTGACGGCTGGGCCCCTGGATTAAGTAAAGTCGTGACACCAGTACCGTTACGGTACAACAATGATGAGAGTAGTAGTGAAGAAATTGAAGAGTGAGACACAGGTTGAATCCAACTCACAACTTTTACTGTACACAGGTTTTTGATCACAAGTACATCCAAATGTAAAACATTCTTTATGCATATAGAGGAGGCCTGCTGTAAATCCACTGTAAACAGGCTTTATGTGGATAAAACTTCAGGATAACTTATGTACAGTAGTTGTCCCTACTAGTAGGTGGCTCTGTGTCTGGTCCCTTTTCTTCCAGTTTAGATTGGTGAGGCTGCCAGAGGCTAGTGAATCCTTCACCTTGCTACAAAGGTCCTTAAAGCATGATAAGATGGCTGTTGTCCTTTCTTTCAGTACTCCTTCTTCTCCTCCAACTAACTCTAGAGCTCACTCATAACTCAGTTTCAGCTTTTACCCATTCTAGGGCTAACCATAGCAAAGGCAGGTGCACTCTGCGGCAATACTAAACCCTTACACTGATAAAATTGAGAGGTTAGTTCGACATATCCTACTAGGAGGACATGTCTTAAGCTCGGACACCACGACAAGGTCTCTCAAGTAGCCCGAGGCCCTACCACTCAACCTACCTGTGCCGTATGGGCGATACCAGGGGCCGTTGGGCATTACGGGAGCGTAAGGCCTGACTCACAGACAGCTCACCAGTGACCTCCAGCATTTCACGGAAGATGTTTACCTAAAGAAAGTAAGTGATTTGATCAAATTCCTTAACTGTTTTAGTGAAAAGTTTAATATTTTTGATAATATAATAATAATATGAAATAATATTGTTTCAATATTAAAAGTATTTATTTAGTAAGCAATGCATTAATAAATGTAGAGTAGGTAATACAACAATAGTCATTGAAACACAAATTATTAAAGAAAGTAAGTGATTTGATCAAATCCCTTAACTGTTTTAATGAAAAGTTTAATAACTGTTGATAATAGAATAATAATATGAAATAATATTGTAAGAAATAGGTACTTAAGCTGATTTGTGGCATCTTGAGTTACAAGAACACTTCTTAAATCCTTGACCTCCAAATAAGGATAATTTTTCTGCAATCAGACTTAGGTTAGTTCGGGGAACTGTTTGGGTATATGTTGTAGTAGCTTTTTCCCTTAGGGATTTGATTAAATCTCCATTTTCATAATTTCCCTTAGGGATTTAATTAAATCTCAATTTTCATCAGTTCCCTGAGACATATATATAGTGATGCTATCCCCATCTAGTGGTGGATGTATGTACTGAACCCTGCAGCCTATTACAGGAATTTTACATAGAAATGAAATGCAAAAGGACATAAAATATAATATAACAACTTTGCAGTACCCACATATATATAACCAGTGAGATGCTGCACTATCGTCAGCATAGGTCATCAATATCTGATCTGTGGGGGTGCGACACCTTTGCCGATTAACAGTTTGAAGAGGAGGCAGCACTCCATGCGAGTGCTGCTTCCTCTTCATTACACTGCACATTGTCTCCCTTGCAATGGCAGCACAGTGTAAGTACAAGTACTTGCTCCTTTCAAGTTAATGGAGCAAGTCTTTTCAATTATACTGCACCACTGAGACTTCTGAGACAATCAGCAGTGTAACAAAGGGGAAGTAGCACTTGCATGGAACTCCGCCTCCCCTTCAAATAGCTGATCAGTGGGGATACCGTGTGCTGGATCCCAGCAGATCAGCTATTGATGACCTTGTCTTGTGCTGTTTATTTTGCCTCTTATTTTAGTCATGGCTACTGTTTGTTCTGTGTGCTCAGAACAGTGCTGCATTTCTGTTTTAGATTATTGTGTATTGACCTTGACTTGTTTCTGGATAAACCCCCTGTGTGCTGATTAGACTTTAACTGACTCCTCAACTTGTTTCTGGTTTAACCCCTTGTCTGTTTTTTAGGCTTCTACTGATTTCTAACTCTGGTTTGTTTTACTATCCTTCTACATCTTTTATCTGATGTATGATACCTGTTAGCTTGCATGTGTTTTCTGAAGCATTACTTTACAGACATAACCTGGGTCCCTAGAAGCCAAGTCCAATCAGTCTCTGGTCAAAAAAGGGAAGATAGGTATCAGAGTCAGAGTTTGCTGACAGGGTTCCAGACAATGACCCTGTATTCTTCCTCGCCTCTGTTTCCTTACACTTATACACACATTTTTCAAGGGACAGCTGTAAAGCTGTGGAAATGGTCAGGGAAATCAGGAAGTGACTTCTGGAATCTAATCATCGTCCCTGGCCCTAGCAAAGCCACAATGGCTGTTCTGTCTGATCTCCTGTTGTAGACACTATAGATATTCTAATGCATTGCAATTAAACTGTAAAAGTAAAAAGTGAAAAAAAAAAAGGAAGAAAAAAGTATAATGCTTTATAAATATTTTGTATGCAGTTAAAAATAATAAACACAATTATTTTAAAACATAGTTTGTATTAAAGTGATAAAACATAAAAACGTACAATAAATCTAAAACATAAATTAAGAAGAACCGGCCACCACGAGATGCAGTACAATCTTCAGGCAGCATGTTGTAGAGCAGGAGGAGCTAAGCAGATTGATATATAGTTTTTTTGGGTAAAGATTCAGTAAAATGTGTAATCTATACATTATAATCAGACTTTATTGTTGATTTGGCAATGTTAACAGTGATTGATAACATTTCTGTGTGAGTATACAGAGACAGCAGTAAGAGAGGTGGCCTTAAAGCGAGAAAAAGCTGAAATATAAATGTATAAATTTAAAGATTTTATTGAATCTTTTCCCATAAACTATATATGAATCAGCTCAGCTCTTCCTTCTCTATAACATGCATAATGCACTGCATTTTGTGGGGACAGGTCCTCTTTAAGGTGCTCAGAAAACAGCAAAAAAAAAAAAAAGAATTGAATTGCTTCAACATTACACTTAAAAATGAATACTCAAACACAACAATAGCTGATCTCAGGGAGACCAGCTACAAAAAACACCGCGGAGCCTCACTTAAGAGTCTCAACACAGCAATCCGAAGTGCAAAGTTCCCTGGGAAACAGGAATATGCAAAATAAATGTGGAGCCCCAGTTATGGGTCTACAACACAATGAAAGCCAGATATCCCTCAAAGGAAGGAAAACCAAGCAAAGGGGTGTCTCCATTACAGAGATCACCAAATCCACCATATTAAGTGGCCCTTATGTCAAGATCCCGCTTTTTTACAAGCTTTAAGGATATGACAGGGAAAACCTAAGCTAGGTATCCATCCACAGACAGCTGTTTCGGGGTGTTGCCCCTCATCAGTGTGGAGTAGGATTCTGGAGTAGGATTCAGCTTGTAAAAAAGCGTAGGAGTAGGATTCAGCTTGTAAAAAAGCGGGATCTTGACATAAGGGCCACTTAATATGGTGGATTTGGTGATCTCTGTAATGGAGACACCCCTTTGCTTGGTTTTCCTTCCTTTGAGGGATATCTGGCTTTCATTGTGTTGTAGACCCATAACTGGGGCTCCACATTTATTTTGCATATTCCTGTTTCCCAGGGAACTTTGCACTTCGGATTGCTGTGTTGAGACTCTTAAGTGAGGCTCCGCGGTGTTTTTTGTAGCTGGTCTCCCTGAGATCAGCTATTATTGTGTTTGAGTAGTCTTCGAGGCATTGCTCCCGGTTAGCCAGAATCCTACTCCACACTGATGAGGGGCAACACCCCGAAACAGCTGTCTGTGGATGGATACCTAGCTTAGGTTTTCCCTGTCATATCCTTAAAGCTTGTAAAAAGCGGGATCTTGACATAAGGGCCACTTAATATGGTGGATTTGGTGATCTCTGTAATGGAGACACCCCTTTGCTTGGTTTTCCTTCCTTTGAGGATATCTGGCTTTCATTGTGTTGTAGACCCATAACTGGGGCTCCACATTTATTTTGCATATTCCTGTTTCCCAGGGAACTTTGCACTTCGGATTGCTGTGTTGAGACTCTTAAGTGAGGCTCCGCGGTGTTTTTTGTAGCTGGTCTCCCTGAGATCAGCTATTGTTGTGTTTGAGTAGTCTTCGAGGCATTGCTCCCGGTTAGCCAGAATCCTACTCCACACTGATGAGGGTCAACACCCCGAAACAGCTGTCTGTGGATGGATACCTAGCTTAGGTTTTCCCTGTCATATCCTTAAAGCTTGTAAAAAAGCGGGATCTTGACATAAGGGCCACTTAATATGGTGGATTTGGTGATCTCTGTAATGGAGACACCCCTTTGCTTGGTTTTCCTTCCTTTGAGGGATATCTGGCTTTCATTGTGTTGTAGACCCATAACTGGGGCTCCACATTTATTTTGCATATTCCTGTTTCCCAGGGAACTTTGCACTTCGGATTGCTGTGTTGAGACTCTTAAGTGAGGCTCCGCGGTGTTTTTTGTAGCTGGTCTCCCTGAGATCAGCTATTGTTGTGTTTGAGTAGTCTTCGAGGCATTGCTCCCGGTTAGCCGGAATCCTACTCCACACTGATGAGGGGCAACACCCCGAAACAGCTGTCTGTGGATGGATACCTAGCTTTGGTTTTCCCTGTCATATCCTTAAAGCTTGTAAAAAAGCAGGATCTTGACATAAGGGCCACTTAATATGGTGGATTTGGTGATCTCTGTAATGGAGACACCCCTTTGCTTGGTTTTCCTTCCTTTGAGGGATATCTGGCTTTCATTGTGTTGTAGACCCATAACTGGGGCTCCACTTAAAAATGAATGTAAAGTCACTGCTAAACCTAGCGAATGTAATACTGAAAAGGCACCCAAGGTTAGACTCAGGTTCCTTGGGCCCACCAGAGGAAATTATTCTCAGGGCCCAAAACACACACCTTCAATAAAGTCTAATAGGTTTTCTTTCAAATAAATAGACCCTAGTGACCATCTGCTGCCTCCAAACGCAGTTCCAATTTTTTTTCTTGTGGACCTAGGGGCCCACTATGGTATCAGGTGCTGGGCCCACCAAAGGATACTTTGGTACTCTGGTGGGCCAGTCCAAAACTGCGGGCACCCTACTAGATCACACATCTGGCATGGCTTAAAGTGAATCTGTCACCCCAATTTCGGACCATTATCTACAATAATACATAAGTAGTGCTGCAGTTATGGAGTCCAGATTTGTTTTCCTATTGCCCCCACTTACCCTGATGTCAGCACACATTGTCAAGACTGCTGTGCATGTGCACAGGAGTCATCTCCATTATGTTAAAACAGCACAGCAGTCCGGACTGTGTATTTCAGTGCAGCTTTGAATGCTGACAGTGGGGGAACCAAGGGCAGTGGAAAATAAAAAATAGTGATCTGGACTCCTTATCTGCAGTACTATGCATGTATATTACTGTAGATAGTGGTCCAATATCGGGTTGACAGACAGGGAGGGACTGGGAATTTATTGTGGCCCTGGAAAAAATACTAAAAGTGGCCCCTTTTTGTAAGTGGGTCCAAATTGATGGAAGGCAGGGCCAACAATACCATATTGTGGCACAAAATACCACCCCAACAGAGCCAACTATCACAGTCCAACACAAGATACTGCCAGCAGCACAAAATACATCCCCAAAAACGCCCACTGGCCGGCTGTGAGGAGGACTCAGGCGGCCCCCTGGGCATCGGCCCACCGGGAAATTTCCCTGTAGGGGCTATGGCCAATCCGCCCCTGGTGACAGATTCCCTTTAACATGCAGATATTTATGGCAGATATGAGTGTATTTGTTAGCTTCCCAGCTGCCATTGTAAACAGTAGTGATGAGCGAAGTTTTGTAAAATTCGATTCGGCTGCTTCGCCGAATTTTACAAAACATTTTTACTTTGTGACGAATTACTTCATCAAGAAGCGCATTTCTTTGTAAGCAGTGGGTGCAATGACAGGGAATGGCTCTGCTCCCTGTCATTGTACCCCTTCAGATGCATTTCATATCCATAAAAGTATATCAATACTTACCTGATCCATTTGCTCACGACGGGCCAGCCACCACCATCTTACTTGAAGGTCTGGCGCGAAATCTCATCACGCCGGCAGGCGTTATATGTCACCGTGCACTGGATTTCGGGTGAGATCGTCAAGCAAGATAGTGGCGGGTGGTAAGTATTATTTTCTTCATTTTTTTACACTATTTCCGGTTAAATCGATTAGTAACTGCGAAGCACAAGGAAACTCGGCATCACGACGAATTTAATTTATCCTGAAATTCAGATCGAATTGGACTTCAAGTCGCTCATCCCTAGTTGCTTGGTCCCACTGATCACAGTTCTAGTCACGATCTAGCATGAGTGAAGTAAGCTGCATATACTGTACTTACCGTTATCACTTCAGCTAATATGAAGGAGGATAGAGGGGACCTGGAGGGGTCCAGCAGGCGGAGTGGAGGGAGAGGAGACACATCATTGACAATCCTCCTGTCCCTATTAGGTTTAAGACAGTAACCCTTCATATTATCTCCTGACATGGCAGATTGCTATATAGTTTTGTGGGAAAAGATTCAGCAAAACTTACAATTTTATACATTTAACTCTTTGCTTATTGTAATCTCACTTGTGCACAGAGGCTGTCTTATCCTATACAGAGAATGCTATCAATCACTGATATCTGAATGGGCCTTCTAGAGCTCAGAAAGAGCAGAGATTTAACTATATAAATCACAAGTTTTATAGATTTTTTTTCTCTCCAGCCTATATCCATCTGCCTTATAACAAGCTGCCTGCGGATTTCGCTGCTTTCCATGGTAACATGTTCCCTTTAAACTTTGTAGTGCAGCAATTCCATAAGATAGTATTACCAGAGTAGCGCTATATTTCATCTTGTTTGATACATTTTTACAAGATTGTAAATTGTTAATATTATTTACATGACTAATGGGCAGATAATAACAAAATGTACGAAAATATTTTCTACATAATTAAGCAAAAAGAGCTGCGCCCAGAGGTCTTTCTTTACATCAGAGATTTTTTACCACATTTGGTGCTAGAGGCATGGGAAGCTTTTTAGGGACACCAGAGGGCATTGACTTTTCAGATTCCATCTATAGAGACAAAAACTATTACACAGAACTATTAAACTGTGGTCATACATTACTGGTGACATATTTTAAAGGGGAACAGGCATCAGGCTTCATGCTGAGTTAAAGTCACTAGAACTGGAGAGAAATTTCCTCAGTAGTACTTTGTAAAATTCCCCCTGGTATCCATTGGGACCTAGAGACTTGTGGTTATGTAGTTGCCCATAGATCAAGTCTTCCAGGGTGATAGCTGCTCTTACTAACCTAAGCGTTAAAGACATGAAATCTGATTGGGGAGATGATGTGAGCAGAACTCATCTCTCCCATTCTTCACATATCTGCATCGGCCCCAGAAATTCTGTAAAGTCCCATTTTCAGAAGCTATTACTCTTGTATCCTAATAGTAAAACTCTCTTAACTTAAAGGGGTTGTCCCAATTCAGCAAATGGCATTTATCATGTAGACAGAGTTAAAGGGGCTGTCCGGGTTCAGAGCTGAACTCGGCCATACCCAGAATTTCACCCAGGTAGCCCACCTGACAAGAACATCGGAGCAGTTCATGCTCCGATGCTCTCCTCTGCCCTGCGCTGATTCACGCAGGGCAAAGGATTTTGTGGAGTTCCGGTGACGTACCGGGCTCTCCTTCGGGCTGCCAGGCAGAGGCTAGGGCAGAGCTAAAGCCGGCCCATCAGTGCCAGTGACGACACTTGGCTCACTGCTGGGCAGGCTTTAGCGCTGCCCTAGCCTGTAAAACGGCTAGGGCAACGCTAAAGACCAACCATCAGGGCCGGTGACGTCACCGAACACACTGCCGGACGGAAGCCTCCACCCAGCAGTGTGTTATAGTAAATAAAAGAGCCCTTGCCCTGCGCGATCCTGCACAAGCCAAGGGAGAGCAGCAGAGCATAAACTGACCCGATGCTCAAGTCAGGGGGGGCTGCCTGGGTAAGATTATGGATATGTCCAGCTCTGAACCCGGACAACCCCTTTAATACAAGGCATTTACTAATGTATTGTGATTGGCCATATTGTATCCTTTGCTGGCTTGATTCATTTTCTCACAACATTATACACCACTTGTATCCAGGGGTTATGTCCACCTTGCAATCCAGCAGCGGTGGTCGTGCTTGCACACTATAGGAAAAAGCTCTGGGATCTCTGGTTGCCCGGGCCGTGGAAGCACACATAGGCACACACATGCGCAGCAGCCCCCGTCCCAGACACCTCATATCTCCGCTGCAGCCGTGGCTGTAAACCCTGCATACCAGCAGTGTGTAATGCAATGGGAAAATAAATCCAGCCAGCAAAGGAGGCTATTTGCTAAAGTGAGACAACCCCGTAATTTAAACATATATTGGTTATTGTCACAGTATTCACTAAGCGAATATATATTTTTATAGCATCATTTATGTAGGGTTGCTTTCTCCTAAAGAAGTGATGTCTTCCTGCTGGTGGTTGTGGTTTCCCCCTAGTGGTAAATAGTGAGAAGACATCTGCACAATGGCCAAACTGCATTAAGTAGAGTTATTGGTTTTATTGCATCATGTAAATAATGTTATTCTTTTTACCTTTATGAAACCTCATTTCTTCTTTTGGCCCATTAATGGACTTTTACAATCGATCATGACTGTTAAACATGAATGTATTGGAAAGGAATAATAGATATTATTGATGATAGATATTATTGATAGGTCATATAAAATTCTAAGACACCTGTAAAGAAATGCCTAAGATTTTACTTAATAGGGTTCCCTATAGGACAGCTCTGGGCCCACTCGCAGATTTGTCCCATAGAATGGGGATAAACCACAGATGGACCCTGGCTCTGGTTCCCAGGGGCATCCTATGGTTTTTGGACGTACAACCCACATAGACAACATCAGCATCCTTTAAAAAAAGAAATCTGGTCCTGCCCTTTTAACCCCTTAGATATCATGATTAAAGAAGTTCCCCTTGTTACATCATGGGGAGCTTCAGCACTGTGATGATGTTGGATATTCCCTAATAGATACAAGCATATCACTGACCTCTTTCATTCCACGTTTAAATGAAATAAATCAGATTTTTCATGTAGTTTTAGACTTTAAATCCAAATAATATCTATACATTTCAGTCTTTTCTTCCTTATGTTTTTTTTTTTTTTAATTTACATCTGTAGGAGGCTGATCAAATAATCAAACTCACGCTTTGATACCATTTGGATGGTCACCAAGATGCAGTAGAAAAAAAAAACATATTGGCTGCCTGTGAAGCCAATTAGTCTATTTCTTTGAATCAAAACCCAATAGACTTTATTAATGATATAGGGGTTAAACCTCAAAAATAATTTCCTCTGGTGGGCCAAATAAACCCCAGTCTGCCACCTCCCCACATGAACCATGCATACTGCTTAATTTTTATATCTGGTCATATCTCATACACTGTGCTTGCTGCTGTTTTTTACATAGTGTTCCATCCTGCCACCCATCTTCCCATGAACTGTGCCTGCTTTCTGCTGATAATGTGTCACTGCTATATCCCCAATTAGAGGTGAGCGAATCTTCAAAGATTTGGTTAGTTTCGGATTCGCCAAATTTTTTAAAAAGTTTGGTATGGGTCCGAATCTATTCGTTACAAACTAAAGTTGCTCCAATTACCCTGGTAATTGGTATATAAACCCCCTAGTCCTCTAAAACACAGATTTTTCATGAAAGCTTCTATCACTTTTCGTTAATTATTTACAATTTATTTCATTTTTCCTCACCCATCACCCCTCTTTAAGATCTGGGGTGAAGGGCAGCAGTACAAAATCATGTCAGAGTGACACTGACACACATAGCTTTGCATAAAGGCATGTTGAAAGGTGCAACAAAGTGGCGTGTTGAAAAACACACCATGCCATGGCACGTTTATGCTTTTTCCTATTTCAAAGCTTCCAACAATTGTCCCTTATCGGAAGCAGGTGGAGTTTAAACACACACTGTGTTATCTGGGGAAAAAAAAGACGATGGATGAGGAACCAATCCTCAAAAAATGAGACCTTTACGTGGCCAGTCACAATGCTTACTGTTAGAGTTGAGCGGACACCTGGATGTTCGGGTTCGAGAAGTTCGGGCGAACTTCACGGAAATGTTCGGGTTCGTGATCCAAACTTGACCCCGAACCAAAACCCTATTGAAGTCAATGGGGACCCGAACTTTTTGGCACTAAAATGGCTGTAAAATAGGAGAGAGGTCACGTAACAGCAAAACAGGCATCATGTCACCCAGCAATGCAACAGTCGATTATCATAAATGTAGGCCCCTGGCACCCAGACAGAGCAGAGGTCAATGCACGGCAAAAAGAGGTTAATGTCACCCACCAAAGCAACAGGCAGTTATCATAAATGTAGGCCCCTGGCACCCAGAGGAGATAGGTCAATGCATGGCAAAACAGGCTTCATGTCACCCAGCAATGGAACAGGCCACTTCCAGTAATTTAGGCCCTAGCACCCTGACAGAGGAGAGAGGTCCCGTAACAGCAAAACAGGCTTCATGTCACCCAGCAATGGAATAGCGATTATCATTAATGTAGACTGCAGGCACCCAAACAGAGGAGAGGTCAATGCATGGCAAAAAAGGTTAATGTCACCCACCAAAGCAACAGGCGATTATCTGAAATGTAGGCCCCTGGCACCCAGACAGAGGAGAGGGCAATGCTTGGCAAAAGAGGCTTCATGTCACCTACCAATGCAGCAGGCCATTTTCAGTTATTTAGGCCCTAGCACCCTGACAGAGGAGAGAAGTCCCGTAACAGCAAAACAGGCTTCATGTCACCCAGCAATGGAACAGGCGATTATCATTAATGTAGGCAGCAGGCCACTTTCAGTAATTTAGACCCTAGCACCCTGACAGAGGAGAGAGGTCCCGTAACAGCAAAACAGGCTTCATGTCACCCAGCAATGGAACAGGCGATTTTCAGTAATTTAGGCCGCAGGCACCCAGACAGAGGAGAGAGGTCACGGAACAGCAAAACAGGCTTCATGTTACCCAGCAATGGAACAGGCCATTTTCAGTAATTTTGGCTCCTGGCACCAAGACAGAAGAGAGGTTCATTCAAATTGGGGTAGCACCCAAATAAAAAAAAGGATTCAATGAATAAGTGCACTGGAGTACAAGAATGTATGGTTGAGGCAGTTATAAATGTCTATTCTGCACAAGGTACGGACAAGTCTGTTGGATCCATGCCTGGTTCATTTTAATGAACGTGAGCTTGTCCACGTTGGCTGTAGACAGGCGGCTGCGTTTGTCTGTAATGACGCCCTCTGCCGTGCTAAATACATGTTCAGACAATACACTGGCTGCAGGGCAGGCCAGCACCTCCAAGGCATAAAGGGCAAGCTCAGGCCATGTGGACAATTTGGAGACCCAGAAGTTGAATGGGGCAGAACCATCAGTCAGTACGTGGAGGGGTGTGCACACGTAATGTTCCACCATGTTGTTCAAATGCTGCCTCCTGCTAAGACGTTCCGTATCAGCTGGTAGTGCAGGGTGCTGTGGCGCGGTGACAAGACTTTTCCACATGTCGGCCATGCTAACCTCTCCTTCTGAGGAGCTGGCCGTGACACAGCTGCATTGGTGACCTCTTGCTCCTCCTCAGCTGTCCAGTGATGGCCCTCAGCTGCATTGGGTGCCACCATGCAATGAACCCGGTTCCTTCTCCTCCTCTACCTCATGCTTCTCGTCTGCCAGAACTGTGCCCTGGCTGGCCACATGTGTACCTGGCTTCTGCTGGTGCAGGAACCCACCCTCTGAGCCACTTCTGAATGACCGGCCTGAAATTCTGTGAAATGCCCCCTCTTCCTCCTCCTCTGCCACATCCTCTTCCATCATCGACGTAATTGATTTTTCAAGGAGACATAGAAGTGGTATTGTATGCTAACAATGGCGTCATCAGCACTGGCCATGTTGGCTGAGTACTCAAAAGACTGCAACTAGGTACACAGGTCGCATGCAGGCCCAGTCACTGGTGGTGAAGTGGTGCTGATCCGCAGAGCGACTGACCCTTGCCTGCTGCTGCTTGCACAGTCTCTCCAGCATATGCAAGGTGGAGTTCCACCTGGTCGGCATGTCGCATATGAGGCCCTGGCCATGCTTACTGGTCCATGTATCTGTGGCTATGTGGACCTTGCCACATATGCCGTTATGCAGCGCACACTTGATTTTATCCTCCACTTGGTTGTGCAGGGAAGGGACGGCTCGCCTGGAAAAGTAGTGGCGGATAGCAACTACGTACTGTGGGACTGTCACCGCCATCAGCTGTTTGAAACAGTCCGTCTCCACCAGAGGGAATGACAGCATTTCAAAGCAATTTTTAAATGCTGGCATTCAGGACCAGGGATCAAAGGTGGGTAGATGGGTGTTT
This sequence comes from Bufotes viridis, assembly GCA_033119425.1. Classification (NCBI taxonomy): domain Eukaryota; kingdom Metazoa; phylum Chordata; class Amphibia; order Anura; family Bufonidae; genus Bufotes; species Bufotes viridis. Next base: position 38,134,342 of record CM065597.1, on the reverse strand, counting down.
TCTCTTTCTCTCCAGTGTTTGGGAGATGGACAGCTGAACGCTTGCTTGTGACATGGTGGAGATGCTTAGTGATAGTGGTAGAGGTGGTGTTGGTGGGACATCCTCTGCTGGTCGCCAGGTGCCACGGTGATGCTAGAGGTGGAGGAAAAGGCCGAGACAGCAGCAGAAGAGGGAGCAGGAGGAGCCTTTTAAGGTGTTTACTCCACTGCAGTTCATGCTTTGCATGTAGATGCCTGGTCATGCAGGTTGTGCTCAGGTTAAGAACGTTTATGCCTCACTTTAGGCTCTGATGGCACAACATGCAAACCACTTGTGTCTTGTTGTCAGGACATTGTGTGAAGAACTGCCATGCCAATGAACTCCTTGAAACAGGCCTTGGTGTGCTCGGTGCCTGGGTGCGGTGGGCAGTAGAAGGCGTACTGTCTATGGAACGGCTGCTCCGCTTTTGCACCCTGCTCCCTCTTTTGCTGCGCTGTTGCCTCTGTGTGACCACCGCCTCTACCTCAGAACTGCACACGTCACTAGCACGACCTTTATTCCAGTCTGGGTCTAGGACCTCATCATCCTCCACATCATCTTCCACCCATTCATGACCCCTGCCTTCCTCAGCAGTCTGCACATTGCAGAAAGCCATAGCAGTTGGCACCTGTGTTTCGTCATCATCAGAGACCTGCTGCGGCGGTCTTCCCATGTCCTCATCCTGCAACATTAGTGGTTGGGCATCAGTGCATTTAAGGTCTTCCACTTCTGGAGCAGGGCTAGGTGGATGGGCCGGGGAAACCCTGCCAACAGAGACATCAAAAAGCATAAGAGTTTGCTGCATGACTTAGGGCTCTGACTGCTTGGTTTATTTGCAAGGGGGTGAGGTGAAACACTGATGGTCATGGGCTGCAGGTGCCAACTCTGAGCTTTCTGCCGAGGACTAGGTGGGAGACACTGTGAAGGAACTGGAGGCACTGTCAGCTACCCAATCTACTATCTCCTGTACATGTTCTGGCCTCACCATCCGTAGAGAGGCATTCGGGCCTACCAAATAACGCTGCAGATTCTGTCGCCTACTCGCACCAGAGGAAGGTGTTTCACTTGGACAGGTAGTTGGCACTGAATGGCCACGTGCTTTCCCAGCAACAGGAGCTCAACCAACACCACCACGACCATGCCCACGTCCCTTATTTGATGTTCTCCTCATTATTTGTGTTCACCCACCAAACTAACAGATGGTTTATCTCCGGTGTCAATTTTACTGCCAATTGTCAACAATTAAGTTCACTAAGGCTATGCCCGTGTCATAAAAATGCTCTGTGGACCAAGAATAAAGTTTTTTTGGCCTAAAACACACCGATTCTCAATTTCACAGCAGAAATGTAAAATATGTATTTGTACGCTGTATGCACAACTGTTTGGTGAACCCAGAACACGTTTTTGTTTTTTCAGTAAAACACAGTAAAGCACTATTTTCGTGCAGCAATCTAAAATTGGTATTTCTACGTTTTATGCACAAGTGGTTTGTGGACCCAAAACAAGGATTTTTTAATAAAACACAGAAAAGCAGTATTTCACTGCTATTAATAAAATGTAGCTATTTCTACGGTTTATGGAAAAGGGGTTTGTGGACCCAGAACACTAATTTTTTCAATAAAACACAGAAAAACGCCTATATGCACAAATTGTTTGTGGACCCAGAACACAGAAAAACGTTGGTATTTCTATGCTGTATGCACAACTGCTTTGTGAAGCAAGAATATAGCTTTTTTCCACAAAAAAATAATAATAATTCACTATTTCACTGCAGAAATATCAAATGTGTATTTGGGTAGTGTATTTGGAACTGCTTTGTGGACCAGGAATACTTCTATTTTTCCCAAAAATAGACTGAGGCCCTATTTCACGGCCAAAATGTCAAATGTGTATTTGGGTGGGGTATTTCAAACTGTTTTGTGGACCAGGAATAACATTTTTTTTCCAGGAAACACACTGATGCACTATTTCCTTGCATAAATATTAAATATGTATTTGCACGCTGTCTGCACAACTGTTTTGAACACCAGGAATAGTTTTGTGTTTTTTTTGCCAAAAATACACTGATTCTCTATTTCACTGAATAAATGTAAAATATGTATTTGGGTGTGTTTTAACACTGCTTGGTGGACCAGAAATACTTCTATTTTTCCCAAAAATACACTGAGGCTCTATTTCACGGCAGAAATGTCAAATATGTATTTGGGCGGTGTATTTCAAACTGTTTTGTGGACCAAATATAACTTTTTTTTTCCGCTGAAACACACTGATGCACTTTTTCCCTGCAGAAATATTAAATATGTATTTGTACGCTGTATGCACAACTGCTTTGTAAAGCAAGAATATAGCTTTTTTTCCCCACAACAAAAAAATTATTTACTATTTCACTGCAGAAATGTCAAATGTGTATTTGGGCAGTGTATTTCAAACTGAGGACCAGGATCACAGCTTTTTATCAACAAAATACTGCAGAAATTGAATATACGGTTTAGTGCATTGTATACACAAGTGCTCTGTGCACCTCAGGTCCCAGACTAGACAAATGGACTATGTCACCTCTTAATTATACAAAAGGTAATGTAGGGGACTTGAGCAGCCAGAAAAAAAAGCCTTTTCTCCTTTACTGAGCTACAAAAAAGGATTAAGCTGATGTCCCTGCCAGGCTGGCAGACATGCAGTACATTGCAGTGGCTAAAATGGCCACCGACCCCCACCTCTGTAACAGATGAATTTAAAAAAAAAAATTCCTTGGCAGTGGCTGGGTACTGAAATTTAGGATTTCGCCCACTCCTTCCTAAGGTGGCCAAGCTTGCCTTAGCCCCTGCACGCTGCATCAACGCTACTTGTGGTCTCCCCAGGTCTGGCCCTGCTTCGCCTCTGCCATTTGTGGCTGCCTCGTCCTCTGATGTTAACTCCTCCTCACCAACCCGATCCGGCTCCCAGTTCCTGTCTAACACACAATCACCATTATCAGATACCTCAACCTCCCCACCACTTTTATATAGCTGTAATGGCTCATATTGAGCACCTCGGCCCACCTGTATATTCCCTGCTCTAAATATGCTACCACTGCCACTACGTCCACCACCCTAGCTACGGGTGCCACTACTAATACTAACACCAGCACAGCTACACACAGGGTCCCTCATCTCCCCACAAACTTCCACTTATGAGCAATCGAAAATCATCAGGGAGACTCTCAAGACTATCTGCCTGAGTGTGTGGTCTGGTTCGGTGGCCTCTTCTCAGGTCAAAAAGGAGGCGCACCACTAGGAGAGGGCAGTGTATACACAGAGTACCCACATGACAGGCTTTGCTGGGGCTGAAAGATGGAGTAGCAGAATGAGCGCTCTGACCCCTGGCTCCAAGGACCATTGTCTGACTCAGAAGTCACGTCATCCTGCTGTGACTGAGAGGAGGAGTGAGCCATCTAGTCCACAATTTCATCCACTTTCGTCACTATAATAATGCCCCTTTCGGGAACCAGGGGAATTTTGGCCTACTACTACTACTACTGGTAACGCGTACATGACCTGTGTCCAGAGTTGCCACCCAACCGGTATCTCACTGACAAGGCAGGTATTTTAGTAGCCCTGCCGGTGACGGCACTGACAACCAAGTCATGTTCATAACCTTTATTTAAACCTTTTGTTGGGTGGTAGTCGGCCACAGCTAAATCTTAAAACCGTGAAACATCATTGAGCCCGTGCGATCTGCCGGCCGCTGTACTCCCAGCGGGCAGTTACGCCAGTTTTCTCGCTCAGCATCCTATTCCTCTTTACGTGCCGCCAGCTGTGACTTAACAAGATGCCTCCCTTAAACATGAGACATCAGCCCAGACTCACAAAGCCTCCAGAACCATAAAACCACCAAAGAACCTTCGTGCCTATATAACAGGGAGGGAGGGAGGGACACAGCGCTTCTGCCAAAGAGGGAAAGGGGAGGAGACACAGGGCCTTATAAAGGGGCACATATGCAGCACGCCCCCTTCCTGCCTGCAGGATGCACCCATTAACCCCCCAAACGCCCAAAACTCGAACACAGGCTGATGGGGCCATACAACAGGATAAGGGCGGGCCTTAGGAAGGGGAAGGGGACCCCCAGTCCCTGTACACCCTCCCTATATGGTCAGGTGTCCTCCACTCGCTCTGTTGACTGGAGAACAGGACCTGTGAGATGTCATCATGATGGAGTCCAGGTCCTGTCCTGAGCTTCCAGTCAGCATGGAGTGCTCACAGTGGTGTAAGCAAATGGAGGAGGTGAGTGTTTTTTTAATTTTTTTGCAGAAACAGAGAAGGGGCACTAATGGTGGCATTATTAATTCTGGGCTGCACTATTGGGGGCATTATTATTATTGGAAGCCACAGTATCATAGCGACTTAACACCCAGTGTTAAGCCACTCCCCCACAACCACACCCCATTTGGGGTGTGGCTTAACTTGGCTGGTATTTTGGGAAAGGTGGCAACCCTACCTGTGCCACTGCTACTAGCCACATTCTTACTTTTGGAGGACAAGGTCTGGATCTTATGTTTGAAGTGGGACCCTTCCGCTTTCCAAACATTTTTAAGATGTGGTGGTGGGCGGCCTACTGTACATAAACAGTCAGACAACCTAAGTGCAGCAACCAGGACCGCAGGGTCAATTGTGTGAGTGTGGTGGCCTGATGGGTGTGGTGGTTGGTACTCATGTTTCTGCAGCAACCTGGGCCAGCATGCAGTGAGTAGAAGGATAGCACTGGATCCCTTCGGGGGCCACTCTAGTGTTGAGGGATCTCCTGCCCGATGTTGGTTTAGGGGCCCTTGATGGTCTGGGTTTTAGGTGCAGGGAAGGCAGGGTCTCTGAGCTTTGTGACGCCAGCACTCTTGGATGCAAGTAGGTTTCTCCAGGCTGAAGGGATGTACTATCTCTGCTCTATTGTATAGTCATATACTTCGGTTCGCAATAGCTGCGATAGGAATACTATCTCCTGACAGGTAGCCTTTCTGTCTTTGGCTATGGTGGGCAGCTGGTAGCTTGGAATCTCTTCACCAAATGCAGAGGAGGCTAAAGCCTGATAAACAACAATTACATTTCTTTGCCAGTATTCTCACTCCCTCTCTGGGTTGCCTGGATCTTCTGTAATCTCTCCCCTCTATGGGCTGGTACATGGAACTAACTCTGGAGTTTAGATAAGTCTCCACAATGGCTGCTGAGGTGGTGTTGCTTCTACCTCAGACGACACACTACACTGCTCTGCACTAACTTCCTTCCTCTTAGGCTACATTCACACGAACGTATATTGTTTCCATGTCCGTTCCGGTTTTTTTGCTGATAGGATGCAGACCCATTCATTTCAATGGGTCCGCAAAAAATGCAGAAAGCCCTCGGTAAATGCTTCCATGGGGTTCCGATCCATGTTTCCGTTCCGCATCTCCGTGATAATGGGTGATTCGGACTACACGTGGTGCAGTGCCCTTGTATTGCGGACCCGCCGTATGCAGACCGCAATACAGCCACGGGCACACAATGTTCCTATGCAAGAGGCCTTAGAGAGAGAAGGATAGAGTCAGCCCTAGGAGGTTTGTTAGAACCTCCACCTCCCTATGCAACTTTGTGGGAACTCATTTTCATGAAACACAATTACAATGCTAAGCAGTATGTTTCAGGACACTGTGTTTGGATTCTGTACAACTAAAATACAAAGTTTAAAAAAAAAATGTTTTAATGCCTTTCTACAGAATACACTCAAGAAAACAATGCTTTTGAGAATTTACTTGGTGAATGAAGTTAGAACTTGGCACCTGTGACCGATTTTTGTCTGATCTTACATATACACATATGTGCATTCAAATACAAAGAATCAGGAGAAAAAACAAAAGAAAATTGTTTAACCAGACGTCGACTTAGAAATAATTTCCCAACACTTGAAATGTATGGATTATTTGGTACAGGCATGTCTGTGGCATTTACTGTGCTCACTTGGTTATAATTAACTGACTGGCTTCACCCACTCCCCAAATGATAGTCAAACTTTGGTAATGAAAATAAAAAACTGTCTGATACAGCATCAGGGGTAACTGTAATTTTTTATTACTGCTGCCAGAAACTGTGGTTACTGCTCGGCTGCAACTGACTGCAATGTCTTCCTGCCTGGTGGTGACAGCACACTTCAGTCGCCTATGTGCGCTCACTTATATAAACTGTGGCTACTATTGGGTACACTGTAAAAGCCAACAAGCCCCAGCTCTTCACTGCCCAGCTAGGCAGCTCTTGTCTCTAAGTCATTCCTGAACTTTCCTTTCCTGCTAAAATACCCACCACCCAATTCTTCTCCTTACTAGTACTAGCCCTAATCTCTCATTAATCTATCCCCCAGCACTAGATAACAGCTCCCTACGGAGATGGTCCTCTCTGGTCAAAGACTAACCGCACAGTGACTATCCTGTAGCTGTGTACAGGCACCTCCCTTCTTTAGTCCACACTGATTGGTTCATGGAGGATGCCTGTCACTGATTGGTTCATGGAGGGTGCCTGTTTTTTTTGAACTTCAGAGCACACTGACTTAGAATCTGTTTGTGCGCTGTGTAGATCCTCCTGTTACTGTGGCCTGGACTGGAGATGATTCACTTGTCTCTTGGACTGATACCTGGTGATGCTGGTTCCTTCCTCGGTCAGGTCACAGGCAGGGCCAGTGCCAGCAGCAGGAAGTCCCACCGCACCGGCCTGTTCAGTTCTTTCTGTCTGCTGTCCTCAGTACAGAAAGTAACTTTCATCTTCTAGAAGCTTGAAAATTTGTAGCTCGAAACTCGGATTTGCTTTATCTCGGCTCAAGCATACGACCATATGTATTCTGCAGACCACAAAACATGGAGCCGCAAAAAAAATGTGGATGATATCCGTGTTGCATCCGTATTTTTGTGGATCCATTGTAACAATGCCTATTCTTGTCCACAAAATGGACAAGAATGGGACATGTTGTATGTTTTTTGCGAAACGGTCATGCGGACATACGGAAATGGAATGCACATGGAGTCATTTCCAATTTCTTGCAGACCCATTGAAGTGAATGGTTCCGCATACGGGTCTGACTGTGCGTGTGCATAAGCCCTTAGACGTCTACTAATTCTTTGTTAGTCCGTGATTTGGGTTGGCATGTTGGGGACTTTGGTACCAATTGCTAGGTTTTCATAGAATATTGGTTGCAGGTAGAGATGAGAAAATAGAAGTTGGCGAAGTGGAATTCGATCAGAATTTAAGGAAAAATTTGATTCGCACCAAATACGAATTTCCTGACGCTTCGTGGTAACGAATCACATTTTTTCCTAAAATGGCGGCTGCACATGTTAGGACATGGAGCAAAGAACTCTGGGAACCAGGGATCACCCCCAATGCGATGCATGCAGCCAATCAGAAGCCAGCCAGCCCTGTGATGTCACAGCCCTATAAATTGCCTCAGCCATCTTGGATTCAGCCATTTTCCAGTGTACTTAGTGCAGGGAGAGACGTTAGCAGGCGCTAGGGAAAGTGCTAGCAAAGACTTGAAAACTTTTATTTTGCTGAATAGAAGTTTAGGGAAAGATCATTAGAAGTGTAGGGAAACGATAGGGAGGAATTATTAAATAGTATTGAAGCAGAACAAGGTTCAATAGGGGAGTTTACAGCCTGGATAATAGGAACAATTCTATTACACCTTGCTGCACTGACTGGGGATCCAAATTGCCATTGTACTGCTGCTTTCAGGTTTCCAATAGATGATACCTCTGTAATTCCAGCAAACCTTTCTTATGATTGGGGTGCAAGTGCTGTCTGATACAACCATTAACAGGGTGTATTACTAGGAATTATTTTTATGTCTTATTAGTCCTTGCGCAGTGCAGTTACATGTTCTAAAGCCTTTTTTGGTGTGTATAAGTGGAAAAAAATAAGGGCTTATTTGCCATTCAGCGGTGGAGTTATATGTTCTAAAGCCTTTTTTAGGGTGTATTAGTGGGAAAAAAGGGACTTATTAGCCGTTGTGTTGTGAAGTGAGAAAATTACAGCCTTTTTTAGGGTGTATTAATTTCTATTTTATTTATTTATTTGATCTAACAGTATGTCAGACAGAGAAGTGACAGGCCCTGCACAGGGGAGGGCAGAGGCCTAAATGTTTTTGACGCAAGCGCAGGTCGTAGCAGAGTAAGGGGATGGGGCAGCAAGGGTCACTTCAAGAGGCCTGAGCTCCCGGTGTCATCTAGTGGTAGTGTCTTGACCAGCAACCCAGCGGTTCTTGAATGGTTGACTCGGTCATCCACTTCGCCCCAAGTGACATCAGACACCCCCAGCCAAGAGTCGGTAGGTTTGTCAGACAGAACCCTTAGTTGGCATGGCCCGGGAGCAGGCCCTGCACCCTCACCTGTCCTCAACCTGCCTCTGTCCTTTTCTGTTCCCTAAGCCAGAAAAGTATTATATGCTGTGGGCGCTCCACTATACAACGAGGACAAGCTACTAGAGGACAGTCAGCAGCTACTGCCCAGCCAAGATCTGGGGAGACATCCGCCGCTTCCTCCGGTAGGGGGGCAAGTAGTGATAAGGAGAGTGGCGTGGGAGCTGGTGTTGCGATCGGTCAGGATCCTGGCTCAGAGACCGTTGAGGAGGACATCAGTGACATGCAGACAGTACTCGATAATGATGTAACCAATCGCAATTGGGAGGCGAGTGGCGAAGGGGCTTTATCATCATCAGAAGAAGAGGGTGGTAGCTTGCGCATGAGGAAGCTGCGGAGCCAGCAAGTCGGTAGCGTGGCCTGGAGTCAGCAGGGTGGCAGCAGTGAGAAGTCGGGAGCCAAACGTGCCCAGGGTAGACCACCCGCTTTGCAGGAGCCTACCTGCCCAGAAAGTAGTGGTGTAGGGGTTCACAGAGGCAGCGGAGGTAGCAGTCAGTAAGTGCGGAGTGTTGGGCACCTACTCAGCGATGTGTCAGTTTTTTGTTAAATCGCCGGAGGAGGTTAACATGGCCATTTGCCGAATTTGTGGGCAGAAGATGAAGCGTGGCCAGGGTGCTACTCTTGGCACCACGGCCCTGCGTCAACATATGCAGCATCACCATAAAGTGGCCTGGGAGAACCATGGCTACGATGTGGTGGTCCAGCCTGCCGCAGCAACCACTGAATCACCCAGTGGAACGCCCCCGATTTCAGGTAGTCAAGGCTCCACCACCTCAGCCGAAAGGAGCTGTCTGTCCTTCCCATCATCTACCGGTCCTCATGCTTCTGCTCCTCGTCCCCCTACTCCTTGTCAGTCATTTCGTCAGCAATCGATTACCAGAGCGATTTCCAAGAGACAACAGTATGCGTGCACTCATCCAACGGCGCAGAAGCTGAACGTGCTCCTGGCCAAGTTGCTGTTGCTGCAGTCCCTTCCTTTCCAAGTGGTGGACTCTGCACCTTTCAGAGAATTGATGGCTTGTGCCGGCCGAGGTGGAGAGTCCCAAGCCGTCATTTCTTTGCCAAAAAGCCAGTACCAGCCCTGCACATGTATATATAGAACAGAAGGTGGGCCAGTCCTTGAGCCTGTCGGTGTCTGCCAAATTGCACAACAGCACCGACGTGTGGAGCTGTAACTACAGTCAAGGACAATATATGTCCTTTACGGTCCACTGGGTAAATGTGGTTCCTGCCCAGCCAAACCAGCAACTTGGCCATGTGACATCGCTACCGCCTCTATGTTGGTCCTGCGAAATTTCCGCCTCTCCCTCTTCATCCTCCACCGAGTCCTCAGCCTCCACTGTAGGGACAATTCACAGTACCCCACCAGCATACCACATGTGTAGGGCAAGGCGGTGTCATGCTGTTCTGCACCTAGTTTGCCTGGGCAACGGAGTCACAAAGGGAAGGAATTGCTCCGCGTCTGTAGCGTCCCACTAGTGTACGTGGGTACTGCCAAAGTGTTTTATTGTATTTTTATGCCATCTCTTATCTCATGTCATACTTTGTCATACATTTATGTAATTTATCCCGTAAGATCCTCATTCACAGGCTGATTAGCTGCACTACACTAGTTTCACCGCTAGATGGGGGAATAGTGCTATAGTCTATATATAGCCCAGCTCAGGCCTAGTCAGGAGAGTCTTTGAGTTATTGAGCCTGGAGTCAAGAAGAGTCAAGAAGTTCAGCCATGTTGTAGCTGGGAAGAGGAGAGGGGCAGGAGAGAGCCCCTCTCTCTCTGCTTTCTTGGGCCCCATGGTCTATAGAAACCAAGGAGGCATCCAAATCCTAAAATGCCAAAGAAGCAGGCAAAAGCAAGGAAAGGTGCGATCCACTTCTACTGTTCATTCCTCCGGAGTGACCAGTGACAAGTTTTACAAGTAACAAGAGAAAGAATAATTTTATACAAGAAAGACAAAGGAGTATATCAGCCATTTTAGAGGGCTTTCCAGGCACCTTTGAATTCGGTGTAGGACATAAAGCTTCCGGCATCCTCACCGCCAATTTAAATTCTGAGAGCAGAAAGGCCATCTGCTAGAAAGCACCGAAGTAGAAGTTAAGGAAACTGCAAATCATCTTAAATTGGGATTAGTGCCAGGCAAGAGTTGCAGACCCGAAATACTGACTTATTTACTATATGCCTGATACGCAACTGTACCCATAAAAAGCCTGTAAACTGCAGACTTACTATATTCTGCCTCCATTGATATGAGAGACTGTATTACTTCTGGATGTAACTGTTACCAAGGGAGCCATCATTCAGTAAAAGTTGTGAGTTGGATTCAACTTGTGTTCTGCTCCTCAATTACTACTACTATTCCTACAATTGTTTTACCACAACGGTACTGGCGTCACGACTAAATGGACCTAGCCATAAGCAGGGCCGGTTCTAGGTGAAGTGGGGCCCTGGGGAGAAAAACAATAAGGTCCCCTCCCCCCCCTCCATGTCACGTCATCACCCCCTCCTTTTTACATCACCCCCTTCTCGTCACATTATTCCCCCCCCCATGGCAGCATACTCCCCCCCCCTCCCCCTGAATGGCACATTTCTCCCCCTCCATGTCACTTCATCACCCCCTTCTTTTTACATCACCCCCTTCGCGTCACAATATTTCTCCCCCCCCCCTCCATGGCAGCATTCAGAAATACAGTGCCCCATACCTCTTACATCCAGTAATGTCTCCTTTGATGTAGATGTTCTCTGACCTCGTCTTCTCCTTTTAGACCTTCAGACCAGACCTCCATTTTGTCGCCACTTTCCGTCTCTGCAGTTTGACAAAAAAAAAAATCTTTGTTTACTACTTTTCCATCATCCTCCCACCTTCTGGACAAATCATCCTACTACCCCCAATACTACACTGCAGAAACAGATAATACCCCTGATAATACTAGTACCACACAGAGCCCCCATAAAAAATACCCCTTCTTTTTGGCCTCAGTAGAAGCCCCCATAGTTCCCCATAATAATGTGCCAGTAACAAGTGTCTCTCTGCCCCCCCATGTGCCAGTAACAAGTGCCTCTTACCCCACCCCCCACCCCATGTGTAGGTTACAAGTGCCTCTTGCCTATATGGTAGCGCCGGCCCTGGCCATAAGCACGTAAGCCAAGTTACCACCAAGGGCACCTCAGCCACCATCTGGCCTGTGTAACTTACATGAGAGATTGCCCTGGAGAATTCCTGTGCTGTCCTCCTCTTCACTCTATGCAGCCCTGCCCAGGGACGACAAAACTGTTAGTAAACCAAAAACGGTGTTTTCACCCTCGGCCTATTTACACTCATACCGTGACCTCACAGAGACTTTTCCCCTGTTGGTCTGGCATACTGCTCCATGTCTTTCATCAAGAAATCGAATCCTGGCTTTCTCAGCAACAACTCAAAATCGGAACCATGGGGACCGACAACAGGAAGAACATGGTGTCGGCGCTGCGTTAAGGAGGGATGCTTGAACGTGTTAAATCTGGTTCAAGCGTTTCCTGAAATTTTCCACCCATCTGCAAGACATCCTAAAAATGGCCAGGAAACTTTGCATGCACTTCAGCCACGTGTACACCGCAAAGCACACCCTCCTTGAGCTGCAGCGGCATAACGGCATCCCCCAACATAGGGTGATATGCAATTTTTCCACCCGTTGGAATTCCACCCTCCATATGTTGGACCGACTATGCGAACAGAGAAAGGCCATAAACGATTTCTTGATGATCCAAGCGGACAGAGGTACTCCCCTGTGTAACTTCGATGTCATGCTCGACACCTGCCGTTTGCTCAGGCCCTTTGAGGACGACACGTTATTTGTCAGTTGCTAGGACTACAGGATGAACAACGTCATTACACTGCTTCATATCCTGGAACAGATGCTGGTAAACCTGGCTGGTCAGGGGACTGAAGATGTGGTACCTACATCTCATGGATACATGAGCCCTGTGGGGCTGAACTGGAGGAGGAGGACATTGGAGCACAAGCAATGTGTAGCGAAATGGTTGTTTTTTCTACACAAGTGACAGGAGAGGAGGAGCAGGAGTAACCGGAGGAGCAAGAGGGAGATGAGGAAGACGAGGCAGATGACCCAGGCTCACCGTGGCAGTATGCAGTAGAGATAGAGGCAGGGAGTCCCTCCGAGTCACTTGCACAAATGGCCCGCTGCATGCTCACTTGCTTGGGTAGTGACAGCCGAATTGTCACCATTCGAAGAGGGATGACTTCTGGCTCTTCACCTTGTTGGACCCATCATCCATGCTGCCTCACCCAAACCTTGACAAAAGAGACCGATTTCTTCTGGCTACCTGCCTCAGCTACTATTCTGATGCTGCAACCCGCCTGATGCCACACATCTGATGACAAGTGCTCCTTCTTACACCCACCATCATCAGCGGGTACTGTTATTGCCAGCAACTTCCACACTCACCGGGTCACTCTGTGGTCTCCTGTTGCTGCTGCCACCCCACCACTCAGGTCTCCTCATCCTGCTGTTGCCATCTCCACACTATGTCATTGTGCCACTCTGTGGCCTCCTCATGCTGCTGGTGCTTCCCCCACCTCTACACTTGGTCACCTTGCCACTTTGTGGCCTTCTCATGCTGCTGCCACCTCCATACTGTCATTGTGCCACTCTGTGGCCTCCTCATGCAGCTGCCACCTCCACACTGTCGCCTTGCCACTCTATGGCCTCCTGATGCTGCTGCAACCTCCGCACTATGTCACCTTGCCCCTCTATGGCATTCTCATGCTGCTGCTGCCACCTCCACACTATGTCACCTTTCCAGTCTGTGGCCTCCTCATTGTGCTGATGCCACCTCCACACTATGTCACCTTGCCACTCTGTGGTCTCGTCATGCTGCTGCCAATTCACAACTTTGTCTCTGGGCCACTCTTTGGTCTCCTTATGCTGCTGCCAATTCACAACTTTGTCTCTGGGCCACTTTCTGGTCTCCTCATGCTGCTGCTGCCACCTCTGCACTCTGTAATTGTGCCACTCTGTGGCCTCTTCATGCTGCAGCCACCTCCACACTATGTCACTTTGCCACTCTGTGCTCTCCTCATGCTGCTGCCAACTCACAACTCTGTCTCTGGGCCAGTCTGTGGTCTCCTCATGCTGCTGCTGCCACCTCCACACTCTGTCATTGTGCAACTCTGTGGTCTTTTCATGCTGCTGCTGCTTCCATCTCCACACTATGTCACCTTGCCATTCTGTGGACTCCTCATGCTGCTGCTACCTCAACACTATGTCATTGGGCCACTCTGTGGACTTCTAAAGCTGTTCTCTCACCCTCTCCACTTCATGATTGGGCCACTATTTTGCCTTTTTGGCCTGGTTGACATCATCATTATTTTGACCCTTCTTGTGATCTGTTATAAGGAAGAAAAGATGAGACGCACGACGGATCATGTCTGTGTAGCAGATGTAAGGTCTGTATGGGCCCATCAGAATTGGCTTATGATTTGGTAGCCAAAAGCAGGAGTGGGTACAAAATACAAAAGACAGGCAAATATTCCATTCACTTGTCATCTCTGTTTTGGATCCACTCCTGTTTTTTTTTGGGCTTTAGCAATACTGATGGATTGCTTACTGAGTGAAGGCGGATGCTCAGCAGACAGGATCTGTTTTTTTGGCGGGTTATTGTTCTGACGGATGAGAGGAAGGGCAAAATAATCAGTGACGATCAACACAAACTTACTGCTGACACCCTCTCCACTCTGTCAGGGGGCTCTACTTTTATTAGCGTTTCATAGAACAGGTTCTGTAGACATCTATGTGGAATAAGCTGATGACGGTGTAAAAAGGGTGACCTCTTTCACGCTACAGTACGATCTTGGGGCTCTGCATGGTTCTTTATACCTGGCGCTAACATCAACCTGTAAGGCTGAGTTGACACTTGAGCTATTTGGTCAGTTTTGGCCCCATAACTGCTTAAATAAGTGAAGTGTGCAGTGATTCTAAGAGCAACGACTGTCATGTGTGTGTCATACAGACTCACAGTATTGTTTCACTACCACAGCAGACTCGCTATGCGTGTTACTGCAAGGCACAGTGTTCTACACCACTATACAGGCTCTCTGCAGCCAGGAAAAAGCTGTTTTTAACACAATTTGCCATGACTAAATTTGGATCGAATCTAATCTTCTCGGAAAATTCGGCAAAACGGCCAAATCGAATTTTTGAGAAATTCGCTCATCTCTAGTAGCAGGTTACAATAGTTTCTGGAAGCAATTGTAAGTGTAGTGTAGACATTACTGTAGTCTGTTTCCTGAAGTATTCCACCAGGGGGAGCAATCAGATAGCTTTGGTTCCTATTACTTTACCTTGATTCTTTGCCATGCAAAATTATGTGAACAAATAAAAAGATTCTGCATGTACATCTAGGGGTTGTCTGACCTCCAGGCCAAATTAATTAAAGGTTGAAATGTGCTTAACCCTTTTAGCCCTGGACAATTTTCCATTCTTTTGCATTTCCTTTTTTTTTACTCCCTGCTTTCCCAGATCGATTTACATAGCTGTATGAGGGTTTGTATTTTGCAGGACAAGCTGTACTTTTTTTAAATGGCACCATTTTTTTAACATAAGATCTAATTGAAAGGGATGGAATTGGAGAAAAAATGCAATTTTTTTACTGTTTTATGGATTTTATTTTTACAACATCCTCTGCTTTTTGTTTTTGTTTTTTTCATTCCAGAGCTCACCGAATGTGATAAATGCCTTTATATTTTAATAGTTTGGGCATTTGGGACATGAGGATGCCTATGATTATTTTTTTTTTGTTTATTTATTCAAATTTTAATTATGTAAAAAGGGGTGATTTAAATTTTTATATAACATAGTAACATAGTATATAAGACCGAAAAAAGACATTTGTCCATCCAGTTCGGCCTGTTTCCTACAAGTTGATCCAGAGGAAGGCAAAAAAAAACCTGTGAGGCAGAGCCAATTTTCCCCACTTCATATATTTTTATTTTTTATATACATTTTATTTTATTTTACCTTTTTTAAGTCAACCTAAATGACTATAATGAGTAATCATTAGATTGCTTCTACTATACATTGCATTGACTTTCTCAAGCAATTTATTGCAGATTTGCTAAATTCCTATGGAGCCCTGTAGGTGAAAGGGCCTCCATAGGAACCACAACTCTAAAAGCCCTGGTTTCTTCAGAGAGACCAGGGCCTTCAGAGAAAACCATTCAAACCCAGGGTTTTCTGCTTTCAGATGCTGTGGTCACAATTGTTGATTGCGTTAATTCCAATCGCAGACATTAGTCCAGGTGTCTGCTGTTTAAAACAGCAGAAACCTGGTGGCTATGGCGTTTGCTGCACTTGTGAGCAGCCATCATCTTTAAATACTCAACTTTCACTACACATATATGGCGGCAGTTGGGAAGGAGTTAAAATAAAGAAAGGAATCCACTTACCTGTTTCTGGTCCCCTGTGGACCAGCAGTGTGAAGTCCTGTCTGTGGTCATGTGCACCACTGCAGCTATTCACTGGCCTCATGGGTGACATGTGTCAAAGTGACACGTGACTGCAGGGGCTTAGTGGCCATGCGTGACTTGGGAACACGTTACTGCTGAGGCCAGTAAATTGCTGCAGCAGTGCATGTCACACTTCTGGTCCACGGTGGTCCAGACATAGGTAAATGGGTTTTATCACAATTTTAAACTGCCAAAACGTATTAACGTCTGTTGCATTCTTCACTGGGGGTGATGATGATGTGAAAAAACTCTGCAATTCTATCATTCTTTTTAGGGTTTCATTTTTATGGTGTTTAATGCATTACAAAAATGACACAATAACTTTATCCTGCAGGTCAGAACAATTATAGAGATACCAAATTTAGACAGTTTTATGTTTTACTTTTTTTTATTATATAAAACAGGGTTTGTATCACGATATTTTGATACCTGTAACTTTTTGTTATTTTTTTCTGCTGATGGAGCTGTGTGAAGGTTCATTTTCTGCAAGATGAGCTGGATTTTATATTATATTATATTATATTGGACAGGAGGAGCAGTAGCGATGAGGGTGGTAGTAGCCCTGAGATGCTCACATTGGCTATGGGGGCCTCTCCCTCTCTCCCAGGGCAGTTACAATGAAGACGGGGCTGGTGGATGATAGATCCATAGTTCTCTCCTGGGGCCACCCAAGTTGTGGCCTCCTGTCCTTGGTGTCAGAGTGCGGTTCTAAGGATAGGAGACCAGACGAGGTTATAAAGGTGGTGCAGGTTAACATTTACCAGAAGCCTTTACTGAAGAACAGGTTCTAAACAATCATCTAGAAGAAAATGGAGGCAACATTCTCATACAATTCTAATAGGTTTTAAGCTGAATCAAGGGGGTCATCTCCTTTTAGGATGCACTTGCTCATATAACAGTTTTCTATATTCCATTCCATTCCTAGAGTGCAATTCCTCGCAAAAATATGTCTTTACAATTCCCACTGTGAGGTGTAGACCCTAAGACGGATATGGTATGACTGGAGCCAAAAGCCGTTTTGCCCAACCAAGTGCTGTGAAGTCTGGAAGCCATGAACATGTGTTACCTTCACAGACTTCTTTCACTCACCTTCCTTTCTGACTGCTCAACCTTCTCGATAGTTGTTTTCTACTTTCAGTCCTATGGGTTCTCTGGAGTCCTCCCTAGGTCCCAAATTCTGACTCTGTGATCCACAGGACTGCAGATATCTGGAAGCTGTGCAAATTTAAACCAACTCCCTCTAACTCCATAGGAAAGTACCCTGCCCAGGCCCTCTCCAGAGAATATCTCCGTGGGATGGAAATTGACCCCATGATTCAGACTTACATTGAGTGCAAACAGGAGAACCGTTTAAAATTAAATAAAGCCACTTACGTCATTCACATGTATTCATTCTCATACATAAAGCCATCCTTCCATGCACATATGCTATCATTACACACAAATATATATACATGTATGAACACATACAAACAAAAACAGGTCATCAATATCAGATTGTTGGTGGGAGTCTGACTCCTGGTCAGGGTTGCAGCACTGGGAAAAGAGCTGCGGCTTTCTCTCAGTATACCAAGCGCAGGGCAATGCATTGAATAATGGCTATGCTTGGTATTGCAGGCCAGGATCTTTCACTTAAATGGGACTGAGCTGTACCTAGGCCATGTGACTAATAAATAGGATGTCACTGGCCTAGGAAGAGACCACAGCACTTAATAGAGTGCTGCGGGCTCTTTAAATAGCTGAATGACAGTTATGCTGGGAGTTGGACTTCAACTGATACTGTTTTTAATGACCTATCATGAGAATAGGTCATCAATATTTTACTCGTTGCCAGGTTAACCCACAAGTTACAACTGATCAGTGTGGGGTCCCAGCAGCAGGACATCTTCTGATCAACTTATTGTTGTGGGATCTTTCATCAAATGTGCCAAAAGTGGACAACTCCTTTAAGGGTACTTTTACACTTGCGGAACCGGAACTGCTTGCTGGATCCGGCAATCTGCATGCAAACGGAAAGCATTTTACAAATGCATAGCAAGGACGGATCTCTCCGCTAGAGAGACGGATCTGTTATATATTTATCTGGTATAAATTTTTCATATTTTACCGGAAGGACGGATCCGGCATTGCGGTATTTTGAATGCCGGATCCGGCTCTAATACATTCCAATGGGAAAATATGCCGGATCCGGCATTCCGGCAAGTGTTCCGGAATTTCGGACGGAAATAAAACCGCAACATGCTGCGGTATTATCTCCGTCCTGAAATGTTCAAAAGGACTGAACTGAAAACATCCTGATGCATCCTGAACGGATTTCTCTCAATTCAAAATGCATGGGGATAAAACTGATCAGTTCTTTTCCAGTATAGAGCCCCTATGACGGAACTCTATGCCGAAAAAGAAAAACGCAAGTGTGAAAGTACCTAGGAGCCAGATTGGGAAAGGAAGGGTAGACATTCCTAAGGCTATCTGTGCCAGTCTAAATGATTAAACAAGCATCTGTACTAATGGATGCTGGATTACCAATTTTTTTGTGTACCAGTATATTGTATTTAGAAATAATGTTCTTCATTTGTTTTAATGTTTTCTTCATATACGGCCACAATTCCCCAACTATACAATACTCTGCACAAAACATGTTAACTCTCCAGTGGGCCCCTGAACATAAACACAGTCCTGTGACCTTCCCCAGTAACGGAGAACATATCAGCAATATCCATTGTATGAAGATGCTTGAAGCCGTTACAGATACTAATGGAAAGAACATCTGAGAATGGGCGCATGACATTTTGTGAGAATGTCTTTTTTTGTGATCTCACCATAAAGATTCCAAGGTTTCATGAAGAAACAGGCTGCTAATAGGGAGGGAGTCACAGGACCAAAATATGAGAAGCAGATGCCCTCAACAGCTGCATGACACAAACACTGTGAATTCAAGAGGAAGAAATGTGTAGCATGCAATAAAACATCCCATCTTGTGGTTATATGCACTTACAATGGAGTTTGTCATGAAAGTGGCTAGGGGGCTTCAAACACATTGGAAGTGTAATCCATAGAGGGTTCCCATGACGCAAACAGATCTGCATAGTGGTGATCTGTCCCTTACTCCAGGCAGACACAGTTTTATAATTTAGCCATTATCCCCCTTATTTATCAAGGTCAGCATGTGCCCTTCTAGGCTCGGAGCTGCCCAGTCATTATTTACACCAGCTTCTGGTGTTAATAATGATGAATTATCCGGGCCCAATGGCCTTCGCAGCATTCTCATTCCACTCTCACCACGCCTCCTTTTCGTAGACATGTCGAGGACTAGAAAAGTTGCAAATCCACTTTTCTACGCCAAAAGAGATATAAAGGGCACCTGTCATTTTTCCAAACTGCTGACATGTCATTGTGACATGTCAGAAGTTTGGATCAGTGGCAGCCCAACTGCTAAGACCACCACTGATGGCTGATACAAAGGAGCAGAACTTAATATTATGTTAAATTATTATAGCTAAATTGTTATTTCTCATCTTATATTTTATTCTTCAATGAATACAGCCTGAACCGCTTAGCGTACAGACCCGTTTCCAATTGTGTTTCAAAGCTCTTGACAATGAGACAAGCCAAGGTTGGGGTATGTATAGATAGTGTGCACATGCTCCCTTCGAGCAGACAGCACAGCAGCCAAAAGGTGGAATGGTCACAGAGGTGCAGCGTGGAGATGGCAGAGCCACCAGCACTTCAGCAGTTTTTCAGGAGACATCAGTGACCACCATAGCAGTAAGGCTGCAGAACAGGTGAGCGCCCTGGCACAGGAGGTATAGACTGCCAACACTTCAAGTCCAACATGATCCCGAGAATAATAGACCGTGCAGGACTGATAAACAACCTGAACAACTTCAGGTGACCCTGATTCATGGGAGGGGGGAGGAAATGTTAAAAATATGTTCAAGAATTAGGTCATATACCAGGCACAGGGGCCACATGCATACACTGATATCACTAGGCCTAAATTCGTTTGGCTGCTGAAATTGGTGCTACAGCTGAATGGTGTTTCATCACTGGCGCAAAAAAATGTTTTTGTTTACTTATTTGATAACCATGCCTAAAAATTTTGGTTGGAAAAGTTTCATCCATACCATGCAGCGGAGAGCAGGGGCCTAGCTCTGATATGAGAACCATGCTCCTGCTCTAACAGTTTGGACCAGCATGAGCACTGATCAACGCTTAACCCCTTATATGTCAAGGACAATAGCACCCAAAGCATATAAGCACTTACAGAGGGAGCAGACTCCCCATCTCCTGCTGGCAGACAAATGAGATTGCAGGGAGTTCAATGTCATTGAACCCAGGCCTGCCTACGGTATGTCCTAGTAGGCTGCGCCTTTCTGGTGCATCCTACTGGCGAATGTTAGTAAAGCAATGACATTAAAATACACTGCACTACAGGAATAATGCAATGTACTTTAGAAGCGATCAAAAGATCATATATTATGGTCTCCTTGAGGACTATTAAATGGTTAAAAAAGTTTTAAAAAAGTATTAAATAAAAATATTCCAAGTAAAAAACACAATTTTTCCATTAGAAAGAAATGCTTGACAATGGAAAAATTGCAAAAATAAAATCTCCTCCACATATGTGGTATTACTGTATCAGTAACAACCTGCACTACACAATTATCATGTCATTTATCCTGTACAGTGAATGCAATAAAAACCAACAACAAAATAAAACGCCAGAATTGCTGCTTTTTGTTTCTTTGGTTAAGTGTTCCGCAGTCTGACGCTTTTTTAAGGAAAGTGCGGACGATAAAAGAATTGTGATTTGCAAACTGTACTATACCAAAATAAGAACTCATAAATAACCAAATAACCATAACATATTTTACATCCTATTCATAAACTCTAACTCATAACAATAAAAACTCAAACCCAGGAACATAATGGGGGAAGACAGTACACTGGAGGTAAAATGAGTAGGGGTGTGAACACTAGCAAACTCACCACCACCGGCATAATCCGCCACATGGCATCAAAGCACCCTAACAGGTGGGCTGAACCCCTGGGTCCACAATCAGTGTCTGTGGGTCACACCACTGCCTTCTCTTCCTTCCCTGTGTTACGTGCTGGCCAATCCTCTGTCCTAGACACAGGCCTGGATGACTCCCGCCCTGCAGCTGGGCCTTCGCAAGCACCATCAGCTAGCACACCCACTTCTGTGTCCAAGCACAGCGTACAGATGTCCTTACTCCAGGCCTTTGAACGTAAGCGCAAATACCCAGCCACCGACCCACAGGCTATAGCACTAAATGCGCACCTTTCAAAATTTCTGGCCCTGGAAATGTTTCCGTTTAGGCCTGTGGACACTGAGGCTATCCTCAGTCTCCGCCGTTACTCAGTCCCCAGTCGCCACTATTTTTCTCGGTGTGCCGTCCCCTCATTACACCAACAATTGTATCCCGTAACATTACCCGTGCCCTGACCAACACATGTAATTGGGAAGGTCCACTTAACGACGGACACATGGACAAGTGCTTTTGGCCAGGGACGCTACTTTTCTGTGACGGCACACTGGGTGAACATTGTGGAGGCCGGTAGCGAGTCATACCCTGGGATGGCACAGGTGCTACCAATGCCAAGGATTGCAGGCCCTACTTCCATCAGGATTTCCGCAACCACCTACATTAGTGGCTGCAACCCCCCTCCTTCTCCTTCACGTCCACTTCCTCCTCCACTGCAAAGTCTGAATTCTCATCTGACAGCAGCAGTGAACCATCAGTCAGTAGCTGGAAGCAGTGTAGCACGGCAGTGGGGAAGCGGCAACAGGCCGTGCTGAAACTCATTTGCTTGGGTGACAAACAGCACACCGCTGCAGAGCTGTGGCAGAGTATAAGGGACCAGGTTGGTTGTGTCTAAAAATGGCCATAACTTGTTGGCAGCTTTGTAGTTCGGCAAGCTCACACACATGGAAATCATACAGTATATGTGTACCATGCACAACAAACATCCCAAACTTATATATTAATATAAATAAAAACATAACACACGAGAGTGGAGGTAAACTAATGGCATGGCCTGTTTAGGAACTCATAAATAACCAAATAACCATAACATATTTTACAGTGTAGTCATAAACTCAAACTCAAACCATAACAATAAAAACTCAAACAATGGAACATAACAGGCCCAGCCCTCAGCCAATCACGGCCCTCACCGGGCAGAATGACAACTCTGCCCAGTGACCACAGCAGAACGTCGGGAAATTGTCCCTCAAAAACCTGTCCTAATAATAGAATCTTAATCACTGGGCAGAAAACAACCTCTGCCCAGTGAAGAAGGCAAAATTGTACTTGGGACAAATGCTGATATGGCCATGTGGATCCCTCTTTAATGTCTGGGATCCGGCCATACCATGCCTAGCCAACGTGTTCTGAAATTTCTCTAAACCTACCTCAATTTGCCTGATCTCCTAGTGAAGGTGCGGCGTGTGTGTGCCCATTTCAGATAGCCATCTACAGCTGCTGACGGTCTGGCAACGCTGCTGCAGCGCTTGTATTTGCCAGCTAACCGACTTTTGTGTGACGTGAGCACGCGCTGGAATTCCACATCATTATTATTATTATTATTATTATTTATTATTAAAGAGCCATTCATTCCATAGCGCTGTACATATGAAAAGGGGTATACATACATAATGCAGACAATTGCACTAAGCATGAACAAGACGATTTACAAACTGGTACAGAAGGAGAGAGGGCCCTGCCGTGAGGGCTTACAATCTACATACATTACACATGTTGGCCAGGCTTTGTGAGCAGCAGAAGGCAGTAGTGGAATACCAGCTGCAACATGGTCTTGTATGTCTGACCTCTGTGAGGTTTTACGCAACTTTGAGGGATAAACACAGATGGTGAGTGGCGATGCCGCTATTATCAGCCCAACCATACCACTTCTGTGTCTACTGAAATGCTGGCTGCTAACAATGAAGGCGGACGCTTTATATGTGGAAGAGGTGAAATTAGGGGGAAGACATTACACAGGGTGATAGCCAGACCACCCTCAGTTCGTCTTTCCAGTGTGAACTGGATGATGATGATGAGTGTTTTCGATCAGGTAATGAAAACACCAGTGGATGTCAAGGAGCAGCAATCAAGCATAATAAGCACCAATTAGGCAGATGTAAAATGACTGTTCTTAAATGGTTGACTCGATCTTCGACTTCCTCGCAAGTGACATCAGACACCCCCAGCCAAGAGTCGGTGGGTTCGTCAGACACAACCCTTAGTTGGCATGGCCTGGGAGCAGGCCCTGTGCCCTCACCTGTCCCAGTGGCGTAGGGATCGCCATAGCAGCCATAGCAATGGCTATGGGGCCCTACGCCACTGGGGGCCCGGGCTGCCGGCTCAGGAGCGCAGTCTTGCTGGGGACACCGGCGCTCCTCCCCGCCCAGCGCCGCCTCCTAGCTAATTTATTCACTGCACTTGCCTCTGTAATTGAAGAGAAGTGCCGTAATCTTGCACAGGCGCCCCCCCAGAGGCATAGAAGTGCGCATGCGCCGTCTTCCAGGCCTCTGCCAGTGCGCCTGTGTGAGATTACGGCGCTTCTCTTCAACAGAGGCAAGTGTAGTGAATAAATTAGCTAGGAGGTGGCTCAGGAGGAGATTTGTGGCTGACACTGAAGGGGGGATCTGTGTCTGACACTGATGGGGAATCTGTGGATGACACTAAAGGGGGGATCTGTGGATGGCACTTAAGGGGGGATCTGTGGATGACACTTAAGGGGGGATCTGTGGATGGCACTTAAGGGGGATCTGTGGATGACACTGATGGGGGATGTGTGGATGACACTTAAGGGGGGATCTGTGGATGGCACTTAAGGGGGGATCTGTGGATGACACTTAAGGGGGGCTCTGTGGATGACACTTAAGGGGGGATCTGTGGATGACACTTAAGAGGGGATCTGTGGATGACACTTAAGGTCGCTGCCTATCTGTGCCATCGTCCATCCTCTCGCAGGTCATGACCCTCTGTGCTCATGTTCCACTGCCATGGCTGCTGGGGAGGGGTGGGGTGGCAGGAACAGTACCAGTTCCATCAGCAGCAGACTGAGTCTGGAGTCGCTGATGAGTAGCTTTTTTCACCCACATAGTGCCTCAGCTACTATTCTGATGCTGCCACCCGCCTGATGCCACACATCTGATGCCAAGTGCTCCTTCTTACACCCACCATTGTCAGTGGTTACTGTTATTGCCACCCACCTCCCCACTCTGTCACCGGGTTACTCTGTGGTCTCCTGATGCTGCTGCTACCTCCACACTATGTCACCTTGCCACTCTGCGGTCTCCTGATCCTGCTGCCACCTCCACACTATGTCACCTTGCCACTCTGTGGTCTCTTGACGCTGCTGCCACCTCCACACTCTGTCATTGTGCCACTCTGTGGCCTCCTGATGCTTCCGCCACCTCCACACTGTCATTGTGCCACTCTGTGGCCTCCTCATGCTGCTTTCACCTCACCACTATGTCATAGGGCCACTCCGTGGACTTCTGATGCTGTTCCCACCCTCCCCACTTTATGACTAGGCCACTATTTTGACTTTCAGCCTGGCTGACATTATCATTTAACCCTTCTTCTGATCTGTCAGAAGGAAGGAAAAATGAGACGCACAATGGATCCTTTCTTTGTAGCAGCTGTAAAGCCTGTATTGTCCCATCAGAATTGACTTGTGATTTGGTAGCCAAAAGCAGGAGTGGGTACAAAACACATAAGACATGCAAATATTCCATTCATGTGTCATCTCTGTTTTGGATCCACTCCAGTTTTTTTGGGCATTAGCAATACTGATAGATTACTGACCAAGTGAAGGTGGATGCTCAACAGACAGGATCCGTTTTTTTTTGGGTTATTGTTCTGATGGATCAGAGGAATAATCAGTGACGTCAACACAAACTTAACTGGTGACACCCTCTCCACTCTGTCGGGGGGCTCTACTTGTTTAAGTGTTTAATAGAACAGGTTCTGTAGACAATGACATCTATGTGGAATCAACTGACGACGGTGTGAAAGGAGTGCGCTCCTTCTTGGCACTAACATCATAGTTCATACTTTAATTATTTGGTCAGTTTTGGCCCTGTGACTGCCCAAATAAGTGAAGTGTGCAGTGATTCTAAGAGCGACACCTGTCATCTGTATGTCATACTGACTCATAGTATTATTTCAGTACCACAGCAGACGCCCTATGCGTGTTACTGCAAGGCACAGTGCTCTACACCACTATGAAGGCTCTCTGCAGCCATGAAATAGCCGTTTTTTAACTAAATTTGCCCCGAATAAATTCGGATCGAAACAAATTTTTTCCAAAAATTCGGGGAAACGGCCGAATCGAATTTTTTAAAATTTGCTCATCTCTAGTTAGAGGCAAAGGAGCCCAAAAAAAGAGACTCCTTTGCTCTCTGCTGACTTTTGGGGTCCCTTTCTAGAGATAATTGCCCATCTCAGAGATGAGACCCCCTTTTATCCGACAATGGGGGCATATCATAGCAATATGTCACGAATGTAAGATGAAACAACCCCTTTAAGAACCTCATGCATGGCAAAACATGTAAGTGCCTGTATTTCTGCACATTTCTGGCTTCATTTCTGCACCCATACTTGCTACTGAATGAATTGAGATGTTTTGAATATTTGGTTCCCATTTTTTTATCATTTGCAGGCTGTATCATTAAAGGGGTTGTCTCACTGCAGCAAGTGGCATTTATAATGTAGAAAAAGTTATTACAAGGCACTTACTAATGTATTGTGATTGTCCATATTGCCTCCTTTGCTGGCTGGATTCATTTTTCCCTCACATTATACACTGCTCGTTTCCATGGTTAGGACCAGCCTGCAATCCATTAGCAGTGGTCGTGCTTGCATAATATAGGAAAAAAGGCCTCTATGGTGCCTAGGACCATGGTAGTGCACATAGGCTAGTGCTTTTTGTTATAATGTACAAGCACGACCACCGTTGCAGAATTACAGAGTGGCCGTAACCATGGATACGAGCAGCGTATAATGCGAGTGAAAAAAAGAATCTAGCCAGCAAAGGAGACAATATGGACAATTACAATACATTAGTAAGTGGCTTGTATTAATTTCCTCCACATAATAAATTTGCTTCAGGAAATTTGCTGCCTCATGCACACGAACATAATTTCTTTCCGTGTACGTTCCGTTTTTTTTGCAGACTGTATGCGGAACCATTCATTTCAATAGGTCCGCAAAAAAATATGGAAGTTACTCCGTGTGCATTCCGTTTCCGCATGCCCATATGTTCGTTCCTCATTATGTCAAGCATAGTACTGTTCTATTAGGAGCCAGCTGTTCCATTAAATTTACACAAATCCGAATATCCAGTTACGCGTCCAGTGTAAACTATTGTTTCTCAGCCTGTAAAGACGTGTTAAAATAAAACAACAAATCTTTTATTTGGGGCTAAGTCTATGTCACTCAACCAGGCTATAAAGCTGTTCCATTCTCTAAAATCACGAATGCACACTGACATTATCTGTATTTTTTGAGGATCCACTTTTTGCGGACTGCAAAATACATAAGGTTGCATGCATGAGCCCTTAACATGTATATTAATCCTGTGATTTCCAAAATTTCACATCTTTCCCTTTTTGGTGTATCAATTTAAATGTTAAGAAGTGTATTAAGAATATTGATTTTGTATTTGCTTGCTATAGTCTTCTTTTAGTCATGTACCTTAAGACTGAACCCTACTGCTAAGGCTTTCCATCAGTTTGGATGTTACCATTACAGATGAGTGAATGCATTCTAAACAAATCTAATTTGACCAAATTTTTACAAAATTCTGGTCAAAGCCAGATCAAATTTTTTGGCAATTATTAATTATTGTACATTTATTCTAAAGGCATTAGCTATTTTTCAAATCAGAAGACGGCAAAGATGATGAAGGAGAATGACATGAGCCTAGGCGGTGCACGTGTATACACACCGTTGGCACAGTCCGAGGAGATCCCAGAGTGAGAAACACAACTTTTCAGGGCAACTGGAGATCTTGCAAATTGGGTCAAATTTATTCAGACAAAGTCAAATTGTCCAACTGATTAGGACAAACCAAATCCGAATCGATTTTCAAGAAACTTACTCATCACTAGTTATTTCTATGTCACTAGAAACACATCAAATGAAATATCCATCATTGTATCTGAAATGTAAAATGAGTCTATCTTTGTAAAACCAATAAAATTACACTATACGTTTCTGTACTTCCCCAGCATCTTAGACATACAGACGACTCGTGCATTTACGCAGGTGTTTGTTTCAGTTGTTTTGTGGTTACTTTTATCTAAGAACGTTCCATACATAGAACAATGGTCAAAAGAAATAACAAACTTAAACCGTCTGCATTTATTGAGGACACTGTGAAGCTTCATTCTTCCTGTTTCCCATGCAATGTTCATATTGACAGGAACTGGATTTATGCTTTTACATTGGCGTTTTATAAATATACAGCTTTTTACAGTTTTGATACATCTAAACCATTTAATGAATCCGTAAATGCTACTATTGAAGGAGTTTTTTCTGATATTTTGAGATTGATAGCCTATTCTCAGGAAGTGGAGGAGTGGAGGTTCAGCTCCTAGCACTCCCACAGATGAGCTGTTTGAGGAGGCTGCGGCACTCAGGTGAGAGATTTGGCCTCCTATTAGCTCACCAAGCACAGTGCCCTACATTGTATAGTGGCTGTGTTTTGTATTGAAGCCCTGTCCAATTCAGTTGAGTGGGACTAAGGTTTGCCTAGGACAGTGATGGGCAAAGTGCGGCTCTCCAGCTGTTGCAGAACTACAACTCCCAGAATGCAAAGACTGTCTACAGCTATCAGCCTACTGCAGGGCATGGTGGGAGTTGTAGTTTTGCAACAGCTTGAGAGGCGCCGTTTGCCGATCACTGGCCTAGGACATCATCTGGTGTGAATGGTGGATCCTGTGTTATCTGTACAGAGGTGTTACACATTGTAATCCTGCTTGTAATGATAATGAGATGACTGATGAGAAGTGATCTCTCCATAACAGAAATTTTGAAAACAAGGAAAATTAAAAATAAATTAACCAAATTTGTGGTAGGGCCATCCACTTCTCCAGAACTCGGCTTGCTAGATCTTTCAATGGCGTTCCAACCAGATACAGATAGGAGTTCAATCAGGTCTTTACTGCAGCTACGAGCTTAATTGAAAACATTAGAAGGAGTAGAAGAAAATGTCACATCAGATAAGGTAATACATTTTATTTTTGGTTCAACGGTTTCTCTCACTTGAAGTGTGCATGGATGTAAATTTCATGTGAGGAACTTGAACAATAAATTTAGTGCTTGGATAGTGAGTTTTCCAGATTAGTCATAACATTATTTTTTATTAAGTGAAGGGAACTCTGTCTGTTCCTAGGTGTATATTTATTCAGATATTTACTATGATTTTCTTTTTGTTCTTTTGTTGTAGATGTGTTTAAAATAATAAATAAATCAACCAAAAATTCTGATTCTTGACTTAAAGAGCAGGTCCCTTTCTGATGAAACATCCCCTATACAGCATTTTAGTTTGTATCAATCACTTTCCACCACAGCATTGAGGCTTTCTACCACTGACCAAACATTACCCACATTCTCACTTTTGCTTTTATGTTTAGACAATTCTAAATCAATGTGGGAAATTTTTTCAAGATGGTAATATTTGAAGCCAGTTTTGCTTGAGTCTGCATTGGCGCACTTTGCGCTAAATTTATTGAATGTCATGCACTACTTCTTAAATTAAATTAAATGTATCACTTTTATCTAAGTAGAAATGGTTCCCCAGTTTTGTTTTACTCCCCTCTCCTAGTAGTGAGAGTTTGCAACTTTTTTTCTGCAGCTTGATTAACCAAATTTTTGCAAAGTAACAATTTGGAGTGAAACTAATTCACAGAGTTTACCGAGCCCACTCCCCAACACACTATTCAAAAATAAATGGAGGAAAAATTGAAAAAGTTGCAGATTTTCACACATATAAACCCTAAAAGTCACCAAAGTCTTATTCTGCAACTTTTTAAAGCCGGATTTCTAGAGTTCAGGGCATGATAAATTTTCCCCTGTGTTTTCGACATTAATATGGGCTTTACACAATGGTTTATGGATCCCTGGACCAGCAGGGTTTTCAAACCAACAGATGCCTGTCTAAGGCCTTATTCACACGTCCGTGTGTGTTTTGCGGATCCACGGAACCGCGGATCCGCAAAACACGGACATCGGCGATGTGCGTTCAGCAATTTGCGGACCGCACATCGCCAGCACTCTCATAGAAAATGCCTTTTCTTGTCCGCAATTGCGGACAAGAATAGGACATGTTCTATTTTTTTCGGGAACGCGATTGCGGACCCGGAAGTGCGGATCCGCAATTGCGGACCCGAAAGTGCGGATCCGCGATTGCGGACCCGGCCGGGACATTGTCTGTCCCCATTGAAACTAATGGGTCCGCAAAATGCGGAACGGAATTGCGGATGTGTGAATGGGGCCTAAGAGAATTATATTCTACACCATTTCTTTTGCAAAATGAATACTTTTATGAAATAATGTTGAAAAGTACATTTTTTTTTTAATATATTTAGAGAAATAGCTGAATACAGATTGTTTGCACAGCACAGAAGCACCTGCAGGGCAGATTTCAAGCATCCACTCTGAAGAGGAAATGGATGTTTTCCTAGCTTGTCGATTTCAGATATTCTTACAATGGCAAAAGTCTTATAAGGCAAACCACACACTGAGCAATGCACTGCTATTAAGGTGTGGTTGTGAGACCCCCCTTGAATCTATTAGTCTGGGAATGAGAGCAGAGGAAATATATTTCTATACTTTGTATTCCTGAGTTACCACAATATTATTTCTGGGTAACCTAAATGCTTTCATTTTTTTGGAATGGAAGTTTTAGCCACTTGCATTGAGCAAGTAATTATTGAGGAAAAGATTCAATGCAGCCCAAATGTTTAATTAAAAAGGACTAAAGTAGACCTTTAACATATGGAATTGCTATATTGTACTTTGCCACATCAATATATTCTTGAGCCGCACTCTGAATTGCTTAAATAATGTTTCTCTAAGGTATGTGTATTGTAAGAACTTTCCATAAATCAATAGTGCATGTAAAAATAAGAAATATTGTCCTATCAGTATTTAAGATAAGTAAATTGATTCTAAACCAATCTAAACTAACCCAAATTTTCTAAAAATTCAGGTCAATCTAAATTTTTGGCAATTCAATTAAATTGTATTTCTCCAACCATTTTTAAGATTAGAAGATAGAAAAGATGAAGGAGAAACACATGACCCCAGGTGGTGCACATGTACAGAATACACAATGGCAGGGATTTACCTCCAAGTGATACATTTGATTGACCATCATGTAAAAAATTCTACAGTGCACTATGTTTTTATAGACGCTGTTTGTTACCACAAGCAGCCATGCGTTTGCCCATAGCTATATATGTCACATCACTTTAAGATTAAAGGGGTTGTCCAAGTTATATTTATTGATGACCTAGCCTCAGGATAGGTCATCAATATCAGATCGGTGGGGGTCCGACACCCGGCACACCCGATGATCAGCTGTTTACCTGCTCGCAGTCATATCTGCATCCTATACAAGTGTATACTACAGAGCCGTCCCATTGAAATGAATGGAACGGCTTGGGTGTAATTACACCTGCTCACCATTGCAGATGCGACAGCGAGAAGGTAAACAATGAAGAGGAGGTGGCACAGCGCGTGCCTTCTCTTCAAACAGCTGATCGGCGGGGGTGCCAGGTGTCGTACCCCCGCCGATCTGATTTTGATGACCTATCCTGAGGATAGGTCATCAATAAATATAACTTGGACAACCCCTTTAAGACTAATGCTTTCTTGGCTTCAAAGAGCTTCAAAGGGGGTGGAGACCCCAGAATGTCACCCACAACTTTTAAGGGCAATTGGAACACTTTCAATTCTGGTCAAGGGAGGGAGGGGAAGGAAGGAGATGCAGCTTCTGTAGCTGTTCTTCTCTGTGCTTAAGGCCTCATGTACACGGCCGTTGTTCGGGTCCGCGTCCGAGTTGCATATTTCACGGCTCGGCCACGAACCCATTCACTTCAATGGGGCCGCAAAAGATGCGGACAGCACTCCGTGTGCTGTCCGCATCCGTTGCTCCGTTCCGTGCCCCCGCAAAAATAATATAGCATGTCCTATTCTTGTCCGTGTGCATCTTGTCCGTGTGCAACAGTCGTGTGCATGTAGCCTAAGAGTTATGCTGAGAGAGGGGAGGGGATGATGTAGCATACAGGAAGAGAGAAGGGAGATGGCACGTGCACACTGCACGCACTATCTCCCAGTACAGCTGATCGATTGGGGTCTGACACACTGGGGATAGGTCATCAATATTATAAACAACCCAACAAGTCCAAAGTAGGACATACAGAGAGAGAGAGCGAGAGAGAGAGAGAGAGAGAGAGAGAGAGACTTAGTGAATAAGTGTGAAAATTGACATGCTTAGGCTTGTTGGTGGGTTTTACAGGAAATGCATAAATAGACCTGCATGTGTTTTGCAGTCTCATTCTGAAAATATTAATGCTCTCCAAGTCAAAACACTGAACTTGAAGAAATCATATTTCAACCCAACATCTTCCAGTACCCCATTACATAACAGGACCTTGCTCCATACTGAAAACTGAACGTAAGTTGCACTCTGAGGTTAAAGCCAATGCAAAGCGACAATCATCCAAAGTATTCGGTCGGTGTAAAATAAGCAAACTTGAAAGACAAGGAGGTCATGGAAAACAAGGCTGTTCTAGTTATCCAAACCTTGGTTTGTTTGAGAATCCAGAGTCAACAATATGAAAACTCCACATGACTCTCCACATAATAAACACTGGATGGTTACAGAACTGTGAACAGAGCTACGAGCCAAAATTATCATTCTTTTTTTTCAATTTTGTTACTTTAATATAACTTATAAAAGGGAATTGTGAAGTGGGCATTGCCATTTTTGGGAAGAAATATGTTGGGGGTTTATTAGGAAATAGTCTGGAGAACTAGTGCAGTGTGTGTTACCTGGAGCAATGACCTGCTGTTGCTCAACCTCATTTTTCTCTTGTGAGACAGAATTGTTGGCTCTAATAAATATTAAGAAAATATTATCAGCATACCTGGCATCTTCAAGTGTTCTTCCAGTGGCGACATGTCCCGTCAGCAGTTTAAAACTGTTGAACATCCTAAAGATCAGAGCATGGGGACTGAATTGTAAAAAAGGCTTCATTAATACCCTTGTGGTTCTAGAACAAAACAATTCACATTAACTGGGGAAGGAACAGATTTACCTGGTGACCTCCTATTCATCTTTTCAGCTGTAGACCTGTCAGTTTTTGGGCTCCTCATCTGCCATCCAAGATGGCGGCACCACTTTTCAGACTACTTGATGCATACTGTGCAATTGGTAGCCCAAGACACTTCCTGATGCTCTCAGATTGGCCAACAGAGCACACGTGAGCAATGCTGGTGAATCCGAGAGCAGGGCTGAACAAGCATTATCTTGAACTCCTGAATATTCGAATCGCGATTATTAATCGCGAACATCGGCACCTTTGAGAATTCCCGAATATTTAGAATATAGTGCTATATATTCGTAATTTCGAATATTCTAGATTTTATTTTCATCAGTAATTCCCTCTTGCTTGTGGGCCAATGAAAAGCTCCAATGTCTTTGTCTGAGCTTAGCAACATCCCTAGCAACCAATAGGAAAGTTGCCTACAGCTTACTTTATAAGAAACTCCCCAGCAGCCATTTTCTGTAGTGTAATGGAGTTCTGAGAGAGAGACAGCAGTGTGTGCTGTGCTCTGTGCTTTTCTGTTTATACATTAGACAGTTAACTTATATATATAATTCAGATTGTTAGGGGGAGATAGTCATTGTAGGTTAGATTAGTGTAGGGTGTTAGGTAGTGTGATAGGTTCTGCTGTCCATATACATACATTCTACAGACATAGTGCTGTGATGTCACCAGTTGCACGTATTGCGCCAAAATATGCGCATCATTAATTGCCGATTTTTGCAATCGCAAATATATTGAAGCACTATATCTGCATATAAAGCTATTGTAATGTTCTGCCGTGCCAACCATTATCTCCAGTCTTTAACTGTAGTAAACTTCTAGCAGCTTGAAAAATGTACCTAAAGTGACCCACACCTGTATTGCGCACGCAATACGCGAATATTACACTGCCAATTTTTCGCAATTTAAGAAAATAACCACAAATTCACAAATTCGCTAATTCGCGAATATAGGACGAATATTCGCTCAAATATTTGTGAAATATCGCAAATTCGAATATAGCCCCTGCCGCTGATCACTATTGTTCATATGTGCCCGCATTGCTGATAAAAATGATGTTTTCATATATGCAAATGAACCTCTAGGAGCCACGGGGGCGTTATCGTTACTCCTAGAGACTCTGCAACTGCTGCACCCTCTCCACTTTAATTGACAGGGCCAGGTGTGGTGACGTTTTCACTTCCTGGCCCTCAAAGAGAAGAGGGCGTGGCAGTTACAGAGAAAACAACGCCCCCATTGCTCCTAGAGGCTCATTTGCATATATGAAAACATCATTTTTATCAGCAATGCAGGCACAAATGAACATGGGACCAACACAGATGTCTTCAGCTGCCAACTGCCAAGTGCACATGTAGCAGGTCAGCCAGTGTCATAGGTACAGATCTGCTGACAGATGCCCTTTGAAGGTTTAAATGAAGTTCGGAAAAAAGGCCTTGGTGTGCTACAACATCACTCTTGCAGTCCATGCAGCTGAGCTCAACTTAGCTAAATGGGGCTAAAATGCAATTTACTGTAAAGCATAGAACATAGGCATGTACGGTAGCACCATTCTAGACAAAAAGCTGATTTTTTTTCTAATTTTTGATTACACCTTTAAGAAATTAGATGATAACATGACATTTAATAGTTTAACAGTATTAGAAAAAACAAAAAACAAAAGAAAACAATACACTGCCTTTCAATGTCTACTCATTGCAGGCCACATGGGAATGCATTCTGTGCCTTTCCCCTCAAAATCTCAAATTCTCTTCTGCATCAATTCGGCAAATTCCACATCACTCACAATACACAATGTGAGGTGTGTGTTGCTAGACATGCTGCCTTGAAAAGCAGTTCAGTTTCACACAGTAGAGCAAGAATAGACCATCACTGGATTAGAAGAACAGAGCTGATAAAATTGGTATTGAATCTTAATTTAAAAGTGATGTCTAAACTGGACAATCCATTTTACAACTGAAGTCACCCTTGGCGATCAGCAGATCACTTGTGGTTCAGTGGCTTTATCCTCCTTCTACCAGTTAATATTGCCACTGGAATTTGAGTGTCCTTGCAGGTAGCTGCTTTTGAGTTTCGCAGCAGCTGCAGTTGTGCTTGGAGGCACAGCCAGCCCCAGTTCCTCATTTCTTACTCCCTGGCTGACAGCTTTCCCTGCCTGTCCCTATTGTATACACTCAATTCTTCTTCTTTGTGATTCTATTCTTTCTCTTCACTGTCCCTGGAAGTAGAACACAAGCTGGATTGATTTTGTACTGTCACTGACTCCCTAAGGGCTCTTGTACACGATCGTATGTAATTTGCGGTCTGCAAAAAACGGATACACAAAAAATGCGCATGACGTCCGTATTTTGTGGAACGGAACAGCTGGCCCCTAAAAGAACAGTCCTATCATTGTCCGTAATGAGGACAATAATTGGACATGTTCTATTTTTTTGCGGAACAAACATACGGAAATGGAATGCACACGGAGTAACTTCCGTTTTTTTGGCAGGCCCATTGAAATAAATGGTTCCGCATACGATCCAAAGAAAAAAATGGAACGGACATGGAAAGAGAATACGTTTGTGTGCATGAGCCCTAAGATTGTTTTTCTGGCAGACATTGTAAAACCCATCCACCCTCATTCACAGCCCAGCACAGAATGACGTTCTGCTTTTTCTGCCAGGGCACCTCGCTGAAGTGATTGACTCATCCAAGCTGTCTGTCGGCCTGTAAGCCAATCAGGGCAAACTCTCCCCCTCCACTTCCTCTCAGGGTCATGTGAGCACCCTTCTTCCTTCCCTTCATTACGAACGGGTTAGCTCATCCCTAGTGGCCTTTAAAACTACAGCTTGTTTCGCAAAAAAAGCTCCTATACGGCTAAATCAACAGAAAAATAACAAAATTATAGATCTTGGGAAGCAATGGTGAAAAATTTAAAAAATTGCTTGGTCACTAAGGCGCCAAATGCATGGAGGGGAATTGGTTAACATAAATTAATTACTAGTTTTACTGACTCTTTGCCCACAAAGCTATATATCAGGAATGGCTAACCTGCGGCTCCCACCATGTCCTGTTGTAGGCTTATAGCTATAGGCAGTCTGGGCATGCTGGGAGTTGTAGTTTTTTAAACAGCTGGAGAGCCTCAGGTTGGCCATCCCTGCTATATGTCAATCTGCGTAGCTCATCGTGCTCTATAATATGCTGTAACCTTTGTTTTTCTGAGATTTTTTTTGTTTGCTTAAATATAACTAAACTGCTAAGCTTGTTGGAAACTTTCTTGTAATAAATAAGCATTTTTCTCTCAATAGCTCATAGAGATTATTTACAAACTTTCACAATATCCCTATGATAAATAAAGACTTTTTTCCCAAAAACAAATACTTACACCCATGCATCTCTAAAATAATAAATTTGTGGTTTAGACTCATTACCATAAATAGTGTTGAGTGAAATGAAGCATTCGAAGCAGAACTTGGTCCGGAGTTTAGGAAAACTTTGATTCACAATGAATCCAAATTCCCTTGCGCTTTGTGGTATCAGTTTTTCCTAAAAATAGTGGCTGCAAGTGTTACAAAGGGAAAGTAAGAAGCCCAGGAATGCAAGATCACCCATAATGCTGTGCAGCCAGCCAATCCACAGATAGCCACCCCTTGTAAAGTCACTGCCCTATAAAATCCTCATCCCACCTGGTCTCAACCATTGTCCTGTGAGCTGAGCATAGGAAGAGATGTGGAAAGAGCTCATGCAATAGGGACAATGTTGCTGAAAATTATTAATAGAAGAACATTGAAGAGGGAGAGTGCAGGGAGAGTGCAGGTAGACTTATGCTGCATCAGATTTATGTATTTATTCCTACATTTACTTATTCCTACATCAGCCATAAACTAAGATATGTAATTTAATACCAATAAGATGGAAGCCTTTATTATTCCACTGCCAGCGTGCCAACCAATACCATCCAGTCTGCACCCCTTAGGGGGGCTAGGTCTTAATGATGACCATCCTCATATTTTGCTGACTTTACTTCTTCCAAATCATCCTTCAAAGTCTCCATGTCCTAGAAAAGTCAGAAAGATGCAGAGAGAGGAGGAGCTGGATGTTCCTGATGACATATACTCAGCGATATTAGATGATGTGGAAAAGGAGGAAAAGCAGATGGCAGAAGAAGGGATCCCATCTGTAAGGCAGAAGCAGTAAAAAAAGGAACTCACGTAGCAAAGGATTCTTCTTTTATTTCTCCCAAAGTAGCAACCTTTCGACTTCAACAGTCTTTTTCAAGCATACAATACATACTGACCCATGTGCACTTAAATAGCAGTGTTAACCCCACCTGTGGGTGTAACTTAGGGCGGATGTACCCTCCCCTTTGGTAATACCCACTAGCACATAATTGTCAAAGCTAGATTATGTGTAGACATATACATAAAGTTACAAAACATACCATGAACAATAATCTTACAGGAGGCTGTGGATAAGACCAGAGTGGGCCATGGCTTGAATCATAGTATTCCACGTGTGTGGCGCTTTCTCGGCGTTCAGCCTGTACTCGCGACACTTCCGGTTCTAGAATGACATCACTTCCGGTCGGCGTGCCGTGACTTCTTCAGATTTTTGAAAAACGTCCCGATCTTCTGTCACATTATAATGGTGCTGATATAAAGTCCATTCCAGCACTCCATATTTATAAAGAACTTGCCATACTCCTTGTCTTATATTTCAATAACAAGCTCTGCTGCCCCACTTCCGGTCACATGATGCGAATGAGATCACATTATCGCTTTACATTCTGTTGCTAAGTTACCAGATAGTAACCAATATAACATGTTTCTAGGATGCCGCATATACTATTGCTCGTTTAGAAAAAGAGCAAAGGACTCGTCCAGATTGAAAACAATTATCAACTTAGGGGAGCTCCTATTGTTAGGATGGTGCAATAAATCAGACAATTGTCCGTAGTTTAATAATTGGGGATGTCGTCTTGAACCCAATGCCAATGATCAATAATAGACTTTGTCATTAAGTTTTCAGCGGAAGTGAGCTAAGACCATAACACATTTGTTATTCTCACTGATCCAAATGGAATACACAGGCACACACCCATTTCCATGGTATGTGTCCATGTCTATGGATCTGCCACATTCATACCAAGGCGGGTGAGTAAGGGGTCCATCATCCCAGGGAAACAACCCCAGGTTGAAGGTCCCCTCCCCCCTCTCCCATTCATACATATTACAGGACTGCTCACAAGAATACCGCCTCATTATAGTAACAGTGTCCACTATGTGGACCCAATGACATTGGCCATGGTTGGACTCTCTCCCTTCCATTTAAATAAAGCCTTTTGGTCAAACACTATTATTCACCCCCTCTATCAAGAGGGCTAGCACCCAAATTGAAGGTCCACTGGCTGCGTCCTAGAAACTCCAACTTTCTGCATGTGTCATCATTGGCATCATCCTCAGCCTCCACTTACAGAAACATAATCTGAAATTAATAGAAAAGAAAACAGATTAAAACATAACATTACGACTATGTCGGGTACAACTCTTAAGTTACAATCTAATCTACTACCTCCGGGGTAGGGAAAGGATCAGGAGCCTAAAAGAGTGTGCCCACCTTAAATTCTCGATTTATGCCCCTCGGCTCCAAAGTATCTAGCTCATAAATCCACCTCAGTTCTAGTTGTTTTAATTTTTTCTCTCTGTCTCCTCCCCTTTTCAGTGTAGGTACCCCATCAATTAACTTAAAGCGTAATTGTGCTACGCTATGGTTAAACTTTATAAAATGCTCAGGTACTGGTTTTAGCACTTCTTCCGTTTCTGCCTCCTTGTCTTGTTGTTTTTTACTCTGTTGTTTCTTGATGGTCTGACGTATTGTGTATCTATGTTGGTTGAGTCTATTTTTGCAGGGTTGCGTTGTCTCCCCTATGTACAAAAACCCGCAGGGGCACTGCAAAATGTATATAACAAATTCTGAAGAACAAGTGTAGAAATCCCTCACCTGGTATGTTTTCCCGGTTCTAGGGTGATGAAAATCTTTCCCTTTTAACATGGAATTGCAGTTACTACAATTTAGAAAAGGGAAACTGCCCCCCTTGTTACGGGCACCTTGACAATTATGTGCTAGTGGGTATTAACAAAAGGGAGGGTACATCCGCCCTAGGTTACACCCACAGGTGGGGTGAACACTGCTATTTAAGTGCACAGGGGTCAGAATGTATTGTATGCTTGAAAAAGACTGTTGAAGTCGAAACGTTGCTACTTTGGGAGAAATAAAAGAAGAATCCTTTGCTACGTGAGTGCCGCGGTTGTCCTTTTTTTACTGCTTGAACGGGGGTCGGGCCAGGATCCAGCACCGCAGGCACAGCCATCTAAGATTTTGCAAGACAAGAAGTTAAGGTAGTGCTGCCCCTAATTGTATATATTTTTCTGCATTTGACTGGCCGGGGGACGCGCACACCTGCACCTGAGGTTGAAACATTATTAGCCTCAAGGTTGGACGTTTTTGGCAGTAGATGAAATGGATACTCCCAGGAGTTTATTATATACTGAAGAGCAAATCACCCACATCCTACAGGGGAAGGAGGGAGAAGGAATCTTTTTGAATCAACCCACCGCCGAATTGATTAAGAGGAAATGGGAACAGGAACAAAAACATTTTATTAGCTCCGAACTCCATTTATCCACACTTAGAGAGTATTATAAGGCTGATCGGATCCCGAGAGGACTCAGAACTCATCTACGGCCTATACTCTTCCCTAACAATCCAGATTTCTGTGATAAATTCCGCTTTATAGTGGACAGATTCTCAAGAGACGTAATGTTACTCAACATGGAATTTCTACAGAGGGATCTCTTGGAATTAGATAAACGGATTAAGAAATATGAGCAACAACTTAACGGGCTGGTAACAAACCAGGAATTAACAGCGCTTATGGAACGGTCAACAAATGAATTAAGTAAATACCGACAAAGTATTGAAATAACCAAGAGACAAAAGTGGCATAGGGATCTTGAGGACTACAACAAAGGGGATATTTACAAAAGGACACCAACAGAACAAGGGAATATCCGAAAATACAAGAGGAGACAAACATCTAAAACTAGAGGAAGAAGAACAATTCCCACGGATACAGAATCATCAGGAGAACAAACAGATGGCTCCACTTTTTTAGGAGTACAAGGCACATCAGAAGGGGCGGAAGGCGGCACTACAAGAGATGCAGATACCAACTCGATACGCCAGACACGCTCAAAGAAACCCCCAATGGGACTCAGGAAGCAACCTTCTCAACAGGGGAGTGTGTAGATAAGATTCAAACCAAAAAGCATGAGAATCTTGTGGTAAATATCTCGTCATATCCGTTGTCACGTGATGAACTTACAGTTTTGAGCAAGGGCCTTTCTTTCTGTCCCCAGTCCAATGCTGACTGGTTTCAGAATGAAATAGATCTAGCGCAATAGTTTAGACGTATAAAACTTAAGGTATATTTTAGAGATCAACAACATGCACAGAGAACCACCACTAGTGCACAGGGAGACACACACAAAGATCCACTCTCATTGAGTAGTCTGGGCATCCATGTAAAGAGCGAATTTCAGCCACCGGTGAACCACAAGGCCATAGACACTTTTGTTTCCCTGGTTCAAAATGATATTGCTGAATACAAAAAAAAGACCTTGTGCTTCACCTGGCTCTAATTTTACCAAAGGTGAATGGTTTGCCCTAAAAAAACTGCAAAAAAGGAAAGACATAATAATCAAAGCAGCAGACAAGGGGGGTGCGATCGTTGTAATGGATATGGAAAAATATGTGACGGAAGTTAATAGACAATTATAAGATACAGATGTGTATGAGGAATTAGCTAATGATCCAAAATTTACCTTTCAGCGTAGAATTAAGTTGTTACTTGATGACGCTTATGCTAATCATACCATTGATGAATCTCTTCACTCGTATCTGTTTCAACATCATCCACTGACCCCGTTATTATACATCTTGCCTAAAATCCATAAGGATCTGAGGAACCCTCCAGGAAGACCGATAGTCGCAGGCATAGACTCAATCTTTGCCCCGGCTGCGGTCTTCCTGGACAAAGTCCTCAGACCTTATGCGGTGGGGACCAAATCGTATGTCAGGGACATAACTGACTTTTTACAAAAATTGGAAAATATTAACCTTTCTGAACAAGTGTGGTTGGTATCGTTTGATGTGGTATCCCTTTACACAAGTATAGAACATAGCTTAGGCCTAGAGGCAATTCGTTGGGCCCTACAGCGGTCTCAATATGGCACCGAGGTACAGGATTTTTTACTGGCATTGTTGGAAATAATATTGACATGTAATTATTTTAGGTTTCAGGACCGTTTCTTTGTCCAACGCCGTGGCACGGCCATGGGGTCCAATGTGGCCCCAACATACGCCAAT
The DNA here is from genome assembly GCA_033119425.1 of Bufotes viridis. NCBI lineage: Eukaryota > Metazoa > Chordata > Amphibia > Anura > Bufonidae > Bufotes > Bufotes viridis. The sequence goes on along the minus strand of CM065597.1, from coordinate 38,093,638 downwards.
ATTTATATGGCGTACGTTGAGGAGAGTTTTGTGTACCCATCCACCCACTTCCAGTTGGTAAGTGGGTGAATGAGGTACATAGATGACATTTTCTTGATTTGGAAGGGGACTACTGAGCAACTTAATGAGTTCCACAAATATCTGAACAGTGTACACCCTGAGCTGAACTTCACGAAAGTCCAGTCCAGGGATTCTTTGCAATTCCTGGACACATTGGTGTATATAGAGACAGGAAAATTGATGACGGACATTTATGTTAAACCTATGGATTGTAATTCGCTATTAAGATTTGATAGTGCACATCCGAAGGGCATGTTGGAGTCACTTCCATATAGCCAATTGGTTAGGGTTAAACGCATAGTCTCTGATGAACACAAGGTGACCCAGAGACTAGCTGAAATGAGTTCAAAATTTGAAAATAGAAAATATCCTAAGAAGGTAATTAAAAGGAATCTAGAAAAAACTGAACACCTAAAACGGGAGGCTTTACTATTACCCAAAACAAAAAAAGAAACAATAAATAGGATTCCCTTTGTATCTACCTATACGAACATGAGCAGTAAGATAGCTGATACCTTGAGACGCAATTGGCACATTTTGGCGGATTCTTTCCCGGAGGTACCCGAATTTCAGATCCCCCCGCTCATGTCGTATAGGAGAAACAAGAATCTTACGGATTATCTAATACATGCAGACATGAGTAGGATTGGGCATGGTGCCCGTAACAAATTGTAGTAACTGCAATTCCATGTTAAAAGGGAAAGATTTTCATCACCCTAGAACCGGGAAAACATACCAGGTGAGGGATTTCTACACTTGTTCTTCAGAATTTGTTATATACATTTTGCAGTGCCCCTGCGGGTTTTTGTACATAGGGGAGACAACGCAACCCTGCAAAAATAGACTCAACCAACATAGATACACAATACGTCAGACCATCAAGAAACAACAGAGTAAAAAAACAACAAGACAAGGAGGCAGAAATGGAAGAAGTGCCAAAACCAGTACCTGAGCATTTTATAAAGTTTAACCATAGCGTAGCACAATTACGCTTTAAGATAATTGATGGGGTACCTCCACTGAAAAGGGGAGGAGACAGAGAGAAAAAATTAAAACAACTAGAACTGAGGTGGATTTATGAGCTAGATACTTTGGAGCCGAGGGGCATAAATTGAGAATTTAAGGTGGGCACACTCTTTTAGGCTCCTGATCCTTCCCCTACCCTGGAGGTAGTAGATTAGATTGTAACTTAAGAGTTGTACCCGACATAGTCGTGATGTTATGTTTTAATCTGTTTTCTTTTCTATTAATTTCAGATTATGTTTCTGTAAGTGGAGGCTGAGGATGATGCCAATGATGACACATGCAGTAAGTTGGAGTTTCTAGGACGCAGCCAGTGGACCTACAATTTGGGTGCTAGCCCTCTTGATAGAGGAGGTGCATAATAGTGTTTGACCAAAAGGCTTTATTTAAATGGAAGGGAGAGAGTCCAACCATGGCCAAAGTCATAGGATCCACATAGTGGACACTGTTACTATAATGAGGCGGTATTCTTGTGAGCAGTCCTGTAATATGTATGAATGGGAGAGGGGGGAGGGAACCTTCACCCTGGGGTTGTTTCCCTGGGATGATGGACCCCTTACTCACCCGCCTTGGTATGAATGTGGCAGATCCATAGACATGGACACATACCATGGAAATGGGTGTGTGCCTGTGTACTCCATTTGGATCAGTGAGAATAACAAATGTGCTATGGTCTTAGCTCACTTCCGCTGAAAACTTATGACAAAGTCTATTATTGATCATTGGCATTGGGTATAGGACGGCATCCCTAATTATTAAACTACGGACAATTGTCTGATTTATTGCACCATCCTAACAATAGGAGCTCCCCTAAGTTGATAATTGTTCTCAATCTGGACGAGTCCTTTGCTCTTTTTCTGAACGAGCAATAGTATAAGCGGCATCCCAGAAACATGTTATATTGGTTACTAGCTGGTAACTTAGCAACAGAATGTAAAACGATCATGTGATCTCATTCGCATCATGTGACCGGAAGTGGGGCAGCAGAGCTTGTTATTGAAATATAAGACAAGGAGTATGGCAAGTTCTTTATAAATATGGAGTGCTGGATTGGACTTTATATCAGCACCGTTATAATGTGATAGAAGATCGGGACGTTTTTCAATAATCTGAAGAAGTCACGGCACGCCGACCGGAAGTGATGTAATTCTAGAACCGGAAGTGTCGCAAGTACCGGCTGAACGCCGAGAAAGCGCTACACACGTGGAATACTACGAATCAAGCCATGGCCCACTCTGGTCTTATCCACAGCCTCCTGTAAGATTATTGTTCACGGTATGTAACTTTATGTATATGTCTACACATAATCTAGCTCTGACAAGTATGTGCTAGTGGGTAGTAACAAAGGGGAGGGTACATCCACTCTAGGTTACACCCACAGGTGGGGTGAACACTGCTATTTAAGTGCACAGGGGTCAGTATGTATTGTATGCTTGAAAAAGACTGTTGAAGTCGAAACGTTGCTACTTTGGGAGAAATAAAAGAAGAATCCTTTGCTACGTGAGTGCCGAGGTTGTCCTTTTTGTCTCCAAACTGTATTCCAAATGACTCGCTGCCCAAACATCTCATTTGCCATGTGGACATAGCAGCTTAATGTTCTGTTGTGTATGAAGATTACTTGATGAAGAAAAACTGCCTCACTAAACTCAGAGGGGAAAATCACCCTTCAGAGCATGAAATGAAAAACAGATTTTCAAAGAAAATTATAAAACAAATCAACCCTTAAAGGAGTTGTGTCATCTCAGACAATGGGGGCATATTGCTAGGATATGCCCCATTATCTGATAGGTGCGGGTCCCAACTAAACGGTGCAGGCAAATCTCCGAAGGGCTGCCTTCTATTAATTTCTATGGGTCTGCCAATAGCTCAGCTATTTCCGTCGGCCCCATAGAAATGAATGGGAGCAGTGGCCACACGCCAGTGCAGTGCACTCCCATTTATTTCTATGGGATTCTGAAAATAGCCGAGCAAGGAGTTGGGGTGCTTTTCAAGCTCCTTCCTCCAGAAAACTCCTGCAGCAGGGGGGAACGCTTCCCTCAATGCAGCATGTCTTGTCCCTTTGGACTCTAAACTCAACTCTCTCTACAACTTTCGGCCAACTCTTGTACTAGCTTTTTCTAGCCCACTTCTACCCAAAAGGGGGGAGAATAGAATGGTAAGTTCCCTTCTGACTAAAGCTACTCTCTCTGCCAGATACACTGTAAACTAAAAAATGCAACATAGCATGGCCCATAACAGGTAAGATTAAGCGTTAGGAGGATTTTATGTGGCTGTCATGGCCCATAACAGGTCAGATTTAGTGTTAGGACCACTCACGGGACAGCCTTGGCGTGGCGAGTGGCTTATTACCTTTTGATCAAAATGTACACTAATGTCCTCTTATAGCTTCTATCTTAGAGGCAGGGCAGAGTTCTGGTTGCAGAGTGCTGTTGCATTTTTTTGTTTGTATGCCAGATACACTGCCACCTTCTGGACAACCAGGCACAGGGCGCAAAAAACAATACATAACAGTTACAGAGCAATTATTAAGGCAGAGTATCAGAGAACCTGGAAATAAATACACAGGTTACATTTTCTGTTAGCCATTAGAGACAGTAGCTAGGTGTGAGAATGGTAGTGCCCCCTCTGGGGTACTACACAGGTACAAATGCCTCATTTTGATATGTGCAAATGCACACGGATTTTGACAAATGGAGGTAGGTGAAGAGACAAATTAGAATCCCTGCTTAGACTTGGAGAACACGTGCGTGTTGACTTCTATGATGATAGGATTTCATATTTTAGTCCAGTTTTCATTACTGGATAATAGGGAACAGATCATTTTCCTATATTTGGGGAGGGTCACAGAGTTATCATACCAACACAAATTTGTTTGTAATGTATGAGCTCCAAATTCATTACTTTTGTGTATAATGGTATGTATTGTAAGTGTGCCTAGCTAATCATGATATAGATTTTGGCTCTCGCTATTCCATGGGTGCTGCACTTACAGCTAGAACAATGGACAGTTCTATGTGAATGAAAACTCCTGTTACTCTACCTGAGCACACAGAACAAAAAAACTTTGTAATTTGATAGCCAGACGCAGGGGCGGATTGGGAACTTAAAGTGCCCCTGAAAAAAACAAACTAAAAGTGGCTCCATGTTGTAGGCGGGTCCAAATTGACAGAAGGAGGGCCAAAACAAGTAGGCAGGGTCAACAGAAGTAGGAGAGACCTGCAATACCGTAGCACAGAATACCGCCCGAGCATAACCAAATACCACAGTGCAGCATAAAATACTGCCTTCCCAACCACAGTATACAACTGTATTGCCATCATGAGGACGGCAATACAGTTGAGTTCAGGAGGGCACCTGTGGCCGCTAAGCCTCAAATCATTATGTACCTGGCCTGCGGCCATCAAGATGGCTTGAGTGCGCCCCTGGGCATCGGCCCACCGGTTTTATGGCCAATCCGCCTCTGACCAAACGTGACTAATATCATGTTGGTAGATTTCATTTTTACATGCCATCTTATTGCTGAGCCTGACCCTTTTCCTAGTCCTGTGATTGCTAACCTCCAGCACTCCAGCTGTGGTAAAACTACAACTCCCAAGATGCACACTTGCTTGGCTGTTCTCAGAACTCCATAGAAATGAATGAAGCATGCCGGGAGTCGTAGTTTCACCACAACTGGAGTGCCGGAGGTTAGCCATCACTGACCTAGCCCATTGCCAATGACTTTTTGACCTTATTGTTGTTATTATTTATTATAGCCATGGCTGTAGCAGCCATAGCACTTGCAATGGGGCCCATAGTTTTAGGGGCCCAGTCAGATGCAAGGACATTGTACCTTTCTGTGGGGAATACCAATGCGGTGACTTTTGGTTATAATGCAGATGTTCTGATATATTCTGCTATTACACTTATTGCTACCTATGCTGTTTTTTTATTTTTCTTACACTTGCTGGTGGGGGCCACATCTCATTTTTCTCTGGGTCCCTATGAACAATAGTTGCTACCCTGAGTGCCGTTTATTCCAAAGCGCTGTACCATACATAAAATAAAACAATTACAATCAGCAAGTACAATATACATAAGTTACAAACTGGTACAGAAGGAGAGCGGACCCTGTCTGCGAGGGCTTACGATCTACAGTCCTTCTTGACTTTCTCCTTTGCATAAACTGTTTTTCATTATTCTAAGGGACAACATCAAAGGCGCAGTCTTGCAGACTATTACACACTGCTTGAAGACATCTGTATGGATAAACCTTGTGTTTAATTGATATAGCGTGATGTACTATTGATGAAAAGCATATATGCAGTGCTTTCTAAACAGATGATTTTCCATGTGTGTTACACAGGTGGAAGTTTGAAGTAAACAGCAGATCTGTTAACTCCTTGTACTATAGACCTATAAACAATTACCACTGAAGAAATACACACTTTACATCATAGACCACCAACATATGCAACACAAGCATTCGTATTAAACTGTTTCACCCGTACACCTCCCATTTCCGAATGGAGAAATAAATAACACACGTTAGCTTTCTTCAGGACTCTTTGCCTGTGCTTGAGGTTTGGAGTGGATTTAGGCTTTGTAGAACATCTCGCATCACTTATACTAAATAAATACAATCAGGAAATAAAAAGTATTTGCCAGATTGTAATGAGTAAAACATGAAAGTGATGAATTTAGGAGCATTGCATCAGAGGCAAATGATAAGGATGTTTCTAGAAAGGATCTAATGGTTCTTTCAGATCAGGGGTGCACAACCTGCGGCCCGGGGGCCACATACGGCCTTCGATACCATTCTGTGCGGTCCCCAAACATTTGGTAAAAGACATGTAGGTCTATGTCTTATGGCTTTTTACATGTATCTTTCATGTATTCTCCTATTACATGGGAGTCCTAGAACTGTAGCTAGACATTTATAGTATATACTGTATGTTCAATATGCCAAAAATACAGTATTTCATTTAGTAATACCCCTTTAAGTTTTATTTTTGGCCATTGGAATTGGTTCAGGCTGACAATGTGGCCCCCAGCCTGAAAAGGTTGTAGCACCCCTGTTTTAGATGGACCGATCACTGGGTAAATTATCAGGCATGATCATTTGTAGCAATGCTCATTCACAATAATTGGCCAGTGTAAAGGTTCCTGAAATGACCAGAGCAGCCAGTTGCACATGTGTGCGGCCGCTCTATTGATTTCTATGGGAGTTTCAGGGATAGCCGAGTACAGCGTTCGGCTATCTCCATTTTCCGGAACTCCCATAGAAATTAATGGAGCGGTCATGCACATGTGCGACGGTCATTTCAGGGGAGCTGCAGGCAGTGCAGTGCCCCCGTTCTCGTGATTAGTGGAGGTCCCAGTGGTAGGACCCCATGATCTTAAAGTTATCACAGGATAGGGGATAATTTTTATCAAGCGTAAAACCGCTTTACGGTCCCTAGCGGTTCATCAGAGGACCTACAGATAGACCTCCCCATTATTGATGTCACATTGAATGAGTCTACCTCTAGGGACTACAGAAATGAGTTCAAGATTAGTGGATGCACCAGGGGAAACCTCTCCAGTCCAGAAACATCAAGACAAGGTTCAAGTTTGCCCTTGGACACCTTGGTAAACACTAGGACTACTGGCACAATGTGCTCTGGGCAGAATGGGGAAACACAGCATCAGAAGACGCATCTGACAAAAAACAAATACACTATTTCATAAGAAAAACCTAATACTACCTGTAGAGTATGGTGATCGAAATGTTAAGATGAAAACTAAGAGACAAAGCACATGAATAGTAATTGACAGTATGTCACCATAGATATCTTGTGCACAAGTCAAGGAATTCACACCTTAACACCATGTAACGAAAAATATACATTTCCTTAAGATGTTGTCTACAAGCAGGCAGTGAATATCATCTATCTACCTGCCTTGATTTAGACTTACAACAATTATGACAGGTCATCCAAGTGTGCAATTCTTGCAGAAAATACAAGTCAATCATGTCCAGTATGGCAGATTTCCCAGCCTAATATACCAAGTGTTCAAGTTAAGAAAATAGTTTTTTATCCTGCATCTTCATATGTTCTCCCACATATTAACTCCCAACTGAAGTTCTCACCTGCAGTTTTTCAGCTCTCCTTTCTACCACACTCCTGCATTTAAGATTAAGAGGCGAATATCATGTAGACAGCCTCCAATATTTAGATAAAAAGTCAGTCTATACCAGACGTCATAAGTTAAAAAGAACAAGCCCTTTAAACATAAAAACATGTGACAAGCTGGTCCAGGCCCAAGGCTATATAAGAAAGAATTGAGTCAGTAATGCAGGTTTCTTATTTGGACACTTGGACGTCATGAGGGGTGACTTTATGAATAAGAACTGCTACAAAGCGGCTGAACAATTTCTTTCATTGTCCATCATCATGTAATACTATGCACATTTTCAGTATTGCAAATTTATGACCAGCCGGAACTTACCCTGTTGATAACATCTGATTGCCATGGGTTTATAAAGCTGGACTTTCAGTTGATATCCATTCAGGCTTCAAAATAGAAAGACGTGAATAGAATGGCAAAAGAAAGCCAATTGTAATGTCAGTTCACTTCCCAGATAATTCCGATTTACAAGCCAACAGTCAAAAACATATTTGCAAACATGTTTATTATAATGTCCTTGGAAGTTGTAATAATAGCAATTGTAATACACATGCATCCCACAATGTCAAATCCAAAATCTTCTCTCGATTGAAGCCTTGAATAACCAATTGTCGCTTAGCAAATGTGGTGACAATATTCAAAAAGAGGTAAAAAACAGAGTCTGAAAACAGGGGTCAGTATTGGGCCCTATTTTTATTAATGATCTTGTAGAAGGCTTGCATAGTAAAATATAAATTTTTGTAGATGACATTAAACTGTGTAAAGTAATTAACATGGAAGAGGACAATATACTGCTACAGAGGGATCTGGATAGATTGGAGGCTTTGGCAGAAAAGTGGCAGATGAGGTTTAACACTGACAAATGTAAGGTTATGCACATTGGAAGAAACAATGCAAGTCACCAGTACATACTAAATTGTAAAACACTGGGTAACACTGACATGCAGAAGGACGTAGAAATTTTAGCGGACAGCAAACTAGACTATAGAAACCAGTGTCAGGTAGCTGCTTCCAAGGCCAATAAGATAATGGGTTTAATCAAAAGGGACATAGATGCACGTGATGAGAACATAGTCCCACCACTTTACAAATCACTAGTCAGACCACACATGGAGTACTGTGTACAGTTCTGGGCTCCTGTGAACAAGACAGACATACGTAGCAAGGCTGGAGAGGATTCATAAGAGAGCACCTAAAGTAATAACTAAAATGGGTGTACTACAGTACCCTGAAAGATTATCAACGTTAGGGTTTTTTAGTTTAGAAAACAGATGACTGAGGGGAGATCTAATAACTATGTATAAATATCCCATCATCAATTCATACCCAGGACTGTTGCTAGGGGATACCCTCTTTGTCTAGAGAACAGAAGATTTCTACAGAAACATAGAAAAGGATTCTTTACGGTAAGAGCAGTGAGACTATGAAACTCTCTGCCTCAGGAGGTAGTGATGTTGAACTTGTTAAAAGAGTCTAAGAGGGGCCTGGATGTATTTCTGGAGTGTAATAATATTACAGGTTATAGTTATTAGATTTCTAGAGATGGGTTGTTGATCCAGGGAGTTATTCTGATTGCCTGGATTGGAGTCCAGGAAGGAATTTTTTTCCTCGTAAAATGAGGAAAATTGACTTCTACCTCATGAGGGTTTTTACCTTTGGATTAGCTTGCCGGATAACAGGCTGAACTGGATGGACAGATGTCTTTTTCCAGCCTTACAAAGTATGTTACTATAATAGCATGATGGTTCGCAGGTTGTAGCAGTGGCATGATGGAGGCGGCAGCAGCAGCTATAGAGAAAATGATGGTTGGCATGCCACAGCAGTCACATGATGGCAGCAATGGCATGATGGAGGCAGGCAGGCAGCAACAGTGGCAAGATGGGGTACTGCCAGCAAGACCAGATCTTCGGCCTCAGCCGAAGGAGTGTGAAACTCCTCCTAAATCCAGGCTTGGTTCAATTTGACAAAAGTGCTGTTTTGGACACTGGCGGAGGACAACTTGGTCCGTTTGGGTGTCACCACCCCCATTGCAGCGCTGAAAACACTTTCCAAGATGAGGCTGGGCAAGAAAGAGGAAGCAGAGTGTGCTGTGTCAGTTCGGGCCACTGTTCTAGTCTGTCTGCCCAGAAATCCATGGAGTCAGGGAACAGGGTATGCACATTGAGGTAGGACCTGACAGTTTGCTGACTAGCCTCAGCCGGGCACTGCATGTGGAAATACTGCCCCATCATGTTGAGGAGACTGAAATGGCTGCTACAGCAGCTATGGCTTATACTTAGTACAACTTTCCACTGCTCGCACAGATGCTTGAGTCTGTGCGATGTTGAATTCCAGTGAGTTGGCACGTTGCAGATTAAGCAGTCTAGCTGCAGGCCGCTCCGTCGCAACTGGTCCAGGAGAACGTTCCTCACTACATAAGAGTGAATAGAGTGCAGTCTCCTAGACTATGCCAGCACCTTGCACAAGCCAGTATACTTATTTAGAAAGTGTTGCACCAATAGGTTGATGATGTGTGCCATGCAGGGAGAATGTGTTATTTCACCCAGGTTCAGGGTGGCCAGGAAGTTGTGTCCATTGTCGCTGACCACTTTGCCCAGTTGGAATTGGCGTGGTGACAGCCAGTGGGATGTTTGCTGCTTGATGTACTTTAACAACTACTCACCGATGTGGCTACTCTCGCCTAGGCCGATCAGCTCCAACACGGCATGGCAACACTTGACTTAACCATGTGATAAGTGGGGTAGTGTGAGTGACCTTGTTCCCAGCTGCTGTTGGCAATGGGAACATGTCCATGGAGGAGAAGGCAGATAAATGCCTGGTGTGGGAGCCAGTTCGACACAATCATGAGGGGGGTTTAAAGGACTTGGCCTTGTTGACAGGGTGCTGCCTTGCCACTGCTGGAAAAAAAATTGACCTAGTGCACTGTGGAAAACATATACTATCCCTGCCTGTAAGAGCTGCTCCAGGTGTCCACCGTGGTGTGAATCCTGCCGCACAGTGAGAATCGCAGGAAGAGGCCCATGTTGTCTACCATGTGATAGTACAAGGCAGGGATAGTACAAGGCAGGGAGGGTTTTTTGGCAAAAAAAATGACGGCTAGGAATCTTCCAGCGAAGCTGAGTGCACGCCATTAGCTCTCTAAACGCAGCAGACTTGACAAAATGGCATGGCAGCAACTGCACCACCAGCAACTTGGCCAGGTGAAATTAAGCTTGCCCACTGTCAGATTGCTGGACGTGTAGAGTTGATTCCTGGCCACACATTCCATTATTAATGGCTGACAATGGAGCAGAGGAGGAATCTGAGTGGGAGACGTGGAAAGGGATGATGACGATGTGAAAGACACTACATTGCCCAAGGATGCAGCCTGTTGCAGTAGTTGGCTGCCACCTTTGCTTGCAAACTGGATGGGGTGATGCAGCTTCAAGTGGTTCAATAGAGTTGTGGTGCCTATGTTTGTGTTTGTCTACCCATGTCTTATTTTGCTCTTACACAGCTTGCACAAGGCAATGCTTTTGTCTTCCAGCAGCATGGAGAAAACCTGCCAGACTTGTAGATACTTGCACAGCCGAGGTAGAAGCAGCCAAGCTTGGCCATTGCTCTCCTCCTCAGCACCCTGATCCAACTCCCAGTTTCTGTCCAGCACAAAATGGTCATCAGTAGGGATCGACCGATTATCGGAAGTACCGATATTATCGGCCGATATTCAGGATTTTGAAAGTTATCGGTAGAGGCATCTAACCTTACTGATATGCCAATAATGCGCACAAAGCGAATACTAGTGCACGCTTCCACTAGTGCGCACTAGTATACATCGGGTGCCGGGAGCGGGGAAGAAGCACAGCAAGCGCTTCTGATACTCACCCTCCCTATTATTCTTTGATCCGGCCAACGCTGCACTGTCCTGACCCTGTACAGCATCAGGACGTAGTGCGCGCACTATGACCTGATACTGCACGCTGTCAGATGACAGTGCATTGCGGGCCGGAGAACACAGGGGAGTGAGACGCTGGACCCGGAGATGAAGAGGAGCCACGGAGCAGGAGAGGTGAGGAGTTTTTTATTTTATTCATCTGAGGTCTGATAAGGGTTTAAGGTCTGATCTGAGGTCTGATAGGGGTTAAAGGTCTGATCTGAGGTCTGATAGGGGTTAAAGGTCTGATCTAAGGTCTGATGGGGGTTAAAGGCCTGATCTGAGGTCTGATAGGGTTAAAGGTCTGAGCGGAGATCTGATAGGGGTTAAAGGTCTGATCTGAGGTCTGATAGGGTTAATAAAGTCAGTGAGAAGGATGAGATGGTGTAGAAATTGGCATTTGGCACTAGTATATTATAAATGTAAATTATAAATTGACTACCAACTAAGGGCTTTATTAATTTATAATTTACATTTATAATATACTAGTGCCAAATGCAAATTTCCACCACCACCGCCCCTGTCCTGACCCCGTACTAGCATTCTATATGCTATGCTAGAAGGATGATAGAAGACATACGGTACAGTCTTATTCCACCCACCTCCCAAATGGGAAAATGGGAACAAAAATGAAAGGATTTCCTTGCAAGAAGCTGCTTTTGAGGTTTGCGGCAGCTGCATTTGTGCTAGGAGGCACACCCAGCCTCAGCTCCTCACTTTTCATTCTCTGGCTGACAGTTTCCCTGCTTGTACCTATTCTACACACAATTCTTCTTCTTTGTAATTTTAGCCTTTCTCTTCACTGTCCCTGGCAGTAGAATACAAGCTTGATTGATTTCTGACAGACACTGCTATACTCAACCACCCTTATTCACAGCCCAGTAGAGAATGACGTTCTGCTCATTCTGCTAGGGCACCAGTCCTGTCTGCTGCAGCACTAATTGGCTCACCCAGGCTGTCTGTCAGCCGGGGACCCAATCAGGCAACCCCCACCCCCCCAACTTCCTCTCAGGGTCATGTGAGAACCCTTCTTTTTCCTCCCTAGTGCTTTTTTCCTGCCAACATGTGCACTAAAATGGCGCTACTCACATAACCTACCCCCTCAGGTAAATGCTGTAAAAATAAATAAATAAAAAACTGTGCCCCATAAAGTGTCATAATGAATGATCAAAAAATCATATGTACCCAAAAATGCTACCAATAAAAACAACAACTCTTCCTGCAAAAAAAAAGCCCCTGCACAAGATGATCGGCAAAAAATAAGTGATAAAAATCATGTACCCCAAAATAATAACAATAAAACTGTCAACTTATCCCGTAGTTTCCAAAATGAGGTCCCTTTTTGGGAGTTTCTACTGTAGGGGTGCATCGGGGGTGGGGTGGGGGGGGTCAAATGGGACAGGTGTCTAAAAACCAGTCCAGCAAAATCTGCCTTCCAAATACCATACTGTGCTCCTTTTCTTCTGCACCCTGCCGTGTTGGGCGTTTCTGTAAACTGCAGAAGTAGGATAAAAGATATTGAGTTTTGTTTGGCTGTAAACCCTTGATGTGTTACATAGTTGTGGAACAACTAAAGGGTTAACAAAGTTTATAAAATCAGTTTTAAATAACTGGAGGGGTGTAGTTTCTAAAATGGGGTCAGAAGGCGGAGTAACACAAATAGGCAGGACAGCAATACCATGGCGCAAAATACTATCCCAGCAGACCAATATACCACAGTGCAGGACAAATATATTGCCCCAAAAGCTGTCCGTCTGCTATAAGTAGCATCCATTTTCTGTCCTCCTCCTCCAGCTGTCTTTGATTAAGATATGGAGCAGGGGGCTTATAACCTGAGATGCGGGCCACAGCAGTTGAATTCAGGAGGGCATGTGCGGTCACTGGCCGGGTACATGATTACCTGATTCTCACAGCGTTAATTAGAGCTGAGAGCTCATTATGTACCCGGCCAGTGGCAGAGAAGATGACTTGGGTGACCCCCTGGGACACGGCCCACAGGGAAATTTCCCTGTAGGATCTATGCTCAATCCGCACCTGGCTACACCTGGGTTTCCCTAGGCTAGGGAAAAGTGGTGTACGGGAGTAGGGAGGTAATGGGAAGTCCCACTACCAACACCTATCCAGTGGCGGATCCAGAGCCTGGTCTCGGGAGGGGCACTTCCGGCAATCAATGCGCCCCTGCTCCGAACACTACAGAAATAGTCCCACTTACCTCTTACATCCAGTGACGTCTCCTTTGATGTAGATGTTTTCTTTCTTCATCTTCTCCTTTCAGACCTGCAGACCAGACCACCAGTTTTCGTCTCTGCAGTTTGACAACACAAAAAAACTCAGTTTACTACTTTTCCATCATCCTCCCATCTTCTGGACAATTTATCCTACTACCCCCAATACTGTGCAGCTGTGGTCCCCAATATTACACTGCAGAAACAGATAAACCCCTGATAATACTAGTACCACACAGAGCCCCCCCATATAAAATACCCCTTATGTGCCAGTAATAAGTGCCAGTCTCCTATCCCCCATCATGTGCCAGTAAAAAGTGCCACTCTCCCCCCAACATGTGCCACTCTCCCACCCCATGTGCCAGTAATAAGTGCAACTCCCCCCCCATCATGTGCCACTCTCCTCCCCCCCATGTGCCAGTAACAAGTGCCACACTCCCCCCATCATGTTCCAGTCCCCCCCCCTTATGTGCCAGTGATGTGCCACTCTCCCCCAATCATGTGCCAGCCTCCTCTCTGCAACCCCCTCCCCCCTCCATGTGCCAGTAAAATTGTCCCAAATAATAAAAAAAATAAACACTTATACTTACCTACATGCGATGCGATGCAGGCCTCTTCTGGCCTGTCTCCCGCTCAGGCAGCGCGATGGCGTCATCGCGCCGCCTGCACCGGCCTCTGATAGGCTGCCGGCACAAGGCCTGCAGCCTATCAGAGGAGCAGGTAAGGGAGACGCCTTTCCCTCCCCTGCCGCAGCACAGCACAGCCATCTGTATCGCTGTCCTGAGGACGGCAATACAGATGGCTATGGAGATGAACACTTCCACAGCGCTCATCTGCCTCTGTCCTGCCGCCACTGCTGCCCACATTCTCGGGGGGGCGCCAATATACCTATCTGGCATTCCATAAAAATCAGGCCAGTTAAACACTGACCTCAGCAAACTACACTTTGCAGAAACAACTAAGCTGTCTTCTTTTTACCTCACCAATCTGAGCATTCTGGGTCAGATATACACCACCTCCAGTACTTTACCAGCTACTGTGTTACTATGTAAATATATCTATATATATATGGTCACTTGAATTATTAATCTTATTCATATATGCACATTTTTACTGTAAATGTAAACCCAATTACTCCAGATACAACGTTGATAATTATGGGGTTTTTGTACTTAATAATGAAACCATCTGGTATAGACCTTTGCCAGTAAAATCTTAGCAACGTTTTAAGTATTATAGTAATGTCTAATTATGACAGAACAGTAATACTGATATTTTGCTCTTTTATACACTGTGGCTGGCCAAGGTCACCTGTTTGTTAATGGAACATTGTTTTTTTTAATTTTTTTTTATTTTGGCGGCATTATGCCATTGAAATCACAGAAAATAATGCACTATTGTAATAGATGCAAACATAACATATGGACTATGCCCTCACTCTAATGATAAAATCTGAGACTCTTAGCCAATACATTTTGATCAAAACACATCTGTGCCCACCTACCCAGCGCCAAGGTGGTCTCATTTCAGGCAGGTCCCATGCTAAACCTACCTTTGCCATTAGGCATTTATGTTCAGGAGCGCAGACCCTGCATATATAGTGTGTTGCACCTAGTTACCTCTGTGTGCCGGAGCAACCAATGAGAGGAGGAGCACACACAACTATATGTACCACCTTAATCAAGGTCGCCTCTTAGATAGGTGGGGCAAAAGTGCAAATGAATGCTACTCCCAGGATAGAAGCACATTCACACCTGAAGGTGCCACTACGTCAAGACAAATTAAACAAATCACAGAAAAAAGATACAAAACATCCTTCATAACACAATAATAAATATGCGGATGTGCATAGCTACACCTATAAAGTCACAGAAAATAATAACATAACATATAGACTAAGCCCTCACTCTAATGATAAAATATGAGACTCTTAGCCAATACATTTTGATCAAAACACATCTGTGCCCACCTACTACCCAGCACCAAGGGGTCTCAGTTCAGGCAGGTCCTACGCTAAACCTACCTATGCCATTATGCATTTACCGGCTTGTTCGGGTACTATGCCATTGAAAATGAAATAAAAAATTGTGTCCTTTTGTAGCAGCAATCACTGACCCTGGGTTCACACCTGAGCGTTTCTGAGACGCGCATTTGACGTGCGTATTTGTCGCGCGTTTTACGCGCGTCTTTATGCACGTTTTTGGCAATAGTAAACGCGCCGTTTGATGCGCGTTTGTGTGATTGACTGCAGTGTTGTCCAATGACCAAATATCCCTGTCTATATGAAGTTTGGCCAATCAGAGCTGGGGTTTGGCCTTTCCAGCATGTTGCAAATTCATAAACGCGCATTCGAAAATGCGCAAATTACAAGCGTTGCGTGTTCCCATTGAAGTCTATGGGCCAAAACGCGTGACAAACGCCCCAAAAAAAGCTCAAGAACTTGTTTATGCGTCAGGCATTTTTCAGCGCATTCGAACGCGCTGTAAAACGCGAAAATGTGAACCAGTCCCATAGGGAAGCATTGGTTTGCATCGGTTATGCGTTTTACAGCACGTTCGAACGCGCTGTAAAACGCGCAAGTGTGAACTTAGGGTCAGAGAGAAACATTCTAAATTGGGGAGCAAAGTAATTCCAGTTTATAACTCTGCCACACAGGGAAAGGTTTATCTGCAAGGTAACCCTCATTAGAATAGTACAAAGAAGACTCGAATGACCGACAGAATGGCAACTTTATTTAATTTACTTTAATAAATGGCAACTATAATAATTTAATTTATCTCTTGATTGGCTATGATAACCAAGAGAAAAAGAGCAGTCCATTGATTAATACAACGTGACAAGCCATGAAGGGCCCCATTACAGGGATACCATAGGGAGGTGTGGTGCTTTAACTGAGTCACCACCCCTCAGTCCTCACTGGTCTGAAAAAGAGTGTTAAGAAAGAATCTCAGCCGCACTAAAAGTCCAGACAAAGAGAAAGTTATTGACTCTAAACAGGAACTAGTATACATGGAATGACTACATGAAATAATATCCAGAACAATGACATAGAATATGCTCATATAGGTTGTTGATACAGATGATCGAAAAATTAGATTCGGCTGCTTCGCTGAATTTCACAAAAAAATTTAATTTGTGACAAATTACTTTTTTATCACACATTTCTTTGTATGTAGCGGGCTCAATGTCAGGGAACGGCAATCGTGACACCTCCTGTCATTGAACCCCTCAGATGCCACGTTCATCGCTGATTACGGCATCTGAGGCTACCATTTAGACCTTTCATGGGTTAATCAGCATAAAATAAATAAATACTCAACCTATCCATTTGCTCACGTAGAGGCCGTCACGGCATTCTTGATTGAAGACATCATCATGTCATCACACTGGCCGAGCCGGCGTGGTGATGTCATACGTCACCTCACATGAGATTTCGCAAAGTTTCTGCAATCAAGATGGTTCCAACAGCCACTTTGTGTGCAAATAGATAGGGTGAGTATGTTTTTTTTTTTTTTTAATTGCCATTTCAAGAAAAACAGATTTGTTACCACGAAGTACAAGGAAGTTCGGCTTCGTGGTAAATCAAATCTTTCCTAAAATTCGGATCGAAGTCCACTTCGGTAACTTCGATTCGCTCAGCACTAGTTGTTGACATGTGATTAAACTATGATGGAAATATAACTTTCAATTTTTTGGTCCATTCCTTAGCAAAGACTGTTGTAGTACACAGGTAAGGGCCTCAGATACAGTGATCCGAGTTGCTATGTTACAGAAAAAGCTATGCAGCATCTGCATGGGCCAAGAGACACCAGAAGTGGATGAAATAGGAGTTAGCAGGGAAAGTACTTATGTTTTCTAAGTACTAGGGGAGAAGAGAGTCAGGGGGTCTTTTGTATCCATTTTTTTAAATTCAGCAGTTAGGGTGAAATCTAATAAAGTACTGCTTTAAAGAAGTTATCCCATGAGTAATGTACAGACAGTACATGACAACCTCTTTCTAACAAAGCTAGAAGCAGCCCTGTACCTCACATGGATCCAGAGATCTCCCCATTCATTGCTCTACTAGATTTATATAAACTGGCAGCTCAGGGAGTGTCTTTTCTGCTGTAGCTAAGGGGGCGTGTCCATGCTCTCCCTATCACAGCTCAGGAGGCAACTGAGCATGTGCGGCCTTCTCAGTGAGCACGTCAAAGAAACAGGAAAAAACTAACAGCAGGTGGCGCTATACAGATACATTGCATTGAATAACTCAGTGGCTATACTACATTTTTAATTACATGCAATTACAAAAGTATTTAAATCCAGGTGCTGGTTTGAAAACTTTAGAATATTTTTCATGGAACAGCTCCTTTAAGTAAGGTGGTATTTTAAGGACAAAGGAGAAAACAGGAAATTCTGTACAGCTGCGTTCTTAAGAAACAATAGAGCATCTGATAGATTTCCAATATTACATTGTTATGTTTGCTCCCTTAAATCACAGCAGTGGTGCATTTTTTTCACATCTAAATAACCTTTTTGTTCTAAAATAGCTCGAGCCAGTAAACTGAAAGAATACCCCGATGCAATCTGAACTCACACAAACGTCCATCTGCTGGCTGAACAAAAGGTTGGGTTCAGTTCAACCTCTGTGGATTGAATGATAAAATACCTCGCTCTATGCTGGACTGCTTTGTGCTTATTAGGGATGAGAGAATCTACTTCAGATGAAACATCCGAAGTCGATTCGCATAAAGCTTTGTTTGAATACTGTACGGAGTGAGCGCTCTGTACAGTATTATAATGTATTGGCTCCTATGGGCTGAAGTTATTACTTCGTGAGGTCTCGCGATACTTCGGGTAATAACTTCATAAATTGACTTCTACTGTAAAAAAACATTTCCTGAACTCAGATTCGGTTCCTGGTACCTTTTAGCCATTCTCCTTCTACCTTTTTAAAATTTACTTGAGCATGTACAGTAGCATTGGTTACAAAGGTAAAGGTGCATGCACAGATATTAGCAGTGAAGTTTTCTCATGTTATATATTTATAGCATGTCCACAGGATATGCAATAATAATTTGATAGGTCAGCAACTACTACTGCCGGGGCAACACCTATTGTGGCTACCTTTTAGGCCTCATTTACATAGCCGTTGTTCGGCCATTCCGTGCATTAAGGACAGCAATTTGCAGTCCCCAATGCATGAGCACTATCCATGCGGCTGCCGCGACGGAGCCAGACCCATTCAACTTGAATGGGTCCTTGATCCGTTCACACCTCAAAAAAAAATATAGAACATGTTATATTTTTTTGCTGTGCTGAGCACAGAGAGAAACTCCACGGAAGCACTCTGGATCTTCCGGATTGCAGACCCAAGTGAATGGGTCCATATCCGTGATGCGGTGAGCACATGGCCGGTGCGCATATTGCGGACCTGCTGTTTGAGGGCCGCAATAAGGGCACGGCCGTGGATGAGGCCTTAGTCATACAAATAGAGCTGGTGTCCGCCATATCAAGGTAGAAGGTAAATGGAGAGGTCATAGCACATTTACTAATAATATCACATAGATGCGGGCACGAAGGACTCTTATTGGATGTTGAGCTGGAGCCCTAAATGGCTAGGTGTCCCAAGTGTCTGACCAACCAGCCAGAGCTCGGCTGATTTTCATTGCATCCTTATGAACGAGGCCAAATGACAGTCTCCTTGCACCACTTCTGATCTCATCTACTGTATATTGAAGGTGGTTGGAGCACAGTTTTTCTGATACAGAGCTCCAAATCCCCTGCAGAGAAGTAGATTCATGACATGCCTTTAGGGTAGGCTTACTACACATTTGATATTAATATTGAGTTAAATGTATGCAGCATGATCCTAAGCTCCCCTAGTGGTGGCAGAATTGCGGAACGGATGCAGACACATTCACGGTCGTGTGAATGTAGCCTAAAACTATATATTAGGACAGGAATTACCAACCTTTGACACTCCAGCTGCTCTGAAGCTACAACTCCCAGCATGCACACTTACTCAGCTATTCTTGTAACTCCCCTAGAAGTGAAGTGAGGATTCTGGGAGTTGTAGTTTCAGAACAGCTGGAGTGCCAGAGGTTGCTGATCCCTGTATTAGAAAATTAGTCAAGAGACCTTTAAACCTATTTGAAATAAAAAGAAGACAAGATGGTGTTCAAGGTAGGATGTTCCCTTTAGGAATGCATGTATGATAGATTATCATTTTTAGGAAGTTTTAGTGATAGTTACTATCACTAGACCTAGGGGGAAAAAAATATTCAGCCCGGCCTTTGCAAAAAGTCTTGCAGACTGACAAATAGGTGAATGTCTACATTCTGTTGATCTTTCTCAGTCATTTCTCGTTCTAATATCCCTTTAAACAGCCCCCAGCAGTAATGTGATGAAATGTGATGTACCCTTTATCCAGAATATCTCGCTTCTTAAGTGAACATATTTATTTTTCTACTTGGTCAGGACATTGACTACTGTCATGGTCTCAGTTCATGGCCAGTGTTGGCGTCCAGATGCTTCCTCTCAGCAGACTGACTGATAGCTGGACATGGTCCATGAGCCTACACATTTCTTAGCAGTTCATCATTACTCAGGTTAATATTTGTTATTTTGTGTTACACTGACAAGCTATTTACAGAAATAGATAGCAGTTTTTAAATATAAATCACCCCATGGTTTATTATAACTTATGGGTAAAGCTATAGGGTAAAATGTTATATGCTTCAACAGTGGTCTACCAAGACATTCAGATGTATAATGTGCTCAAGATAGAAACAACGGGGGAGGAACGGTCATCCAAAATGACTACTCTCTCTTTCTGTCTTATGTATCCTACTATTAAGTGTGCGTGTTTGGTACAGGATGTATCCTATCCTACATATGGAAATCAGATCTTCTTTAAATGAAGGCCAAACTAGTAAATCCCCCAATAGGAAGAGACATCCATCTGTATAAAGCTGTTACGGGGTGGTAGACCCTTATGAGTATAGGACAGGGTGCGGGTTGGTTGGATAATATGCTTGCTGTGGGGAGGGGTGGGGAGAGTTACTGGTTCTCATTGAAGAAATCCACCAGTGTATGGAGACTCACATCTACCAAAGTTCCATGGGAAAAAAGTATATAAATTGGACTCTATGAGGAAGGAAACTACCTCATGCTAGTCAAATCGGTGCCCTGTTCTGTACTGACAAGGGGGGGGCCTAAGTAGCTGTCTACAGTAGAGTATATCATCATTTTGGAGGAGTCTTTGGTTTGGTTGATGTGAGAGTTTTCTTCCATCTGGAGGAGAACCAATTTACATACATTTTCCCCTCATGGAGCATTGCCTGAAGTAAGTCTCCACACAGCACTGGATCTTTTCAATGAGAACTACCTCTCCCCAGAGTTATTCTATGTATAAAAACTGTTAAATATCTTTTTAGGCCCCAGCAGAAGGAACCAAATGCGATCACTTATGATTAGGCAGCCATGCTTATTCAATCACTCTTCCAGCAGGATTAAATGAGTAATAGAAACAGATGGGGGAGTTCTTGACGTGCTAGCCTAAACCCTGATCTGTCAATAAGAGGCCTCGGGGACAGTGAACATGCATGGATGGCAAAACGGTGCCAGAGAAAAGCTACCATACCAGGCAACACTTCTGAGGTGAGAGGAAAACCTGGAGTATGGGCAAAGTACAAATTATTAGCACCCAGAACATTTCTTTAATGAAGGGTAGATAGAAAAATGGCTTCTTCAGAAGCATCAAAGGAAAGGGATCATAATAAATGTCAGTGCTGGAGTCAGTTAGACCCCAATCGACTTTCTGTCCCTCTCTTCAAGGCCTGAAAAGGCTCTTAAAGGGGTGGTCTGATCTGAGAAAATGGTGGCTTAACACTAGGATATGCCACCAATGCCAGATAGAGGTGGGGCCAGCCCTTAGGACCCACCAGATTAGCCTGAAAGTGAAGGAGAACGCACTGCACATGAGCAGTGTGATCTCCATTAATTTCTATTGGAGTTCCGAAAATAGTATTTTCATATATTTCTTCCTTCTATTTCTACCAAAAGGACTGTGATTGTTAAGGGTTATCTTTATGCCACATTGTGATAATGCTATTCCACTCCGTCACCCCCCAACACTTATCCAATATCTATTATGGAGTACATGATGGAGTATAGAAGTTGTGGGACAGAATTCAGGTTCTTCTGACCATTTGACTATATGGACCCTTATATTTTAACTGGCAGCCCTGACAGCAGATAAATATACACAACGCTGGAGTCAAGACACTCTCTGCAATGATGTTTAACATCATTTACCTTATGAAATATGTAAAATATGTGCATTAAGGTATCTGGGAAGAGCTTACAACAAATCCCAGAAACCCATTTGGAACCCATTTTCTATTGACTTTACATGGTGGATTGTTTGGTCACTAATTCTTGTTAATGGAAACTAGTCAAATTCCTGAAATAAAGACAAGTTACAAAATATAGTTTGCAATGATTGGCAACAGCCACTTTCAAGCTGTATTTGTTGGCCAGCTTCCAACTGAAGTAACAGAGCTGCAAAGAAGTCTGGAAGTGATAAGACAACTTGGTGAAAGGGTTGGAACAGCTAAATCTCTACCACATTGTTGGCGTGGAGTACATGAATAGCATAGATAATCAGCCTTCAGTGTACACAGGTCATTATGAGGCTAAATAATCTTAAAGGGAACCTGTCACATTGAATATTCAGTCTAATCTGCAGGAATGATGTTATAGAGCAGGAGGAGCTGAGCAGATTTATATATATATTGTTTTGTGGATGAAGATTCTGAATAGCATGTCAATTACTCCTTTAAATCTCTGCTTAATCTGGGTTTCGGAGTCTAGTGGGTGGTCCTTCTGAGAAGAACCTCCCTCTGGACTCCTAAGCCCAGAATGAGCAGATATTTAAATAAATGATTGACAAGTTTTTTTTAGAATCTTTACCTACAAAACTATATATCAGTCTGCTCATCTCCTCCTGCTCTATAACATACTGCCTGCAGGTCAGACTGCATTTTCAATGTGACAGGTTCCCTTTAAAGTTAGATATAGGTTCAACATTCACAAATGTGGGCTGCTCTCATTATAGGCTGAATCTGAAATGCTTACAGGACTTGACCAATGGGACGATGTACCAGCAGATTGTCTGGAGGGAAGCGTTCCTTCCTGACAATCTGCTGCTCGCTGGTGGAGGAGACTGCTGCATGATCTCCTCCAGAGTATGTGGAGGAGCGATCGTCAATGCCATTGCTCTTCCCCGTACGGACTTGTTGTTTCCCGGCAGCAGGTCGTGTTTACACAGCACAATCTGCTGTCGGAAAACGAGGATTTTTGTGTTCGCACAAACAATGTAATTACCCGATGAACAAGTGTTTCGCTCGTTCATTGGGTAATTGGCGGTACATTTACACTGCCAAATCATTGCTAACGAGCGTTACTGTGAACACACGTCATCGATGATCTATGCGATTATTAGCCCTTTACTGCAGGTGAACATCAGTTACATAATAGGTTCTGGTGCAACTACAAGTAGTTCCTGGTAGGATCTTGGCAAAAAAACGTACTATGTACTGAAATGTATATTCCTGAAACAGCCGGTGAAGGCGAGTTCTAGCCACATAAATATATATTGACCCTGGTCAACTTTTCCTACATTTCAATAGTAGTCTCCCAAAACAATGCATTGGAACCTGAAATGACTCGTAATGGTGGAAATATTCATGTCTGATTCAGCATCATTGTTTCATATAAAGATTGAAGTGCACGATTTGAGAAATAAGGACCTTTTGAACAATATGTTGAATCATAGCTGCCGGATGTATGAATCATTGTTGTCTGGTTGTTATTGTTTTAATCAGAGCAACCGGTTTTGCTCATCACTTGCTCACAATTTCCATACATCATAACATCAGTGGTATCACGTTATATATTTTCTTGAGTATTAGCGAGAAATGTATATAAATTTAAAAGGGTTTTCTGAGATTTTAATACTGATGCAGGGATGCACCACCAATGAGGCCAGGAGAGGCGATCGCCTCAGGCTGCACCAGGTAGGCGCAAGAGGGGGCAGCGCAAGGGCCATGGGAAATGAGCGCTTTCATTGTGGCAAAGGGGTTAGGTTAAGAAACTGGCATGGGGGGGGGGGGCATTTTAGTTATCGCCTCAAGCCTCAAGCAGCAGAAAGGCTAGGTGCACCCCTGTACTGATGACCTAACGTCTGGATAGGTCATCAGTATATGATTTGTTGGGGGTCCAACACCAGGGACACCCACCGATCAGCTGTTTGAGAAGGCATCAGAGCTCATATGAGCGCCATGGCCTTCTCGCAGCTTACCAAGTACAGCCGCTATTCAATGTACAGCACTGTGTGAGAAGGCCTCGCCCATTCACATCTATGGGGCCAAGCTGTTCCTAGGCCAAGTGACAGAGGAATGTGTCGTCAATGGCCTAGGAAAAGCTGCAAGAAGGCCATGGCACTCACAGGAGCTCCAGTGCTTTCTCAGCTGATCGACGGAGGTTGAATTCCAGGAAGCCCTATCCTTCGTCCCCAGAAATCTAACGGGAGGCCCAAAACATTAACTGTTTGGCCAGCTGAAGAACTTCTTGAATGCATAGATTGTCAAATGTAAGCTATTTAGCCTCCCTGTGAATATATGGTGTACTATATCTACAGTACATTTTACCTACAAAGAATCTTGACCTTTAAAATTATCATCCCATTTCTATGTCCGATATTGATGTGTTCCTCCAGGACCATAACTTAAAATAACCATAAGTGAGACAAGTACTCTGTACATATCTCTGCTTTAACACGAACAACTAGACAGACCCTTCGCATTCACATGACTAACTTGATCATTACCAAGGTTTTGAGAGAAACCAGTGTACGGCTAATGTAACATATCAATGTTAGGCAAATCTTCATACATTCCTGACTAAAAACTTTACTCCGACAACCTTGTTGATGAAGGAACTCTAGCTACTTTCGTAATGCTAAGATGTTGGAGATAATCTGTTATTTAAGTCACGTGTATTGTAAAAGCCTTGATAGACCTTCTGTTAAACCAAAGAGGTTTTGGAACTGAACTCTCAACATTCTTTTGTGACAGACAGAACCAGGCTGTTTCATTACTGATACTGGCAGGCAAGACGTGGGGAGGTGTTGCGACAGGCTTAAATATATATTTAACACCACTTAACTACTTTTATCTTACAAGAAAAAGGCATGCTCAGCTTATAGGATGTTTCTAGGAACTTGTATGCAATGTGTGCATTTCATCAGCTACAGCGCAAACTCTACTGTCCAGGCCATTGATACACATTCAAAACTGACCAAATACAGATATGAAATATTCATTGTCACAACATCTCAATCAATTCCAAATTCTTGGGATAAGAATGAATTACAAAGTATGTACGTAACTTTTCTTTCATGTCGCATGCCGATTGGGGGCACGTCACTGCTGTGGCCAGTCATTGGTCGCAGTGGTGGACATGAACCCTGTCCATGCTGGAAATTTACATGCGGGAAACGGAACAACCAAAGGGATCAGTGGGCTGAAGGGTTACAGGTAAGTATGCTTTGACTTTGTAAGCAGAGAGGAGTGAATTTCTTAAAAGAATTACTTCGTCATGAAGCGCATATTTTTGTAAGTATCAGGTGCAATGACAGGCAGCTGCGATAGTGCCGTCCCTGTCATTGAACCCCTCAGATGCCGCGTTCATACATGATCGCGGCTTCTGAGTGAAAAATGAACAATAAAAAAAAATTACTCCATTTGCTCGTGATAGGCCGGCCGCCACCATCTTGTGGAGTACATGGAGCTTCCCCTCACTTCCTCCTCTGCAAACTCACTAGCAACTAGACTGAGCTAGGAGCAGATCCAGGATGCCCACCTAAATTATGCAGGGGCCGTGGCAGAGTTGGTTAACTTCTATACATAATCATACTGGAAATATACACGGCATAAAAAGACATAACAAAAATGCAATTTTGCAAGTACCCTGGTCTGGGGTACTGCACACCAAAACAGACCTTTATTATCACAACACTCTAAAAGCTCGAGTCAAGTTGCATATTTTAGCTGGCACTTCCACTTCTCTAAGTTCAAGTATCACATCTGTCTTCCACGATCCCTTTACTTCATTGTTTATTTAAACATCCCTTAGTTTATATAAAGTTCTCTCTGACTCTACCTCTGCTTCACAGATTCTAATTGTGCATCTCTGTCAGACATTTCTTTATTTTGATGTGCCACTTCATTCTCCTTATCAGTCAATTCAGCTGAAAGTTTTTTTTTTTTTTTACACTTCATTTATTGTGACTACAAATATACTGACTTTGCACGAACTCACTTTGCTCCCTTTTAGCATGTTCAAGCTTTTCTTCCATTAGTGAATTTTCTCTTAATTTTTCAATAATGTCAGCACATTAGGCAAGGAAAAACATGTAGGCAGGAACCCAGCCCACTATGCCTGCTTACTTGCAGTGCAAGCCCTAAGCAGCAAGTCTGCAACTGGTGGGCATTCCTTATACTGCTAAGTGCAAGACAAATGTAGTACCCAAGAGCGGCAGTGCCATTCCTAATCCCTGCTACTGTCTCTAATGGCTAACAATAATGTCATCTGTGAATTTATTCCAGGTCCTTTACATTGTGCATTCATAAAATTGCTATATAACTGTTATGTTCATGTAATGTGCCTGGTTCACCAGCAGTTGGCAGCGGATATGGCAGAGAGATCTTTAGATAGAATGGAACTTACCATTCCATTCTCTACCTTTTGGGCAGAAGTGGGCTTGTCCTGCTTCCTACCAAGGGAGGGCTGGAGGAAGTTTTTGGTAATTCTAGTCTAGTGTTGGAAGCAGATGAGTCAAAATGTTGCAGTGAGGGGAAGGTTCACTATCCTGCAGCAGGAGTCTCCCAGGGAAGCAGCTCATAGAGCACCATGACTCCTTACAGATAAAGAGTAGTGTTGACTGCGAATATTCGAATAGCGAGTTCTTTTAGCGAATATCAGCACCTCGCTAATTCGCAAATATTGCGAATATAGCGCTTTAACCGCTTGCCGACCGCCGAACGCACGGATGCGTCCAGGCAGCGGCAAGTTTGTTCCTCCTGGACGCATCCGTGCGTCATCTCGCGAGAGGTGAGATTTGCTGTGAACGCGCGCGCGCGCGTTCACAGCAGAGCGCGGCTCTGCAGTTATACTACAGCCTGCCAGCAATGATCCATCGCTGGCAGGCTGTAAATGTAAAATAAATTAGATCAAAGAGGTATATCAGACGCTGTTTTGTTAACAGCGTCTGATATACCTGCTACCTGGTCCTCTGGTGGTCCCATTTACTGGGATCGACCACCAGAGGACCAGGTAACTCTGTAAAGTTGCACCAAACACTACACTAACCCCCCCCCCCCCTTACTTTATAACCACTATTAACCCCTTGTTAACCCCTGATCACCCCATATAGACTCCCTGATCACCCCCTGTCACTGATCACCCCCCTGTAAGGCTCTATTCACATGTCCATATGTGTTTTGCGGATCCACGGATCCACAGATCCGTGCCGCGGATCCGCAAAACACGGACACCGTCAATGTGCTTTCCGCATTTTGCAGATCCGCACATTGCCAGAACTATATAGAAAATGCTTTTTCTTGTCCGCAATTGCGGACAAGAAAAGGGCATGTTCTATATTTTTGCGGAACGGAAATGCAGACCCGTAAGTGCGGATCCACAATTCCGGATCCGAGCGGGACAAAGTCTGTCCCCATAGAAATGAATGGGTCCGCAATTCCGTTCCGCAAACAGAATTTTGGACGTGTGAATGGGGCATAAGGGTCCCTTATCACCGCCATTTAGTTAGCTACTTGTTAGGTAGTTAGCGCCCAGCCCACCGCACCGCAGTCACTGATTTTGGCAGAGATTTTTTCATCCACATTGATCGATGCGAATGAAAAATCTGTGCCGTTCATATTTTTTCTTTTTTCAGCCCAGAGGCTGAACGGAAAAAAAAAATCTCATTACCCGTATGCTCAATATAAGGAGAATCGCAGAAACTCCTAATGCTGGCCATACGTGTAATGATTGCGGAGACCCTCAAATGCCAGGACAGTATAAATACCTCACATGTGACCCCATTTTAGAAAGAAGACACCCCAAGGTATTCCGTGAGAGGTATGGCGAGTTCATGCAAAATTTTATTTTTTGTCACAAGTTAGTGGAATATATATATCAATTTCCGCTAACTTGTGCCAAAAAAATTTTTTTCTGTGAACTCACCATGCCCCTCACGGAATACCTTGGGGTGTCTTCTTTCCAAAATAGGGTCACAAGTGGGGTATTTATACTGCCCTGGCATTTTAGGGGTCCTAAAGCGTGAGAATCCAAATGCGTAAAAATGCCCTGTGAAATCCTAAAGGTACTCATTGGTTTTAGGGCCCCTTTGCGCATCTTGGCTGTAAAAAAGTGTCACTCATGTGGTATCGCCGTACTCAGAAGAAGAGGGGCAATGTGTTTTGGGGTGTATTTTTATATATACCCATACTGGGTGAGAGAAATATCGCTGTAAATGACAACTTTTTAAAAAAATTTATACAAAGTTGTAAGTTTACAGCGATATTTCTCACACAAAGTATGGGTATATGTAAAAATACACCCCAAAACACATTGCCCTACTTCTCCTGAGTACGGCGATACCACATGAGTGACACTTTTTGCAGCCTGGTGCGCAAAGGGCCCAAATTCCAATGAGTACCTTTAGCTTTACATGGCTGCTCACAATTTAGCCCCACCCAAAATGCCAGAACAGTACAAACACCCCACAAATGACCCCATTTTGGAAAGAAGACACCCTAAGGTATTCGCTGAGGGGCATAGTGAGTCCATGAAAATGTAACTTTTGTCAAAAGTTAGCAGAAAGGGAGACTTTATGATAAAAACAATAAAAATCAATTTCCGCTAACTTGTGCCCAAAAATCTTCTATGAACTCGCCATGCCCCTCACGGAATACCTTGGGGTGTCTTCTTTCCAAAATGGGGTCACATGTGGGGTATTTATACTGCCCTGGCATTTTAGGGGCCCTAAAGCGTGAGAAGAAAAATGCGTAAAAATGCCCTCCTAAAAGGTACTCATGGGAATTTGGGCCCCTTTGCGCATCTTGGCTGCAAAACAGTGTCACACATGTGGTATCGCCGTACTCAGGAGAAGTAGGGCAATGTGTTTTGGGGTGTATTTTTTTATATTCCCATACTTTGTGTGAGAAACTTTATACAAAGTTGTCAGTTTACAGAGATATTTCTCTCACCCAACATGGGTATATGTAAAAATACACCCCAAAACACATCGCCCTACTTCTCCTGAGTACGGCAATACCACATGAGTGACACTTTTTTGCAGCCTGGGTGCGCAAAGGGGGCCTAAATTCCAACGAGTACCTTTAGGTTTTACATGGCTGCTCACAATTTAGCCCCACCCAAAATGCCAGAACAGTAAACACACCCCACTACTTTTCGGAAAGTAGACACCCCAAGGTATTCTCTGAGGGGCATAGTGAGTCCGTGGGAGATTTTTTTTTTTTTTTTGCCAGAAGTTAGCAGAAATGGAAACTTTATTATTTTTATTTTTTTCCTCAGAAAGTGTCATTTTCCGCTAACTTGTGAAAAAAAATGAAATGATACATGAACTCACCGTGCCCCTCCGCGAATACTTTGGGGTGTCTTCTTTTTAAAATGGTGTCATTTGGGGGGTATTTATACTTTCCTGGCATTCTAGCACCTGAAGAAACATGACAGGTGCTCAGAAAGTCAGAGCTGCTTCAAAATGCCGAAATTCACTTTTTTGCACCATAGTTTGTAAACGCTATAACTTTTGCCCAAACCAATAAATATACACTTATTGGATTTTTTTTTTTATCAAAGACATGTAGAACAATACATTTTGTGAAAAATTTATATAGAAATGTAGTTTTTTTAAAAAAAAAAATTACAACAGAAAGTGAAAAATTTCATTTTTTTGCAAAAATTTCGGTCATTTTTGATTAATAGCAAAAAAAGTAAAAATGTCAGCAGCAATGAAATACCACCAAATGAAAGCTCTATTAGTGAGAAGAAAAGGAGGTAAAATTCATTTGGGTGGTAAGTTGTATGGCGGAGCAATAAACGGTGAAAGTAGTGTAGTGCAGAATTGTAAAAAGTGGCCTGGTCATTAAGGGTGTTTAAGCTAGGGGGGCTGAAGTGGTTAAATTCGCTATTTCGATTATTATTATTTTTTTTTAATTGTTATATTTTTTTCCCACTTCCTAAAAGTAGTTCTTACCTGTCCTGAGGATTCCTGGCTGCTCCAGTCAGTGCCTGTTGCCGCTTCTGCCGACTTCCGTGCTCATGGAGCGTACCCATCACCATGGGAACGCCTCCATACTAGAATGTACTGTTGGATGTAAAAATTAAGTTGAAATCGCAATGCGATTAATATAACTTGAAGTAATCGCTTTGCGATTTCAACTTAGAGCTGGGTTTCTAATGGGTCAGCTTGCTAGAATTAACAAAGTTAACGAATATGGAATATAGCAGTGCTAAGTTGAAATCGCAATGCGATTACTTCAAGTATATTAATCGCATTGCGATTTCAACTTAGCACTGCTATATTCCATATTCGTTAACTCGTTAATTCTAGCAAGCTGACCCATTAGAAACACAGCTCTAAGTTGAAATCGCAATGCGATTAATATAACATGAAGTAATCGCATTGCGATTTCTACTTAGACCTGATTTACTATGGTTGGCTTGCTAGAATTAGCGAAGTTGACAAATATGGAGCTAAAACGAAGATGTAGAATATTTCGTTATCTTCGTTTTGAGGAATATGACGAATACATTTGTCATATTGGTCATCTTCGCTAATTCTAGATATCAAACCAATAGGAAATTTGCCTTAAGTTAAAATCAAATCGCAATACGCGATTATTTAAAACGCATATTAATCGCGATAACTAGAATAATGACGAATATTCGATTTCGACGCATATGAGACGAATATTCTAGCGAATTTCGTTGAAATCAAATATTTAATAATATATAATAATTAAGAGACAGAGTATCAGGAGGGGGTCAACAGTCAAATGCACCCCACTCCAAATGGGAGTCCAGTAACCAGATTGAAGCCGAGTTTAGCACAGCAGAAAGATAAAGCAGAGTAATTGAGTGTGCCTGCCAGTTTAAAAAAAAAAGCTGCTGAAACCAAAAGAAAGACTGAATATTGTCTGGATGTAAGTTTATTCTAGTAAAGCTGTTGAACCTTCACCAAGACTGAACTCGACTTATTCTCTACCTCCTACAACTCTCCCCTTTATTACTCCAGAGTCTAACACTGGGGATCAACGGCATCCAGGTAGGAACACAGTGACACAAACACAGAAACTATTAAGGCCGCACCACACCACTCAGCATTCCTAAAAATCTGGGACACAATTGGCCCTGGGGAAGCACATTGCACACAAAAACACAGATGAGAAAACACAAAAACATGGTCGTACGGGAATGGGTCGGAACCGGGCGACAGTACCAAATCAGAAGATAAAGGGTAGTCAGAGTAGCCAAGCTGAAGTCAGATTCAAGCGAGAGTCACAGTACTAAATGATGAGTCAGAGAGAGGTCAATGGCAACCCGAGGTCAAAACAAATAGCAATCCAATACGCATGGAACAGGGGAGTAAAACCTAAAACTGACAAGGGTGTATTGGCAACAGGGGATTTAAGCCGAGTCCCTGGATCAGAACCTGGTAGGTCCATGGATCTGGCATCCCATTGGACCAGAACTCAGTAGCCTTGACCTGCAACATAGCCCACACACACAAAGCAAATGATACACTAAATCAGAATGAGCGCTCTATTGCTATGGACATGCTTGCATTGCCTGGGACATGGCTAGGCAGCGCATCACAAGGGCTCGCTCCATACACTATTTAAACAAAGTTTTATGCGAATCGACTTCGATGTTATAAACTTCTTTTTGCTAAAGTGAAAAAATACAAGGAGCTTTATGTACATAGTTGACCAAGTCAAGAATTTCAGCTATGTAGGGTCAAAGAAACTCTATAAAATGCATTTACTACATGGACATTATGAGGCTGTCACTATATAGCAGTAACACACTGTTAGCTTTAACATTATTCTAGTAAAATGAATCACTGCCAAAAAGAATGAGAACCAAAGATAATGGTTAGTTAGCGGAGGATGAAGTTGGCGTCAGTTCCTTCTTTGGGACATTCATACTTTTAAATACATTTTCCAATCATATGTAGCTAATGCTTAATCATTATATATTGAATATTTTTGGAACTTTATAATATTTGTGTTCTATTTCTTCACTATTTTGTTCTGAATATGCGCTGCTCACATCATCCATTACATATAATCATGGTTCTCTCCTCTAACAAGCTCAACAGATGTGTGAGCAGGACTTTATCAGGATTTTATCAGTTTTCAATTATTCTTTGACCTTAAGCACAGATTGATGCAAGCGGGCATGGCCCCACTGTGTCATTGAACTGGTTTGACGTAAGGCTACTCTTAAGATGGTTATCTAATTGGTCCCCTGGTCTTCACCCTTTCACCCTTAGGCCTCATGCACACGACCGTATGTGTTTTGTGGTCCGCAAAAAAAAAATGGATGACGGATCCGTTATTTTTGCGGATCCATTGTAATAATGCCTATCCTTATCCGCAAACTAGAAAAAAATAGGACATGCTCTATTTTTTTTTCGGGGCTATGGAACGGACATACTGATGCGGACAGTACACGGTGTGCTGTCTGCATTTTTTGCGGACCCATTGAAATGAATGGGTCTGCATCCTATCCGCAGAAAAAACGGAACGGACAAGGAAACAAAATACGGTCGTGTGCATTATACAGGGATCTGGTCTTACCTACAGGAGAACCACCAGGCTGCTACATATCGGAGTCTCTATTCTGTGATAGCTGACCCATGATGGACAAGAGATACTAGTGTGAAAGGATCAGGTAAAATCATAGTCAGAGGATGAGCAAAGCTCAGGGCAGGCAACATATATTCAATCCAGTAAAACAGTCCAAAGGTTGGGGCAGGCAGCACAGGGTCAACATGAGAGTCATGCAGAGGACAGGTCAGGAATTCCGTACACAAGCAGAGGTCAGGCTACCCAGATGTCGGCAGTCATAGGCTGGGGAAGATTAGGGTGCACTGGCCATTTAAGAGCTGCAGAGAGTGTGAACGCATGATTTAAGCTAGGCAGGCTGCAGACAGAAGCGAACAGACCACACAGGCCTGGAGCAGGAGGATGAGTAGCATCAGTGCTCCAGCGGCTATGCCCCCAAGTTGCTTAACTTTTAATATACTGTACAATAAATGCCTACGGGATTGAAACCTGGAGCTTGTTGTTGTTTATGGACTTCCATATGGTATTGATTAGACAGTGCCACTTGGACCTTATGGCATCGTAATTTGGCTTCTATATAAAACACCACAAGAGGGTGTCAATAGAATGTACTGCACAAAGCACCAATCAATTGCTAATTTTAATGAATTTATATCAAAAGGTATATTCTGTCACTAAGTTCCTGCTATCTTTGGTTTTTCAGACGATGGTTTGCTCATTGTCATCACTACTCATTGTAATGCTGGTGATTTGGTCATATTTTGTGACCACATACGTATGCCAAAGTTAACTCACAAGACCACAATCCACAATGAAAATAGTTTTTCGACTTCTTTGCACACCGACGAAAGTTGGACATGATGCAATTCTTAACCTTAAAGGTGTTGTCCCACAGGAAACACTAAACCCCTATCCACAGGATACGGCCTAAGTGTGGGATCAGAGGGGGCCTATTCCTTTCTGTTTGTATGAAAAGGCATTTGTGCATGTTCAAGAGATAGCCGAGAAATACACTTCGAGATCTCATAGGCTTGAATAGAGCAGCCGCAGACATGCATGACCGCCACTCTTTTCAAGAAGGGAGAACACTGGGCCTGGTTTTCATGATCAGCAGGAACCACAGGAACATGTTTCTCCATGAAAACTTTGATCTTGATACTGCTGCAGCCAATTACTGGCCACAGCAGAGATCTGCTCCCCGTGCATCACAGGACCATTTAACATAATGCAGGGGAAGCAGTGATCAGTTATTGGCTGTAACCGCGTCAAACAGGAAGTTTTCATGAAGGGACTCAAGACAAGCAATGGAGGCTGGGGAGCAAACGATCCAGGACCCAGCACAGAGGACCAGGTAAGTATGAGTGTATACAAACCCTTTAAGGAGTTACATTTTTTAAGGGCTTTGAAACCAGTATTCTTCTATATGTGACACAGAATGGGTTAAAATAAACTATGCCCACTGCAATCCTTAAAAGTCCGATTACAGAGAGTCGTCACTGCAACCAGTGACCACATCAGCAGGCGTCACGTGTTGATGGGACCAGCATGACAGTGGGCTGGGGACACAGCTTTTATTATTTTTTTAACATTTAGAAAAATCATAATATAGCAGATAAAAATATAATACTTCAGGAGTAGAGATGGCGAACTTTAAAAAAAAGTTCGGCGTTCGGGTTGTGGTAACTCGCACATCCCGTTATGGATTCCACTACCGCGGACTATCGCGGCATATGGAATCCATAAGGGGCAGCTTCCACCAACCCGAACTGTTGAACAACCGAAGGACCTGGGGTGGCGTCACCGTCATGTGATCAGTGCAGGGGCGTGGCTCAGCATGGGATCAAATCCAGTGCTGAGCCACGCCCCTGCACTGATCACATGATGGTGACGTCACCCAGGTCCTCGGGTTTTCCAAAGTTCGGGTTCGTGGAAGCCGCCCCTTATGGATTCCATATGCCGCGATAGTCCGCGGTAGTGGAATCCATAAGGGGATGCGCGAGTTACTACAACCCGAACGCCAAACTTTTTTATAAAGTTCGCTCATCTCTATTCAGGAGCTTTACTCTTTATTCTCAACACCTCTGCTTGCCTGTCAGTGAATTAAAACCTTTGCTCCCAAAGGGAGGAAAGATTGTCTATATTCTAGTGCTGCTCACTTTGTAACTGTGGCTGGACATGGACATTCCGTCTGTGAATGTGAACCTTAAAGGTTTCCATTCACTACCAGCAAGCAGATGTGTGGGAAAGGTAGGAGACCTCCTCTGGTAGCTGAACTAGCCTGTGCTTATAGATGTTCTAACAGGATTTAACGATCTCTGGCTTCTCCTTGTGACCTCATGGGGACCCAGTCCTACAAAACACACTAATAAATCTGCAAGCCTAGTGCCTAGTCGTGATGAGCGGCATAGACAATATTAGAATTTGCGATATTTTGCACATTTTTGGCCAAATATTCGCCATAAATTCTTAAATTCGTGATCTCCAGTCATTATTTACTTGATTACGAAAATCGACAATGTAATATATTCGCAATAAAAATTCGCGATTAGAATATTCGCGATCAACACTATTGGCGAATATGAATATATGGCACTATACTCTAAATATTCGCGAATTCTTGAAGTGGCGATATTCGCGATTCAAATATTCGCACTCAACACTAGTGCCTAGTTTTCTCAGCCGTGGACTGTGCGGGAGATCTGTGCGTCCCTAGTTGACGTGTCTCCTGAAGCTCACGTCCACCAGCAGCTCAGCTCCACAGCACAGATTGAAACTTGCCAGACTGCTGGTGACGGGAGCCCAAGACGCAGAAACCCAAGCCACGCCCACCCTCAATGGCGGGTAGTGTGAGGGGCGGATGTTCACCCAGCAGACGTCTGTAGCGTGTGTCTGCTGGATAAAAGCCATTTTTTTCTTAAAGAGGCAGAGCAGTGGAGGGTCTAGCCGCAAATGGCGACAAGACTACAAAGTCTTGTCGCCATTTTGCAATTCTAAGTCATATTGGCGACCATTTTGGTCGCCATCTGGAGCACTGCTAACTCCGCACCCGTCTGTTACCTTTCGAAGCGGTAAATCAATCAGGGACCATCTGGTACATAGCCTATAGGAAAAACCTAGACCAATTGGTACATGGCTGGACCGGAAACCATTGGGCACTTTCAGATGTGGTGGGTGCACAGCTTGCCCATATATCTTGGCATCGAAAAAATTCTAAAGTGTCTCGACAGGAAAAGAATACACTATGAGGGATTACTGGAATTGTAAAACAAGCAGTGTGGTGTACTTAGTCCCTTGCAGCTGCCCCCTAAATTATGTGGGGAAAACCAAACGTGAACTGAGAAGGAGAAGAGGAGATCACCTTGGGGACATCACACACACGAGATACCCCATTAGCCAGTCACGTTTTGGAATACGACAATGGAAATTCAGGAGTCCTCAGTTTCCAGAGTATTGCGTTAGTTCGTCGCTCATCTCTGAGAGGAGACTGGGAGAGGAAAATCTTACAAAAGGAGGCCCAGGGGATATTCAGGCTCAAAACAGTAAGTCCAACAGGTCTCAACGAACAATTATCCTTCAGTTGCTTCCTATAGACTCCCTCGCTTTACCTCAGATCTACCTTACTAATATACAGTTTCCCTTCTTTGAGCGGCCAGACGCTATTTCATTAGAAATGACCATAATTACTAGGTATTATATTTTTTATCTTCTGTGCATTACTTCCGGGTCTGTGGAACACACATTGCGTTCCACATCTATGCTTGCAGCTTCTCCCTATCGGCGGCATCACTTCTAGCCCGATGGTACGCATGTCATGTTTCACAGCTGCTGTAGGAGGCGCTCTATGCAAGGAAGCTGTCTTACATTTAGAGGTGGCATTGGATGCAACGAAGTTGTGTAGAGGCTGGCACCAGAGCAGGGGCTTTATTAAGACCGGCATTTAAAATGCTGGCCTTAATAAATGACCCCCTACATGTTAGTATTATTTACTCACTGTATGATGGTATTATTTACTCACTGTATGATGGTATTATTTACTCACTGTATGATGGTATTATTTGGTCACTGTATGATGGTATTATTCAGTCACTATATGATGGTATTATTCGGTCACTATATGATGGTATTATTCAGTCACTATATGATGGTATTATTCAATCACTATATGATGGTATTATTCAGTCACTGTATGATGGTATTATTCAGTCACTATATGATGGTATTATTTATTAACTGTATGATGGTATTATTTAGTCATTGTGGGATGTTATTATTCATTCATTATATGATGGTATTATTCAGTCACTATGATAGTATTAGTCGGTCACTGTATGATGGTATTATTCGGTCACTATAGTAACATAGTAACATAGTATATAAGGCCGAAAAAAGACATCTGTTCATCCAGTTTGGCCTGTTATCCTGCGAAGTGATCCAGAGGAAGGCAAAAAACCTGTGAGGTAGAAGCCAATTTTCCCCATTTAAGGGGAAAAAATTCCTTCCTGACTCCAATCAAACAATCAGAACAACTCCCTGGATCAACAACCCCTCTCGAGTAGCTGTAGCCTGTAATATTATTACGCTCCAGAAATACATCCAGTCCCCTCTTGAATTCCTTTATTGTGCTCACCATCACCACCTCCTCAGGCAGAGAGTTCCATTGTCTCACTGCTCTTACAGTGAAGAATCCTTTTCTATGTTTGTGTACAAACCTTCTTTCCTCCAGACGCAGAGGATGTCCCCTCGTCACAGTCACAATCCTGGGGATAAATAGATGATGGGAGAGATCTCTGTACTGACCCCTGATATATTTATACATAGTTATTAGATCTCCCCTCAGTCGTCTTTTTTCTAAAGTGAATAACCCTAATTTTGATAATCTTTCAGGGTACTGTAGTTGCCCCATTCCAGTTATTACTTTAGTTGCCCTCCTCTGAACCCTCTCCAGCTCTGCTATGTCCGCCTTGTTCACAGGAGCCCAGAACTGTACACAGTACTCCATGTGTGGTCTGACTAGTGATTTGTAAAGTGGTAGGACTATGTTCTCATCATGGGCATCTATGCCCCTTTTGATGCAACCCATTATCTTATTGGCCTTAGCAGCAGCTGCCTGGCACTGTTTTTTACAGCTTAGTTTGTTATTTATTAAAATATCACTATATTTAAAATCACTATATGATGGTATTATTCATTGACTGTATGATGGTATTATTCAGTCACTGTGTGATGGTATTATTCGGTGACTATATGATGGTATTATTCATTCATTATATGATGGTATTATTCGGTCACTGTATGATGGTATTATTCAGTCACTATATGATGGTATTAGTCGGTCACTATATGATGGTATTATTTGTCACTATATGATGGTATTATTTGGTCACTATATGATGGTCACTGTATTATGGTATTATTCTGTCACTGTATGATGGTATTATTCAGTCACTATATGATGGTATTATTCTGTCACTGTATGATGGTATTATTCAGTCACTATATGATGGTATTATTCGGTCACTATGTGATGGCATTATTTGGTCACTGTATGATGGTATTATTCGGTCACTATGTGATGGCATTATTTGGTCACTGTATGATGGTATTATTCGGTCACTATGTGATGGCATTATTTGGTCACTGTATGATGGTATTATTCAGTCACTGTATGATGGTATTATTCAGTCACTATATGATGGTATTATTTGGTCACTATATGATGGTCACTGTATGATGGTATTATTCAGTCACTATATGATGGAATTATTCAGTCACTGTATGATGGTATTATTCAGTCACTATATGATGGAATTATTCAGTCACTATATGATGGTATTATTTGGTCACTGTATGATGGTATTATTCAGTCACTGTATGATGGTCATTTTCAGTCACTGTATGATGGTATTCTTCAGTCACTATTTGATGGTATTATTCGGTCACTATATGATGGTATTATTCAATCACTATATGATGGTATTATTCGGTCACTGTATGATGGTATTATTCGGTCACTGTATGATGGTATTATTCGGTCACTGTATGATGGTATTATTTAGTCACTGTTTGATGGTATTATTCAGTCACTGTATGATGGTATTATTCGGTCACTGTATGATGGTATAATTCAGTCACTGTATGATGGTATTATTTAGTCACTGTTTGATGGTATTATTCAGTCACTGTATGATGGTATTATTCAGTCACTATATGATGGTAATTTTCAGTCACTGTATGATGGTATTATTCTGTCACTATATGATGGTATTATTCGGTCACTATATAATGCTATTATTCAATCATTATATGATGATATTATTCAGTCACTGTATGATGGTATTATTCAGTCACTGTATGATGGTATTATTCAGTCACTATATGATGGTATTATTCAGTCACTGTATGATGGTATTATTCAGTCACTGTATGATAATATTATTCAGTCACTGTATGATGGTATTATTCAGTCACTGTATGATGGTATTATTCAGTCACTGTATGATGGTATTATTCAGTCACTGTATGATGGTATTATTCAGTCACTGTATGATGGTATTATTCAGTCACTGTATGATGGTATTATTCAGTCACTATATGATGGTATTATTTGGTCACTGTATGATGGTATTATTCAGTCACTGTGTGATGGTATTATTCAGTCACTGTATGATGGTATTATTCAGTCACTGTATGATGGTATTATTCAGTCACTGTATGATGGTATTATTCAGTCACTGTATGATGGTAGTATTCGGTCACTGTGGGGTGGTATTATTCAATCACTGAACAATAGTATTATTCAGATTATTCAGTCATGTAACTAATAATCATGCAGCTTGTATTTGGAAGTATGTGCCTGAGCAGTGCGGGAGACATTACGGTAAAGTGTCGCCAATCTGTAGTAGAAACTGATAGATATTTCATTTTTTAGTCTAGATTCTATTTGCAAGTTTTATACATTTTATGTACTGGGATATTTTTTCAGATTGCCTTTCCTTTTCATAGCAAGAAACCCAGCGCTGGTCCAGCCTTTGAGGCCCCATTCTTTTCTACTTTACAGGGATTCTTGTTGCAGAAATAGTTGTTTCCAAGGAAAATAAAAGCATCTCAGCCAAAGCCCTGCATCCAATGAATGGGCCACAAAGCAAGTGGTGAAAAGTATTTCTGAAAAGAAATTCGTTGGACTTACTTCTCTCGGAGTCAGGAGAGAAATGTGAATGTGGGGAATCTTTGTGCAGAACTTTAGAAGAAAAACACATTAGAATAAACTGGAGCCAGGAGCACAATTCCAGAACATGGGCTTGTCCTCAAAAGTATGTTTTCTCTGGTTGTTCTGAATACAAAACATGTGGCGCTCAGGGAGATTATAATTAGTAAAAGTTCACCAGCAAAATCTCAATAAACAAAAGAAAAATAAAGTCTAAAAAATGGCAAAATTCTAAATAAAAAAATACAATAAAAGCAGAATTATCATTAAAAGCACATCCATATATTGTAGTTCCTGAGAAGAGCGTCAAAAGCAGGTGAGTATTTCCTATGGGGCATACAGAAAAAACACAGGGCCCCTCCCCCCAAAAATAATGGGGGACATTAACTATGCCCCTATAACAATTTTCTGGCTTTAAATATCTGGTTATATGCTATTAGTTACCATGGTGGGAACGGTTCATTAACTCCTAAACGCTCTGTGACAACACAAAGCACAGTGGCGTAGTAGTATGTCACGGTGATGTCGTGGGCTCCGCAGCTGACTGTTTTATATAGTAGGTACGCGGTTCTCACTGCCTGGATAAGAGATAACTCTAATCCCAGCAGTTTAAGCTCCCCAGATGCAGCAGTCAATAGTGACTGCAGCATCTGAGCTGTTTGGCCTCAGTAACATCGATGTATTTTTCTTTCATGTCCCATCTGCATTTTTTATAGATCTCACATAGACCCATTCATTTCTATGGGGCTGTAAATAATGCGGACAGCACACAGATGTCATCCATGCGCTGTTCGCATCCACAAAGAACAGGACATGGTCCATTCCTGTCTCTTTTGCAGACAAGAATAGCCATTTTTATAATAGGTATCAAGGAAAGTGCGGGATGAACACAGCCGGTATCTAGATTTTGTGGAAAATACATTCGGTTGTGTGCATGTAGCCAAAGTGGGGGCGGGGGGAGGAAGGGGGGTTGCTTCCTCTGTCTTCCGGTTGGCACCTTGCAGGGTGCGGAGTACTGCCATGTCCCGGCCGTTAATACATTCTGTCTGCTGAATGTATTAGCATGCCTACACATTGTAATACAGGAGTAGAGTGTAATAAAAAAAAATGACATATTCAAGTCCCCTGGGGGGAGGGGCTAAACAATTTGTATAGCTTTTAAAAATTTTAAAAATGATCACAATAAACAATATAATATAAACAATAAAGAGATAAATATAACTGGTATTGTCAAGTCTGCAACAATCCAATCTATTAAAATATTCCATTATTTAACCCGCACATTGAATGCCTTAAAAAAATCCTCAGTGCAGGAATTGTTTTTTGGTCGCCTCACCTCTGCTCAAAAATTGAATAAACAATTATCAAAAGGGCCCATCAGTTCCAAAATGGTACGAATAAAAACTATCTACTGTAGCTCGTCATGCAGAAAATGAGTCCTCACACAATGCTGTTCCCAGAGTGTAAGAATATGAATAAGGATGAGTGAAGCCGTGGAAGTTTGGGTTCGGATGAACCTCAGGTCAAAGTTCGGATTCGGGAACCCATTGAAGTTAATGGGGACCCAAACTTCACTTTATTATTTTCCGTTATAACATAGTTATATCGGAAAATAATAGCATTCTTAAGACAGAATGCAAAATAATATGGCCATTTAGGGGTTAAAAAAACAAACAAAAAAACAACTCACCTTATCTACTTGATCACGCTGTAGCAGCTTTTTCTATCTTCACTGAACATGACCTGCCAAAGGACCTGCGATGTGCGCGGTGACATCACCGCTTTCTCCCATGTGGTGAGTGTGGTGCTGCAGCGCGATCAAGTGGATGAGGTGAGGTTTTTTTAACCCGTAAATGGCCATATACTTTTGCAAAGTTTGCAGTTCAGGTTTGCTCATCCCAAAATATGAATCAATCTTTTATTTTTATGGTAAAATAGCATTTTAGGTTTTTAAAAATAGTAAGAACAAAAACATATCTCCATAATAGTACTGACCTGCAGAATACAGTTAAAATATCATTATCAGCATGGGCGTAGCTATAGGGGGTGCAGAGGTAGCAGTCGCTACCGGGCCCAAGAGCCTGAGGGGGCCCAAAGAACCTTGTGCCGCATAAGAAGACACACAAAGCACTGAGGGAAGGGGGGCCCAAGCTGAGCTCTTACACCTGGGCCCATGAACCGTTAGCTACGCCCCTGATTATCAGGCTACATGCACACGAACGTTGTTTGTTTCCATTCGTTTTTTTGCGTGCGGATCGGATGCTGTCCGCATCAGTATGTCCGTTCCGTAGCCCCACAAAAAAAATAGAACATGTCCTATTCTTGGCCGTTTTAGGCATTGTTACAATGGATCCGTTTTTTTTTTTTGCGGACCGCAAAACACATACGGTCGTGTGCATGTAGCCTAAGTCTTGTACAACTTTAGTGAAGACCACATAACTCTATTAATTTATACTGTATGCTTATTTCAAACACTTATGCATAGGGTGTGCTATTAATGCCTGATAGGTGGGAGTCACACCTCTCGGAGAAAAGAGGGTCCCCTGAAATAGATTTGATTTTAGTCCATGGACGTATCAGTCATTTCTTCTTTTTCCTCCTGTATGTAGCCATAATTAGCCATAACTTTTAAAAGGATACCCTTTTAATTTGTAGTATCCCAGACCAGGGTGTTCTATTATGGTATCTGCAATAGTTTACTGTTTTACATGCAATGTGATGGGGTACGGTTGGCAATGTTTGGTACCAGGAATGGAACTTACCATTCAATTCCTCACCTCTTGGTAGGAGGGGGCAGGTTTGGCTTCCTGCCAAGGGTGGGGCTGAGCTAGAGAGAATCCTTTGGATTTATAATGAAGAAAGTGAGGAGTGAGGGAGCATGTGCTCCATATCCCGCTCCTCCAGGCCTTGTGGACCACAGAGGTGGCTCAACTAGGAGGATATTATTGCCTCAGAGAAACTGCAGAGTCCTAGTCAGCTGAGGGATCAAGCAATTAAGCTATCAAGACTCTGCTGCAAGTGGTGGATAACACATTAAGACACCATCACTGCAGATCAGGACAGGCATAGCTATAAGCCTGCATCATACAGTGGACAGCTACAGGTGCCAGAGAAAGCTGTAGGGAAGGGAATCTGGAGAAGAAGAATATCAGCTAGCAAACTGCCACATTGCCAGCCACCATACCCCACCATCTGGGAGAAAAGAGACTACACTTTGTACAAACTGCTCCTGGATGTGCGGCTATCTGTCTTTTGCACTCAGTAAAAAAAGATGTTCTTTGTTCCATAGTTTCTGTCTGGTTTCTCCATCATCACCTTTTTTTTCCCCTGCACCGAACCCCAGGTAGCGACGGATTGAGGTAGGACACTGTGACACAACAACACTTCATCGGGGCTACTACCACTCCTATCCTCTGCACTGGCTTCTCGGGGGCTCAGTGCAAATTGAAATAAATTAATGGAATAAATGATGTTATTGTGAGACAAGCAATGGACTCAGTTACATTAATTTAGAGACATACATAAATCATAATACAAATAAGGTTTAAAATGAGTAATGTACTATATTTTCAACATGTTTGTTTTTTTTATATGTAGACTTTGCTGGAATTTTTACCCTCTGTATTACAATGTATGAAATCCATGCCAAATCCTCAACAATCAGGCCATGCTGCAGATAAAACTATATCACAGTTTAGAACAGTCGGTCTAATGAACCATTATAAGTGGTGTGCAAAGTTTATACAAAGTATATACGGCATAACTAGCTAATCGCTGACCACTGGGACCCACCGATCCCAAGAATAGGGGTCCAATACCCCCGACCAGATGGAGTGGCAGGTCAGGCATGTGACCTTCTACTCCATTTATTCTATGGGAACACGAGAGATAGATTCCATAGAGAATGCTTGGGGGAATGGGACCCTTATAAACTTGGCCCAACTATTTAATGTGGCTTTAGTTTTTTTGCTTGCTGCTATAAAAAGTTGCTAAAAAAAGTATTCAGTTTTTTCACATACGGGCAAAATCTCCCATCAGTTATTTGGTCAGTTATTTGCATCAGTTAGGGCTAATGCACATGACCGTGTGCTGGCCTGGCCCGTGCTACGGATGGAAAATTGCGGTCCACAATGCACGGACACCAACCGTGGGGCAGCCGCATGCGGATTGCGGACCCATTCACTATTTTTTGTGGTGCGGAGGCACAGCCAGAAACACCACGGAAGCACTCGGTGGTGCTTACGTGGGGATCCGATCCGTGCTTCCACACCGCATCTCCGGGTTTGCAGACCCATTCAAGTGAGCACACGGCCGGTGCCTCGTGTATTGCGGACCCGCCGTATGCTATGCGGACCGCAATACGGCCACGGCGGGGCAACAGCTGTGTGCATGAGCCCTTATTGTGAGCTAAACCTGTAGCGAAGCCTACTCAGAGATAAGGTATAATGGAAAGATTTGCACCTGTTCTATGCTTTTGATTCACACCTGATGTGGAAATAACTGAAGTGTAAACCTGGACTTACTTATTTCAATCATTTTTTTATGTTTTACTTTTTTGATGTGTTGTCTTCATAGGCGTTCCTACTGAGATGGTTTTGGGGGGAAAAAACACCACAGCCAGCCAACCAGGCTGCAATATTTTTTTTTAAATGCCACTTACCCAAAACCTGCACCTCAAAGAAGTGCATGCATGTACTCCGTTTCTAAAATCTTATAGACCTACAGCTAATACCAATTTTTTTTTTTTTAAGGCCAGAAACACCAGAAAGAACTGTGGGGAAATTTATCACGACTTTTATGACTTTTTCCATTTTTACACCTCTCACTCCAGTTCTAATAACTAGTTGGGAATGTGGACTCGTTTGGCCTGTTGCGCTGTTGAACTAGATTTATCAACTGCGAAAATAATTGTCACACTCTTAGGCCCCTTTCACACGGGCGAGTTTTCCGCGCGGGTGCAATGCGTGAGGAGGACGCATTGCACCCGCACTGAATCCTGACCCATTCAGTTCTATGGGGCTGTGCACATGAGCGGTGA
The DNA here is from genome assembly GCA_033119425.1 of Bufotes viridis. Lineage (NCBI taxonomy): Eukaryota > Metazoa > Chordata > Amphibia > Anura > Bufonidae > Bufotes > Bufotes viridis. Next base: position 38,049,102 of record CM065597.1, on the reverse strand, counting down.
TTTTCACGCATCACTTTTGCGTTGCGTGAAAATCGCAGCATGTTCTATATTCTGCGATTTTCACGCAACGCAGGCCCCATAGAAGTGAATGGGGATGCGGGAAAATCGCAAGCATCCGCAATCATGTGCGGATGCGTTGCGATTTTCCCGCATGGTTGCTAGGATACGATCGGGATGGGGACCCGATCGTTATTATTTTCCTTTATAACATAGTTATAAGGGAAAATAATCACATTCTAATTACAGAATGCCGTTGGATGAAGGACCTGCCGTGATGTCACAGGATCACATGGGTCACATGGTCCACTCAAATGCTTCTATGATTGGACCATGTGACCCTGTGACGTCACCACAGGTCCTCAAACATCCAAACTATCAAGAGAGAAGACGTTCTGGGGCTCTGCGCGTACAATGGGAGAAGGTAAGTTAACTCTTTATTATTTTTAACCCTTTAAAGCCCGGGGAACATTGCATTCTGTAATTAGAATGCGATTATTTTCCCATATAACTATGTTATAAAGGAAAATAATTACACATACAGAATACTCATCCCGAAACCAGACTTCAGTGATGAAGTCTGACTTCGGGTCTGGGTACCAAGCATGCGGATTTTTTCACGCGCGTGCTTAACGCACTACAAACGTTAGCACACGCGCGGAAAAATCGCGGCGATTCCCGCAACGCACCCGCATCTTATCCGGGCGTCAAACATGACGCCCGTGTGCAAGAGGCCTTAGGCCTCTTGCACACGAACGTATTTTTTTTTCAGTGTTTTGCTGTCCGTTTTTAACGGATCCCTTTTTCCGTTTTTTGCTTCCGTTTTGTTTCCGTTTCGGTTCCGTTGTTCCGTTCCGTTTTTCTGTTTGGCATATACAGTATACAGTAATAACATAGAGAAAATTGGGCTGGTCTTAAACTTTTCAATAGATGGTTCCGCAAAAAACGGAACGGATACGGAAGACATACGGATGCACTTCAGTATGCTTTCCGTTTTTTTTGCAGACCCATTGACTTGAATGGAGCCACTGAACGTGATTTGCGGACAAGAATAGGACATGGTCTATATTTAAACGGAACAGAAAAAACTGAGAAACGGAAACGGAAGGCATACAGAGACACTTCAGTATTTTTTGCAGACCCATTGAAGTGAATGGTTCAGTATACTGTCAGTATACTGTACTGAAAAAACTGCCAGTATATGGTCCGCAAAATACGTTCGTGTGCAAGAGGCCTTACCCCATCATAGGGGGCGGAGTAGAAAATGCAGTTACAAAAATCTCCAGACAAAAGTGTTAGATTTAAAAGATGCACCCAATTTATCGAAGATGATGAGACATTTGCTAATCTTTTGACGGACTTTAAAATTGAAGTCAAAGGGAAGTTGCTGTCGAGGTTTTAAATGTGAATCATAAAGCGGAAAATGCCCGTCTTCCACTACAGAATCCTCTGAAGATATGGCCTATGTGGACATAGACTCAGAATTGTAAGTAAATTTGCCCTACTAGTGAATTTCTCAATGATGTTTCTAGGAGCGGGGGCATTGTGATTCTGAGCCAGTGAGGCATTTTAATTTGTAACGTCAGTGTAAAGTGCTGGTAATTTGTACCCGTCACTCCGCAGTTAAGCCAGTCATTAGGGGTTAGGTTTGACTTGGCAGTTTTTTCCTTTGATCCTTTTGATGCATGTCAGGCATAAACCCAAGTCGCACCATGTGTGCTTTTCTCTAGTCACCGTATACCTACAGAAATCACACACATCTACATGTCGAAAGGTTATTTTGGCCAAATTAGGTTCCTTTCACCACCTCCACTCCATCCTCCAAAAGGTTACAAACCTGGGTTCATGTGAACCATCCCTCTCTGGATTGTCTTAGGGCTCTTTCACAAGAGCGTGTTTTCCATCTGCATGCAATGCGTGTAGTGAACGCGTAGCATCCGGATATGAGCGTCGCTTTTCATGCATTATCTCTACATTCCGGAAAAAATACCAGCAAACTAAATTGGACTATAATTTGAGTTTTCCACGCAGCCCCGTCCCCATAGAAGTGAATTAGCCTTGCATGAAAAATTAAAAGAATCCGGATGCAAAGCGTTTTTCCACTGACAGTTGGCAGATGTGGATTTTTATTCTGCAGTTTTTTAATAATAATAATATTTATTTATATAGCGCCACCATATTCCGCAGCACTTTACAAATTCATAGGGTTCATGTACAAAACAAAAGTAACTGGCTAATATACACAACTGAAACACTAGGAGTCAGGGCCCTGCTCGCAAGAGCTTACAATCTATTTCTCCACGCTGGTGAAAAACACCTGCAATCCGGATACAATCCGGACGGAAAAAACGCACACACTGAACGCAAGTGCACACAAAACTGATTCAATTTACCTGCAAAACTGTCAGCTTCTTCCTGAGCAGATCCTAACACAATTTGTGTCGCTCATGTGAAAGGGTCCTTAAAGGGGTTCTCCAGGAATTAAAAAAATGAAAATACTTAAATATTATTTTGTAATAAATATATTCACAAATACCTTTCATTACTTAGATTGGCTTGTTTTGTCTAGGGAGCAATCATTAGAAGAAATAAAATGGCCACCGTCCTATCAGTACACACAAAACCTAAACAGCCCCCGGACCATTAGGAGGGGGATCCATGGCAGAATTGGCCTGAGCCTGATTGACCTTAGTTTGATCCCATGGGTAATGAAGGATAAGTTTGATCATGAAGTTGGTGGTGAGGTGTTTTTTGGCGGGAATTTTTCCCGCTGTTTTGTGTAGGGTCACTGGGCAGATGTGTTTTTGCCCAGTGACCGTACAGTGACTGGTTTACAGGGTGGCCTATGGATGCTTCGGGATCAGGGCAAGTTTGCCTGGACCCTGGAGATGGGCCGTGATTGGCTGGAGGGGTCCGCTGTGTGGGGATAAGAGTGCGGGTTCCGCGGGCTGCGGTGCCTGTTGATCTGACCCCCGCCTGTCAAGTGGACCATTCGTGCCCCGCCCTCCCTCCCAATTTTTTGTTATTATGGGGTTCGTTATCATTGTAAGTGATGCAGGAAGGTAAGTAGGTATTTTAGGTAGAGTATGTTGTATTGTTTATACTATGGTTATGTACTTGTGTTTAATGTGGGCCATAGGCGCTGTGGGTGGTTTGATAGTCGTCCCTGATACGGGGATGGACTTGGTTATATTTTATACTGATTAGCTGAGGTGAGTCTGAGTCTATGACTGGACTTGGTTATGATGTTATGGCTTAAGTTGTAATGTTATCTTAATAAGTTAATAAACAGGCCATGGTTTTTAACAATACTCTCTGTCTATGTGTGTTATTTAATTTAAAAAAAAAGAAAGGGGGGGGGGTGTGGCAAAACCAAACTCGCCACTAAGTTTTGGAGGGGACAGATTGCCAGCCTCTTGCCCCAGGATTATGGGCCCTCTCATCAGCCCACGCTAAACTTAAACCCCATGGCGATTTGACTGTGTTTGTGGCATCTGAGCGCTGTTTGGATATATTGAGCGCTCAGATCCAAGCCATCTGGGGATATGTTAAATGTCTGTGTGTACTGTAAAGGGTGGGACATTGTATATTGAATAATGATGTCTGTCCTATTGTCCCCACGTGTGTATTGGCGATTTCCCTTTGTCCTGAGAGATAATTGAATGAGTCCTCGATTGTCTCCAGGACAGAAGACATTGTGTATTCTCCTGCCTGTGATGATTACATTAACCTGTGTAGGGTAATTGTATCACAGGCAGAGGGGACGGATATGCTGGGGGTGTCTGTATTGTCCCATTGTGTGTGATTGGCTGCTGTATCCCGTGTCGCAGTCTTCCTTCTGGTCCCCTAGGGGAGTGTCCACCAGGTGGGAGACCTGCATAAATACCGGGCAGGTAGCCCTCAATAAAGTGAGAATTCCTGTTTAACCATTAATACGGAGCCTCGTCTCGTACTTAGGGGGAATTGCGACGTCAGAACGTTCTCTTGCCTGTTCCAGGAAAGGAGGACTTCGTATGGTTCCAGTTCGGTGGATTCCAGCGGTTGTGGGTTGCTGTGCTCTTCTCCAGGGAAAAGGCCCGAACGGTATTAACCCTCACTATACCGGGTTATACCGTAACAGGGGGGTTAGGCGAATATATATGGCATATTCTGCCATGTCCTAATCACACAGGAGGACAAGTTACTTCACCACAATGAGCCATAGTGCTGCCTCATCCTCCTCTCTGCTCTGCTTGTCAGGAATTATGTGGGAATGGAAATAATGAGGAGACATGAGAGGAGGGTTAGGTGTGGCTAATAAGCAGCAGCTCTTGTATGCAGTCTCCATTACCACAGCAACACATTACCACAGTCTGTCCTGTCCGTCCTCTCTGTACTTCATGTCTCCTCATAAACTAAATTCTCCAGAGATTCAGCTAAAGTTCTTATCATCTGTATTCAGGATCATAAACCCTGACAAGCAGAGCAGAGAGGAAGATGAGGCAGCTCTTTACCTCAGTGTTGTGAAGTAACTTTTCCTCATGTGTGATCAGGACAGGTTTTGTGTGAACTAATGGGACAGCGGCCTTTTTGGTGGATTTAGATGTGGCGACCAGCAGCCGATAGTCGGGAAGGAAGCGTTTCTTCCGGACAGTCGGCTGCTCGTTAAGTGGAGTTGAAGCTCTGCATTTATATGCAGAGATCATCTCCAGAGTATGAGGACAAGACATCGCTGCTGCCATCGCTTGTCCCCATACATAATCATTGCGTCTGGGCTACTACTGCACTCATTTCACCCGATGAACAAGCGTTTTGCTCGTTCATCGGGTGATCTACAGCACCTTTACATGGGTCGATTATCGGGAAAGAGCGGACGTAGAAGCATTTGTTCTTAATAATCGGAACATAGGGCTGTCTAAATCTACCTTTAGGCCCCTTTCACACGAGCGTGACGGATTGGGTCCGGATGCGTACAGGATGCGTTCAGTGAAACTCGCACCATTTTGTATCCAAGTTCAGTCAGTTTTGTCTGGAATTGCGTTCAGTTGTTCAGTTTTTTCCGCGGGTGCAATGCGTTTTCATGCGTTTTCACGCACGTAGTAGAAAACTAAAGGTTTACAAACAACATCTTCTAGCAACCATCAGTGAAAAACGCATTGCATCTGCACTTGCTTGCGGATGCAATGCGTTTTTCACTGAAGCCCCATTCACTTCTATGGGGCCAAGGCTGCGTGAAAAACGCAGAATATAGAACATGCTGCGATTTTCATGCAACACAGAACTGATGCGTGACAAAAAACTCTTATGTACACAGACCCATTTAAATGAATGGGTCAGGATTCAGTGCGGGTGCTATGCGTTTACCCATTTGATTTGTGTCTGTTCACATTTCAGTATTTTTTTACTGACCGTGGAGCACACGGCCGGTGCACACTGCCACTATACAGCAACGGCCAGACAATGGCCATGTGCGTGAGGCCTAATGCTGTGGGGTCCTGTGAAACGAGCAGTGTCCATAACTGGAAATCACACTCCCACGCAGAGCATGTTTTTTACACTAGACACGCTCGTCTGAAAGACGCCAAAGTCTGCTTCTTCTGGATCATGGAGACTTAAAGAGGTATTCCTGTTTTTTTATATTGAGATCTATCCTCCTGATAGGTCCCAATTTCCGAGTGGTCCAACACCCCCCTCAGCTTTTTCGGGCAGCCACCACGACTGTAAATTAAACAAAGGATAGAGCCAGAGACAGAAGGGACTTCAGACCTGGTTAGGGTACCAGGGTGATGGACTTAGCCCGTCCTCTGGTTAGTTAGTGGAGTCTAAAATGAGCAGAGCTACAGGAAGGATGTGTGTCTGAGGGATCCAGCAGACTAGGCCGAAGTCCAGAGAACCTTTCTCTCCGATACTTCAGCTGCCAAAGAAGCAACTTTGCCACCGGAGTACTCATAAAGGAAAGAGACCAGCCACCTTAGAAGGTCTAGAACCACCATCAAGGCCATTCAAGATAAAGACAGCAATATGTGTGCACCTAGATTTTCTGCTGCCTGAGATAAAAACTGAAACTGTGTGCCAGTAGAAAAATGCCCCCTAATGTGTGCCAGTACAAAAAATGCCCCCCTATAATGTGCGCCAGTACAAAAGATGCCCCCTTGTAATGTGTGCTAGTACAAAAAAAATGCCTCCTTAAAATATGATGCAAGACAGTAAAGGACTGTCCTCCCCTCATATGTGTAAAAAAAAAAAACTTATATTCTGTGCCAGGTCAAAAAATGCCAAGCTTCTATGAGCCAGTACAAAAAATACCTCCTCTTAGTGCCCCCAGTAGAGCCAATGTCCCCATAGTGCCCCCATAATGTGTGCTAATGCCCCCTTCTGTGTGCCAGTACAGAAAAATACCTCCTCTTAGTGCCACCAATGTCCCCAAAGTGTCGCTCGCATAATGTGGGCCAGTACAAAATGCCTCTATTTAGTGCCCCATTAGATGTCCACATAGTGCTCCTCTCCACCCCCTCCCCAATACCTGAATGTGCCGTGAGACAAGAAAGGGTGTGCCCTCCGTGCACTGTGTGGCCAAGGGAAAGTTACAGTGAAGGCTGCCACCATGAACTGTGAGTATTACAACCACCATTATAGCCACTACCACTCCTCCCCTCTGTGTCACAACAACAAGAAAGCCAGTGCAGACTTTATGGCTACAGACTTCACGGCACACGGCTTGGGCTATCTTGCTTCGGGTGCACGCCACACTACTAAGGCCTCATGCACACTGCCGTTGTTCGGGTCCGCGTCCGAGCCGCATATTTTTACTTCACTTCAATGGGGCCGCAAAAGATGCAGACAGCACTCCGTGTGCTGTCCGCAGCCGTTGCTCCGTTCCGTGGCCCCGCAAGAAAAATAGAGCATGTCCTATTCTTGTCCGTTATGCGGACAAGAATAGGAATCTCTATAATGGGCCGCGTTCCATTCCGCAAATTGCGGAACGGAACGCGGAGCAGCTTCCGTGTTTTGCGGATCCGCGGTTTGCGGACCGCTAAACACCAACGGCCATGTGCATGAGGCCCAAGACGGACTGACAGCTGTAAGATTCGGCTAATTTATGGCTAGGCTTTAACATAAATTAGATGCATCTATGGCAGTCTGCATGCCTGCTGTAAAAACTACTCCAGCTTTTGGAAGGCATAAATGTTATTAAATTTGCTGGGGTACCGGCCTTGCACACGATTCCTGACACGCCCTCAATCTGCCCCCATCCCGCCTAACTGTCAAATCAGCACAAAACCAGCCGTGCAACTAGTTTTACAACTAAAAAAAGTCCCTTGATAAATGACCCCCACTGTATTTTGCTTTGACCAAGCCGGCCTGGTCAGTTGTCTGCGTAACCGACACAGACCATGTTCTCCTGCCTCGCACCCAGCCGCACATCTAACACCAAGGGCATCCCAGTCACCACCAGACAGGAACCCCAAAACCATGGTATGCCTTGTGGGGGAAAAAAGGGTGCACCCCTTCCATTCTTTTAATGTCCCAAGGAGCTCTGGAATAACGATTGCCACTCTGAGAACTACTACCACCATCAGTGCCCCTACCACCAATCCTGCCCTGCTCCCTATACGGGTTGTTACATAAACTGCATAAATCAGGAGGCTCAGTGTGAACACTTCAGGTTTGCAAAACTGTGAGAGAACACCAAAAAATGCTATTTTTTTCTTCTTAAGAAACGTGATTGCCGTTAGTAAGCATTGTCACATCTGATCTACGGTATGTGGCCTCTCGGAATGGCTCTGTAACCACAAGTGAGACCTCACTGGCACATCTGAGGTTAATGAGGCAGCTCCTTACACATGATGTGGAGGCAGAGGCGGGTCTGGGTTTGCTTTAGACCTGCAAGCCATTAACTTCAGAAAGAGAAGTATCTGTGGTAAGACTGCTCTTCATGATTTTTATTATGACTGAAGAGAACCAGAAGAAAACCCTAGACAGGCAGGATTTGCTTCAGGATCAGATTGTTCCTCTTGATGCAAGACAGTAAAGTACTGTCCTCCCCTCAATAGCCCGAGCGAGCAGAGAAAACGAGTTGCTGGCCAAGGACCAGATGAATTGATATTCCAGTCAAGACTAAGGTAAGCTAGACAATTAGGCTTGCTTGTTCTGTAGACGAGAGTTAAAATGCTCCTCAGTCTTCTTCCTGGCAGTGATTCTGATGTGAAACCAAAAAAAAAAGAGGCGAAAAATGAAAAATTGGTGTAAGCAGCTAGCGGCTATCCTTTGGCTGTCACACTACAAGTTCCAGAATGTTTCAACCTTCATTACAACAGGAGATGTGCCCCGGTGGGGCACCGGGGCACATCTCCTGTTGTAATGGGTCGGCAGGTTGGCTGGGAATATAACTAAAACTAGCCATGGATTCCATGACTTGCTCTTATTAAATGACTGAAAATTTTGGTAAAGTTTAAGTTTTTTTCTCCTATCGCCCCAAGATGATCCAATCGATTTATTGAAATGCAAAAACGGGTTTTGTGATAGATATTCGGTAAGACTTATCATGCTGGTAATTTTAGAACTCTTTGGGGGTCATTTATTAAAGGGGGTTATGTGCCGCAGTCCCATGTGGGATCACAAGCCGTACATTGTGCACTTGATCCTAGCCTGGGGTTAAAACCCGCAGCGCATGCGTAAGCCTGGATCTCTGGCAAGCACTTTCAAATTTTTAGGAACAGGTTCCCTACTCAAAAGCGGACACGCGCCATCACGACACATGCACCATATATATCCAACACACATAAATTCACCATATACATGGTACACATACATAAATACGCAATATATACAGCCCCAATGATTATGGCCCAATTCTCTAAGTGCCCCCCCCCCCCCCTGCATTTTGCTGTACTTGCACATTCAGGGCCTGCAGGTGACATCTCCTCCAATGTAGATCTTCTCTGTCATCATCTTCTCCATTGGGTCCAGACACTTCTTTCAGCCGCTCCTCGTCTCTGCAGAGTGTGACACACGGACATCTTGGTGTCCTCACTTTTCTATCATCATCCCCCAACCGGGAGTCCCCACAGTGTTATCCTGCTGCTCGCTGTCCCCCGGCCTGAATACCACAAATACTATCCTGAAGAAATAATAGTGCTTCTCATAGTCCCACCAATAGTAATTCCCTTCTAGAGTGCCCTCATTAGTAATACTGACCCCTACAGTGCCCCACGTTAAGTAATATGCCCCCCACACTGCCCCACATTAGGTAATATGCCCCCCACACTGCCATACATTAAAGGGGTTCTCCGGGAATTAAGAAAATTAAAATACCTGAATATTACTTTATTATAAATATATTGCTAAATACCATTTATTAGCTATATTGGTTTGTTTTGTATGGGGTGCAACCATTTGGAGAAACAAAATGGCCGCTGTCCCATTAGTTCACACAAAACCTGTCCTGATCACATAGCAGTGAGGTAAAGAGCTGCCTCATCTTCCTCTCTGCTTTACCTGTCAGGGATTATGATCCTGAATACAGATGATAAGATCTGAACCTCTGAAGGAAAGGAGCTCATTATGAGACGTGAAGTACAGAGAGGATGGACAGGACGGGCTGTGGTAATGCTGGGCTGTGGTAATGGAGAAGGCATACAAGTGCTGCTGCTTATTACCCACATCCCCACCCTCCTCTCTGTACTTAATTTCTCCTCGTGATACTTCATTCCTATAGAGCAGGGATGGCCAACCTGCAGCTCTCCAGCTGTTGCAAAACTACAACTCCCAGCATGCCCAGACTGCCTACAGCTATCGGCCTACAGCAGGGCATGGTTGGAATTGTAGTTTTACAGCAGCTGGAGAGCCATAGGTTGGCCTTCCCTGCTATAGAGATTCAGCTGAAGATCATATCAAACTGTATTCAGGATCATAATCCCTGACAAGTAGATCAGAGAGGAGGATGAGGCAGGTCTGTAGCTCAGTGTTATGAAGTAACTGGTCCTTCTGTGTGACTAGGACAGGTTGTGTGTGTACTAATAGGACAGCGGCCATTTTATTTCCCCCGATGACTGCTCCCTAGACAAAACAAGCCAGTATAACTAATGAAAGGTATTTGGGAATATATTTATAATAAATTATTATTTAAGTATTTTCATTTTCTTAATTCCCGGAGAACCCCTTCAAGTAATTTGCCCCACATTATGTTGTTTGCCCCCCACACAGCCCTCCATTATGTAATTTGCCCCCACACTAAGTAATTTTGCCGCCACACTGCCCTCCATTAGGTAGTTTACCCCCCCCCCCCCATACTTATTATTGATGATCCTGTACAGTCTGTACTTGCCGGCTGCACGAGCATGAGTTCAGTTAAAGGGATTCTGTCAGCCCGATTTTGCACACATATGCATAGATATTGGTATCATCATATCAATCTCCATTATGCCATTAAAAATATACTATTTTTACCCCCACCTGTAGTTTCATTTGTGATAAAAAATAGGTTATGTATATGGTAATTACCTTCCTAACGTGCCCAAGGGGCTGTCCCTCTGGCCGACGCCGTTTGTGCCCAGCTGCTCCCCTGATCTCTTAGCCCAGCGCCGCCCCACTGTTAATTTATTCACTCCTCTCTGGCCTTTTTTTTCTCCTCAGTGCGCCATAATCCCGCGCATGCGCCGATGTGACATGCGTCCAGGCCTGCGCGGTGTCCTGGCAGCAGCCTCAGCTCCTGTGATCTCTCATGCGCCTGTGCGGGATTACAGCGCACTGAGAAAAAAGGCCGGAGAGGAGTGAATAAATTAACAGCGGGGTGGCGCTGGGCTCAGAGATCAGGGGCATGGCCGGACACAAACGACCAGAGGGACAGACCCTTGGGCTCGTCAGGAAGGTAATTACCATATGCATAAAACCTATTTTTATCACAAATAAAACTACAGGTGGGGATAAAAATAGTATATTTTTAATGACATAATGGGGATTGATATGATGATACCAATATCTCTGTCTGCAAAATAGGGCTGACAGAATCCCTTTAAGGCCTCATGCACACGACCGTTGTTTGATTCCGTGTCCGTTGCTCCGTTTTTCGTGATTTTCTGCGGACCCATTGGTTTTCTATGGGTCCGTGGAAACCTCGGCAAATGCACCGTTTGTCTTCCGCGTCCGTGGTCCGTGATTCCAGTCCGTCAAAAAAATATAACCTGTCCTATTCTTGTCCGTGAAAAACGGTTCACGGACCCATTCAAGTCAATGGGTCCGTGAAAAATGCGGATGGCCATCCGTGTGTCATCCGCGTTCCGTGTCCGTTTTTTTTGCGGATCCCTTGGCAGGCACTTGTGAAACATTGTCAGCCTGTCTTTTGGTAAAATCTTTTGGGTCATGTCCGCTAAAAAAAACGGAAGACACACGGAAACACAACGGAAGGCAAAAACGGACACGGATCACTGAACAACGGAACCCCTTTTTGCGGACAGCATAAAAAAACGGTCGTGTGCATGAGGCCTAAAGAGGACCTTTCATCAGGGTAAAAAATGTGAACTAAGTATGCCGACATGTAGAGCGGCGCCCAGGGATCTCGCTGCACTTACTATTATCCCTGGGCGCCGCTCCGTTCGCCCGGTATAGGCTCCGGTATCTTCTGTGACTTGGTTATACTAGGCGTATCCCAGGCTGTAGCGCTGGCCAATTGCAGCGTTCAGCTCACAGCCTGGGATACGCCTAGCAGAACCAAGTCACAGAAGATACCGGAGCCTATACCGGGCGAACGGAGCGGCGCCCAGGGATAATAGCAATTGCAGGGAGATCCCTGGGCGCCGCTCTACATGTCAGCATACTTAGTTCACATTTTTTACCCTGATGAAAGGTCCTTTTTAAGTTCAGTATCTTCGGACCTCAGCGAGGCCCCCACCAGCAGGAGGCCTTAGGCGACGGCATAAGTGGCCCGAATGGAAGAGCCACCTCTGAGCACTACTGCAGGCTCCCTGGAGTGCCGGGCCCGGTTGCAACTGCGACCCCTGGGACCCCTGTATGTATGCCAGTGCTGCAATGTGTGCAGGTGGCCTAAAGTCACAAAAAGTGACGAATGTGTGCATAGAAGGCAGGCTACTTTTTTTACGCTAAAATTGGGTGATTCAGAAATCTGCTAATGGGTTCCTGGGAGGATCCAGTTGATTCTTGTCCATTAGCTCCAGCTTGGCGTTATTTCTGCGCTTTATTATTAGCAATTTCATGGCTCATGCTAGTGATGTACAGTGATGATAGGTGCCCCATAACAAAAATTAAAATGGGCCTCCTGTTCTGGGTTTTGTCACAAACAGTAAAAAATCAGAAGGAACCAGATAAGGCCTGTTTCATGTGTCAAGTGGTTCATACATGAAGATGTCCATGAAGGATCTGTGTTTGGTCCACATGAACGTCTTTTTCCCTCCTTGTGTCATCTGTATTCGGGCTCATGCACAAAACCATATGGATGACACCTGTGTGACATCCGTATTACATTCGTTTTGGTTTTTGCGGATCCATTGTAACAATGCCTGTCCTTGTCCGAAATAGGATATGTTCTAATTTTTTGCGGGAACTGATTTGCGGACATAAAAATTTTTTTTTTTGAGCCCCATAAATGGTTATGCATACGGGCAGCAAAAATAACGTAACGGACACAAAATACAGTACATTTGGGAGCATGAGCCCTTACACAGACACCGCTAGGCTGAAAATTTGTTTCCAGAGCAACTCCTACCAATGGCCTGTGGAAACCACAGACCAAACGCAGATGGCATTCGTGTTGTGTGTACGGTTTTTACCGACCCATAGACTACAATGTATGTGAGGGATCCGTAATCACGGACAAAAATAGGGCATGCTTCCGTGGTAGTATCACTGACCCATGGTCTGTGGAAAACCACTTCTGTGTGAATGCACAATGGATACGTGAGCGGTTGACTGACGTGTGAAGGAGACCTAGGGTTGGGCTTCCTCTCTTCAATGGCCCGATAGCAGCCGCTTGGTCTTCTATGGTAGACTGGCTCGGGGAACACTGCACAGTGACATGAAAGGTCAGTCCCATGATACCTGGAAAAAGATATAGCTGCTTTCTTTTCTTTCAGTGGAGCAGAGTTACAATTCCAGATAAAACCCATGGACAGGTGTAGTCTCATTTGTGGAAGAAAGCAGCCATGTTTTACTAATCCTGGACAACTTCTTCCAGAATGATCATTTATAAAATACCCTTGGGGTAATTTCACACGATCGTGTCTGGTCTGGGAAGCGGGCTTCGTGTAATGGCAGCATTTCCCAGAAAAAATGCTGCTCCTCTAACCCGAACTTACAGCATCATAATGATTTATGATGCTATGAGTTACTGCCTAACCCATGGTCTACTTAACTGTACGGCTGGCATTATTTCAGGAAGGAAGTCACAACATCCTAAGTCACTGTGATGCTGTGAGTTCGGGTCACAGGAGCAGTGTTTGATCTGGGAAATGAAGTCATGTTCCAATGCTCTCCTTCGCCCTGTGCTTAATAGCGCTTTTTGGAGATACGGTGAGGTACCGGGCTCTCCATAGGGACTGCTAGACGGAGGCTTCCACCCAGCAGTGAGCCCGGTGACATCAGGCTTTAGTGCTGCCCTAGCCTGTAAAACGGCTAGGGCAGTGCTAAAGCCCACCCATCAGAGCCGGTGATGTCACCGGGAACACTGCTAGGTGGGAGCATGCTCCAATGCTCCTATCAGGAAGGGTAAAGATGGGGATAAGTCCGGGTTCAGCTCTGAACCCAGACAACCCTTTAACCCTGGGTTCAGACCTGAGCGTTGTAGAAACGCGCGTATTACAGCGCGTTTTTGCAAATAGGAAACGCGCGTCGTACGCGCGTTCTTGTGATTGACTACTGTGGTGTCAATCACAATACGCGCGACAAACGCCCCCAAAAAAGCTCAAGTACTTGTTTATGCGTAGGGCGTTTTACAGCGCGTTCGAACGCGCTGTAAAACACGCAAATGTGAACCAGTGCCATAGGGAAGCATTGGTTTGCATGTGTTGAGTGTTTTACAGCGCGTTCGAACACGCTGTAAAACGCGCAAGTGTGAATTTAGGGTAAGGGAATGGCCACAATGGCAGATTAGGCCACAAATCTGTAGTGGAAATTTTTCTGTGGACTTGCCTTGAATTTCACCCCATTCATTGCAAAGATTAAAATCCACACCAGAAATTGACATGCTGTTGATTTCCACTGCAGATTTTTTTTTACGTGTGGATGGGATCTCTTAAAATCTCCTCCACTTTGCTGATAATATACAATGCTGGGCACACAAGTCTGCGGTAGCAAATCTATAGGGCGTCAGTCATGTGTGGACCTACCCGAACTGTTACGTGACAGAAGTCAGCTTGTAGCCCCAGCCTTCACAATGAATATGGAGGTTTATTAAACTGCTTGTGATATTTTAATTTAAGGGGAAAAGCAAAAATCCTGCAGTAAAATGATGCTGAAGCCTCAATAGTTTGACATTATGCCAGAGATAGTTATGGGAAATGTGTTTGGAAATGGTTCATGAAGCTCGGCAACAAAGAAAACAGATGTTCTACAAGTTTATTGTCCCTGCAAGATCAAGTCCCGTAAAATATCCATCTCATATCTATCTGTCCACCTCATATCTATCTGTCCACCTCATATCTATCTGTCCACCTCATATCTATCTGTCCATCTATCCACCTCATATCTATCTATCTATCTATCTATCTATCTATCTATCTATCTATCTATCTATCTGTCCACCTCATATCTATCTATCTATCTATCTATCCACCTCATATCTATCTATCTAGATATGAAAAAACGGGTCCTCATAAACTCACTGTTTTTGGAGTGCTGCCTCATTTATTTATTTTTTGGGGAAATTATCTATCCATCTATCTTCTTTAAAGGGAGTTCTCCAGGTTACAGGCGTTAACGACAGGTTATCATTATAACATTTGTGTGATCCGCTCAGCAAATTAACAGTTTATGGATGGAAGCAGAAGGCTTCGTACCCTGTGTAGTTCCTGCAGCTTGGGTACTGCAGCACAACTTTGGTTTACTTGAACGGGAGATGAGCTGCGATACCTCAGTGCGGCCACTACACGGTGTAAGGCGCTGTCTGCCTCCAGCTTCATGCACAGTATAGCTTCTGGAGCCGCTACTGCTCAAAACAGCAGATCACTGAGGGTGTCGGACCCCCACATATCTGACATTGATGACCTGTCCTAAAAAAAAATAGATCATCAATGTCTGTAGCCCGGAGAACCCCTTTAATCTAGGATCAAAGGAACAGTCAGGTGCTGTTTTAACAGACCTTCTGGATTATCAAACAGCCATAGTACACTGTAGAAAAAAACCTCACCTGCAAGTCCAGTTTCACACGGCCGTGCATGGTCCAAGAAAAATAGCCTGTGTGACGGCCACCTTTCCCAGACCGACCATGACTCTGACTCAATCTCACTGCATCATAGTAACCTATAGTTCTGCAAGTTTCAGCACAACCGCGGGTCCACTGTACAGTATTGTACTGATACTGGGACAATAGACCTACGGTCGGGTATCGGAGATCACCATTATGCAGCAAGTTCAGGTCAGCCAAGCTGAAGACCGGAAAATATGACCGTCACATGGACTGTTTTTCCCGGAATGCACAATGCCACATGAAGCCAGCCTAAGGCCTCCTGCACATGATCGTATTTTTGGTGCGTGTCTGATCCACACTTTTTGCGGATTGCACACAAACCCTTTCATTTCTATAGGTCCACAAAAAAAAACGCAAATGAGTTATCCTGCACTATTTTTGCCCATTTTGCGGACAAGAATAGGCTTTTTTACTCTGGTTCCCACACAAAAAATTGTGGGATGCACATGAACTGCATTTGTATTTTGTGGATCCGTGATTTGTAGACCACAAAACGGATATGGTTGTGTGCAGGAGGCCTAAGGCCCCTTTCACACGGACGAGTATTCCGCGGGGGTGCAATGCGTGATGCCAACGCATTGCGCCTGCACGGAATCCGGACCCATTCATTTAAATGGGTCTGTGTACATGAGTCGTGTTTTTCGCACATCACTTTTGCGTTGCGTGAAAATCGCAGCCTGTTCTATATTCTCCGATTTTTACACAACGCTGGCCCCATAGGAGTGAATGGGGCTGCGTGAAAATCGCATGCGCAAGCAAGTGCGGGTGCAATGCGATTTTCACGGATGGTTGTTTGTACACATTCAGTTTTTTATCACGCGTGCAAAACGCAGTAAATCGCATTGCACCCGCGGGATACAAACTGAACAACTGAACGCAATCGCAAAGAAAACTGAATGACTTTGTAAAATCGCGCAGTTTTCACTGAACGCATCCGCAATGCATTCAGACGCGCTCGTCTGCAAGGGGCCTAAGGGTTGAGGTCCTTCAGGAACAGAGCTGCACAAAATGAACACTGTCCAGGATTAGTAATGTGATAATGCCTAGACTGTGATGTAATATGCGCCAATATTTGTAATATTACAAGCGCAAAATGTGGCTTCACGTTTCAGACCGGAAGGAAAGGACTCAGAACCAGGAGGTGGCTTGGTCCATGAATGCTACGGCTAATCGCAGGCCTCGGCGGTCACAGCTGCTTTGCTTTGATGTGTCATGTGTTAAGCAGAGGGGACCGCTAAGGCCACTATAAAAAGCGCCATTCAAACTTGCTAACAGAAAATTCCTACTAAAGAAAAAACCTAAAAGTCCATGAATATGTAGAAGAACAAAAAAGCTTTTATTTAGTGGTAAAAAAGTACCAGAGGCCTAAGGGCCCGTACACACAAATTGGGGCACATTTTGGCTAATCCTCCGGCGGCTGGCGAAAAAACTATGGCTGGCGTAGTTTTTAGCCAATATGTACGCTTGTTTCCAGGCATACATGTTAGTAAATTTGCAGGGGCTGGAGTCCCGACCCCGACATGCCTCCGATCCTGCCCAAAAACTTTTCGACACTGGCCATGTGACTTCAATGGGTTGTTCAGGGTTTGATGATTATTAGGGATGAGAGAACTTCTGGTTTCATAACTGATAGTCCGTGGTAGCAGAATCCATAACGGAATTCTTGGATATCCCGAACCTTGTACGCCGAACTTCGCTCATCCCTAAGGGTCCATTCACACGTCCGTAGGTGTTTTGCGGTCCGCAAATTGCGTATCAAAACACGGACACCGTAAATGTGCTTTCCGCATTACGCGGTCCGCACATCGCTGGCACTATAATAGAAAATGCCTTTTCTTGTCCGCAGTTGCACATAGTTCCGAGCCCCCGCAAAAAAAATAGAACATGTCCTATTCTTGTCCGGTTTGCGGACAAGATAAGGCATTTCTACAAAGGGCCATGTTTTCACGCGGAGCAGCTTCCGTGTTTTACAGATCCGCGGTTTGCGGACCGCAAAACACCAACTGTCGTGTGCATGAGGCCTTATAATCATCAATATCTGACCTGGGGGGGGGTCCGATACCTCACACCCCCGGTGATCAGCTGTTTGAAGAGGAGGCGGTGCTCCATGAAAAAGTCGCCACTAGGTATAAAACGCTATTTTGTCCTGCATTTACATATTTCCCATAGACTTTCAGTTAACATGAAGCTTGGGTGCAAAAAACACCATGCACAAGAAATATAAAAGTGCTGAAAAACGCCCCAAAATACCTTCAACAGTGTTGCACGTCTTCTGCTGTAAGTTTGTGTCATTAGACCTGTGTTGCAGTTTGAGGATATAATATAAAGGCAAGAAATCTGCCTGTACCAAAAAAAGCCAAGCCGCCACTTTTCTGTATAGACAACCTGGCGAAATTCCCACTAAACCCGTGTACTGGTGCGCGGCTCGTTACCTGAGCTGCTTCTGGTCTTGTGAAACTTCACATCATATTGCAATTCCATGCTGGAAACAAATGCAGGATTATCGGATGCTGATTTAAAGGGGTATTCCACTTGTTAAGTTCTCCCCTATCCGTGAAAAGAACCCCCACCTTTAAGGAGAACGGGTACCCCGTACCCATCAAAGCCTCCCGAAATGAGTGGATTGGCAGGTGATTTGTCTCTACGGGGGTTCTGGAGATAGCCAAGCGCTGTACTCGTCTGTTTTCGGAACTCCTTTACACTCAGTTCACACTTTCGCGTAAAACGCCGCTTTTGAACGCACATAAAAACGCACAACAGTAAAGGAACCATGCATTCCAATGAGGGTGGTTCACACTTGCGCATTTCTATGCGCGTTCATAGGCGCCTATAAACGTCCGACGCATAAGCAAGTATGTTCGCGTTAATTTGGGCTTTTTTCGAGCATTTGGTGCTAATAGACTTCAATGGGAAACGCGATAGGCGTGTTGTTCGGGCGTTTGTGCAGCGTAAAACGCGCCTATGGACGCGCGTTTTTCAAAATTCACACCTCAGATTGGCCAAACTATATAGGGAGGGCTGTTTGGTCATTGGCCAACTATGCAGTCAATCACATAAACGCGCGTCAAACGCGCCTACACTATTTACCCAAACGCTTGAAAAAACGCGCCTACACGCCAGTCTTGAACGCACCAAAAACGCTAGGCTTCTAAACGCTCAGGTCTGAACCCAGTGTTAGAGATGAGTGGAGCGACAGTGCGCACGCTCTACCTGCAGCTCAGTTCATTTTAGGGGGCTCCAATGGGTATGGTTAAGTGGGAGGATCCCTACCGATATAATAGTTATTATCTCTTAGGGCTCATGCACCCCGCTGTGGCCCATATTGCGGCATGCAAACAGCGTATCCACAATATACGGCCCCAGTTGATTTGCACCGCATCACGAGTGGACCCATTCGCTTGAATGAGTCCGCAATCCGAAAGGCCCGTTGCGGAATAGGGGCACGGAAGCGCTTCGTGCAGTTTCTCTCCGTGCCTCTGCACAGCAAAAAAATAAAACATGTGGTGCCGACAGATCAGGGACCCATTTAAGTCGAATGGGTCTGCATCTGTCTGCGGAATCTACACGGATATTGCCAACCGCAAGGGAATGGCCATGTGCAAGAGCCCTTATCCTGTGAACTTTTAACAACCAGAATACCCCTTTAAGAGAACTTTGCTCTGTGCACACAGATATATTTGTGTGTCTGTCAGTGTAGCAGAGTTGAGTTTGCCATCTAGCACAGCTTAGGCCTCTTTTACTCTTGCGTTCTGAGGATCCGGCAGGACGCAAGTCGCCTGAAAGCATTAGAAGACTGATCAGGATCCTGATCAGTCTTCTAATGCTTTCAGGTTACTATGGCAGCCAGGACGCTATTAAAGTCCTGGTTGCCATAGTAGGAGCGGGGAGCGGTATACTTACAGTCCGTGCGGCTCCCGGGGTGCTCCTGAATGATGTCAGAGCGCCCCATGCCCATGGATCACGTGATCCATGCGATCACGTGATCCATGCGTGTGGGGCGCCCTGACGTCACTCTGGGCGCCCGGGAGCCGCACGGATGGCAAGTATACCGCTCCCCGCTCCCACTACATTTTACCATGACAACCAGGACTTTAGCGTCCTGGCTGCCATGGTAACAATTGAGAAAAAACTAAACGTCGGATCCGGCGATGCGCCGAAACGACGTTTAGCTTAAGGCCGGATCCGGATTAATGCACTTCAATGGGCATTAATTCCGGATCCGGCGTTACGGCATGTCTTCCGGATTTTTGGACGGAGACAAATCCGCAGCATGCTGCGCTTTTGTCAACGTCCGAAAAACGTTCACATACTGAACGGAAGACATCCTGATGCATCCTGAACGGATTGCTCTCCATTCAGGATGCATTGGGATAATCCTGATCAGTAGTTTTCCGTCCTAGAACCCCGAGGACGGAACTCTAGGACGGAAAGCTAAAACGCTAGTGTGAAAGAGGCCTTATTGTTACAGCATGTCATAATTAGTGTTGATCGTGAATATTCTAATCGCTAATTTATATCGCGAATATTGGCACGTCGAGAATTCGCGAATATCTAGAATACAGTGCTATATCTTCGTAATTGCGAATATTCTATTTTTTCATCAGTACTCATGATGCCTCACTGCTTCTTGCTTGAGGGCCAATGAGAAGGCTGCAATATCTTTGACCTTAGGAGTAGTGTTGATCGCGAATTTTCATATCGCAAAGTTGTTCGCAATCAAGAAAATAATGACTGGAGATATCAATTTGCGAATATTCGCAAAATATCGCAATTTCGAATATTGCCCCTGCCGCTCATCACTGCTCATAATGAGAAATCACAATACAGCCCAAATGAATGACAAACACAGCTTTACCACATCCCCTGTATACACACAGGTTATACTGTTTGCTTAGGACAGTGAGAGCCCATCCTTTACACTCCCCCCGCCGTCTAATTGAGCAGGAAATGGGTCTCATTCACCAGAAGCAGGGCCTGGGATGGGGACGCTTTTGTTGGGGGAGCTGTTTTCCCTGGCAGTGCTCTTTATAAACTCTCTATGGAGTGGGATTGGTTTGCAAAGAATGGGCAAAGCACAGGGGACTGGGAGGGAACTCTGAGTCTAATAATATTCCTCATCCAATAGAAAACATTTCCTATTGAGACCCCCAAGGGTCCCCCTTGCTCTCAGATCCATCCCAGACATTAGGCCTATTCTTCTGAGCAGTCTCCTCTGCAGGGCATGCTGCTTGTAATGCTCAGCCTGGGCTTTCTCTAACAAAGGACTGGTGATAACAGCTGCTGCCTTCACATTGGGAGGATTAACGCATTTCAGGGAATAAGAAACTGGGCAACTGTCCTGTAAGCAGCGCAGACTTGATTTCCTGCAAACATGGCCATGCATGTGGATTTTTAATTCTTGTCATATGTTCCTGGGCTACAGGAAACTCTGGATCTGGTTTCTCATAGGGGTAAGTTCTTGCGATTCATCCCTAGATCCGAAAAAACCTTTGCAGTTGTATTGTGTACCATTTGCAGATTCTATCTATCTATCTATCT
The DNA here is from genome assembly GCA_033119425.1 of Bufotes viridis. NCBI lineage: Eukaryota > Metazoa > Chordata > Amphibia > Anura > Bufonidae > Bufotes > Bufotes viridis. The sequence continues at coordinate 38,028,170 of CM065597.1, read as the reverse complement.
ATCTATCTATCTATCTATCTGTCTGTCTGTCTATCTATCCATGTCCAGTCTTATGACCACACCTATATGCAATGTTGATTTTAGCAAATTCCTGTAAACTCCAGTTTGGTAAAACTTTACAGCCTCTGCTGTGCTTTGTACAATTTCCCAGCGTATGTTATCTGTATATGGGGAATCTAAGGCTACTTTCACACGTGCGGCAGAGTGATCCAGCAAGCGGTTCCGTCATCGGAACTGCCTGCCCGATCCGTCAATCTGAATGTAAACTGAATGCATTTGTAGACGGATCCGCATTGCATTGCAAGAACGGATCCGTCTCTCCGCTTGTCATGCGGATCTGACTTGTATTTTTTTTCCTGCAGTTTTAAAGCCCTGCGCATGCGCAGACCGGAAGGACGGATCCGTCCTTCAGGTATTTCTAATGCCGTATCCGGCACTAATACATTTCAATGTAAATGAATGCAGATTCCAGCAACTGATCCGGCATTTTGGACGGAGATAATACCGCAGCATGCTGTGGTATTATCTCCGTCCAAAACGCCGTTCAGTGACTGAACTGATTCATCCTGATGCATCCTGAACGGATTTCTCTCTATTCAGAATGCATTAGGATATAACTGATCAGTTCTTTTCCGGTATTGAGCCCCTTTGACGGAACTCAATGCCGGGAAAGAAAAACGCTAATGTGAAAGTACCCTTACGCACTGTTTTTCAGCAGCCTAAGGACTCATGCAAAATACGGATCCGCAAAAAATACAGATGAGGTCTGCGTGCATTCTGTATTTTGAAGAACGGCAAACAGCTGGCCCCTGATAGAACAGTCCTCTCCTTGTCTGTAGTTTTCTAATTTTTTGTGTATACGGAAATGCAATGAACACTTTTTTTTTTGCAGACCCATTGAAATGAATGGTTCCGCATACGGTCCGCAAAAAAAACCCTTGCATATATTTTTGATGTGGAATTTGATGTTCGCTGCGTGTCAATTGTTTTGCTGATTTTTAGTGCAGATTTCACCTTTTGTAATGCAAAAAAGAGAGATCGGGGCAAATCTGCCTTAAAAGACCTGCAGATTTTGGTGCATAAACGCAGAGAAATCTGGGTGGAAATTCACCCGTGTGTCGGTAGCGTTACAATATTACGGTCTGCTGTTGTAGATCAATGCTCTTGCTAGTTAAAAGCCTATCAGGATTGATGGCCTGTTCATAAGCTGCCGGGTCCCTAAGGATAGGGTTGAAAGAGGCAAAGGTCTTTGGGAAGGAAATCTTGTTTCGGCAAGGTCAGAATAATCTCCTCAGATTAGTCTTTATGGATTTGATTTAGACGTCCTTGTGTCAATTTATTGACGGCAGAGTCGGTCCATGTCCATGATTTACTATTGGGTAATCCAAGGGTAAAACGTGATACAATGTAACAGTTTTTCCATAGAAGGTAACCGAGGGCAACCAGAAAATAAATTCTAATCATGGCCAATATTTGGGCAGTTTACATTTGCATAATCTTTCCTAGTGATCATTATAAAAGCAATCTGTTCATCATGTGTCTCTGTCACCACCACTGAGGATCATTGAAGGCGTCGCCTGGTTCATGGTCTAGATACTCAACGTGCCCTTTGACCAATTTGGCAGCCTAGGATCTACAAAGCCAATGACGCACACGATCTCCATTGAATCCTGAAGTTATTTGCAAATCTCTAGCTCTCAGGCGAAGGAGAAGTCATGGACTTGGATGGATATGCTCTCCACCTGTGTAATACTGTATACCAGCACCCACTATGACCAGTGCATGAGCTGTGGCACATCCTCCTCTTCATTAGCAGCTCTATGGGGTTGGGTGTGACCTTGGTCTTTTAAAGTGAACTGTGAACTTTGATGCAGATGTTGGGAGGAAGGACAGGAGGCTGGAGAGTAAACATCAGGAGAGATGAGAAATGCTCCGAGATGGGGGAAGGGGCCCGAGCGGAGGAGGGGGCAGTTTACACATTTTAATGAGTGTCAGACATAATGGAAGCAGATGCATTTTACTCTGGGTGGATGGAGGGAATTCCTTTGACATGTGTAAGCAGAGATGTAATGTGTTAATTAATTGTAGCTGATGCAGTAATACGGGGTTTGGGTAGATTTATATAGAAGGAGCCCTGGCTTTACAGCCTGTCTGGATTAAGAGGAATTGTTTCAATTTAGTTTTCATTTTAGACTTTATTCTGTTTATTATTAAAACATGATAATCTGCTACAGTGTATCGCAGCCTGGCCAGGAAATTGATGTAAATATTTTAAAAGTTATATATTTGCCATGTTTTAAATAAGGCTGCTTTCACACTCACGTTTTGTGCGGATCCGTCATGGATCCGTTCAGATAATTCAACCGTCTGCATCTGTTCAGAACGGATCCGTTTGTATTATCTTTAACATAGCCAAGACGGATCCGTCATGAACATCATTGAAAGTCAATAGAGGACGGATTTCTATTGTGCCAGATTGTGATCCCCATTGACTTACATTGTGTGCCAGGACGGATCCGTTTGGCTCAGTTTCATCAGACGGACAGCCCGTCTCCAAAGCAGAATGGAGACTGAACTAATGCAGACTGAGCAGATCCTTTTCCATTCAGAATACGTTAGAATGCAAACTGATCGGTTTTGGACCGCTTGTGAGAGCCCTGAACAGATCTCGCAAACGGAAAGCTAAAACGCGAGTGTGAAAGTAGACTAAAAGGAATTGCATACCTCTGTGGACTTTGTCTTAAAGGGGTTGTTCAGGCTTTTTCTATTGATTACCTATCCTCAGGATAGGTCATCAGTATCAGATCGGCGGAGGTATGGACACCACCGTCAAACAGCTGTATGAGGAGATGGCGTGCACATTTGCCCTCTCCCTTCTCTCTTCCTGTTCACCGCTGCTTTGCCATAGACAGCAGTGGTGAACAGGATGAGATACGGGAGACGGCATGTGGGCACTGAGTGCGCTGTCTCCTCATACAGCTGATCGATGGGGGTGCCGGGTGTCGGACCCTCACCAATCTGATATTGATGACCTATCCTGAACAAGATTTTCCAGGATGGCTGAACCCATGGTGGGAATCATTCTTACCTGATCCTCGCCACTGTGTTACGGCTCCATCACTGCCTATCGGGCGCTGCAGGTCTTGAGTCTCCCTGTGTGAACATCCAGTTTGGCACAGATCATGTGGCTGACTATTGGCTGCCACGGTGACATGTGACCCAGTGACATGACGCATGGGTGATGCATCGCTGCAGTAGCCACGTGACTGGCGTCCAACTGGCTGTTGGCGCTTCCGAGACCTGCGGCACCTGAGGGGCAGCAATGGAGCTGGAAACAAGTGGTGGGGATCAGGTACGTGTGATTCCCACTGTGGGTCTGTCCGCGCTGGGGATTCTGCAGAAAAGTCCCCAGGGGTGGACAGCCCTTTTAAGCCATATGAATGTCAAACCTATGGTTCCCTTCTCTAGATTTCTAAAGTATAATCACACATGGCAGATGGCATACATTTCTGCTATTCTCTCATTTATCTGAATTAGCTAAAGGTGGAATTAGACAGGGCGACATTCAAGCAGATTATCGTGAATGAACATTCCTGCGAATGCTCCTTCATGAAATCTGCCCATGTAAAAGTGCAGCTGATCACCCAGTGAACAAGATAAACCCTCGATCATCTGGTGAAATGATCGTTAGGGCTTGCAGGTAAATATCCGTTACTGGGCAGCACAGCGTGCCCTCTAAACAGCGATCTGCTGTCCAGAAACAATGTAGCTGTGTGAGGACGAGGGATCACAATAGCGAGCTCTCATTCTCATACTGCGGAGTAGTATTTTGCGAATATTTGGGCGAATATTAGCCATATATTCGCAAATTCAAAAATTCATTATCTCCAGTAATTTTTTTCTTGATTGCGGAAATCAGCAATTAAAAAATTCGCATTCAACACTACTCCTAAAATCAAAGATATTGCAGCCTTCTTATTGGCCCACAAGCTAGAAGAAGGGAGGGATCATGTTTACTGTTAAAAAAAAAAAAAAAATCGAATATTCGAAATTACGAATATATATCACTATATTCTAAATATTCGTGAATTCTCGAAGTGACGATATTCCCGATAAAAATTCGCAATTCGAATATTCGTGATAAACACAACAATGGAGGTGAACGCTGCATGTAAATGCACAGTATCCTCCACTTAGCGAGCAGACAAAGGCTTCTTTCCCGATAATAGACTTCTAGTCGCCCCATGTAAATCCACTTTTAGTGGCAGAAACAACCTCATTCATATGTATAGATGTGGTTTACAGTTGCAAATGACTTACATGAATTAGCATTTTTTGGACTGTAAAAACACCAGAATAACCGCATTTGGTTTTTGTGTGTTTTTTGTGACGTTTCTTTAGTGTTTTTTTCCACAGGCCTCTTAATCAATTGGGTGCACGTCCAGGCAATCCATGCACAAGAAGTTCAGATCTATACCAGCTATGAGCTGCCTTAGATTGAAACTATCATTTATGCCAGTTTCTGTCAGTCATGGAGTCCAGACCCACTTTTCTTGCCCTTTTGTGTGTCATAATTTGCAACTTTCTTGCCACTGGCATCAAAATGTTTAAAACATGTCTCTGAGTTTGTTTGCCCACTAGCGATTTCCACCTGTAGAGAAGGTGATGTGAATATGCCAAGTGCTCCAGCATGCAGCAACTCAAGAAAAACGCAAATAGAAAGCGCAAAAATACCACTTAAAACACAGAGAACGTGCAGAAAAATGCGTTACAGCACCCCTGGTCTACATGCCCATGGATGCGAACACAAATTCTGCACTTTTTTTTTTGTGTGTGGATTTCTCTGCATTTCTGTACCAAATCCACGCCAAAATCTCCATGTGTTAGACTACACGTGGTTGCGGGCTGTCTTAAAGAAATTTTTAATGAATATCCATTCGGATTTCTGTGCTTTTCTGCACCAAAACCACATTTGTTACTTGCACACAGAATTGACATGCTGAAGACTTTAAATTATATTGAAAAATATATGCAATATATATATTTAATATATGCAACGGGGGCATTGTCATTACTCCTAGAGGCTCCGCTTTCTCTGCAACTGCCGCGCCCAAAGCACGGGCTCATGCACACGTTTTATGCGGATCGGATATATAAAACATGTCCTGGATATGGTTGTGTGCATGAGGCCTTATCTTCACGATTCACCCATGCCCGCTTCTTCTTACTCCTAAGACTGGCCATAGATATTAGATAGCTGTTGGCCAGCGGTTTCCTCTCCCGACCCTTTCATTTACTTTAATGGGGCCACAGAAGATGCAACAGCACTCCTGTGCGCTGTCCGCATTCGTACGTCCATTCTGTTGCATCCGCAAGTATAAAAAACACGTCCTACTCTTGTCCGCATTACAGACAAGAATAGGACTGTTCAATCATAGTCTGGATGTTCCATTACACAAAGTGCGGAACGCACATGGCTGTGCCCGTGTTTTGCTGATCCGCAATTTGTGGACTACAGAACAGGCAACGGTCATGTGCATGAGCCCTAAATATGGAATGCACATGGAAGGTATCTGTATTTTGCAGATCCTCTGTTTGCAGACCGAAATATGGATATGGTTGTGTGCATGAGGCCTTATCTTCACGATTCACCCATGCCCGCCTCTTCTTACTACTAAGGAAGGCCATACACATTAGATAGCTGTTGGCCAACGGCTTTCCATCCCGACCCTTCCATAAACATGCACACTTAGCCAAGGGAAAGCAGAGGAAGCGGCTGCTTTGGGGCCCAAACTCAGAAGGGGCCCACCCAGGAAGAGGAAAGAGCAGTTGCTGAGCCTAGTCTGAGAGAGCGATCTTGACTAGCCACAGGAGTGGGGGTTACACGGGAAGAGGAGGTTGTTGGTTATGCCACATATGCGGGTCCTAGAGGTGGGACCTGCACCTATCTGATATTGGTGGCATATCCTCAGACAACCTCTTTAACACTTTATGGGCAAATTGGGCTGGTTTCTCTTCTGCATTTTGTGGCCTCCTCCCTCCCCGGGTTGAACTTGATTGACATATATGATATTTTTATTAACCAGTGTAACTAGGGTTCATGAGAAATTTAGTGTAACCTGCACTGCTACTGTGTTTTTCACGGTCAAAATGAAGAACTCCATGCTATCATTATAAGTCAGTGAGGTTCATTGGGTACTGGTGATTTATCCCTAATAGGATAGATTCAGCAGAGCATTGTGGCCTCCATTACAAACAGAAACATAAGTGTGAACATAGCCTAACACAGAATAGTATTACATGATTTTTCAACCATCACATCCCCCTGCTTGGACTACAATAAGCCACTGTTGAAATGTGATGGCTCCCTGCCAACTGCTCATGTAAGGAGACATATCTGCTCATGGTTGAGGACCATGTTTGGACGTTGCGCTTCACATACACTGTGGTTTATCAGCTGTGACCCATCACATCCTTTCACTGCTTTTCATTTTCAAGAACCTAACCAAGATTGGAGCAACAGTCATTCTTCTGACAGGTGATGCTGAAATGTGGCATAGCGTCTAACTGTACAACTCTGCGCCCTTAAAGCGAAGCCTTAGTACCTGACAAAGGCCATGGACAAGAGTGGCACCGTTTTTGGGGAAACAAAATGGGCCCATTTTGTGTAATTTTATATGATTTATATATCTGCACTGTGAACTTAAATGTTCATTCCCATCTTAGACATTTATGGCTTATCCAAATGATTTTCCACAAATGTCTGATAGACGCTGGTCCATCTTCTGGCTGCTGGCCACCTCATTACGTCGGAGAATAAATGGAGAGGCCGCCATTCACCTCTGTGAAAATTAGCTGTTTCGATGGAAATATATACTAATGGTGGGACCCTCCTCTATTGGACGCTTATGATGGGAATACCCCTTTAATGGACAAGAATCTAGCAGGCCGATCTCTTTTTAATTGCTCTAGATGGAGCAGAGGTCTTCTTCTCCAGCATCTGTATATTCTCTAAGTTTATCACAAAAACTGACCTTCAAGAATGTGCCAAAGATGTCAAGATGTTTCTTCTCAAGCTCATCTCTGTTTAGTTGTTATGGAGAAATCATCATATAACCATGACGTTACACTGAGATAAAGACGCGTTTATAGTACTTTACATGTGTTTCTTATGACTGGCAGAAGGTTTCATGGCAGAACATCTGTAAGGCCAAATTTGCTCTTTGCACCGGTGTTTCAGCGCAAAGCTTTATTCCCAATCCATTTAGATATATATATATATATATATATATATATATATATATATATATATATATATATATTTTTTTTTTTTTTTTTTTAAGAAACTATTATAGGAAAGGGGTGGGCCTATGCCCAGGGGGGCCATCTGAGCCCTCCTTACGGTCACCAGCCTGGTACACAACGTGATGCGCTCAGCGTTAAATAATGTAGGAGCATCAGGTACTTTTGCACCTCCTGAATTCAATTGCATCACCTTTTCCGAAGTGATACAGTTGAATACTGCGACAAGACAGTGCTATATTGTGATGAACTATAGTATTGCCGTTCCTGCCCACTTCTGTTGTTCCTGCCTACTCATGTTGTCTGCCTTCTGTCAATTTGGACCTGCCAACAACATGGGGCCCTTTGTAGTTTTTTTCCAGAGCCACTTTAAGTTCCCAGTCTGCCCCTGCTAGGGGATGTGTGGCACTGCTTCTGTGAAAAACCAAGATGGTTCCTGCCGGTTAGAGAGCATTCATGCGACTGTATTTTTGGTCCGCGTCCATTCCGCATTTTTTTTGGATCACACGCAGGCCTGTTCATTTCTATGGGGCCTCAAAAAATGCAGACAGCACACGGATGTCATCTGTGTGCTTCCCACATCCATATGGCAGTTCCGCAAATTAAAGAACATGTCCTCTTGTCCATTTTGATGACAAGAATAGGCAGTTTTACAATAGGTCCCGCAGGACGTGCGTAATGCAGACAGCTGGTATCCGTGTTTTGCTGATCAGAGGATTGTAGACCGTAAAATAGATATGGTCATGTGATTGCTCCCTTAAACAGTGACTGCATTTTTTACACATCTTTGCAGTTAATGGTGGACACAAATACTTCCGGGACTCATCACTCATGCAGCATGTCCTAGATCAGTGGTGGCGAAGCTATGGCACGGGTGACAGAGGCGGCACTTGGAGCCCTCTCTGTGGGCGCCCGCACCCTGGAAAAAGTCTATGGCAGGGATCAGCAACCTTCGGCACACCAGCTGTTGTGTTTTCCAGCATGCTCTATTCATTTCTATGAGAGTTCTTAGAAGAGCAGAACAAGTATGCATGCCGGGAGCGCCGGAGGTTGCCTATCCCTGGTCTATGGCGTACCAATATGCCTTAGACTTTACTTGCCATTAATCAGCGCAGGGCGCACTATGAACGGCACAGGCAGCGCAGTGAATGTAGGCAGGTTATTATAGCTCATTTATAAAGTACATGGGAGATACACTATATTGGACTGGAGTATTCAGCTTGAATTGCTGTCTTGGCACTTTGTGATAAATAAGTTTTGGGTTGCAGTTTGGGCACTCTGTTTCTAAGAGGTTCACCATCACTGTCCTAGAAGTTGCACCGCTGTGAGACAAGTTTGTGTCAAGAGTTTATGAATGCTCTTCACAAATGTATCTTCCTGCTGTGGTAGAGTAGGGTATATGTGTGAAGAAGTGGGAGGGTCTGCAAGAGCAAGAAGGCTATGTGGTCGTGGGCTTAAAAGTAAAGCTTAAAGCTTTTCATATAGATGGCCTATACTTGGAACATGTCGTCAATATGAGGCTCTCTGTGAATGTTTAGGCCTCTTCCAAGATCAGTGACGTCACGTTCATCGGTCACATGGCCTGGGTGCAGCTCCGTCTCATGAATGTGGCCGATCTGCAATACCAAGCAGTCACTATACAATGAAACTTCCTCGAACAGCTGCTTTGTGGGAATACCGGGAGTCGGACCAAGCCACCCCTGTTTTTGGGTTGTAGGTCTTATTGCATCTCTGCTCCATTCACTTGAATGGAGATGAGCTGCAATGCAAGGCATAACCCATAGACAGGTGAAGTTCCATTTCTGGTGGGAAAAAGCAGCCAAGTTGTGTTTTTATTTATTTCTTTTTTTTTTTACATTCTGGAGAACCCCAGTTAATAGGCTCTTTAGAAACCATCTCATTAGAAATAGACCTTAGCGACAAGTGGTTGCCTCCACAGTCTGCTCTCAATGGGGTTGTCTTCTGCTGGACCATTGCTGAATAGGAGCCGAGGACAACTGGTGGATCCTCTAGTATCCTGGTAGGCCAGTCCCAACCTGTGTCTGAAGCACAGACACTGCTAAATGTATCTATATGGCATTTTACAGCATTACATTTCCTGCTCGTTTACCTGGATTCCCCATTCTGGAACGTTCTTGTAGATAAAAATGGCACCAGAAAATCAGCTGATCACCACCTTGTCCACAGAGATGAAGCGCTCTGATGGAGGAACACTGCAGCAAGTGTTCCATTCCCCCACAGCGCCACCACAGGGGAAATGAAGCATTACAGTGTGAATTGAAATCAGTGGGCTTTCTGTGTAATGCATGTGTGGTTCTCCAGTGCAATAGACCCTCATTGTAGCTGCACCAATAGATGAGGGTCCAGAATGGGGGGGATATCCCCTCATTAACTTGATTAACTTCAAAACCCCTTTCAAAGTGATTTTTGTATAGCTTGAATATGTCCAAATCATTGTGGACATCAGAGCATGAACATGGTGTCCAATACTTGCAGTGAGTGTCCTTGTGGGTTTACTGTGGTGTAGCACTCAGCAAGACCCCCACCCCCAATGACCCTCTGGGGTGTAGAAAGAAAAGATTTACAATGACAGACAGTCTCTTTAATGACCTATGTCATAGGCAGGAATCAATGCCATCTTGAACTTTGAATATTCATCATGACCTTGGCATATGCAACATATAGGGGGAGATTTATCAAGGCTGGGTCTTTCTGCGCCTGTCTTGATATCCCCCGTACTGAGGGAGGATGCGCCTAATTTATCATGAGGCACAGGCTTCATCACATCCTCCTGCAACCTGTGCGCCTAACCGGAAATCTACGACCGCTCAGAGCTGCCGTAGATTTGTGGCTTCTTTTGCACCAGAAAACTATTGCGCTCCTATCTGCTATCATAAAGTTACATCCCCCCCCCCCCCCCCCCAAAATATGTGATCAGGAACTTATTAAATGGAGGCATTGTTGCCGCATCCTGCACAGTGGTAACCTCTGAGTGAGCCCACTGTCTCTGTATTTTTACCAAAACCAGGAGTGATACCTACAAAGGAAATTTGAAGGCTTCATGCTGGCTGCAGTTCATTGGAGAACCCTAAATGCATTAGATCTTCTGCTGATTCCACCAGATAATAGCTCATATAGCACTGACCAAGCGGGCAGTTATCTGAAGGAGCCTGCTGGTGAGTGGAGGTGAGAGCTGCATTTACATACAGTAATCGCCTCTATTGTCTGGGGATGCTATCGCTTGTTCTCATACAGTCTACAGAGTCATTTACTAACGTCCTTATGTCCATTTTGGTGTAAAGAAAAGTTACAAGACCAATTTATGCCACTTTTTAAACTCCCATGTGACAGTATTTTGTTGCATATGCATCTTTACAGCGTCCTATCCTTATCTTTTTCTCCGTTTTAGGCATACAAGTAGGGATGAGGGAACTTGTGTTTTCAGGTTCGGCGTACAAGGTTCGGGTTATCTAAGAATTCCATTATGGATTCCGCTACCGCGGACACAAGTTCGCAGGCACACATAGCAGGAGGATGTGCCCAATTTATGATGAGGCGCACGCCTCCTCATAAATAAGCAATATCGCCCGCTAGCGCAAAGGGGAAACAAAGGCTGTTGGAAAAAGACGGTCTTTTGTAAATGACCCCCATTATTTCTGGGCAGCAGATCATTATATATAATGCTACCTACTGCCCAAAAAAAAGATGATTTTACCCGGTGTTTTGCTCGTTCATCAGATGATCTGTGGCATCTTTACCCCGGCAGATTATCAAGAACGAGCGTTCGTACTTTCTAGAGATGAGCGAAGTATTGAAAAATTAGATTCAGCTGCTTCTCCGAATTTTAGGATTTTACTTTATTATGAAACGCATTTCTTTGTAAGTAGTGGGTGCAATGACGGGGAGCGGCGATTGCTCCGTTTCCAGTCATTGAACCCCTGAGATGCCTCGTTCATAGTTGATCGCGACATCGACAGCAATAAAACAGTGTAAAATAAAAATCATACTTACCTCCTCCGTTTGACCGCAAAGAGCCAGTCATCGCCATCCTGATTGAAGATCTCGCGCAAAATCTCGCGCAGCCCGTGATGACATCACGTTGCCTGATTTGGTGACATTATAAGTCACCTCGCACGGGATTTCTAGTGAGATCTTCACTCAAGATGGTGGCGGCCGGCTCAAACGGAGGAGGTAAGTATGATTATTTTTTTAACCGCCATTCAGGGAAAATCACAAAGAAATTCAGCTTTGCGGCGAATACATTTTCCCTGAAATTCGGATCGAAGTCCAGATTTGATTCGTTCGACACTAATACTAACTTTTTTTCCCCATAATTTACCCGAAAATCCCCTTATGTAAATTACAAAGCCTGTAAAAAGTCTGCCGCACTTTTATAGTACAATTTTACAGTTTTTTTGCCTAAAATACAAGGGGCATCTACTGCGACGTCCGGAGAGAGCAGAACATATGGCCTGACAATTTTCCGTTGGGTGTGGATGCATGTTGGTGGGTTGGCTGACATTTATCTGTTCTGAAGAGAACATGTGTCGCCCCCCCCAGGCTGAAGTTCTGCTCAAGAAATCTCTGTGAAGATAATTAACTGAATCCGAAACAGATCCTTCCCTGCAGTATACACTAGGCCAGGAAATGCCTTAAAGACCTCACAGGATATAGACGGCTAAGCAACGCTGAACGAGCATTCATCGAATCCTCTGAAAGAGGACATGAGGCCGATATTCTTGGTCGTGTTGTATTCATATTTACTACAAGAAAATTTAGACAAGCACATTCATAGTAGTGTTGAGCGCGAATATTCGAAAAGCGAATTTTTTTAGCGAATATCGGCACTTCGCTAATTCGCGAATATTTCGAATATAGCGCTATAAATTCGCTATTTCGAATATTCGTTTTTTTGTTTTTTTTTTTTTTTAGTTATATTTTTTTCTTTCCTACTTCCCAAAAGTAGTTCTTACCTGTCCTGAGGATTCCTGGCTTCCTGGCTGCTCTAGTCAGTGCCCGTTGCCGCTTCTGCCGACTTCCGTGCTCATGTGGAGCGTCCCCATCCATGGGAGAATCTCCATATACTAAAATGTACTGTCGGATTTGAGGAATTACGTTGAAATCGCAATGCGATTAATTCAAGTTATATTAATCGCATTGCGATTACAACTTAGCACTGCTATCTTACATAGGCTAGAATTAACGAATATGGAGTATAGCTATGCACTAGCAGTGCTAAGTTGAAATCGCAATGCGAATACTTTAGTTAAATTAATCGCATTGCGATTACAACTTAGCACTGCTATCTTACATAGGCTAGAATTAACGAATATGGAGTATAGCTAATGCTATGCACTAGCAGTGCTAAGTTGAAATCGCAATGCGAATACTTTAAGTTAAATTAATCGCATTGCGATTTCAACTTAGCACTGCTGCTATATTCCATATTCGTTAACTTCGTTAATTCTAGCAAGCTGACCCATTATAAACCCAGCTCTAAGTTGAAATCGCAATGCGATTAATATAACTTGAATTAATCGCATTGCGATTTCAACGTAATTCCTCAAATCCGACAGTACATTTTAGTATATGGAGACGTTCCCATGGTGATGGGGACGCCCATGAGCACAGAAGTTATGGTTGGCTTGGTAGAATTAGCGAATAGTGAATATGACGAATGTATTCGTCATATTCCTCAAAACGAAGATAACGAAGTATTCTACATCTTCGTTTTAGCTACCTATTCGTCTCGTCATCGTCAACTTCGCTATTCGCTAATTCTAGCAATCAAATAGGAAGGTTGACTTACCAGACAGCTGTGTTAAATTCGCTTTGCGTTTTTTTTTTTTTTTTTTTTTAATACAATAATTATATTACTTGATAAAATTATTATAAGTATTCTATTTATTAAAAAAAAAAAATCGCATAGCGAATTTAACACAGCTGTCTCTATAGTCAACCTTCCTATTTGATTGCTAGAATTAGCGAAGTTGACGAATAGGTAGCTAAAACGAAGATGTAGAATACTTCGTTATCTTCGTTTTGAGGAATAGACGAATACATTCATCATATTCGTCATCCTCGCTAATTCTAGATATGAAACCAATAGGAAAGTAGCCTTAAGTACAAATCGCAATATGCGATTATTTAAATCGCATGTTAATCGCGATAACTAGAAAAAATGACGAATATTCGATTTCGACGAATATGAAACGAATATTGATTCGAATATTCGCGAATTTCGTCGAAATCGAATATGGCACCTGCCGCTCATCACTAATTCATAGTCGCAGGCGCACATCCATAAAGCTAGCATGCAGGAAGCAAACAAAAACAGGTATGGCAGCACAACATTTCCCATACAGACAATAAAACTGGGAAATGGGGATTATACTAAATTAAAATGGTATTATACCTACTATAAATGAAAAAAATAGAAGCTCTTTGCCCACATTTTTGATCAAACGTGTCGGACCCATCTACCAGGCGTCAAGGTGGTTCTGCAGATGGGTCCCTAAGGCCCCTTTCACACGAGCGAGAATTCGGAATCCTGACCCATTCATTTCAATGGGGCTGTGTCCATGAGCGATGTTTTTCACGTATTACTTGTTGCTTGCGTGAAAATCGCAGCATGTTCTATATTCTGCGTTTTTCATTAAAGTCCATTGACTTTATTATTTTTCCATTATAACATAGTTATAATGGAAAATAATAGCATTCTTACAGAATGCTAAGTAAAATGTCCATTGAGGGTTAAAAAATAATATAAAAAATTACTCACCTCGTCCACTTGATCACGCAGGCGTTATCGTCTTCTTTCTTCTTCTTGCAGGACGACCTGCAATAGGACCTTGGCTGACGTCATCGCGCTCACTACGTGGTGAGCGTTGTGATGTCAGCGCAGGTCCTGCCGAATGAAGATGGAAGAACTTACAGAAAATCTACAGAACACCGAACGCCAAACCCGAACTTCAGTGAAGAAGTCCAGGTTCGGGTCTGGGTACCAACGTTCAGTTTTTTATCACGCGCGTGCAAAATGCATTAAAGCGCTTTGCACTTGCGCGGAAAATAGCCAGCAGCCTGCAGTAAAGGTACTGATGGGTGTTACCAGTAGCGTGTGTCTGACTCTGTCCAATCAGTGCTGTCAGTGTCCGACTGTGCAGGGCCCCCCCCCCCCCCAAACTGGTAACGTACGTCTGTACCGTTACTGCAAGATGCTGACAATTCATTCATAAACTTCTAGCAGGAATAATACAGGATTGGCCCATCATAGTCATAAGAATAGATGTTCCAGAATTGTTATTACATGGGAACTCCAGGTAGTTTCTAAAAGAGCCATGTCAGGAGACGGGACAGCTCCTCTTTAAAATGACTCCAAAGATGGTACCGCATATTTGCCATGGCAATAGCAGAGTCACACCTGGGCCGTGGTGAGAGGACCCAAAGGTATATAAGAAGACATGAGTAATATAAACAGCAGGTCACGAGCCCTGACCAAACTGATCCAGTTTAAGGCCTCATGCACACTGCCTTATTTTGCATTCGTATGCAATCTACATTTTTTTGTGTATTGTTTACGGACCTAGCAATTTTTATGAAGCCACAAAAAAATGGATAGCACATGTATGTACAGTAACCCACACGCTGTCTGCATCTGTATGTCCATTCCGCAAATTATAGAACATGACCTATTCTTGCTCGTATTGCAGAAAAGAATAGTCATTTCTAGTAAAGGGAGTGACTAAAATGCGTATTGCACATGGAAGGTATCTGTATTTTGTGGATCCGTGGTTTGCAGACCACACTAAGGACATGTGCATGAGGCCTTAAAGGGGTTTTCTGATACTTTAATACTGATGTGATGACCTGTCCTTTTGGATAGCTCATCAGTATCTGATCAGTGGGGGTCTCACATCTGAGACCCCGCTGATCAGTTGTTTGAGAAGGCACCAGCACTCACAGTAGCGCCGCGGCCTTTGCTAGCTTTTCCTTAGCCATGTGACATCACGTTCGTTAGTCATATGGCCTGGGCGCAGCTCAGCCCCATTGAAGTACCAATCACAGCCGCTATACAATGTACTGCACTGTGCCTGGTGAGCAGGAAGAAGGCCGCGGGGGTCCCAGGAGTATCCAGAGGATAGGTCATCAGTATCTAAGTCTTGCAAAACCCTTTTAATGTTATATAAGAAATCTATATGATATTAAAGGGGCTGTCTCAAGATCACAGCTCCTGTCTTGCAAAACTAGGACAATATGGACCTTGCAGAGGGGGTGCCCTGCTTAGGACCCTCCTCTACATACCCAAGAGACACACTCTTACAGAGTGGCTATCATGTGAATGCCAACCATGTCGTGCTACATTTACCCTGCAGTGAAAAATTATACCTAGAGGCGGCCCCAGGGTGACCTGCCAGCTTCGTTTTCGAGGGGTATATCTCATGCACAAAAACCACAGATCCACAAAATACGGGTACCTTCCGTGTGCAGTCCTTTTTCTCTTTCCCATTACTAGAAATGAGTATTCTTGTCCACAATATGGGCAAGAATAAGACATGTTCTATAATTTGTCAAATGGACACATGGATGCGGACGACACACGGATGAAATCTGTGGGCTTTTCTTTTTTTTTTTGCGGACTTGGGGCTCATGCACACAGCCGCGCCCGTATTGCGGCCTGCAAACAGCTGGTCCGCGATATACGGGCAATGGCCGTGTGCACACCGCATCACAGATGCGGACCCATTCACTTGAATGGGTCCACGATCCGGAAGGTGAGGTGCGGAACGGAAC
The DNA here is from genome assembly GCA_033119425.1 of Bufotes viridis. NCBI lineage: Eukaryota > Metazoa > Chordata > Amphibia > Anura > Bufonidae > Bufotes > Bufotes viridis. Next base: position 38,012,078 of record CM065597.1, on the reverse strand, counting down.
CCCACGGAAGCCACCCAGAGTGCTTCTGTGGGATTTCTCTCCGTACCTCCGCACCACAAAAAAGTAGTGCATGCACTACTTTTTTTTGCGGTGCAGATGGATCAAACTGAACGGGTCCGGATCTGTCTGAGGCAGCCGCACGGATCGTGCAAATTCCGGTCCCCAATGCACTGAACGACCGGGCAACGGCCGCGTGCATGAGAAGGAGGCCATGTGCAATCTGCAAAAAATTTGGATCAGATAGGGATAAAAAATACAGTCGTATGTATGAGGCCTAATGTAGAGGGTGGAGTCTGCAACAAATCTGCACCATTTCCTGCTGTGTAATTTTCGGAGAATGCAGTATCCATCTGCTGTGTAATTTCACCAGGTCTACTGCGGATTTTCCGTAAATGTGGTCGTACCCTTATTACAAATCACATGTGCTGCCCTTTCTAACAAAGCACGTTGCACTCTCTATTATGGACAGTGGGAAGTTATTTTGTAACCAAGCTCTAAAGAAGAGTGGATCGGTAAATAATAATGTAAGAAATGGTGAGAATGGGTTCTGATGTACAGTGGGAAATAATCTCTGAAGACGCTACGTGCATATAACACTATCTTCCTGGAAAGTCTCTTTATAACATCCATGCTTAGATGCAGGGACGGTTGGAGACTCTCAGGCTGAGGTTTATTTGTCTGTTAGTCTTGCTCCATGCCAAGCGTTCCCTAGAAGTGTAAGTGCTGGGAATCTACACTGACTGCTCAGTTTACAAACATTAAGAGATATAGCCTTTTTAGGTCTCATAGATATTCGAACTACAATAGCATACACAGCAAATTATATTTAAAGAGGTTGCCCAAGGTTAGAGAAACGGGCTGCTTTCTGCTAAAAACAGTGCCACACCTGTCCACAGGTTATATGTGGTATTGCAGCTGAGCCCTGTTCAAATCAACGGAGCTGAGCAGTAATAGTAAACACAACCCATAGGCTGGTGTAGAAGAAAGCAGCCATGTTTTACTAATACTGGACAACCCCTTTAAAGGCTTAGGATACAGCCACACGTGGCAGATACACTTTGCGATTAAATGGATAAGGTAAGTATGTTTTAATTATTATTATTTTTTAATTATTGACCCCAAACTCCTTAATATAAATGTCAGATGCCACGATTAGCGATGAACATGACATCTGATGAGGTTCAATGACAGGGGGAACCGTTCTGCAGCGTCCGACATGTGCTTGGGGTTGTTTTTAAGTAAATTTGTTGTGACTCCAGTTGCATTGAAGCTGATGGCGTTGGTGGTACCCAGGTGTAGGAATGCCAGAGTGGTGTAAGGGTAGCCTATAATGTCCCTTTAGATGTGGCTGTGCACGTGTCATGGTGCTCCTACCTGGATATCATGGGCCCCAGGCGTTGTCGTCCACAGCAGAGCAAACAGGGGGAATAGTTGAGGGATTTGACTAAATGATTGAGTCCAGACCTTGTATATAGTTGAACAGCAACTTTACTTTGCATAAACGTCTCTCCAAATGATTTACAGGCTTTCTCTTGGTCTCCAGCAGGTTTTAGCATAAACTGACAGGCAATAACAATCTCGGCACTGCTATGCTGACAGGCTTAAATAGGAACTTTTCTTTTGATGTATACTGCAACTTCTCTCTCTGTTGTCTGTCTCTAGATTATGTACCAGAGCACTTTTCCTTTGCTGTATGAGGCTCCAAACTGTGTCCTCTATATCCACCAGAGCTGAAGGTGTTCTGCCGTCCGTCTTTGCTTAGCTGGGGTACGCTAGAACTTTCCCTAGAAGGGGGTAAGCTAAACTGGCTTTTAACCAACTAGTCTCCTCCCTTCCTTAGTAAGAGTCAGACTGGAAAGCAGGTTCCACGCTCTTCTAACAGTAGCACACCCAAGTCTGCTGCCACTATAGAATGACACCATACCAGCATACACAGATAGAAGCAGAGCGTAGGAGTGATTTGAACTCACAACCTTCTACATTGGAGGCAAGGACCTTAACCACTCAGCTATAAAGCTGAATGATAAACTGTGTCAGAAAAACCTCATAGTAGATTGTCATGTAGTAAGTATTCCTAAACAGCAGAAGTATCATTTTATATTTTAATGCAGGTTAACATGTAGCTGTATAGCGTAGTGGTTACGGTTCTTGGCTCTAATGTAGAAGGTTATGAGTTCAAAGCCCAGCAGAAACCTTTCAGAAATAGAGGGTAAATTAAATTTATATATTTTTTTTTTTTTTTGTAATTGTAAAAAATGTACACAAAATAAATGTGTAATTACTTGTGGGAAACGATTACTGATGTTTTTATCCATAATATATATATTATATATTCTAAATATATAATAATATATGTAAATATATAGCTAAAATATATATATATATATATATATATATATATATATATATATATATATATATATATAATTTTTTTTTATTTTTTATTTTTTTATTTTAATTTAGCCTCTATTTCTGAAAAGTTTCTGCCGGGATTTGAACACACAACCTTCTATATTAGAGCCAACAACATTAACCACTACGCTAAACAGCTACATATTAACCTGCAGTGAAATACAACTTGATACTTCTGCTGTATAGGAATACTTACTACATGACAAACTACTATGAGGTTTTTCTGAAACAGTTTATCATTCAGCTTTATAGCAGAGTGGTTAAGATCCTTCCCTCTTATGTAGAAGGTTGTGAGTTCAAATCCCGGCAGAAACTTTTCAGAAATAGAGGCTAAATTAGATTTAAATACACTGACTCGAGCACACGCAGTATTCGGCCGAACAGTCGTTTAAAACAACTAAACGATGAAAGGTGGAATATGATTGGTTATTATGGGCAACTAAGCCAGTTTTTCTTTACACCAGTTTTTATAAATCTCCCCCTAGTGTGCAGATGTAAGCCTAAAGTGCATCCTTTTTCCCATCCATTTGATAGGGTGATGCCTTGATTCCTTTGTTGAAGGTACAGAATAGTGCAGGCTGGTGTTTGACAATTGGTGGCCTGGAGGAGCAGACCATCCGCAGATGTTTGTTTTTTAGACCTGTGTCTCTCTCTCCTAATTGTACATTGTGTCTCTCCAGAGACCTGCTCAGTCTTTTCCTGTGTTTCTGTTTGAAAACCATTGCTTATGGCACAAAGATAAAATAGAAGCCTAGTGACTCTAGCACTAGTGCTGAGCGAGTTGACTTTGATCTGAATGTTAGGAAAAATTAGATTTTCCGTGAAGCTGCATTTCCTAGCACTTTGTGGGAACGAATCTATTTTTCCATAAATGGCAGCAAAAAAACACATATTTACCATTTGTTCACGGAAAGGCCGTCACGTCCATCTTAATTGAAGAAACCGAGTGAACTTTTGCGTGGGGGGATGTCGCCACATCACTGCACTGGCAGGGCGCTGTAGCATCATCAGTGATAACACCATGCCTGGCAAGCGTGATGATGTCATCATGTCACAGCGCGAGATTTTGTACGGTTTCTCTCTCCGTGAGCAAATGGATAAGGCAAGTCGGGATGAGCGAACCCGTAGACGTTCGGGTTTGGCCAAACTCCAGGTCAAAGTTCGGGACCCGAACTTGAACCTGAACCCCATTGAAGTTAATGGGGACCCGAACTTCACTTTATTTTTTTCCGTTATGACATGGTTATATCAGAAAATAATAGCATTCTTAAGACAGAATGCAAAAGAATATGGCCATTTACAGGTTTAAAAAACTGACCTCATCCACTTGATCGAGCTGCAACAGTCTCTTCTATCTTCCTTTAGCAGGACCTGCCAAACTACATGCGTTGTGCCCGATGACATCACCGCGCTCTCCCGCGTTATAACGGAAAATAATAAAATCACCCGTACCCACACTTTTGTGAAAAAATCTGAGTTCGAGTCCGGGTACCCGAATTTGCAAAGTTCAGTACGAACCCGAACTTTGACGTTTTTTGGGTTCGTTCATGCCTAAAGGTGAGTATGTTTCAACATCAGATGCCACGATCGGTGATGAACGCAGCATCTGGGGGTTTCAGTGATGGGGGCAGCGCAATCACCATCCCCCATCATTGCACCTGCTACTTACAAAGGAATGCGATTTGTGACAAAGTAATTCGTAACAAATTGAACAAAAGAAGAAGGAAAGAACACGAAAGAAGCTACGTCTGGTGCTTGGATACCCTCTCCCATTTTGATCAAAAACTGCACCACAATTTTGTCGCAAAACTCTGTCTCAAAGTAAGCCAACCAATAGTTGGTACAGACTTGGATGGAAGTGTCTATCCCTCCACCAGATTTATCCTCCAGCCTGAGGCCCCTATGATAAATCTGGTGGAGGTTTAAACCGCCTATCTAAGCTTACGGCATCTTTAGGATTAGCCCTCCTGCACATGGCCGTATTTTGTATCTGTGTCTGAGCTGCATTTTTTGTGGGTTGCACACGGATCTGTTAATTTTTATGGGTCTGCAAAATAAAAAAATAAAAAAATGGACGACGTGAAAGAACATGTCCGACCACAGACCAATTGAAGTCAATGAGTCAGCAAAAAAAAAAGACGCAACACGGACATCACCTGTGTTTTTGGATCTCAAAACTTATACGGTTGTGTGCATGAGCCCTCCATAAATCTGACCCAATGTTCTTGCCATGAGCATCTCATTCCGGATAAAGTAACATCCAGCGTCCTAAAGTGCAGATATTCCTGTATTCTGGCTCTGGGTTCTGTTCTAGGGTCGTAAAATAATCTAGAATTTATATCCGGCCATGAAACTTATCTGACTGGTAAAACAACATTAGGGCAAAAATATTTTATGTTAACATTTTATTTAGTCTGTCTTCCTGGAGGGTCTCGCTGAGCTTAAGCTTTCTAAGCATAGATCAATCTACGATAGAATATCTCGCTTCATATAGTGTAACGTGTAGCGTCAGAGAATCTGTAAAATATATATATATATATATATATATATATATATCTTTCTCTGAATGTGTGCTAAGTAGGCTGATTCATGGCCATCAGTATCCAAAGGGATCCGTGTGGTATTTTAATCCTATAGGAATGTTGAGGTAAATATCCTGTCTTATGGGATTTTTAATAAGACCTTTTGGATGAGCGTTATAAATGCAGAAATGAAGCTAATAACAGCTGGCCTCTCATAGACGTGTCTACCGCCAACCAAAGGGGAGAGACTCCTATGCTATATATAGAGCTCGGGTCACTTTAAATTATTTTTGCTGTATATAGCTACATAATGGTCTAATTAACTCAATATAAAAAACCTTTAGAAGATTCATTGGCGTGTGATATAAGATAGGATGTCAAATAAATTAAATCTGCAGTGACAACTGTGTGCTTGGAAATTGCGTGACTTAAAGGGCATCTATCAGAACATTTTTACCTATAATACTGGATGACCTGTTACAGCTGAAGCCATCTGTGTTGGTCTCATTTTCATACGTGCCCTCCTTGCTGAAAAAAATGATGTTTTAATATATGCCAATGAGACTCTTGGAGCAACGGGGGGCATTGCCGTGACACCTAGAGACTCTGCTCTCTCTACCACTCCCTGAGCCTCTAGGTGTAATGGAAATGCCCCTGTTGCTCCTAGAGGCTCACTTGCATATATTAAAACGTAATTTTTCTCAGCAAGGAGGGAACGTATGAACATGGGACCAAAACAGATGTCTTCAGCTACCCAACATGAATAAATCTGTAAACCTTAAGGTGACCATGCATATTAGATAGAAGATTGATGCTTGAGCAATCATCTGGTGAATGATGGTTACACAGATTCGGTCAATCGCAACAAGTCAAATTTGCCCCGCGTCATTTAAATTTGCCGTGCATTTTTATTTACATCTGGTAAGGACAAATGATCTTTTTGAGAAAGTTGGCTAAAACGATCAATCATTATTACACTTCTGATATCATCTGTTTTGATCAGCTTTAGACATGTGCATGGCCACCCTTTTAGTCTTATCTTCGCCCTTCTAACTCTATGTCTCTACTATGGAAGACATATTTTGCAACACCTAAACCAACCGTAGTTTTACCAAACCAAATTTAGAATACCAGTGTTATGGTAGTCTAAGTCCAGTTTATTCAAATGGTATGTAACATTCTGCTATACTGGCTGTCAGTCCCGCGTAACCCAGAAGGCATGGCCACTGGAACACTCGCCCTTTCAGTAACTCTTTTTCCTCCTAGTGTTAAGTCTTCTGCATGTTTGATTCCTTTCTGTGTTTTCTCCTCTACCTGCTGTTCCTTGGTTGTGCATCTTCTCACTGGCTCTTAAAGGGCCAGCACATACATAGCCCAATCTGTTCCCAGCCAGTGGCTGTTGTCCTTTTTTGTTATAAGTCACCTTCCTCTCTGAGAACGTACCTGAGCAATAGGTTCTCTAGCTTGCTAGTCCCAAATTGTGCTATTATTCCATTTTGATTACCTGTTCTTGGCCTCTTCCTGTTTACTTGATTAAACTCTCATCTGCCTGACCTGACTACTGCCTAACTCTCTTGTTGACTCTAAGCCACCTACCCTTACCTATTGCCTGCATACAGGATTGAATGAACTCTTCCTGCCTTTCCAGTGACCACACTCAAGCTTGTCTCATGGGTGCCACACATTGATGTCTCTTGACCTACCTGGGTCAGCAGTCACTGAACATAGACTATTTCAAGAGGTAGGGAACTAGTGGTTCTCCTGTGGCAGAATCCAGATCCCTGTGCAGGGGTTAAAATGTGAAGATTGGGGAGGGAGGGGGTTAACATCCTTAGAATAAGCCCCAAGCCACATCTGTTCAGTGACACAGTTGGTCTAAACCCGCTTTGTGACATGTTCTAGTCAGTGGGAAGCTTCACATAAGTAAAATAAATTTGAAATCCCATCGAGGATAGATGATGCTTATTGGGTCATGTATACAGAACGAGTAGAGTTGCGCTGTATATTTGGTTCATTATAATTATATTTCCAGGAGCAGATTTGGTGTGAGCCCTTCTGCAAATTGAAGCCAGTTGATGCATGGACAGAATAATGTACTACTGTACCATGCATGATGTAGACCTGTCATGTTGAACCTCTTCTGTTATTTTTCTGGATAGGATATGAATATTCTGGTATATACTATGGGATTTCAGTTACAGCTGAACATAAATATCATCATTGCAAGACTCCTTCGCATGCTGTAATCCCAGTCTACAGAACAGATTTTAACTTGTTTAATGTTACTAAGCTTTGCCAGAACTTGTGCTCCTCTATCCTGAAATGCCTTATGGTTTTAAAGTAAAGCCTCTACTTATATCACGCAACCACAAGAAACTCCCATGTTATTATATTGCTATGGCTGACCATCATTTATTTTTAACATGCATCTGGCCTCCTTGGTTTCCAAATGTACACGTGTATAGTCTTTCCCTCACCGCACCATAATCTAGTGAACCATCTGTACGTGTAATCCAAGTTAGAAAAGACACAATATGGCTTCTTTGTGGAAAATACTGTAGCTCATATAGCCTTCATTGTGTGTAAGTGTTTACCCTGAGGTAATGTGCGTGTCTACCATGCCAAGGGAAAAAAAACACGTCTGTGCAAAACACACAGAGGTACATTCAATTATTCACTCTTCTCCACTCCTGTTGAACATCACAAAAGTGTTTCTTCCAAATGTCTCGTCCAAGATTTGGGTTTTAGTGCTTGAGTCCATCCTTGATGATACTAGCCATCCATCATCTTCTTGTTTTGTTAGACTCCTTGTATCAAATGTTCTTCTCATAATATGTTTTAAAGGGGTTGGCTAGGATATTCCCCCAATCTCTGATAGGTGCAGGTCCCAGAGGCCTATTTGTAGAATGGAAGCCGAAACCTGAAAGAGAGTGGACTGAATTTGGCATCCGCCCTTTATTCATTTCTATGAGAAAGCAGAAAATGGCTGATCAGTGCGCTCGGCTATTTTCGGAAGTACCATAGAAATGAATGGGAAGCTCACTGTGCAAGCTTGGCCACTGCTATATTCACTTTTATGGGGCTGACAGAAATAGTTGCGCCAGTAGTCGACGACTCTTCACTTTGCAAGCTTTGTTCTAGAGATAGGTGCTGGTCCCAGAGGTGACTTTTTTGAAAACTATTTCATACAAAAATTAAACCAGCACTCTCGATCTGAGTCTATAGACTCAGACTATATTCACCGCTCTCTCTCCGCATAGCAAATCAAAGGAAGTGATCTATTAACTTTGAACAGCTATCTTCTGTTACACTGTACAAGACTTTAAGTATATGAGATACTACACTGATCGGAATACCGCGGACAATCTAACATTCAAAAGATCGCAACATCTGCTGTGACCCGGATACTTACCATCTCCATAAATCCAAATGTTTTTTTTTTTCCCTTTTAAGGAAAAACGCATCACTAATATTTCTGCTAAGTCTGAACAGTGTACAAAATTCTTGCTGTGATTATCAGTAAGACTTTTCCTTTAATTGTTTTATTTCTTTTAATAAGGTGATCAGAGATACTATGTGGTGTGATTAGGTATACTAACACTCACATTGCTCCCTTTTATTTTTTGATGGAATATTCAATTATTGTTTTAAAGTGTATACCCTTTATTAAATTTTTTCTATAGACTCAGATCGAGAGTGCCGGTTCAATTTTTGTATGAAATGGTTTGCATTATAATTTGGGTGGAATTACATAAACCGTGCACCTCATCCATACAATTTAGGCTACATGCACACGTTCAGGATTCATGTGCGGAGAATCCGCACTGAAATCCGTCGGTGTTCGCAGGCAAATCCGTGCGGTAAATCCGCATCAATAGGTGCGGATTTGCATGCGGATTTGCATGCGGATTTTCCGCATGCGGATCCGCATCAAAATCCGCACTGTGTGCGTGCACCATCCGGATTTTATCCTCCACATTGAAGTGAATTGAGAAAATCCGCAAGATATCCGGACAGGAAAAAAAAAAAGAATTGACATGCTGCGGATTTTAAAATCCGCACCGCAGGTCAAAATCCGCGCAGAAAAAATCCGCATCGTGTGCATTGAGAATTTCAAATTCTCATACAATACAATGTACAAGATGTACGGTGCGGATTTTCCGCACGCAAATCCGCGCGGAAAATCCGCACGCAATCCTGATCGTGTGCATTCAGCCTTAAGAAGGTGAGCCACCAAACTTCTGGTTACATTCTTTGAAAACTAGGCAGTCCTGACAAATTAGACGATACCCATCAAGTATACATGAGTCTGCTCTATAACTTGCTGCCTTCAGATACCATGACAATATGCTCAAAATGATAGGTTCCCTTTAAGATGGTTGGAACAGTAGTTAATAACCGTATTCATTCAAAGTCTGTATAAATAAATGTAAGCTTATTACACGCCAAAATAGATTTACAATTAATTTTAACTTTCTTTCTTTTAGGCTATCAACATGTATCATGAAGATGAAGATGCATTTGAGTTTGGCCACCACATAACCATGCAATGCCAAGATTGCTTCTAAAATCTATGGGTACAGTCAGAATCCGTAGAGGATTCAGCAGAACATTCTGGAGCCTGGGATGGGAAACTACAGCAATATTACCTGCTCCATTGATGACTCTTTTAAATACAACCTTTATGGCGTGGTTTATAGTGTAGTATTTGTCCTGGGATTGATCACAAACTGTGCTTCCCTCTGCGTCTTCTGCTTCAGAATGAAGATGCACAATGAGACGGCCATTTACATGACCAACCTTGCCGTGTCTGACCTACTGTTTGTGTTCACTCTTCCTTTCAAAATATTTTATAATTTTAACCGCCATTGGCCCTTTGGAGACACCTTGTGTAAAATATCAGGCACGGCATTCTTGACAAACATCTATGGAAGCATGCTTTTCCTTACATGCATCAGTGTGGATCGATTTCTGGCAATTGTCTACCCATTCCGTTCCCGAACCATTAGAACAAGAAGAAATTCTGCCATCGTTTGTGCAGGGGTTTGGATTTTAGTACTGAGTGGCGGCATTTCTGCATCTCTTTTCTCTACCACCAATGTGTCCAACACAACCACCACTTGCTTCGAAGGTTTCTCCAAAAGCATCTGGAAGACCTATTTGTCAAAAATCACTATGTTCATTGAAGTCGTTGGTTTTCTTATTCCTTTGCTCCTCAATCTTACCTGCTCCTCTCTAGTTTTAAGGACACTAAGGAAACCAGCAACCTTGTGTCAGATTGGAACCAACAAAGAAAAAGTTCTGAAGATGATCATCGTCCATATTGCCATCTTTGTTGTATGTTTTGTGCCGTACAATTCAATCCTGTTTCTTTATGCTTTGGTACGTTCACAGGCGATAGCGAACTGCTCGATTGAGAGATTTGCACGGACAATGTACCCAATTACCTTGTGTATCGCAACGACAAACTGTTGTTTTGACCCCTTTGTATATTATTTCACTTCTAAATCTTTTCAAAAGTCCTTTAACATGAACCCGCTGATAAAGATGGATAACCTGTTCAAGATTGACTCGGCAACAAAAATTGCTCTGCCAGTAACACATGAGGATCTAACTGAGCAAATGAACATTAACAATGGAGGGGATTTGATGTCAGAGTCTAATTTTAAGGACTAGAGTTCTATGTAATGGTAAAAAATGGGACAAAATGTCTCTAATGAATGGAACTATAATTTATGAAGGACGCTTCGAACCCTGTGGTCAGTATTATAGTTGGAATTAATGTGTATAAAAATAGAATTTTTAATTTAAATATATATATATTGTCTGGCATACTGTAAAAAGTTCACAAAGTTTAAATGTTTTTGTGTAAATACTCATTATGAAGTGTTGTAGATGTATGTGTCCCATTGCCAGTGTTTCAGTATTTACACTATTTGAATGTCAACAAGAGAAAAAAAACTACTAAAAAATTATTACACACACATATGGTGGCTGCTGTTATTTTTCATGACTTCGCAGGTTGAATTGTAAGAAAAGCGAATTGCCACAATTTTGAGATTATAAGGTGCACCTAGTATTTAGAGGAGAAAAATAAGAAAACAATATTTTTTAACAGACCTCAGATCAGACCCCCAATCGTCATCAGACTCCCAAGCTCCATCAGACTTGGAGTAGACTCTCCAACTTTCTTCAGCCTCAAATCACACCCCCATCAGCCCTGAGATCAGACATAAAAAAAAAAAAACTTTACTTGCTTGACTCTGTATGCAGTCATGACACAATGCACAGCGGGGTGCAGAGGAAGATGAGGGATAGTGAGTAGAGCCAGCGCAGGGCTGCCCATGGGTATAGCTATAGGGGGTGCAGAGGTATCAGTCGTTACCGGGCCCAGGAGCCCGAGGAGGCCCAAAGACCCTTGTGCCACATAAGAAGACACACAAAGCACTGAGGGAAGGGGGGCCCAAGCTGAACTCTTGCACCAGGGCCCGTGAGCCGCTAGCTACGCCCCTGGGACTGCCCTCACCACTCCCTGTGCCACCTGCATACTAATAACCGCTTCCATAATGGAAGAGGTCATTAGCATTTGGACCATAAGACAATCTTCCATTTTACCTCCCTTTTGAGGGGAAAAATGTTTTATAGTCTGAAAAATACAGTACTGAAAATCTGGTTATGCAGTTACAGAAAATTGAACTTTATTCTTCGATGTTCAAGATCTTAGTTATAGATGGAGCTTCTCATATCCATTCCTCATACATTAATCTTAGATATTTGTTGTCAATACCTTAACATCTAATGACTATAGGTGCTTTCATGCCTTCTCAACAAGGGGCTAGTAAGGTTGGATTTTTCGAACCCACTTGTATTGATCTTCCCAGATGTTCGTTGCATCCGAGGTCCTGGCAACTCTACTACTGCCACATAATATGCATTTTCTGACAAATGTGCAGGTTTGTTAATAGAAAGATTGCTTATGTAGTAAGCAACTAGCCTATGTCTGTAGCTAATCAGTGGTCTAATGCAACAATTATGTGAGAATAAGAGCTCATGCACACGAACGTGTGCTGGCCGTTCCGTGCATTGGGGACCGCAATTGCGGTCCCCATTGAATAGGCAACATCCGTGCAGCTGCAGGAGACAGATCCAGATCCATTCAGCTTGAAGGGGTACGTGATCCGTCCGTTCAAGTGAATGGATCCGTGATACAGGATGCACACGGCCGGTGCCCGTGTATTGTGGACCCGCTGTATGCGGGCCGCAATGCGACCACGGCCGGCACACGGTCGTGTGCATGAGCCCTTAGGCTGAGTATGGGTGAAAAGATAAATTTGAATAGACATCTCACTACAGGGGTGTAGCGAGGGAGGGCAAACAGAGCATATACCCCTGGTGCTGAGTACCATGGAGGTGCCAACAAGCTATTTTGTCTTAGCCAAGATATTTAGATATTATATATTTTTTAACAAAACACAACGCAGGTAATATAAACAAATACCTTTATTAATTCACCAATATGTAAAAACATGATCCACAATATCAACTACAATGAGAGTTCATAGGCACAAACAGAGATGGGGAGAAAAAGCTCTCTAAAAATGTATGGTCAGCAGTGTCACAATGATATTAGATAGGCTTGGGAGGCAGAGTAAGCCACAGTAATATACAAAATAAAGTGCAAAGTGCAATAGCTACAAAGATAACAACAGCATGTGCTCGCCTCCTCCCCATAAGTAAACATGTATACCGACCACAAAATGCCCGACGATTGTTTCGCCAGCTGCTTCTTCGAGGGCGTCTAGCTACGGCTCTGTCTCACAATTATCTGTTTCTGCAACAACTGTCTACTTAATCAACAATGGAGGTTTGTCATAGCGGCACTCCGTGCCTGCCACTGTTCCACTATATGCACTGGCTTCATCAATCACCTAGCTGCTGCTTGGGGCTGGCAGCCAGACTCTTGTGTTCTATGCTGCAGGCCGCAGTGTAGCTGCTAGGTCTCTTCCTGTGTGTATATTAGAGTCTATTCATTGAACATCACCTAAAAGTTGTTAGTTAACCACTTCAGCCCCCCTAGCTTAAACCCCCTTAATGACCAGGCCACTTTTTACAATTCCGCACTACACTACTTTCACCGTTTATTGCTCCGTCATGCAACTTACCACCCAAATGAATTTTACCTCCTTTTCTTCTCACTAATAGAGCTTTCATTTGGTGGTATTTCATTGTTGCTGACATTTTTACTTGTTTTGCCATTAATACAAATTTAACGACATTTTTGCAAAAAAATGACATTTTTCACTTTCTGTTGTAAAAGTTTTCAAAAAAAACTACATTTCTATATAAATTTTTCTCTAAATTTATTGTTCTACATGTCTTTGATAAAAAAAAAGTCCAATAAGTGTATATTTATTGGTTTGGGTAAAAGTTGTAGCGTTTACAAACTATGGTGCAAAAAAGTGAATTTCTGCATTTTGAAGCAGCTCTGACTTTCTGAGCGCCTGTCATGTTTCTTCAGGTGCTAGAATGTCAGGAAAATATAAATACCCCCAAATCACACCATTTTAGAAAGAAGACACCCCAAAGTATTCGCGGAGGGGCATGGTGAGTTCATGTATCATTTCATTTTTTTTCACAAGTTAGCGGAAAATGACACTTTCTGAGAAAAAAAAAAAGTTTCAATTTCTGCTAACTTCTGGCAAAAAAAAATCTCCCACGGCTCACTATGCCCTCAGTGAATACCTCGGGGTGTCTACTTTCCAAAATGGGGTCATTTGTGGGGTGTGTTGTACTGTTCTGGCATTTTGGGTGGGGCTAATTGTGAGCAGCCATATAAAACCTAAAGGTACTCGTTGGAATTTGGGCCCCTTTGCGCACCCAGGCTGCAAAAGTGTCACTCATGTGGTATCACCAGTACTCAGGAGAAGTAGGGCAATGTGTTTTGGGGTGTATTTTACATATACCCATACTTTGTGTGAGAAAAAGTTGTCGTTTACAGTGATATTTCTCACACACAGTATGGGTATATGTAAAAATACACCCCAAAACACATTGCCCTACTTCTCCTGAGTTCGGCGATACCACATGAGTGACACTTTTTGCAGCCAAGATGCGCAAAGGGGCCCTAAAACCAATGAGTACCTTTAGGATTTCACAGGGCATTTTTACGCATTTGGATTCTCACACTTTAGGACCCCTAAAATGCCAGGGCAGTATAAATACCCTACAAGTGACCCCATTATGGAAAGAAGACACCCCAAGGTAATCCGTGAGGGTATGGCGAGTTCACAGAAAAAAATTTGGCACAAGTTAGCGGAAATTGTTTTTTTTTTTTTTTACAGTCTCATATTCCACTAACTTGTGACAAAAAATAATATTTTACATGAACTCCCCATACCCCTCACGGAATACCTTGGGGTGTCTTCTTTCTAAAATGGGGTCACATGTGAGGTGTTTGTACTGCCCTGGCATTTGAGGGTCTCTGCAATCATTACACGTATGGCCAGCATTAGGAGTTTCTGCGATTCTCCTTATATTGAGCATACGGGTAATGAGATTTTTTTTTTCCGTTCAGTCTCTGGGCTGAAAAGAAAAAAATGAACGGCACAGATTTTTTCATTCGCATCAATCAATGTGGATGAAAAATCTCTGCCCAAAAATGTGCAAAAAAAAGTAGTAAGGCCCCATTCACACGTCCGCAAAAATGTCTGCATCTATTCCGCAATTCTGCGGAATAGATGCGGACCCATTCAGTGTGAATGGGGCTGGCGGTGATGCGGAGAGCACACTATGCGCTCGCCGCATCAGCATTTGCGGAGCTGCGGCCGCAAACTTCCGGGTTTCGGCCCCCAAACATCCGGCCGCAGCTCCGCAAAAGATAGAGCATGTCCTATTCTTGTCCGCAATTGCGGACAAGAAAAGGCATTTTCTATATAGTTCTGGCAATGTGCGGATCCGCAAAATGCGGAAAGCACATTGCTGGTGTCCGTGTTTTGCGGATCCGTGGATCCATGGATCCGCAAAACACATACGGACGTCTGAATGAGCCTTACAGGGGGTAATTAGTGTCAGGGGGTGACATGGGGTGATCGGGGTTAATCAGGGGTTAATCAGTGACGGGGTGGGGTGGGGTGGATGGGTGGGTGGGGGTCTGTGTGGTGATTTGGTGCACTTATAAAAGCAAAAGGGACCACCAAAGGAACGATCAGCAAGCATATCAGACGCTGTTAACAAAACAGCGTCTGATATGCCATTTTTTTAACTTCTACAGCCTGCCAGCGCACGATCAGCGCTGGCAGGCTGTAGTTTACCTTGTCCCCGACGTGATCCTGTGAACGCGCGTAAGCGCGTTCACAGGAAATCTCGCCTCTCGCGAGATGACGCGCGGGCGCGTCAAGGAGGAACAGACCGACCGCCCGCAGGACGCAATCCTGCGTGAGGCGGTCGGAAAGAGGTTAATTCCCCTTTTTACTCTCTGTGCAGCTTTTTGACTAATGAGCTAATCAGTTTTCCTTTATATGGTGGGCTGTTTATTTCATCCCTTGCTAGACCTTGCAAAAGATCTATAAAGCATTTATCTGCCTGTGTACCGACTTCTGCCTGATTCCTGAATTCTGACTCTCTGCCACCTGAACTTACTCATGCCTGTTCACGGTGCTGACCCTAAGCCGCCTGCCCTCACCTCTGGACTAATTTTATAGATTTGCATGAATTGCCTGTGCTGACCTCAGCATATGAGTATTGCCTTAACTCTTGGTGCTTCACACTGGTGTTTCTGATCCCTGTGGGTCAGCAGCTGCCCACTCTAGTTGGTTGGCAAAGTGGGTCCACACCCATAGCCATAACAATGTCCTCATAACTTAAAAAATGCTGCTATTGGTAGGTACTTTAGAAGACCTCTACAGTATATGAAGGTAGGTATAATAACATGCTGTATTTTGTATGCTCTAGGGCAGTGATGGCCGAACCTTTTACAGACCAAGTGCCAAAACTTCAACCCAAAACCCACTTATTTTTTCCAAAGTGCCAACATGGCAATTTAACCTGAATACTACAGTCTAATATAGTATATCTTCCATGTATTTTACCATTTATCTATACTAGCCTGCATACATTCAGTGCGCTGCCTGTGCTGTTCATAGCGCACCCTGCGCTGATGAATGGCAGGAAAAGTCTAAGCCACTTTCACACGAACGAGTTTTCCGCGTGGGTGCAATGCGTGACGTGAATGCATAGCATCCACACTGAATCCTGACCCATTAATTTCAATGGGTCTGTGTACATAAGCGATTTTTTTTCACGCATCACTTCTGCGTTGCGTGAAAATTGCAGCATGTTCTATATTCTGCGTTTTTCACGCAGCCCTAGCCCCATAAGAGTGAATGGGGCTGCGTGAAAAACACATTGCATCCGCAAGCAAGTGCGGGTGCGATGCGTTTTTCACTGATGGTTGCTAGGAGATGTTGTTTGTAAACCTTCAGTTTCTTTTATCACGCATGTGAAAAACGCATCAAAACGCATTGCACCCGCGCGGAAAAAATGGAACAACTGAACGCAATCGCAGGCAAAACTGAAGGGCTTTGCCTGCGAAATCGCACAGTTTTCACTGAACGCATCCGCAACGCATCCGGACCTAGTCCGGACACGCTCGTGTGAAAGAGACCTAAGGCATATTGGTACACCATAGACTTATTCCAGGGTAAGGGTGCCCACAGAGAGGGCTCTGAGTGCCGCTTCTGGCACCCGTGCCATAGGTCTAGGGTATATTCAGATGAAACACATTTGTTGCAGACATTTTAGCGATGTCCCATTCTTCTGACTGGAGGTTTCAGAAGTCCATGTGCTTGCTGCAAAAAAGAATCGGTTTGCTACATATCATACATTAATGGTGTCAGACTAAATATCTGTTAATTCAGAAAAATGTTTTTTAGTTGGACTGACTGCATGAATCAGTGGGGTGTTCATAATTATATAAAATGGAGCTTCATCTGCACACACAAACACAACATGCACATAGAACATAAAGAAAGCACAGAGGAGCCTTCTCTGGCTGTAAGCCTTTCATTCTTCTGCACATTTCCCTCAACAAGTGAACACAGTCGGTGCACGGGTTCTCATTAAAGAGATCTAATATTTGTAGGCAGAATTACCTCCAGTCAATGGTCCATGGGAAAAATTATGCAAATTAGCCCCTATAAAAACAATAGTGACTCAAGTGGAAATTTATAGACCGCAAGGAAAAGCAGAACTACTGGTTCTTGCTTCTAACACATTCTATGTCCTCTGACTGATGTGATGATATGTTGTATGTAGAGTGGACGTGCCTAGGGCTCAAGAGAATAGCGCACAATAGGGTAGTATGTCCTTGATAGTATATAGGACTGCGATGCTTTAAAATTAAAGGCTCACCTTTTTGGGTTGTGCTATAATAGGCACAACAATATTGTAGGCAGGTCAAGTGAAGAAACGATCGCCTTCGGGTGTGCACCCGCAGGTTGAGGTTCCAATGCGGAAGGATGTCCAGTCCCTCCTCACTGGTCGTTGCATAAAGAAGAGAGAAGAGTCTACTTTTTGGCGCTCCAAAACCTGGACATGGCAATCTTGAATTTCAGATTTCTTTTTTTATTCCAATAAAAATAGTTCAGGTAAAAACAACCTGGGAATTAGGATCCCCTTCTTCAGGTAAAACAGTTGGATACAGACATGGGGTATTTAAAAGGTGTATATATAGTGTGAAAAACCGCCAAAAAAAACGCATCTGGGGGTGGCATTTACATTTTGGATGCTTTGGGCCAGATAACCTGGAATTAAGGGCCAAGGCTTCAAATGACCAGTAATGTTGATACCCAACATTCTTTTTAATATACACCTGTAGCAGATGGTATTTTTCATTTTTTTTTGGGTGGTGGGGTCAGTTGGTCACTTAAAAAGTATGGTATAAAGCGAAGGGTCCTTATACACATGAGTTTTGTCTGCCATTTTTTTTTTTACCAGCAAGAAAATACCATAAAAAAAGCCATAACTATAAAAAGCACTTGTTTATTTATTTTACCGGCCACCTGGATTTTTTTAAGGAGTTTTTCAGGCATTTTTTTTCTTTTGCAAACAGTATGTTTGTCCATTAGGGTTTTAACATCTGGAGCTAGTGTTTTTACAGCAAAAAAAAATGCACCGAAAATGCAGATGCAAAATATACCATTTAAAATCAAAAGTGCAGAAATATACCAGCAACAGATTTTCCTAGAAGGGAAATGGGGTACTGGGAGTCATAATTTATCAATATTTTTTATTGATAATTTGAATGTGAAATGCAACTAAGGCCCATTCTCACATTAGCTAATGTTCAAGCTTATGATTAGGGTTGAGCAAATCTACTTTTGAATCAGAGATCCGAAGTCAATTTGTTCAAAAACTTTGGTTTTAATGCTGTCTCCATACAGCATTAAAATGTATTGCCTCCGTGTAGGCAAAAATTTGTTTCACACAAAGTCGCATGAGAAATTTAGTAATAACATCTGCGTCTTTAAAAACATTTTAAAATAGCTATCCGAAGTGGGGTTTGGTACTAGCTGGAAGTGTTATGTTTGGAGAAATGAAAACTCTGCTGCCACGCTTCGGTGTGGGAGGGAAACGCCACACCGAGCATAGGAGGGAAAGGGGGAACAGGGAACAAGGCCTAAGAACTAGGAAAGAAAAGTGGACACCTCCTAGTGAAAACCCTAACCAAAATCCTGACTGACTACCAGTATGAACAGACCCCAAAGGTAAGTGAGTACATATGCAGGAATACCTAGAGTCCTATCAAGCCCTATAGCACCCTAGTACTAATGGCCGGGACGAGACAACCTGTTCCTCCAAAAAGAAAGGACGAACAGAAGTTTCCTTCAGGCCTAATACAAACAATAGGGAAATGCAACACACAGAACCCAAACAAAATACAAAAGGGAAAGGAAAGACTTAACTTCAAAGGAGTAATGGAAGCACCAGGAACTCAGCTGAGATCCAACCACAATCTATCCAAAGGTCCAAACAGAAGCTATAAATCACACAGCATTGTGGGAGAAGCAACTATAAATAGAGAAGGTTAAAGGACTCTAATAGCCACACCTGGGGAATGTGGCAAGCACCAGAAACAACACAGACGTCATTTGATCCAAATGGAAAACAGGTCAGATCAAACCATGTGTTGCCAGACTCACCGATCTCCTGCCACTTGTCGCGGGAATGTCCGTGACATCTGCATTCCAACATAAAAACCTCATGCCATCTATGAAACACAGTAGTGGTTGTATCATGTTTTGGGCCTGTTTTGCTGCATGTGGGCTAGGACGGCTTGCCACCATTGATGAAACAATTAATTCTAAATGATACCAGGAAAATCTGAGGACATCAGTCCGTGAGCTAAATCTCAAAAGAATGAGTCATGCAACAAGACAACAACCCTAAGCACATAAGTTCTACCACAGAATTAAGGATAAAATAAAAGTTTTGGAATGGCCAAGTCAAAGTCCTGACCTTAATCTAATAGAAATGTTGTGGAATGACCTGAAGTGAGCAGTTCTTGGGAGGAAACCCACCTACATAACAGAGTTGAAGCTGTTTTGTTTAAAGGAATAGGCTAAAATTCCTCCAAGCCGATGTGGTGGACTAATCAACAATTACAATAAATGTTTAGTTGCATTTATTGCTGCACAGGAGGTCACACCTGATATTGAAGGCTAAGGTTCACACAGGGGTGGACTGGCCATAGACCCTAAGGGCCGATGACAAGGGGGCCACCCAAGCACTCCTCATGGCAATCATGTGGGTACCTAACAATCTGATGCTCTCATTAGTAATTAATGCTAGGGGCATCAGGTACGTAAGTGTCTGGCCGGTGGCTCCAGGTGCCCTCCTAACTTGATACAGTTGAATACCACAGAGGGGCAGCAGTATTTGGTTCTGCTGGAGTGGTATTTTGTGCTGCACTATGGCATTGCTGGCTTTGACTACTTCTGTTTTCCCTCCCTATTTGTGTTGTCCCTTCCTACTTATGTTGCCCTGTCTTCTGTCAATTTGGACCCACCTACAACATGGGGCCACTTTAAGGTTTTTATTTCCAGGGCCACTTTAAGCTTCCAGTCCGACTCTGGGTTCACATACTTTTGCGACTGACAGACCTGTGATATACAAAATCTGATGTAGCTTTAGGTCAAATTTATGCAGAAATACAGAAAGTTCTGAAGGGTTCACAGACTTTCAAGCACCACTGTATGCCAGCCAAAATGATGATGTAAGTAAGGCCTCATGCACACGACCGTGTCTGTAGAGCAGTCTGCAAAATACAGACACCTTTCATGTGCAATCCAGATTCTTCTCACTTTCAATACTAGGAATTATTATTCTTGTCCGCAATATGGACAAAAATAGGACATGTTCTATAGTTTGTGGAATGGACACATGGATGCGGACAGTACACGAATGACATCTATGTGCTATCGTTTTTTTTTTACGGACCCCCTACAAACTAATGGGTTCATAGGCAGTCCCCAAAAACAATAATTCGGATCAGACATGGATACAAAATATGGTCGTGTGCATTGACAGACATGAGGCCTTAGAGATATTATGCCATGTGATTTATATTTAGTAAATTTAGGGCAATTTGTACTATTTTTGATGACTCCTAAATTAATACATCCTACAGCAGATGAATGACTATCCTCCAGTATGTTATTACTCTTAATCCTCTGTTTCTCTGCATTTAAGAAACCGTCAGGAAGGATTCAGTGCCATTTTGCTGTCAGGCCTGGTCATTTATAACGGGAACAATCTCTGTATTCTTTCACAATGGGGTAGCTAAGTGTATAAATGTCTGCAGATTGGCTATTCACTGTGCTGTGTCAGCCTAAGAATGAAAGCCATGATCTCGCAGGAATATGAGGGCTATTATAATAAAGAAACATCTCACAAAGAATGTTTAGATTTCATAAAACTATTCACATTAAATCATTTTTTTTTATCAGCACTGGATGTCATTAGGGTTTGTGTTCTAATTAGATTACTGGCCCTCATACATAAGGCCTGCTGTAAATAAGTTATGAATGCCAAATCAAACAGGCCTTAGGATAGCTCAGGATTATATTGTTGTCACTTAAGGCCAAGATAATTAATGGTCTTTCTAGAAGAAACCAATAGTAGATCTGTCACACTTGGATAGCTTCTTGCTGTGTTATTCAGTTGTCTTACAATAGAGCTTCCTGTTGTGCTTTGCTAAAGGAAGTCATATGTCCATAGGAATATTAATTTCTGCTAGAGTAAAATGTCATATTGTTAGAAAATCAGGGTATTATTCTTAAAAGGGTTTTTCCAAGTGTTTTTTTCTGATGAGCCATCCTCTTGATAGGTCATCACATCAGTATCTGATCGGTGGGCACCCGACACCCAGGACCCCCGCCGATCAGCTGTTTGAGAAGACACTGGCTTGCATTAACGTCGTGGCCTTCTCCCAGCTTACCAAGTGCGTGGTATCTCAGTTCAGCCTCATTCACTTCAATGGAGCTGAGCTGCGCCTAGGCCATGTGACTGATGAACATGACGTTACATGGCCAAGGGAAAGCTGCGAGAAGGCCACAGCTCTACTGTGCGTGCAGCTGGGTGTCGGAACCCCACCGATCAGATACTAATGACCTATTCAGAGGATAGGTCATCAGTAAAAGAAAAACACTTGGAAAACATCTTTAAAGTCTTATAGTTTCATAAGTGCAACTATCTAGTGATATCTGTTGCTGTATCTGAGAGCAGAATGTGATAGGGGGAGAGAAGCTGAGCTCTGTGATATATAGGCATGAGGTAAACTGTCTGGAACAGCCAGCAAACTCAAAACTGCTACCTGTCCTCCTGTCCTCTACAGCACTCCAGTTAGTAAACTCTAAGGCTCCTTCTAGGTGTACACCAGAGCCCTCCACAAAGATGGATGTACTTTACTGCTAGGGACCCAGGTTACGTCTGAGCAAGGCAACAGAAAAAGGGTGATAGCTCACATGTAGCAGACCATACCAGAAGACCAAAAGGAAAAAAGAAGAGTAGTCCATTAGCTAGGGTCAAAACTAGGAGTAAGTAGAAGCCAAATCAGTAGACAAGAAGTTAATCAGGAGCCAAGCCAAAAGTTATTACACAGAGGATAACCAAGCAAGAATAGGGGATGAACAAGGGGCACAGTGGGACAAAAAGTAGCAAGGAGATATACAAAATCACAGGCACTGACCAAGAGTTGTGCAAACAAACAGGCATGCAAATGGCATACATGCCACTTTAGATCTCCCGCAGCACCACTGCATTGATTGGAGTGGTGACTACTGGGTGGAGAGATGGACACTGCCAGATTGTGGTTAGGTAAGTACATTTCAATAGGTTTAAATGATTGAGTGAAAAACAGTGAATATCCTAACAGGACTAGTAGAAGAGACAGGAGTCCTGATTAACCCATACATACAGGATGAATGACAGTCTTTTGTGTACACTGCTCCAAAACCATGTAAACCTATAGTATACAGTATATTACAGAACTCAGCATCTCTCCCTCTATCATATCTATCAGTGGATCATGGCACCTGAATTGGAGACTACCTATGTTAAAGGAGTTCTCTGGGATTTTCATATTGATGGCCTATACTGAGGTTAGGTCATCAATATGAGATCATCCAGAGTCTGACTCCAGGCAGCCCCATCGATGAACTGTTTGAGGAAGCCGCAACATCACTGGATCTCGAGTGATCGTCGTGGCCTCCTCACAGCCTACCAAGCACAGTGCTGTCCATTGGATAGTGGCTGTGCTTGGCATCACAACTCAGCCCCATTCACTTGAATGAGACTGAGTTACTCTTGGGTCACGAGTCGACATCACTGGCCTAGAAAGAGGCCTAAGCTCTTACATAGCGCCATGGCCTCTTCGCACAGTTTATCGGTGGTGGTGCCAGGAGTCGGAACCCCACTGATCAGATATGGCTGAACTATACTGAGATTAGTCCATCAATATCAAAATCGCAGAGAACCCCATTAACTCAGAATACCAGTATAAGGTATTTGGAAAATGCGTCTTCTAAACCAGGCACCCTCTTTTAAGAGTATTACTACTATTATGAGTTGTGGTTAGATCAGCAGATTTGTCTTTTAATTGTTGGACATTGCTAGGTTTTAATTCAGATTCATTCAGCTTCAAGACTTTCAGAAAGGTGTACATTTACTGTTAAAGATACACTTGCATCAGTAGGTTTTTTTAAATTCAATATTCACAGAAAACACTTTTTACTTTTTCTGAAATTTTTTGCAGTTTTTTTTCCATTTTAATTTCTGCATATACTGTACCATTGAAAATAAAATACAAAATGTTCTTCTTTTAGCAGTCAGCCCAGAGAGATAAACACTTACAGTATATAGATAAGTAATCCACTGTCAATTTACTGCTGCTGTGAGGGGAAATGTTATCTGATGGGTAATTTTCATGATAATAGTAGGCGTAGAACTGGTATGACAGCTCTATAGTTCTCTTGATAGACCTGGAAAAAAGAGAGTTAAAGCGGTATTCTCATCTAACAAAATGGGGACATTTTTCTAGGATATGCCCTCATTGTCTGATAGGTGTCTGAAACACAGCCAAAAACGAAGCCTGCAAAATGGTAGCCGACACCTACCAAGGTAGCCGCCTACCACCAAGTGTTCCTACTGACCCATCAAAAATAGCCGAGCAGCGTTCTCGGCTATTTTCGGACCCCCCATAGAAATGAGTGGTAGCACACCGTGCTTACGCGGCCACTGCTTCCATCCACTTCTGTGATACCCAAAATAAATTTCAGTCAACCCCATAGAAATGAATGAAGGGCAGCCACGCATGAGCGGTGTGCCCTCCTTCACTTTGCAGGCTGTGTTTACAAGACAGGTGAGGGTCACAGAGGTGAGACCCACACCTATCAGACAATGGGGCATATCCTAGTGATATGCCCCCATTGTCTGGGAAGGGAAAACCCCTTTAAGTGAGACTGCCTGCCATGCTAAAAGTTCAAACAAAGAAGAATTTAAAGAGCTGGGACAGGAAGTGGAATACATAGAGTGACTTCAAAATAATATATCCAGAAAAAAACATCATCCAGTTTTTCTTTTTTCTTTTAAAATATCTAAAGGTTTTACGCCCACAATATAAATGAACAGCTCGTATGAATACATACATACCATGTCATTCGAAGCATATACAAAGGATGATTACAGACCATGTATCAGGAGACACACTGATATCATTACCAATGAGTGCGAAGAGCAAAAAATTAGCAACCATCTCTGCCCGGCACATATGTGGTCAATTATAATCCAAAAGAGGACTAGAATGAAATACAAAAAGGGATGAAACAGTAGACTAGGTGAAAAGGGAGGGGGGCAAGTATAAAGGGAAAAGAGCTGTATGTGTGTGAAGTGCAGTATGTGCAGTCCATAAGCGTATCCAGTTTGCATAGCATTTTTTGATGATAGGTCCTCTTTAAGCATAATTTAGTTGAGGTCATGTCCCATAAGGATAGAATTTTGTACACATTCTCTTGGATCTTGACACACCGAGATGTTATTTTAGGGGCTCGTAACATTTGAGCAATTTGTAGTGGTGTGAATGTAGACTTCAGATCCTTTTCCTGTTCTTTAATGAAACCCATTTTTTATTAATATGTGATAAAAGTGTCTGTCCCTTTAAATGGACTTGATTTCCCATTCGCCCTAAAATTGAATAGACCATCAAATAATGTGTTCAGATGCTTTTTGTCAGCAATGCTTTGAGAACTTTGAAATGAGTCTAGGTCCATTATGCTTAGGAACTTGGTATATCAAGATGGCATGAAAGGGTAGTATATTTACAGTACATGGGTATTGTTTGCCTTTATATAGTGTGTCTCTCCTTCTGGGGTTTACTTCGGTGCACCAGCTGGTCCCAATACGTAGCCTTCTGCTAACCACATTTTCAGGCTCTAGCATGCCATGCTCCTAATTGGTGGAATAGGCCTCAGGCCCAAATCGTCAAACAGGACAACAGTAGCTTCAACAGTAACTCCAATAAGCTCACTAAGAGATATTCACACACACTCTCTTTACTTCTGTTACTGCAGTGTTCGTGCAACCAACAGATTTGACATAGGGTTACAGTCCCTGGGTCGTCACCCTTTACCCCTGGGCACAGATATGGACTTCATTGCAGGCATGGGTGGGATTTAAATTTTTAACAACAGGTTCCCTACTCAACGGCGGACACGTAGCATCACGACACATGTTTCCATATACACACACCATATACTGTATATGCAACACACATAAATACACCATATACATGGTACACATACATAAATACACCAACTTACGTACCAACATACGTACCACCCAACTTTTGAGAAGCCTAAGGATCTAAACTATGGAATGGAAGTGCTCATCTCCAGCTGGCGCTGTAATTTTAACAACCGATCTGGAGAACCTGAGGGAATTGGTGGAATCCCATGCCTGATTGCAGGGGTCAGAGACACTGGTACAGAACACCGTTGGGTCAGGCAAAATCATATTTAGGGATAAACCGAGGTCAGATCAGGCAAAGTATTCTAAAGAATGGAAAAAAGGTCTGAGATCAGGGCTGGCAGCGAAGGTCAACACAGAGGTCAGGCACAGGTCAGGTTAAGCAGCAAAAGGTAACAATACAGGGAACAGGCACAAACTTTGTGCTCCGGCAAACAACTAAAACAACACGGCACACGGTAGTAGGATACTGACATGCTAGGAAATCTCTTGCTCAGGCACCTTCTCAAAGGGGAAAGTGCCTAAAGTTCTCCAAGGTTGACATCCATCGGCTAGTGATAATTAGTGGAGTGGAGAAGGAGCACACCTTATGGCCAGAGAAGGAGAGGCCTAGCCAGTCTGCATGGAGTGACAGAACAAACTCAGAAGAGGACAGCAGTAGGTAGGTATGGGATGCTGGGACAGGTGGATAGAACAGCTGTGGTAGCACTTTCATTTTAATCTGTTCCCATTACTGTTCCCAATAAGATGAGGTAGCGCACCGTTGTCACTTGTGTGAATATACAGACTTTCCGGGCCTACATGCTATCCATACCTCTCTCTTTTTAGCTAGCAGCCTCAAAGCCCCCCCGTAGCACTGTAGGGCATTTAGACCTGCCAACTGTGTAAACTCTCTCGCTCTCTTCCTTTCTTGCTGTCTCTCTCCAAAAAATTCCACTTGAATTCTGATTCTGAATGTGCTCATCTCTATATTATAGCAACAATGAAATATCTAATGGCAGTCCTTCCCACATGTTCCTACCTAGTGAACTTCAAGTGCTTTAATTTAGCTAGTTTCATAGCTCTCTGGCAGGCTGTTCCAGAATGCCCACTGGCCCCATTGACTATAACTGGGTCCGGCAGAGATCTGGCCACTACCTAGCAAATATGCCAGGATTCGCCCAGACAAAAACCACTGAGCGTAATGGTTTTTGTCCAGCCGATTCTATGCCGAAACGGTCTTTCAGAGAGCTGTGCCGCAAATGTGAAAGAAGCCTAACAAGCACTAAATTATTTTATTATTGATGAGTTATTTACATCTGCTAGGCACCAGCTAGAATCTATAATAGCGTGCCTGGTCTGTTATCCTAATTTCCCCGAGCCAAGTAATATATTAGATTTTATAGAGGGGCTCTGTTACTATACATTACCTTTATGTCTCTCGAAGCACAGATAAAAGGAAGCACATCCAGGAATTCCAGTCTCCTAAATACTATTTCTCTGTGTTTACCCTGCAGCCGCTATATGGAAGAAGCTCAACAGTATTTCAGTATATCATCTTCTGTGCCTTACATAAACACATGGACTACTACCAAGTCATCAAACGAGGACAACTCACCCTACTTCTGCAAATCCAAGTGCCTTATAAATATATCTCTAGGGGAATTTGTAGATTTCCAGCAGAATAAAATATGAAGTAATCCAGGATCAATGGGTAGTATTGATCCACAGGCCTATGTTTATGCATGGTGCCATACTGGTTACAGAGGCTGAATATGTCCTCATTAAGAAGCCTTATATATCACGAAACCTTCCCCCTATGCCTCACCTTGCACACACTAATACACAGTACCCTATACTACTGCTTCTTAACTCCAGTACGCAACTATCCCCAACAAATCAGGCTTTTACAGTATTAGTGTATCAGGCATTATCTCCCCTCTTATGTCTGTGGGGGGGCCTAAAAACCTGTTGGGGGTACTTGAATCCTGAAGTTGCGAAAACATTGCCCTATCCATCACTAAAGTTAAGCTCAGCCAATTAACAAACTACAAACATACCACTGTGCATAGTACTGGCAGAAGAGACCTGGATATAGCAAATAAACGGTATAAAGAGGCAGATTGGCCACAGGCCCAACAGGGAAAATTCCCAGTGGGCCAATGGCCAGGGAGCCCATCCAGGCCCCTTCTTATGGCCGCTGGCTGGATATATTAAGATCTGATGCTCTCAGTATTATTTCTAGAAGCATCAAATACTAGTGCCTCTGGTCAGCAGCTGATCTCCTGAATTCACCTGTATTGTCATCCTCTGACACCATAGATCATGAAGACAACAGTGCGCTGATCTAAAATAAGGTATAAGACATTTCTAAACTCAGAGATATTTCTAAAATCTGAAATTAAATATGGCTAAAAGCAGGTATTAGAATAGATATTGCTAACATGCAATATTGGATATTGCTAAAATCTGAAATAAGGCTACTTTCACATCTGCGCTTTTACTTTCTGGCATTGAGATCCGTCATAGGATCTCAACACCAGAGGAAAATGCTTCAGTTTTACCCCCATTCATTGTCAATGGCAACAAAACGGAACGGAGTGCATCAGAATGTTCCGATACTGATCAAGACAGATCCGTCATGTAACACAATGTAAGTCAATGGTGTCGGATCTGTTTTCTCGGACAAAAGAAAACGGATCAGGTGCCCATTAACTTACAGTGGTTTTAGTGCTGGATCCCTCATGGATATTTTAGGGATAATACAACCGACTGCATCCGTTATGCAGGGAAGCGTTTTTGCTGATCCACAACGAATCCAGCAAAACGCAGATTTGAAAGTAGCCTTAAATATTACTAAAATCAGATATAAGATATTGCTAAAATCAGATATTAAATATTGCTAAAATATTATATTAGATATTGCAAAAAATCCGTTAATAAATGTTGCTAAAAGCAGGTATTAGATATTGCTAAAATCTGATATTAAATATTTCTACGGTCCTATATTAGGTATTGATAAAATAGGATTTTCGAAACAACCTAACGGGCTAAACTATCTTTTTGGTTTACTTGTTTTGCAATTGATTAAAGAACAAAGTAAGGTGAGAAATATTTCCATTTTCTGTGTAAAAAAAAAAAAAAAGACAAAACATAATGAATTCCAAACTGGTACCAAATGATAAACTCCTCAGTCCTATAAAAATGGAAAATAAAAAACAAAAACATCCATGGAAGACCAAAGCTTGGCCAAACACATGCTCAATCTGCCAACAGCTATCTCTCCTGCTCCTCCCTTACATATGCATGCTCAACTCATCCAAGCAGGTATTTGTGAATGGAGGAAAAAGATGCTGCCAGACACCTTGATTCAATGGAGCTGAGCTGCAATAGGAGATACAACTCATGGAGTCTGGAGCTGTTTCTAAAAGTAAGCAGCTATGTTCTCCTAACCCTGAACAACCCCTAAAGTTTTGAATGCTGACTATGTAAAAGGTGGAGATCTATGACTGTGTTTATCTCCAGTGGTAGAGCTAACGATCGGTGTGGCTAATTGTACTACAGTACAGGCAGTGAAGCAAATCAGAACTGCACATGAACATTCCTGCTACTGTTGAGAAGGTTAATATGGGATTGTCCTTTATGGCTATTAGCTTGAGATAATCTGACATTTCCAGACAAGATTTCCCCCCTGATACTACAAATTGTATAATATTACAGACCTTTTTTTTTAATTTATGAAGTCATTTGTTAGAAAAATTGCTCTTGATTTAGATCAATGCCTAGTCCTTCTTAAGATATGTCAAAAAATGTTGGATGCGTTTGGAAGAAATCCAGGGTACATATACACAGTCAGACTGTGCTGAGCGCATAATGGCCGTCTTTTACTAAGGTCGGAGCTTGCAGGCATGTATTTGCAGTTGCACAGGAAAAAAAAGCCTTGTGGTTGATATTCTCACATAAATTGAAACTTTACTGCCATGTGCCAGAAGTGAAGTGAAAGGCTCCACTATTTTGTAATCAAACGTTTTTGGAAACTATATAGAGGTCATATGTTTACCGAGATTCAGAAGTGTCTAGTTAGACAGCTTCAAGACAGATAAATGGCTATGCAGTCCCTGGCCTGGGTATAAATAGCTTATTAACTGGTTCAGAGATACCAATTTTTGTTCTAAACCAATAGTTCAGCCTGGGTGACATCTTGGGTGCACGCAATTTAATACCGTTCTCCATTAAATTTCCAAAAAGAGAAGTCTGCATTTATATTTTCTGCATGTGAGTGGTCCTCAGGGCCATATGCAGCTAGCCCTGGAGGAGCCAGTGCAGAGGATGGGAGTGGTGGTGGCTCTGATGAAGTGTTGGGTCACGGTGTACTCCCTCAAACCGTTGCTCCCTGGTGATCGGTGCAGTGGAAATGTAGTAATGTAGAATGAGGTCAAAATTCGACATTACAAAGTCTTTTTACTAAGTGTAACGTGGAACTTTAAATACTTAAAATAGCAGCAGATTTCACGTGGAAAACTTTTCTGGCACCAGTAAGGATTATGGAGGAAGAATGGATGGCGGCAATTTAGCACCTGTATTGTCCTGGCCTATTCTGGGTGATGGGTTTCTTAGCTGTAGCTCCTAACCTCACAGAAGTGTCTGTCTTCAAATCTTGATTGTAGCTATTCAATCTGCTGTCTTCTCAAGGATTTATTTGAGGCACGATCAAGTTGATATCTATGGAGAACCTTTCTTACAAGCAGCGGGACTGTAGTGTGCTTCCTCTCCCTTCTGTCTCTGGACAGGAACTCCCCTCCTGGCAGGAAGTAAGACCAGCTCACTTCTACCAAGGGGAGAAATAGGGTGGTTAGCCCTGTTCCTTGCCAACCTTTGCCGTCCACATCCTTAATTGGAACAAATGGTTAAATAACACATATAAAATACATAACAATAAATAATACAATAACTATTTACAATAGTAGTATCCCAGGTCTGAGGTACTAAACACAGCTGGGACAAAATGGTTCAGTTCACTTTTCTAATCAGTGGCGTACCTTTAATGAAGGCACACCACGTGACTGCTATGGGGCGGAGGAGGAGAGGACCGGCGCTGAATTTCGTCTCTTTCTGACAAGAAAGCACAGTATTTTCATGCAGCTACCACTAAGGGGAGCACCATATAAAGTGATTATTACGGTAACTGTAAAAATTCCTACACATTGAGCTCCCCCTAGTGGTGACTATAAGCATCCAGCTTTGTAATACATGATGTGAAGGGAAGCAGTGATTTACAGATGCATGGTGGAGATTTATCAATGTATTTATGACAGTTGTCTGATGTAAATACATTAAGAAATATGGTGGTCCGAATGAGCACCATATTTTTGAAGCATCTGTTTCACTTTTTCTGACATTGTAGTCAGGCAAAGTGGGTGAGGCCAAGGGCAACTTCTTTAAATGACAGTTTTTTGTTTTTTTTTTTTATTTCTTCTGCTCAACAAAAAAAAAGTTTATCAGAAATCTCTGAGTTTTTGAAACACAAGTACTGGGAAAGTGGGTGAAGATAAGTCATCAGTAGAAAAGTCTGGGAAAACCTCATTAAAGGGGTATTCCCATCTCACCACTTTCATTTCCTGCTGTCTACTTTAGCTCATCCTTGCTCCCCAGCTCTGAAGCTATGTGGCCGTACTTTCATCACATGACATGTGCGCGCTCCCGATACTCCTACAAAAACTTGTAATAGCAGTGCTTTAGGAGATGCCGCTCCTTGTAACCCTTGATAATGTTATGAAAAGAAGAACTTTGTGTGTGTGTGTGTAGTTAGGAGGAGGTTGGAGAAGTGGCACTGCACAGTGGCGTACATAGAGCAGTAAGAGCCCCATAGTAAGGATGAAACCAGGCCCCCCACACAGGACAGAAGGGTTTCCACCTAAACCCCTTTCAATGACCCTTGGGCCATTTTTCCACTGCCTTCTTTAGAGGGTGGAGTCCTGACCAAGTTTTCACCCCCAGTAGTAGAGAAGATGATCCCAAATGGGCCCCCTGTTGGCCTGTGCCCCATAGCAGTCGCATGGTCTGCCGCTATGGTAGTTACGACCCTTACCCTGTACATCACCAGTGTTATCTGCAGCCAAGGCAACGTCTGTTTCAGTGCTTATGGATGTGACAGCTCAGAAGACCTCAGCAGAAGGAATGCTTCAGACTGTTATCTTGGAGCTGCTCTCAGGTTTCCACTACTGTGTGCTGAGCCATCTTGTCTCTTCTTCCCAACCATTCATACCAGACAAGGAGGATCCTGCAGTGCACTCTCCTGTCCTACATACCATGATTGTGGATTACAGCAGGCATGTCCAAACTCTGGCCCTCCAGGTGTTGCAGAACTACAACTCCCATCATGCTCTTCTGTAGGTTGATAGCTGTAGGTTGTCCAGGAATGATGGGAGTTGTAGTTTTGCAACATCTGGAGGGCCGGAGTTTGGACATGCCTGGATTACAGCATTGCTGTGCCTCTCTGCTCATATTCTCTGTCTCCTCTGCTGCTCACCTCAATAAGCACTGATGCTCAGGGAGAGAGCTGCAGAGGAGCACGGCATGAAGGCTGTGACAGTGGGTCCCTGCTCTGTGCATGATGCTGAAGGCAGCAGAGGCTCAATACAGAGCGGCTTCGCAGTTTAGGGACCGAAAGTCGGCTGTTCACTTCTACAGCACAGTGGCCGACCTCGGAGCTAGTGCGCATGAGAAAGCCGTGCGCGGTCCCGTCGGTCTGGCCAGCCACATAGAGACAAACAGAGGCATTTGCGCAAGCCCCGCCACCACTGTAGCAGTAGCGCAGTGGTGGCTGTAACTAATGAAAACAGAAGATAAACATAGAAGGGGAAGGAGGAGGAATACCTAGCAAATAATTCAGAAAAAATTAATAAACGGTAATTGCAAAAGTTTATAATTTTACATTAGGAACTAGTTTAACTATTATCATCAAGATGGGAACACCCCTTTAATGTATAAGATGTTAATTCAAAATACAATCCTGGAAAACCTCTCTAAATATAATATCCACACTCACCCAAATGATTATCTACATATTAATACTGTCACCTGGATTTTACTTACTGAGCTAATAACATCACCACATCAGTCTCCACGATTTACATTAAAATATACTAGTATCACTGCCCTGTGTCTTTTATTTAGTCTATAAAATCAGTTTTATTAATATGCAAAGTACCTCAATAAGGAACCCAAGGGGATGCCCCTCCAGCAGTTGGAGCTCAGCCGCGCCCATTACTTCGGAGCCCTGCTAATTTATTCACTGCTCATCGCCGACGTTATGTTTGCGCAGCGCCCGTTTGTGCAGCTGGCGCATGCGCAATGAGTTCTGTGAGGCCAATGCCTCTCTGGCATGTGATGATGTTATTAGCTCAGTAAGTAAAATCCATGTGACAGTGTCCCTTTAAGTACCTACCTCCTACAGCAGTAGGTTCTGATGTGATCCTTTGTAAAGCTGTGAGTCACACAATTTGCCCGTTTGATCCCACCGCCTGTGGTAATTCCTTCTATAGTGTAAAATATCTCAAGAGGGTGGTATAGACTGCAGAACTAAACACAGAGTTGAGATACAGAAGCATCAGCAGCACTCATGCCATCATTTTTACAGCGACTTTTGAGTGCATTTCTCAAAAAAAAATGAAATCATAAATTCTCAGTAGGAGAATTCTAGACCGTTCAGTTGTGAATAGACGTATCAATAATCCAGCATAAGTCCTGTCATCACAATACATCTAATAATTTATAGCAAGGCCCAATTCTCATCAGTATTATTTATATCTACAATCCACAATAAAAACTTTGCTCATAGTAAAAAAAAGAAGCACACACTTCTAATATGACTTGCAATCATCCAACCTAGCAGATACAGTATTGGGCAAAAGCAAAGGGTCACCCGTCCATTCATTTTTAGTTATTGTAGCCGTTATTCATTTTTCAGCATCATAGAAGAAAAAGCTGAAAAGAGAAAATTCCACAGATACCTCAATGACTAAACATAATATCAGATTTTTCTGTATTTTATTTGACCTCCTTTGTAGTTTTGGCTGGCACCAAGCACACGTTAGTGGTATATCTAAGCTATATGCCATTAATGCGTAGGACCATCATACAGTAAGAGCTGAAATTTGCAGCTCCTCTGCGCTCTAATACTGAGGGGTCTATAATGGGGCATATCCATAAGCTCTGATAGGCAAGGTAGACATGAGTTTTATTTCAGACAACCCCTTTAATACTCTACAGTTGCTGTAATGAATAAACTGAGATCACTAACTGGGGCGCTGGTAAAGGTTTTCCTGAATTCTTCTGGAAGAATCCATATCTGTTATATGAAAAGAAACACCATATATAGACGTAAGTGTGAAAATGCTGTTTTGCGAATGTACCTTTAAAGGCTATGTACACCTTTGGGGTCAATTTGTTTAATTTTTTTAAATTGGTCTCTTTTAAAAATATGGCGTCCTTTTTTATGTACAGAGCTCACATGCTATAGTAGCACCTTTGGATTTTCTGTCTTTTCTGTCAGACCAGGAGCAGACGGACTCCTTATCTCTGATCTCTGACATTATAAACATAATAGCTCCGATACTATCTTACTGATAAAGAATGTGGCTTAAAAAAAAGTGTTTATGACCTCTCAGTAGTTTAAAGATAAGGTTTATTAGATGATGGCACAAAGTGAAAGTGAAAGTACCAGTCACACAGCTAGAAAAATAGTTAACTCTTTGTGACATAAAGGCTCAATATTTTTAATAAAGGCCAATTGAAAAAATGATTTTTAGCCAAAAAATTAGTAACATGCAATCATAAAAAAATTGCCTCTGAAGGTGTACTGTATATAGCCTTTAAAGAAGTACCCCACCATTTGATTCTGCTTCTATATTGTAGTATAGGCTATTATTAAAGAATGATTTGGAGGCTCTTGTGTATGCCTATTTTGGTTAATGTGCCATTTATAAATTGTCAGCTACTGTATCTTGGTTTCGAATTCCAGGCACATAGGGGCGACTGATCTCCTGCCTGCACACGATTGTATGCTCTGGGTTGGTGGTCAGACTGGGATCACACAACACAGCTGCCCATAATGAAAAGGTTGAAAATGTATGACTATAACTGAACTGGGATGAAACAAATTATATCGCTAGAATATTACTGTAGAGGTAAAATTATATGTCAAAGAAAAAATGCTGGAATGCTGCTTCTAAGAAAATGTGGAAAATGTTACCAATCCAAGATATGAGGTTTATGGGTTTAAGCATGCATTTGCACCTCCAGAAAAGGGGCGTTTGCAGCTAAAGATTGACTATTCCCTTCTGATAACATGAACGGATGAAGATAACAGCTCTGCTGCACAGAATTTTAATGGGTCCTCAGCCTGTTTTTAGGCTATGTGCCAGTGGTGTCCATAGAAAAGTAAGAGCCCCATACCAAGGATCAAACCAGACCCCCACACAGGACAGAAGGGTTTCCTCCTAAACCCCTTTCAATGACCCTTGGGCTATTTTTTCCACTGCCTCTTTTGCTAAAAGTTGTTTCTTTAGAGGGTAGAGTCCTGACCTAGTTTTCACCCCCAGTTTTCATCCCAACTGATCCCCCTCTGGCCCTGGGCCCCATAGTAGTCGCATGGTCTGCCGCTATGGTAGTTACGCTCCTCATATGTGCACATCACTGCCTTATGATTATGTGACATAATACTGTGACCTCATCACCCGTAAAGTCTTGCACTATACCTTCATCTATGCAAATAAAGACCCATAAGTGTAAGTATAGTTCAAGAGTCCAATCAAGTCAAACGATTATTTATAGTGTTGAGCAAATCGACCCGTCTTTCAGACGAATTTCCTCATACTTCGTGGTAACAAAATCGATTTTCCCTGAAATGGGTTAATAAAATAAAAAAAAACATACTTGCCTTATCCGTTTGAGCACGAAGAGCCGTCCGCCGCCATCTTGATCGACGATCCCACCTAAAATCCCATGCGCGGTGATGTATGACGTCACCACTCCAGCTGACGTGGTGACGCAGGATTTCGTTCTGGATTTTCAATCAGTCTTTGTCTTGCACCCACTACTTACAACGAAATGCACTTTGTTACAAAGTAATTCATCACAAAGCAAATTGTTTTTGTCAAATAAAGCGAGTTTAGCCGAAATTAGCCGAATCGAATTTTATAAAACTTTACTTATCACTAATTATATAGAAGCAGAATTAGTACAAAAAGTATTGTATTATCAGTGGCTTTTTTTTACTGTTAGCAGCTGATTTCCAAAAGGGAATGCAGCATTAGAAAGTGAACTATAGTGTAAATGAAGGTTTTATGTAAAACATATTTTTAAGAATTTTTGGTGATTTGTTGATCCGCACCATATCGCAGACAGAAAAATGCTGCTCCATGGGAGCACAACCAAACGGATCGGAATGCATTTTGGAGCATTCCGTTTAGTTCAGTTACGTTTCGTCCCCATTAACAATAAATAGGGACATAATTGAAGCGTTTTCCTGCGCTATTGAGATCCTATGACGGATCTCAATAGCGGAATTAAAAACGCTGGTGTGAAAGTAGCCTAACACCCATATGTTGATAACACAAGATGACATCATTCCCAGTAGGTGATGTCACAGCTCACCTTCTCTCCCACTCTATACAATGTCCTCTGCACAGGTTACTGAGCACTGAGCATACCTAGAACACTCTCCTATAGATGAGTCATCTTCAGACAACAGGTTCCTATGGTCCATGTTGTCTGCTGTAACGCATATTTCTAATGGCTGCCCTATAATGCTCTACAGATTATAGAATAAAAATATCTACAATGAGAAAATAGATCATAAAAAAGAATATGTATCAATATCTGATTTTAATTAGTAACAAAATCTAGATGAGACCTTCCCTTTAAAGGGATTGTCCAGGATTGCCTTTTATAAATACCACCCCTTCCCGCCAGTCCTGTGAGGGAAAGCATACTTACCTCTTCCCCACTGTTTGGTTCTGGCTCTATGAGTCCCTGGCTATGTTCCATTTGCTTCAGTCCCTACATGTATATTTGCGGCAGAGACAGGATTCACATGCACTGCTACAGCCAATGACTGGCCTCAGCAGTGAAGTGACACTTGGGAAATCATTACTGCTAGGACCGTTACCCCTAATGGGGTTGGAAGTTTACATGTGGTGATCTAAGTGCAATGAAGTAAGCTGGGGACTAATGGAGATGGGACCAAGTGGCACGGAGCAGGTAAGTATAATTCCATTCACATCTGGCTGGGAGGGTTAATATTTAAAGGGAATATGTTACTATAGACCAGTGCTTCTCAATTATTTTCTGTCATGCCCCCAGGAAGAAGAAAACATTTTGCGCCCCCGCACGACTGTAAATAGTATCATTTGTCTATAAAATTGTTATAAGTACACCAATCTCCCCACAGGCGAGGGCCATTAACACCCCCCCCCCCATATCATGTGCAGGCTCCATTAACCCCCCCTCCCCAATCATGTGCAGGGTCCAGGCTTCCCCCCTCCCCCCAAATCATGTGCAGGCTCTCTCCCCCCTCCCCAAATCATGTGCAGGCTCCATTAACCCCCTCCCCCCAATCATGTGCAGCCTCCATTAACCCCCCTCCCCAATCATGTGCAGGCTACATTAACCCCCTCCCCCCAATCATGTGCAGGCTACATTAACCCCCTCCCCAATCATGTGCAGGCTACATTAACCCCCTCCCCAATCATGTGCAGGCTACATTAACCCCCTCCCCCAATCATGTGCAGGCTCCATTAACCCCCCAATCATGTGCAAGCTACATTAACCCCCTCCCCCAATCATGTGCAGGCTCCATTAACCCCCAATCATGTGCAGGCTACATTAAACCCCCCAATACTTACCTCCCTGGAAGTGCTGGATGCAGGCCTCTTCCGGCCTGTGTCCCGCTCTGCACTCTGCTCAGGCGGCGCGATGACTTCATCGCGCCGCCTGAACCGCTCTGATAGGCTGACGGCACAAGGCCCGCAGCCTTTGAGAGGAGCAGGGGAGGGAGACGCCTCTCCCTCCACTGCCGCACAGCACAGCGATCTGTATCGCTGTCCAGAGGACGGCGATACAGATCACTATGGAGATGAACGCTTTTCTTAATATGCAAATTAGTTCTTTGGTGCAATGAGGGTGTCACAATTGTTCTTGTTGCACCCAAGCTCCATTTATTTCTGTGGCCAGCCCCTCCTTTACTGCTTTGCCACTGCCTGGTGCTGTCAGTCAAAGCAACCAGGTAGAACCTGGGCACAGAAAGGAGCGGAGCTTTAATGCAACAAGTGCAATTTTGATACCCTTGTTGCACTAAAAGCCTACTTTGCATAGTAAGAAAAAATGTCATAACTCGGGAATAGAGTAAGATCAACAAAACAAAGAAAAACAGTGTTTTAATCATGTGAACCACAGCTAGGTGTCTATACAAACAGTTGTATATGGAGGTTACTGGTGACAGATTCCCTTTAAATAAAAATGGCATTTCTGGACAAACAAATTGTACAAAACAAGTCCTAAAAGCAGCTTCCAGGTGGAGCTTCTCGTCCAAGTTTTATCATTCTCCATTCCTTCTTTTGTCATTTGACAGCACGCACGGATCTTCTGTCCGGCTGCATCTGGAACTTAACTTACACATAAGGAAATGATTCACGAAAACAAAGATATTTTCCTCTATGTGTAGCGAGCGACTCTCTGTGAACCAAAAACATTTGTATCCTACGCTTTTCCTTTGTGACCTTTACCCTAATTCCGAGTCTTTCTTTCTTTTACTCTTAAAGGCAGAGGAAGAGGGAAGAGATTCCAGTCTGGTAGAATCAACGATGAAGGAGATCACACGCAGAATCATACGTGGTTACATCATAAATCTGAGATTCTGCTGCATCCATCATCTTGAGGAGGTTCCAGTGTCCAACTGAAGATGGAAAGACTAAAATACAAAAACAGGTGTTTGGTGTCTTATGTCATTGAGACAGATTTTTCTTTTTTACATCCATTTCTACTTATATCCTACTTGCCTGTTTTTAAGGATTGATTTCAGGGGCGCTTGCCTATAGGTACAGATCCTACCCCCGTAACGAAAAAGTCAAAGTAACATCATGTTCACATGTGTCAGATTTATTTTACTACAAAGTCAGTGGCAGAAACCTGAGACTTAAAGGGGTTGTCCCATGAAAAATCTTCTACATTTACCTGGATACGAAAAGTTTTGTAATTAAAAATTGAGTATAGCCACTGAGTTATCCACTGTGTTAAAACAACAGTCATAGAGGAGTTTGGGAAGAGAGAAGACTATGAGGCCATGACCATTTCATTCTAGTTATTGGTGTGGAACTCAGAGATTGGCTCCCTATGATATATACTTCAAGATACAGTGGTCCCTCAGTAAACAATGGCCTCAGGATACAATGGCCCAGATTTACTAATGAGTCTGCTCCAAAAATCCAAAAAGTCTGATAAGTGGCTGAAATTGGTGCAATTTGGGACATCTAGGGTTTTTGCACTTTTTTCCAACATAATTGGCAAGGGGTGATGCTTAGTGGAAAGAAGCAGAGCTTTATCAAAAACGGGTGGGGCCTAAAATGCACCATTTTGCGCCAAAATTGAACCACATTCTGGCATAAAACTCTGTCTCAAAGTACGCCAACCAATAGTTGATATAGACTCAGAGGAAGGTGTCTATCAATGCATTTATCATCCAGTCTGAGCCCCTGTGATAAATCTGATGCAGCTCTAGCCCACCTGTCTAAGCTTACGCCATCTTTAGGATGAGTTAATCCAGGCCAATATTTTCATCATACACTGGTCTTTCCTGGGCCATTGTATCTTGAAACTAGACTTAACATACAATGCCTTAGACTCAAACCAATCAACATGGCCATTTCTCTAGTAAAACACCTGTATTGGTTGTGTAGTAGTTCTTCTTTATAGTACAGTGCGCTACTACATGCTCTATACTGCCCCCTGTCTGTGCCAGGATGAGCTCCTCCTTTGGACACCAGGTGAGCACGGCTCCGTTTTATTTTTCTGGTACACTGTGTGCTATACAGGACCCTGAAGAAACTCCTGTCCTCATCATAGAAGGTGATTTACAGCTCCCAGCATCTACTCCTAACTGCATTATCTATCTTAGTTATCTGCTTATTTTTCTTAAATCTTCATTTTCTCTTATCTTGGGATGATATTTGGGGTCTTTGAGACCAATTGGCAGTTTTTCGTAGAGTTATGGACTGAAATTACAATGGTTTCAATATACAGTACAATGGTCATCCCGGAACCAATTAATATTGTAACTTGAGTGACCACTGTACTCTTTTACGATAAATACATAGTTATTGCATAGGTAGATACATAGTGACAAAGACATATTAATAATATAAAATGTTATTAGTGCTTAGAGAAACGAGATTTGGATCATAGATTCAAAACTTCATTTGAATGCTGTATGCAGAGCCATCTCCATACAGTATTCAAATGTATGGGCTCCACCGAGGTGAAATGTGTTGTCTCGTGAGACTTTGTTGAAAAACTTTGGCATATTTAACTTGAAAACCATTTTAAAACTGGGATCCAAAGCGGGCAACGGTACCCAGGTACCAGTAGGTACCAAAACCGTCTTCAGATCCCAGTTTTAAAATTGTTTTCAAGTTGAAAAATCTAAGTCCAAAGTCCGCAAGACTTCGGAGATAACAAATTTCACCTCCGTACGGATCTCCGTACTGCATCCAAACGAAGTTTTGACCGAAGTGACTTCGGCTCAATGATAAGAAGCTCGCTTCACTCAACACTAAATGTTATAATATCAAAAACATCAAAAGATTAATGAATCAGTCACTTTGAATGATGGGTCCAGCCCGGGGTGGAGAAGTTAAGAAGCTTTACATCTTGTCTCAATTAACTAGAGGAAAAACTTCAAAGGGTAGAAGCTTTAATTTGGGGCTGAGATAGTTTACAAGAAACTGAGAATGATAACTTTACATCCAAGTAATAGCCGGCTTTGCCCTGGGAAAGTACAGGGTTGCTTAGCAGTTCCCCCACTCAATTCTCTTAGCAAAAGGCTGTGGTGTCAGACGTTGGACAAAAGGCCCTTTGACATTTTTCTTCTTTGGTGGAGAATAATTTAGAAGCAAATCATTTGGCTGTGTATCACAGTGCAATGCCCTTAAAGGCACCAAGCTTCATGTTGAGAATTATTTACGTCCATTTTACTTTCAAGCACAAGAAGAAAAAATATGATGTTGCACAGTCAGTAATGCATTTAGAGGTACATTCTTAGTCTTTCGTGCCAAACCATGCTATTGTGTAACCTCACATGACAAAGTTTTAATTACCAACAGATTACAGGATATCCCATCCTAAAAAAAAAGGAAAAACAGTAGTAACTATAGAACATTGAGTCATAATTTCCCAATCCCCACAAATTAAAAAAATATATCTGGAGTTTCCTTCATGCCATCTTTGCTGGTGCCATGAAGGTCAAGATGTGCAGATACAGCGGTTACAACATCTACCAGGGTAAAGACAGCAGTACGCAAAGACTGAT
Organism: Bufotes viridis; assembly: GCA_033119425.1. NCBI lineage: Eukaryota > Metazoa > Chordata > Amphibia > Anura > Bufonidae > Bufotes > Bufotes viridis. The sequence continues at coordinate 37,971,284 of CM065597.1, read as the reverse complement.
TGGAAGGTGTTCCAGCTTCTAAATGCAAAATGCAAGTATCATTTCCTAGAGGAACCTTCGTCAAATCAACTGGACTGTCCTGTACAGGAGAAAACATAAGAAGAGACAGTGGGATGAAGTCCGGAAAAAAATTCTCATCCTGTTGTAAAGTTCCAGTAATTTCTTATTTGTTTTTGTAAGACTATGTTATAGTACTCCTCAGCTTTCACCAAAGCTCTACATATCTCTATCACTGTGCAATAATACCACAGTTGATGGAAATAAGGACAGGATAGGGACAATATAAAATGTCAACTTTTGTGGTGCAAGTTTTTGGTGGGACTTATTTGACACCATGACCCAGAAACTGGTAAGCATTCTATTTAGGCACAAGAGGTTTGATTATATTGGGCAAATACTTATTTTTTTACTCTTTTTTCTAGAAAACCCTCCATCATACGTGACATTCAGGTATGCTCTCTGTTTGGGGGAAGTCAGATTGATAGCACAGAAGTCCATGTAACCCATCCCCTGGGGTCATGAAGAGTAGATACACAGGAAGAGGAGGATCTGTATCTCTCTCCACTCCCTCTAGTCTGTCAGAATGTCTCCAACTGGCCTCTCATCTCCTCCTCTACTTTCTGGCAGAAACCATAACTGGCTTAAGAAGGGAGGGAAACTGCATTAACCTGCTCTATCCAGAGTGGTATAGCATCTAGAAATAAGAGCCAGATCTTATTTTAAAGCTGTCAAACCAGGTCAGGAATGAGATCTACAGGTATTACTTACTCCCAACATGCTATTTAAAGGCTATATCTCTGGCTGTATGGCAGTTAACAACACAAACTCTCTTGTTTTGAAGCTTAGTTTGTCAACTTTAAAACAAGACCTGCTTTATATCACTAGGAAGATAATGTTAAACAACCTTCAGACACATATAGTTTCAGGCAGGGTCATAGCTATAGTGGGTGCAGAGGTAGCAGTCTCTACTGGGCCCAGGAGCTTGAAGGGGCACAAAGACCCTTGTGTCGCATAAGAAGACCCTGGTATTATAGAGAGTGCATGCTGGTCAAGTTACATTCTGGCAGGAGGGAAGGGGTTAGGTCAAGAATTTGTCATAGAGGTGTGGGGGTGCCGTTTCAATGTATGCCTCGGGCAGCACGAAGGGAATGTGCTTCCCTGCCCCTGGCCACAAAGCACTGAAGGAAGATAGCCCAAGCTGGACTCTTGCACCAGGGCCCATAAGCCTTTAGCTCCGCCCCTGGTTTGAGCTATTAACAGGAACATTACTACCTGGCCCAGCCCCGTGATTTTGAGGGCCCCATAGAAACTGTTATGGCTGTTACAGCGATAGTTGCCCCCTGTTCATGGCACCTATTATGTTGTTACTTAGACGCTGTATAGGTATATTATTTGGCCACTAAACTTCACTATTTGAGTTCTCTATGTTTGAATTATATGGACACCCATGTGATAACTCTATGTTTTCTCTATATTGTAGTATTATGTGGTAATATATGAGAATATTATTTAGTCACACACTGTATATACACACAACTACTGTGGACCTTATTATATGACCTTGTTTTAGGGATAATATGAAGACATATTTGCTTTGAGTTGTTATAAAATGTCATCCAATTTTCTCAATGACTGATAACCCTTAAAATAGGATTTAAACATCTTAACAGACATACATTCTATGTGATGAGACTTGGGCCTTTTTTGTTAAGAAATATTTTCTGTTGAGCATAAGCAGCAAATGATGATGTCTCTTTAGACTGGAAAGTTTCCACCTTCAGCTGAGAGAACTGAGTGTTCTGCTGAGACTCCAGGAATTAATACAAGGTCCATACGACCTAGGACTGATGCTTCGAGGAAAATTAAAGTGACATCATGTGGATAATCCTTAGTTCAGTTAGTGCTAGTCATTGTCTGTACACAAAGTGCATACTACACTGACAAACAGCGCCCCAATAAAGCCCATATTCTACCGTACCGTGCTCAAACTCTGCAAAGAAATAGTATGCCCATACAAAGATATAATGCTAATATTATTTCATATTGTGTTCTCATAAAGTCCAAAAAGTGCCATCATTTGCCCAGATACACCTAGTACTTGGTAAGTTCCTACAGTGCCCAGTACAACAGTCTCCAATCACAGAACAGCAATCGCTTTTCCGGCCTTGCATGGAGAGAACTGCTTCTTCTAAGCTGCACTTAAGGGTACGGCCATGCGATCAGCATTTTTCATGCGGTTTTGGAAGCAAAAATCAAGATGGAAAGTATAAAGGAAAGGTGCAACTTCTCTTGTTTTAAAGGGCATCTATCAGCAGATCTGTACCTATGACACTGGCTGACTTGTTACATGTGCACTTGGCAGCTGAAGGCCTCTGTGTTGGTCTTATGTTCATATGTGTCCACATTGCTGAGAAAAATTATGTTTTAATATATGCAACTGAATCTCTAGGAGCAACGGGGGCGTTGTCGTTACACCCAGAGGCTCTGCTCTCTTTACAACTGCCGCACCCTCTCCACTTTAATTGACAGGGCCAAATGTGACGACATTTACACTGCCTGGCCCTGTTAATTAAAGTGCAGAGGGCGCGGCAGTTGTAGAGAGAGCTGAGCCTCTAGGTGTAACAGCAACGCCGCCATTGCTCCTAGAGGCTCATTTGCATATAATAAAACTTCATTTTTCTCAGTTATGTGGCACCTATGAACATGGGACCAACACCGATGTCTTCAGCTTCCAAGCGCACATGTAACAGGTGAGCCACTTTCATAGGTACAAATCTACTAAAAGATGCCCTTTAATTCACCTTTGGTTTAAGCTTCCAAAACTTCCTGCAGAAACCTGATCATGTGGTCTTACATTAAGGCATCTCAGTCAGCTACCCAGCACCCTGTTCTGTACTGATGAGGAGCAATAACCCGAAACGGTGCAAGTTCTGCCTACAGTACGGTGTACTTGTCTTGGCTGGTATAAGTAAATTTGCATATTTTCTACCCATGGAGCATTGCTTGAAAAATAATGCTCCATAAACTGCTGTGTCTCTTCAATGAGAAACAATAACCCCACCGCAGGTGATGTCTAAAGGGCCTTTTACATGGGACGATATTACAGCAGATAGTCGGAAGCGTTCCTTCCCAACAATCTGCTGATCGCTGGTGGAGGAGACCGCTGTATTTATATACAGTGATCTCCTCCAGATTATAGTGAGGAGCGATCACTAATTCCATAGCTCTTCCCCATACTGACTTGTTTGCCAGATTGTGTTTACACGGCATGATCTGCTGCCGGTAAACAATCATTTTTGCGTGCACATTGGATTAACCGATAAATGATCATTTCGCTCGTTCCTTGGGTAATCGGCGGTACATTTACACTGCCCAATCATCGTTAACGAGCATCACTATGAACACTTGTTAGCAATATTTTGTGCGATTCTCGGCCATGAAGTCATCTCATCCAGCTAACCAGTTCTATACTCTGCGCTGATGAAGGGGTTAAAACAGTGCTGTTTACAGATGAAAGTCTTTTTCTTTGGGCTGCAATGAGTTAATATGCATCCTATAATTCATAGGTCCCCAGAGAAAAATAAAATGGGGCCCCTACCATGTAAATTGAAATAGTATTATAATTAGCATTAAATAAAGGGGCTATGATTAAGAACAGCTGGTTTCAAAAAGCAAAGGCGAGACATACAGTATTGTGCTACATGGGGGCATTTTATTTCTTCAACAAAGCCTGTGGATTTTATCAAGACGCTGGAGTACTGGATCGCTTTATCTTGTATGTTCTCCTGCTCCGATCTGAGCTTTTTCATGGACTGAACTTTTTTTGAAGCTTCTTTATGAAAAGCCACATTATATTAGTCTATATATTGTTATTCTCCACAAAAGGGTACAATGGTCTTGCACCTGATAGCCCCCCCCCCAACCTCTGGACTCCATAGTAAGTACAATGTCTGCTATGGCTATAGTTATTCCCATGTATGCCTAGAATAAACTCTTCTGCATTGTGAACAAGAGTAACCCTGCCCTCTACTGGCTGCATACTATAAAACTAGTAATCCACTGAGAACTAGTTCTAAAGAGAAATCACCAAATTCCTTAAACAACTCAAACCTTGGAACGCTCTCACTTAAGGTCTACACTGGTTCCCTTACGTCCTACCAGCAGCACAGATGGGGTTAACCACCCCCCCCCCCCCCCCGTGGACTGGCAGGACCGGCGGAATGTTTAATGAGCCCAAGACTAATAACTCAATTTAACAATTAAGTGTCTCCTTAAAAGGAGGAAGTCAACCCCCAGCCCACTGTGTTTTTTTCTGTCCTCCTGGACAGGTGGACTAGGCGGTTTGTTCCCCCCTCTCTTATGGAAAGTGCGGGGAGCCTTCTTTTCATTTGGGTAACGGCGTTGCCCTTTTTTCCTAGGTACCTTGTCAGTTTGGCCGGCAGCTTGTTTGCTGCCGGCCCCGCGCAGTGCTCCTGGCTGGGGTATTTTGGAGGCGTCCTTGGTCCGGGATCCCGGTCCCTGTGCGCCGCCATCTTCCGGAGGTAGCACGGGGACTTTCCTTTTGCATCACCTCCGGGTAATCCGGCCGTGATTTTTTCACGGGCACGATTTTTTTATGCGTCTTCCTGTGGAGGATTTACTGGGGGAAGGGTGGATTGGCTATTCCTCCCCTATTTTTGGAGGCTGTGTGCTCCAGTTCAGTCTCTGGCTGCATATGCTTTTTCAGCCAGCTCCCAGAGTCCTAAAATTGGTGTTGTTCCACTTGTGGTGTTTTTTTCCTCAGCTGCCTCCGGTCTGTTTTTCTACCTTTCCTGGGCAGATAGGTGGTTTACAAATGTTTTATTTGTCTCTTTTTTTTCCCCGCAGTGATGTCTTCTCCGCGGGATTCGGAAGGCAGGAAAGTGGATTTCAAGAGGAAGCATCTATCCTGCTACCTTTGCAGAAGTCAACGGTTATTGTAAGCTGATCATACCTGCACTCGTGAGATCGCAGAAGCTAAACAGCTTAAGGCTGGGCTAAGACCAGTTTGGGAGACCGGTTGGGAATCCTTTGGTCTGTTGACCTAACCTACACCAGGTGTTACAGTTGCCGTTAGAGGTTCGGACTTCTGGTGAACCTGCTTTGCAGGATGTGTATCAATGGCTCTGTTAAAGGAGTCATAGGACTGCTGGATGGAAAGGCTTCCTATTCGTGCCCAGGCCCCTATGGAGACCTCTGTCCCGGTAAGGAGACCTTTTTGGTCTCCTTAGTTTCTTCCTCCTCGGATGAGGAGGAGCTGACGTTGTGTTTTTTCCCCTGGAGAGACACAGAAGTTGTTCAAGTCCATCAGGTCGGGGGACCATGATGTTGACTGTGGGGAGCCTCCCGTTCCCGCTACTCGGGCACATCGTGTCTTCAAAGCGGATGAGACCCTCCTCTCTGTCATGATATAGAGTGGAAAAAACCTGGAAAAGCTCCGGTTTTAACAAAGAAGTTAAATCCATGTTCCCGATGGCTTAACCCTTGGTGGATTCGTGGGGATCCATTCCCAAGGTGGACATGGCTATTGCTAAGTTGTCCAAGCGCACTCTGGTTCCTGCAGACGATGGGTCTAGCTGCAGGACCCCCTTGCAGAGTGCAAACTAAGACGGGGTGTTACGGCAGCTGCGGCTTCCGCTTCCACAGCCATAGCGGCTTTTGAAGTCTCTACGTTCCTCTGATCTCGCCTGGATCAAATTCAAGTTGATGTGAAGCAAGTCCTGGGAGCGAGGCCAAACACAGATCCTTGCTCTTGAAGCTAAGCAGCAGGTCTGTGGCTCATGGGAGACCAAGTGCGCCTTTGGCACCCTGTAACAATACTATCAAATAATGTCAGGGGCCTATATATAGCATGGCCTGGGGTTCGCGGCCCATATTCCATTTTGGCTTGAGCCTTGGGTCGCTGACAATTCCTCAAAATACAGCTTATATGGCCTTCCATTCGAGCCCAACCGTTTGTTCGGTTCGGAGCTAGATAAGATCATGGAGGGCCTTTCAGACTAGAAGGTGAAGAGCCTTCCCCAGCAGTCATTTCGAGGGCAGGGCAGACAAGACTGCGGTGGCAGGTCTGGCCAGCAAACAAGCTCTTGTAGTGACTGGAGAGCACAGCGAAGGCTGAGGTGCTCTCGTGGAGGAGCCAAAGATGGAAAATCCACCTCCTGACTACGGGCCTCTTCGAGGCTCTTGGTTAATTCCCATTACTCCTGCCGTCCTGCCAATAAGCTTCCCCATTCCTAAGCTTCATGTACCCGTCGGGAGTCGTCTCTCCCACTTCTGAGAAGAATGGATCCAAGAGATCTCGGATCCCTGGGTCCTGAATATCATTTCCAACGGTTATTTAGTCAACAACACCTCTTTTCCTCTGGACAGGTTTGTCAAGATCAACCTTCTACAAGCTGCCAAGGAGGCGATCCTAGAGGCCTACATTCAGGACTACATTTGCAAAGGGGCTCTGGAGGAGGTTCCGGCAGGAGAACGGGGCCTAGGGATCTATTCACCAGTTTTTCTGGTTCCCAAGGCTTCAGGAGATCTCCGGATGATTATCGATCTGAGATATTTCAATCGATTTATAAGGAAGGTGAAGTTTCGTGTAGAAACCATCAGGTCAGTAGTTCACGTCGTCAATCCTGGAGACGTGATGGCAACCCTGGACCTCAAGAATGCATATCTGCACATCCCGATCCATCCTGGTTCCAGGAAGTATATCAGGATCACGGTCCAGGTGTCCGGTGTCGTCAGGCATCTTCTGTTTGTTGCCCTTCCTTTGGCATTTCTTCTGCCCCTCACACTTTTACCAAGGTGGTTCTGTGGTGGCGGCTTTGAGGCTTCAAGGACTGACCATCATTCCTTATCTGGACGACTGGCTTTGAAAGCCTCTGCTCTAGCGGTCCTAACCCAACTTCTTCAGGTAACAATCTCCTTTCTGTTCCACCTAGGTTGGATCAGCTGGTAGAAGTCGAACGTGAGCCCGTCGACTTCAGTAAGATATCTAGGCTTCATAATCGACTCCACTGGGATGTCGCTCCAGTTGACTCCAGAAAGAAGATTCCGGGTTCAGAACACGGCAAGTTCCTTTCCGTTCCCGGCGAGTTCCAATCCGGACTCTCATGAAGATGTTGGGGCTCATGTCAGCGTCTGCGGAAGCAGTCCCTTGAGCTCTATGGCACCTCCGCCCTCTACAGTCGGAGGTCCTCTCCTAATGGAATGGCAGCCCTGCTGGGCTAAACTCCCTGTGCTCCCTGACTTGGCAAACTCGGTATTCCCTCAGATGGTGGTGCCATCTTTTAGACGGGAAGTCTATGACCCAGCCAATCTGGGTCATATTGACTACGGATGCGTCCTAAGTAGGCTGGGACGCTCACCTAGACAACTCTCCAGTTCACGGGACCTGGTTTCCTCTGGAGTGGCTTCTTTCATCCAATCTCTGCGAGATTCAAGCTATCCGGCTAGCCCTCCTTCACTTAGCCCCTCAGATCCGGGGCAAAACGGTGAAAGTCCAGTCAGACAATGTGACTGCGGTACTTTACAGCAACCAGCAGGGAGGCACGAGATCACTTCCCCTCCTGTCAGAGATCGGGGTGATTCTGGATTAGGCAGAGTTGTACCTTCCCACTTATCTGCTATCCACATCCAAGGCTCCCTCAAGATGATAGCGGCTGAGCCGCGGTCTTCCAGTCGGTGGAGTGGTCCTTACATCCGGAGAATCAAGCAGATAGTCCTCAAGTGGGTATGCCAGAGGTGGATCTCTTGGCAACAAGGTTCAATGCCAAGGTGGAGAGGTTCTGCTCCTTTACAGGGAGGACAACCCCCTGGCGTTAGACGCTCTGTCAATATCCTGGAGGTTCAGGCTGGCTTACATCTTCCCTCCCTTTTCCATGATACCGAGGGTATTGATGAAAATCCGTCAGGATCAGGCCTCGGTGATAGCCATCATACTGTTTTGGCCGAAGAGATCCTGGTTTACCTAGCTCACCCAGTTGAGTCGAGGACAATATTGGAGGCTCCCCACAGCAGACCCTGGTGTCGTGGGACACTCACCTCTGCTCAGATCTGCACAGATTCAACCTGACAGCCTGGAGGTTGATCAGTCCCTTCCCAGAATAGAAGGGCTTTCAGAGTCGGTCCTGAGAACGCTGTCTCATTCTAAAGCGGACTCTACCAAGAGAGCCTACTCTTGTATTATGAGGATATTCTCATCCTGTTGTACCTCAACTGAGGTGGCGTCTGCAGATCCGCCCCTCTCCGCTATCCTTCAGTTCCTGCAAGACGACCTTGATAGAGGCCTTTCCCTTCTACTCTGAAGGTTCAAGTTTCAGCCATTTCAGCTTGCCTTAACAGGCTTTTTCTCAGGACCCACTGATCAAACGGTTCCTTAGAGGAGCTGAAAGATTAAAGCCTACAGTACTGAGACCCCTTTTTTTCAATGGGTTTTCAGTAGTTCTCAGGGGTAGCATCTCCCCCTTTGAACCGTGAGAGGAGGTGGACATCAAGTTCGTCACTTGGAAGTTTGTGTTTCTCCTTACAGTGACTTTGGCCAAGAGGGTCTCTGAGCTTCAAGCTCTCTCAGCATGAGCCCTATACCATTTTCTTACATGACCGGGACTTTCTTAGATTCCTCCCGTATTGTAGGCCTAAAGTTCCTTCCTTCCAGAACATCAACCAGGTGATATTCCTCCCGGTTCTGTCGACATCTACCACCTCCTCCTAGGAACCTGCTAGACATCCTCTGGACGTCTCGAGATGTCTCCGGATCTATGTGGATAGATCAAGGAGTTCAGGAAAGATGAGAATCTGCTAATCCTGTTGCCGGTAAGTTTAAAGGCTGTAAGGCATCCAAACCTTCCATCAGTCGGTGGATTGAGGAGGCTATTAAGGAATCCCTTGTTTCCACAATCTCTGGACCCTCCGGGATTCGTGAAGGCCCACTTTACTAGAGTTGTGGCTACTTCTTTTGCCGAGAGGAGTCTTCTGCCTCTCAACATGATTTGCAAAGCTGCCTCCTGGAGCTCTGAATCGACATTCATCTCCCATTATAGACTAGATGCCAGTCTAGCTGAGTTTTCGGCCTTTGGGCAGACTTTTCTTAGTTCTGCCAGGCAGGAAGGCCCTCCCTAGGGGTTTCTTCTTGCTATCTCCCCATCTGTGCTGCTGGTAGGACGTAAGGGAATCGTTAATTTCTAACGATAATTTGTTTTCCCTTAGTCCTAACAGCAGCACACAAATTTCCCACCCTAGTAAGTCTAGTTTTCTTCTTACTATAAACACAGTGGGCTGGGGGTTGACTTCCTCCTTTTAAGGAGACACTTAATTGTTAAATTGAGTTATTAGTCTTGGGCTCATTAAACATTCCGCCGGTCCTGCCAGTCCACGGGGGGTGGTTAACCCCATCTGTGCTGCTGTTAGGACTAAGGGAAAACAAATTATCGTTAGAAATTAACGATTTCATACACCATGCAATGGAATGCCCTGTGATCTTCCTGCATCACCTGCACTTCAGGTACCATCTGCCAAACAGAAGAGAATAGCAGAGAGAAAACAGTACTCCGTCTCTCTGCCTTTAATAGGGCAGTTCCATGAGAAATAGGTATTTTTTTAAACTCAACAGTCATAGAAAAATTTTTATTTTAGCAACTGTGTCTGTTTTTTTTTAATCATTTCAAAAGTACTTTGCCATTGAGAACTGAATGCAAAGTACTGTCCTTCTGTAGCAGTCAGCTCCACTACTTCTATTAGGAACATTACTCATTTAAATACTACTAATTTTTGCCTTCACTACCACTTGCCTGATCAATTCCTCATTTCCTTGCCTGAACAATTAGGTACCTACGTAGCTTGAAAAGTTCCTTGCAAAGGTGTGAGGTTACCTGTTGTCTGCCCGTGTACCAACATGTGCCTTTTTACCGTTTGACCCTCTGCTGCCAGCCCTGACCTTGGACCTGTTTCAGGGATTCACATGAACTCTGCCTGCCTTGCCCTTGTCCAGTTATTGACTATATGTTTTGCCTGTTCCTTCTGTGCTTTGCATCGGTGTCTCTGACCCCTGTGGGTCAGCTTTCAACCACATCGGGACTACTCCAGGAGGTAGCGATCTGGAGGCTCCCATGCAGTGAAATTCAGATCCCTGTACAATAGTAGGGAGACGCCAGGATAATGCCCTTAAGGTTTAGTCCAAAGTCAAAATGGTTGTTTGTGACAGTGGTTTTACTCCCACTGCCGTAACAAATCCATTGTTCAGTTTACTGAACAGGATGACAGCTCTATTGTTCTCTTGATAGTGCTAGATAAAGGTGCCCACAAAAAAGCATTGCAGTTATCAGTGTAATGTGCTGTAGTTAAGCCACTACAATAGGACGGCACTCCATCAGTCTCTAAGTACGGTGCTCAGTGGTAATTATTGCAGTTGTATAATAGGAATGACCACAGCACTGGTTTATATAGTTGAATCAGTAATGCTTTTATTATCCATCCAGGAATTAAATATGAGTACTGGCCAACGTTTCAGTCTTATCCCAAGACCTTGCTCACGGCCTGAGATAGAGTTAAACAAATGGTACATATGAGAATATATACATCAGGAAACAATATTCCCAGATATAGATTTAACATGGGTAATATTGAAAATATATAGGTATACATATGTCCAGAAACATAAAGCGAATCAAAATGAAATGAAATTAAACACAAAATGTGTGCTAAACAGAGGAGATACTGTTAGCTATATAGATATATATATATATAGATAAAAAGTGAAAAATGAAAAAGCAGCACACTTTAAAATAATGGGTGCAAAGCCTGCCGACGAACAGCAACCAGGTCCTCAATATAGTGGTTCAAAAATTGCAAAGCAGCACTCCAGTCTTCAAACATTCAAGTATTTATTCATGCCCAGTGTGGCGTCTTTCTCAAGCCATACCAAATAAAGTGCTCAATATATATAGTCAAGTCACATGATCATCAATTGATTAGTGATAAAAACATGATTACAATAAAGTGTATAAAAATATAATAATAAAGTGCTAAAAGTGCCAAATGTGCAAATTGCATAAACAAATACATGTGAAAAATACTAATTTTCCATGCGATAAACTTCTCTATTAGTGTAAACCATGTGAATAATTAATTGACTTAAAACCCACAGGTGTATAGAATAATTGATAACTATAATAAAAAGACAATCTCACAGCAGGCGGAATTATCATAGGATCCCGGACGGCGTCTCACAAAGTGTAGCCCGCATGCGCGAGATTCACAAGTCTCGCGAACTTCTTCTTATATCAAATAGAAATGGTATTCACGGACTTCACGCTATCTCTGCGGCTGCGCGGACTTATCAAGTCTCGCGAACATTGTATCCCAAACACTCCAATCTGGACCATATCAAGTATGGCGACCCCGGCATCTCAAGTGTGGTGCGCATGTCATAGATAACAACTCCGTATCCACATATCATATATAAACATCCGGCATGCCCTGTAGATATTTGATGGGGGCAGAGGATTGTCAAGAAAACCGGACTCGCCACAGCACCCACATATCCACATGGGCCGTACACACTCAAAACTCCCCATTCAAGTGTATAATGCAAATGACAGGTCCATCCAAAGGAACGGACTCGCCATATTATGCCAACACCCTTGGGGCAAAGCATACATAGCAACCACCGTCGCTAGGTAAACCTGTCAGTTAGGGATACATGAAATGACCTGTCACAGTCATCATGTTGAATCCCCTTCCTCCAGTCACCTATTGCTAGGTGATTTTACTCATACCTCTTATTCATCACGGAGTGTTCAAAAATAAAAAAAATAAAAATAAAAGTGAGCGGCAGAGAAAACCTGATTCCCATGATATCTAATAATAATTTTTCATGACTCATAAAACATCCGGTCCTATAGATAAACTTCCATCTGTGAGAATGTCCATTGCTTGAAAAAATCTGAAAAAAATCATAACAAAAAATTAATAAATGATTATACATTAAAAAAAAAGAAAAAAAAAGAAAACTACCACACTGGGCTGAATAAATACTTGGACGTTTGAAGACTGGAGTGCTGCTTTGCAATTTTTGAACCACTATATATATATATATATATATATATATATATATATATAGATAGATATACTAAGCAGGCATAAAAATTCTGTTTTTAACATAGTGGTAGTAATTAGGAGATGTGCATCATGGCTCAAAAGGTGCTGCTCTTAGTATATAGCTACTGCTAATATAGAAATATTCCAGGTTAGGAAGTATACATATTCCATCATATTATAGCAAGGTGGTAGTCACATAAGCAACGCATAACAAACATAACATATAAGAGAAGCCATAGAAGAAAAGCCATAGAAGGATTCCAATCCAAAGGGAGAAAGGCTGCATCTGGGAGACATACCTTAGTATCTGAGACATGTTGTATGCTGGATGGCCTTAGGGATCTGAGAATGGCCCCAGCAATATATGCAGTCGGTTTCCTGCACACACGGCGTGTGTTGCCGCGAGTCTGACGTCAGCGGGTCAGTGCACGTGACGTAACCGTGTGTGTGACGTCATTGTGAGTGCGCAAGCAGCAGAACGTAGAGCAATTACAAGTGAGGGCACTAGCAATATTATGTAGGCTGCTAATTTTAACCGGAATACATATATACTGGTAGGTGGTGCAAAAAGATATAAGGCAAAGAACTATAGGCATATAGCCAGGGGCGTAGCTATAGGGGGTGCAGAGCAGGGGCGTAGCTAACCGCTCATGGGCCTGGTGCAAGAGCTCAGCTTGGGCCCCCCTTCCCTCAGTGCTTTGTGTGTCTTCTTATGGGGCACAAGTGTCTTTGGGCCCCTTCAGGCTCCTGGGCCCGGTAGCGACTGCTACCTCTGCACCCCCTATAGCTACGCCCCATGGTGCAGAGGTAGCAGTCTCTACCAGGCCCAGGAGCCTGAGGGGGCCCAAAGACCCTTGTGCCGCATAAGAAGACACACAAAGCCCTGAGGGAAGGGGGGCCCAAGTTGAACTCTTGCACCAGGGCCCATGAGCTGTTAGTTACGCCCCTGCATATGGCTATATAACTATGTATGAGGCACAATACAAAATAGGTTCTACTATATACTATCCCATACTACCTGTCGGGGTTGGACTTTAGGAGTCATTTTGTCTATTGGGGTAAAAAGGAGAAAAAAAAAAGTAATTTATTAGCACATTATATATATCAGTCATCATTCTTAAGTTAATATACAGATGTAACTAAGTCCATAATCATCTCAATGGTATAATATGAGTCTCTGTTCATCCCATGTGGTAACAGAGTATTTAGTTCAAAAATCCAAAAAGATTTGCGTTGTTTAAGACGCGCAATCCGGTTGCCTCCTCTTTTTGCAAATGGTATGTGTTCCAGGACTTGAAATTGGAGTTGGTTAATATGGTGTTTTGCAGAGATAAAGTGATATGGAATAGGTTGTTCTGTTTTATGGCAGAACAACGTACATTCTGGTGGTTTCGCCCACATATGCTAAGCTACATGGGCATTTGATCAGATACACCACAAACGAAGAATTGCACGTGTAAAAGTCCCTGGAATAGTATATTTTACCAGAATATGGATGTACAATTCTGTTCCCTCTAATGACATTGGTGCATTGAGCACAGTTGAGGCACGGGTACGTGCCTGTTTTTTCGGGGCTAAAGTGGTTTGTATCAGTTTAGGTTTAAGAGGGCCAATGTCAGCATGTACAAGTTTATCTTTTAAATTTGCTGGTCTTTTATAACACATGCGGACAGGATGTTGAAATTCAGTAACATTGGGGTAAGATTGTTGGAGAATAGACCAGTCTTTTTTAACTATTGATTGAATTTTGGGCACAATGGGATGGTAAATGATTACCAAGGGACACGTTATGTAGATATGGATTTTGGTGAAGTGGGTAGTGTAGATTGAGCCAGAGATAATTATTTTTGGTGGAAGTGTGGTGGGGTAACTCCTGTCTTGAAATTTTTGTGCCATTTCAGTCAGGCGTTGATTCTTAAGAGCTGGGTTCTCTACAATTCTGGCTACCCATTTAAATTGTGAACGGGGTAGGGAGTGTTTAGTATTTTTGGGATGGCAACTGGAATAATGAAGTAGTGTATTGCGGTTCGTGGGCTTTTTATGTAAATCTGTAGTGAGTGTACCTGTCTGTGTTTTGATAACCACGGTATCCAAAAAGCCAATGGATTGTTGGTCAACATGAGAAGTAAAAGTAAGGTCTGGGTCTTGTCCGTTAATGTAGTCAATGAAATCGGAGAATGAATTGGAATCACCCTTCCAAATACAAAAGATATCGTCTATGTATCGATACCAGGTTTTTGAGTATGTCTGAAAAAGAGGATGTGAATAAATTAGGTCTTTTTCAAATTTTGCCATGAGCGTATTAGCATAAGGCGGTGCTACGCTAAACCTCCATAGCAGTACCCCGTTTCTGAATGTAGTAGTCATCCCCAAACATAAAGTGGTTATTTTGAAGTACGAGTCTTAACAGTTCTACACAGAACTTTTGGGCATTTGGGGAATGATTGGAGGTGGTCAAGAGTGATGAGACAGCCTGGATACCTTTCTCATGGGAAATTGAGGTATACAGGCTGTTAACGTCAAGTGTTACCAATAAGTCCTCAAGGGAGATGTCATTCAGATTGGAGATAACGGATAAGAAGTGTGAGGTATCCAGTAGAAAGGAACGTGTCTGTTTTACCAGTGGGGTTAAAACATTTTCTAAAAAGATTGAAAGTGGAGAGAGTATCGAGTCTGTTGACGCCACAATGGGTCTGCCAGGTAGATTGGTAAGATTTTCATGCATTTTGGGCAGTGTATAGAACACTGGAGTGACTGGGTGTTCATTTATAGGAAAAGTATATGTGGCCTTATCAATGGTACCTATCTGCAAATGATTGTCGAGAAGAGAGCATATTTCTCTTCTAATTCGAAAAACAGGATTGCATGTTACTTTTTCGTATGTTGATGTATCTGCTAGTTGTCTATAGATTTCGGCTATGTAGGCTGAGGTGTCCATAACAACAATTGCCTTGCCTTTGTCTGCCAGTTTTATAGTGATGGATTTATCGTCCTGTAGCGCATTAAGTGCAATGCGTTCTTCGCTCCTCAAATTCTGGGGAGTATGTATGATCCCACTTTTAAAATTTGTAATATTTTTGTTAATGTCTTGTTGAACAAGATTAATGAAAGCTTCTACTGCATGATAGTGTTGAAGCATGAAGTTGCTTTTATTTGTTAAATTGAGTGTCTTAATGGAGAGATCTGTGGGAGTAGATGAAGATGTGGAAGGCAGTGTTGTGATCGTTTGTTGAGAAAAGTGTGCTTTTAATCTCAGAGATTTGTAAAACCTTTGTAATTCCTGTTCCAAGGAGAAATGGTAAAGATTGCCATACGGGCAAAGGGATAGACCTTTAGAAAGTACATAAAGTTCTGCAGGTGATAGTGTACGTGTGGCAATGTTCACAATAGTACTCCTACTGGTAAACGAGTCTGTCTGCCCGTCTGGTTTCGGTCAGTGGGTACCCCTTCCTCGGCGTATGTGCTGGTTTCGGTAGTTGGTAGATCTGTCGCCTCCTGAGGAGGAGGATGGGTAATCCATGAAGGAAGTGTAGTTGGAGCCCTTGGAGGTACTTTGCCATTGCCAACGGTAGACTCTTTGAAGCTGGTAGTCTTCTGAATCATGAATGAATTTATTTTGTCTAGTATTTTCCAAATATTTTCGGTGTTCTTATAGGATTTTATCAGTCTTCATTTTTAGGTCAGACCATTCTTCTGTAGGAATTGTGGATACTAGTTGTGTCTTTATAGCCGCCAACTTCTCCTTTGACTCGTTGATGGATTTCTGAAGGAATTCAATACTCAAGACAATAATGCCCAGGGAGCATTTGTTAATGATGGATTCAAATTTATTGCAATAGTCATTGTTAGAGGGGAAGAGGGTTAAGCCACTCACTCTCTTCCCTCTCTGGCTGCAGTGAGACTGTCTTCTGTGCTAAAAGTCTGTAAGTAAAGAAGTAAGTCCAGAAAGAGCCAGGACAGGAAGTTGAATATATGGAGTAACTTTAAATGATAATTTCCAGAAAACCATCCACCCATTTTTGCAAAAACCACAACAAAACATAGTGTATTCACATAAATTCTGTTAAAGAGGTTGCCCAGTTTCTGATATTGATAAGCTATCCCCAGTACAGGTCAAAACTATCAGATCAGCTGTTTGAAGAGAACGCAGCACTTCTCTGAGCACTGTGTTTTCTTCTACCTGCTCACCGTCAGCATTTCACTGGCGATCAGGTTGTAATTACAGCTCCTCTGAGCTATTCACTTGAAGTGAATGGGATAGCAGAGCTGTAAGTACACCTACTCACCGCTGCAACAAGGATAGGTCAATATCGGAAACCAGGTCAACTCCTTCAATATGTGATAAAAAATAATTTTTGATGGTGGTGTCCCTTTAATGGGAGCTTGAGTAGCAAAATTTGGCAGGGACTCCATGTCTTCCAGATAGGGTTTTTATTAACTTATTGATTTAGTCACATTTAGATTTCAGTAATGTTACTGTCCATTTTTTTCTAGCTTTGAACAGGCTTAATAATAGTTTGTCATTCTGTTCACAGTATATAATAGTAGTGGCCAATCACAGAAGAAACAGATTCTTTTCTTATACCAGGCAAGTACATTTTTGTAACAGGAAATTCACTAATCAACAGATCTGAAAATTTGTCATTGTATTATTGGAAATATTTTGAAGATGGTAAGGAACTGATACAAAAGTCTGTTAAAGGGCATCTGTCAGCAGATTTGTACCTATGACACTGGCTGACCTGTTACATGTGCACTTAGCAGCTGAAGGCATCTGTGTTGGTCCCATGGTCATATGTGCCACATTACTGAGAAAAATTGTGTTTTAATATGAATACTCTGAGTTATTGAGTATTAACTTGGCAATTGAGGCTCAATGTGGATAAATGTAAAGTTATGCATCTTAGTAGTAGTAATTAGAGATGAGCTAATCGACTTTGGATGAAACATCCAAAGTCGATTTGCATAAAACTTTGTTCTTATACTGTACAGAGCTGTGGCAAGCTAGCCCGAAAAAAGGACTCCCCACTAAGGAGACCAGGGCTACTCCATTGTTGGAGATGCCACAAGTGGGGACAATTGGCTGCCCATTGCTCGCTTACCACTGAGCCTATGAAGTGTGATGCTGGCTGGCATCAGTCCCTCTTTGCAGAGACTATCTGTGTTGCATCGCCGAGGAATGAGCTGCAAATATGTAACATTAATCTAAATGGTCAAGGCCTTACTAGACTTGGGTAGTTTGGCAACCGTGGTACATGCCAGCTTTGTAGCTGGGATGAACTATATTCCAGACAAACATAGTGTGTTTTGCATCCATGCAAATATCAAGGTGTACCCCGTGGCATGCACCACAAGACTTTAAAAGGAACTGTCACATATGAAGTAGCGGTAGTGAAAAACTTAGTGCATGATATGATCTTGGACTGTGGGGTCAAGCGAAATTCATGTTGATGGTGACACTTTAACTTTGCAGGTCTTAGCTGGGAAGGAAGGAACTTCCCCAGCTTGTCAAAATGTACCTGATTTAGAAGTGTCTAGGGATTTTGGCACTACAAATTGACAGACCCTACTTTGGTAAATGCTTGGGAAAGTGTGACTGTAATAATTAGTGTACCACAGGAACCAGAAGCTGACAAACAACGTCCACGTTTTGCTATGAATAGTGATCTCTTGAGTAACCGGGTTACCAAAATTAATAATAAAATTATTGAGCAGCTTCTGGTACCAAAACCATACCGGCGTATGGTACTCTGACATGGCACATAATCATTTCATTGAGGGACATTTGGGGACTGGTAAAACTCAAGAGAGGGTACTTCAAAGGTTCTACTGGCCTGGGATATACCAAGTAGTGAAGAATTATTGTGACCCCTGCCCCACATACCAGATAAGCGCCCCAACATCACATTTCCATAGTCCCTTGGTTCCACTTCCTGCCATTGAAGTTCTGTTTGAGAAAATGTCCATGTATTTAGTGGGACCCATAGTCATAGTCAACTGGTTGTTTTGGACTATCTCACCTGGTACCCTGAACCTGTGCCTTCAAGAAACATGACATCCAAAAATATTGCTTAGGTGTTATTTTACATATTCTATGAGAATTGTTAAATGCAGCACAAAAATGCATTTGTTGTAGTGGACTTTTTTGACACTTTTGGCATTTCTTTGGATCAATAAAATTTGGCCATCACTTTATGTCACTGTTTCCCTTAGACATCCATTTAAAAAAAAAAAATGCAAGTACCAATATGTTTTGAAGTAATAGTATTTTGACCTAGAGTTTTATTTTTTACCAATGCATACTTTTGCATAATGCTCTACAGAGGAAGTGGAATTACAAGGGTAGGTGGGGGTATAGTTTCTCAAGAAAAACGGACATTAGCACATTAGAATAAAGAAACTGTGAGAGTCAATGTTCACAGGAAAGTTAAAAAGTTAAGTTGACCTAATCAAGACTTGTTATCAGGTAAAAAGCCTAGAATCAAGGTCAAAAACTTTATAGGAGTTGCCTCATCTACAATGCACTTGGAAAGTCTTTAGACCATTATACTTTTACACATATGTTGCGGCCTTGTGCTAAAATAAAAAACAAATCAAGTTTTCCTCCATCATACTGTACTCATAATGAGAAAATAAAACTGAATTTTAAAAACTTGACATTTAGCTCTGCGGGCCTCCCATTTCTGATCATCTCTGAGATGTTTCTACACCTTGATTGGAGTCCACCTGTAGTAATTCAGTTGACTGGACATAATTTGAAATGATAAACCCCTGTCTATATACTGTAAGGTCCCAAAGCTGCATATCAGTGCAAAAACTAAGCCATGAGAAGGAAAGAACTGTCTGTAGAGCCCAGAGGCAGCATTGTTTGGAGGCACAGATCTGGAGAAGGGTTAAAAAAATCTCTGCTGCACTAAAAGTTCCCAAGAGAACAGTGGCCTTCAAAATTCTTAAATGGAAGATGTTTGAAACAACCAGGACTGTTCCTAGAGATGGCATTCCCCACCCCAAACTAAGTAATCGGGGGAAAAGAGTCTTGGTAAAGAGAGGCATCCAAGAAACCAATGGTCACTCTGGCTGAGCTCCAAAGATCCTGGCCAGAAAGAATCTTCTCCTCAGTAAACTATACATGAAAGTTTGCAAAAAAGCACCTAGGGACACTTAGACTGTGAGAAACAATATTTTCTGGTCTCATGAAACCAAGATCAAACTTTATTGCCTCAATTCTAATTTTCATGTCTGGAGGAAACCAGGTACTGCTCATCATCTCCCCCAATACCATATCCATAATAATGCATGGTGGTGGCAGCATTATGCTGTAAGGGTATTTTTCAGTGGCTTGGACAGGGAGAATGGTCAGGTATTAGGGAAAGCAGAATGAAGCAAAGTAGAGAGATGTTCTTAATGAAAACCTGACGTCATTTGTGCTTTTAGGGACCTGCATGTATGTGTTTATGTATATCTAACAGTGTATTTAGTAGTGTATTGTACATAAGATATATCACCATTTACAATATTACTGATATCTGTGGTGTTTCTGTCCGAACCAACATGCGTCAATGTGTCAGTATAGTCTGTTGTGTGTCTGGCTTGATACTCTATGTACAAGGCTTGGTTTCAGAACTGTAACTATCAGTAATGTGATTATTATGTGACATGCATCCTCATGTAAATGTGAAGCACTTTAATATGTCATGTGTGATACACCATGCAATATGCCTTATACAGCTGAGAGACGCCAGGGCGATGTTTAAGAAATGCACCATTGTGGGTAAGATGTATATTTCGAGTAGTAACATCAGAGGTGTCTGTAACGCTCCAGAGGTGCATTACCACTTTTGGGCCTAGATACTATCTCTAATGGGCTAGTATAATGTATTTATTCCCAGGTCCTGCACAATATGTATTCATAATATTGTTAGGTAACTGTTAA
Source organism: Bufotes viridis (assembly GCA_033119425.1). Lineage (NCBI taxonomy): Eukaryota > Metazoa > Chordata > Amphibia > Anura > Bufonidae > Bufotes > Bufotes viridis. Next base: position 37,951,243 of record CM065597.1, on the reverse strand, counting down.
CATGTAATGTGCCTGGTTCACCAGCAGGTGGCTGCGTAAATGGCAGAGCTATCTTACATAGAGCCTTCTATTCCATTCTAACACCCCCCTCTGTGGTGTGGTGGGTGTGTCCCACTTGCTGCAGGGAGGGTGGAGTTAGTTAGAAGTCAGTCTAGCTTACCCTCTGCTAGAGGAAGGAATCAGGAACACGTCCCTGTTGGATGGGCCCTGTCTGGACCAGCTGGAGCACATTCAGCTCTGCTGGACATGGAGGTCACAGCTTGAAGCCTCAGAGGCCAAGAGTAAAGTGTTCACTGGACAAAGCTAGAGACAGACCAGACTACAAAGTTTAGTACAGCATAAATAAGAAGCTGAGTTCTATAGTCAGCCTGGCAGCACAGCAGAGCCAGAGAGCAACAGATGTAGCAGAAAGGAGTTTGCCTGCCACAGTTCATGCTAAAGCCTGCTGCAACCAAGATAAAGTCTGTAAACTGTTTAGAGAAACGTTTATTAAGTAAAGCTGTTATAAACTTCATCACAAGGTCTGGACTCAAGTTATTTCTCTATCCCCTTCATCAAAAACCCCCATTTTCATTGCTGCAAAGCCAATGCCTGGGGTCCAGCGTATCCAGGTAGGAGCATCATGACACGTGTACAACACCTAAAGGTACATTGTAGGCTACCCTACACCACTCTGGCATTCGTACACCTGGGTACCATCTACCACATTACCACTAAAAGGGGTCCTATGCCCTTGGTGCTTCACTGCAACTGGCGTCACGACAAAACATGTACCTTAAAGGAACCCAAGTAGGGCTTCCAACGACTGCGTGTCCTTTAAATCAAGAATAATGCCTGCATGATCCATATATCCTCAGACAGGATGGCAAAGGGTGCTGCAGATATGTGCGTGTGATTGATTTAAGACCAGCCACACTGCATGGTAGATAGCTAACAAGTGGCGCCCTCACCCTCCTTTTCTCTTCCTCTTGTCCCCCTCCTTGGTTTCTTTAGACCCGGGCCCCCTTTATTTGACCCTCCCACCCCCATGTTTTATATATTTTTCTTTTTTTGTTTACTTATGCTCCTTTTTCTTTGATTCTTTGCAAGTGGATGTGAGCAAAGCTTTCAATTTGGCACACTGCCCTGGGAACCTATCTAGAGGTTGGAGCAGTGCCACCAGCAGAAAAGGAATTTTGATGGGTAACTGCTAGGCGCAATAACACCGGCATCAGATGGATGGATTGTAGATGAATCTTCTTTATTGAAAGAATATCAGCATAACAGAAACAATGTGTTTTGGGGATACTCCAGTCCTCTTCATCAGGTTAAAACTTGCACACCAGCAGCAAAGGGGCATGTTGAGAAAGGGCAGCCTACTATAGCATTTCCTTTCTTCGTGAGCACTCTTAGAACCTGTGACAGGATAGGTCAGTAGGAAAAGACCAGCCAGCTTGCCATATAGAGTAATGCTATGTTGAGAGGTTGGTCTACGAAGAGGAGTGGTATAGTCCACATAGTTGTGACTGAGAGTCCTCCATGTCAGAAGACTGTAAGTATGTATGTGTACCATGCCACTAAAGGGAGACTCCAGGTCAGAGTTGTCAGGGCCCACTAAGTTGTATTCCACACTAGAGGAGTAAGTAAAACAAAAATTCCCAACTGTCCATGGGATTACTTCCCCCATGTTTGAGTGGGGAACCTCTATACATCACTGATTGGCCAAGAAGGTCCTGAGTGAGTTCTGACCCCTTTCGATGATCTTTATTTCCATTAATTATTGTAACCCATAATCATTTGTTGATGCAATGTCACATAGATCTATACTGGGGTAGCTAGCACTAACTTTTAACCAGTGTGAATGAATTGCCTTCGTTCACTTACAACTACATGGTGTGGCTGATTGCATGCAGCCAAGCCAAGCACACTCAGAGCAACCAAAGGCCACAAGATTTTGCAGTTGCCAGAGGCGAGCATGGCTTTGCTGCATGAGGCCAGCTGCACCCTGTGATTGCCACCTTCTAAGTCATGTAGTAACTAAAGTGGTTTTTAGAGTCACCGTCCAAACTAGCAATTGTGTGCTTTAGAATAGGGGGAGGAAAAGCACAAGGAGATTTCAAAAACAGTCGACCAAGTGAGAGCCTTCTCAAAGTGCAACTTTTTGGTCATTTAAAGGGTGTATTCTAAACCCATATGCAGTGGGCTGCCAGAAAACTGCATATATAATGTAAGTTACTGTTATTAGTTGACTCCAAGTTCATTTTACAAGTACTGTAGGTGTCAGAAAGGTGTCAGCTTCAAGCAAATTGTTACTGATTCCAGCCATAATGATCTTTCCACCTAATGTATCCATATTGTGCCTAAAGGACTTCTCTCATGAGGGACATGTAGACATCACAGATGCCAAAATGGGAGGGTTACTCTGTAAAAGCAGATACTGAATATGAAATGGCCACCATGTAATGCTACAGTTCACCGATAGTATATACCTATAGGACATTCAGGAACCATCGCAAACTGTTCTTTCTATTACTTTTCCAAGAAAATCAACATATGTGGCTTCCTTAGCAAACCTGTGGCTTCCTTGGCAAACTGAGTGTATTCTAGACCCATGGATTACTCAACCATCACTTCCTTTCCTTACCAAGATTTTATTACTATAAAGTCCTCCATACACATTCAAGAATTGTTGGCCAAACCATCTGGTTTTTGTGGGGCAGACAATCTAACATTTTTGGGGAGTTCCCAACTCTCCCTTGACAGACGATGACAGGGAAAGATGGTAAGCTCAAACCTTTTGTTCTCCCATGAAAAAAGCAAATATCAGAAGTGTCTGAAAGTGACTTTCTTCTTTCTCCCTACTGAAACACATACACCTGCAACCAAACTGCTCATGTGCAGTGAGGATGATAGCAACCACGGAGGCAGTGGTCCTATTAGAGCATTCTCTGGGCAGGGCACAGTGAAGAGAGGAGTACACCAGTCTCCAAAGGGCACGTCCTGGTTGAAGAAGTGTCCTGCCTGTTATGATTAGGGGGTGCCCTTGATGTTGAAGTTGTAAGGTGCAAAACAGGTTTACAAATACCAATATAACCTGTTGTAGTTCAACCAACAACCAGTCTTTACTGAAGCTCAAAATTATCAAGGTCCAGTGTTTAACCAATTGCTAAACTTCCTAAAGCTGAAACAAGACCAATTTCAGGAGCTCTTTAAAAATATCTACTTCAAACTTTCTTATCCAGTCAAGGGGTGCAAAGTGCAATATTTATGATAGATCTATATTTTTCCTTTAAATATGACCAGGAACAACTGGAAGCTTCTAACCCAGTCAAAGCTATGTAGTCCAGAAGTCGTATACAAGCGTTACCTCCACAGACTTGTTCCATGCACCAATCCTCTTTAAATGGCTGCCAAACCCTCATAAAAAATACAGTTCCTCTCTCATTTAGCAGGGTGTTACTTGGTCTCTTTCCTTGGATCCCCAGAGCTGTCTGTCACTGCTATATCGAGAAGCTGCTCACTCTTGAATGAACCAATCCAATTTACTAAAACTCAGGTAAAAACTAAGGGTTTGCGCCCATCCTCTGGCAACCCATTTTATGCACATGTACATGTATAAGGGGAGTTAGAAGAAAAAACAGCTTTTGAAGGTGTATGGGCAGCTTAAGAGCTGTGAATCAGTGGAATAGTCATCTCAGAAACTGTTCACAGTATGGAGAAATTGCTTCAAGAAAACACCTCTGATGATTTCTTAACATAAATGATTTCTTAACGTAAATGAATGCAGATCCACTCTGATTGCCATGTGGGTTCGGGAGGGAACTTTTCAGTTCTCAGACAGGTTGACCAGGTCTTCTTCTGGGTCAACAGAGGAAACAATGGAGTAGATGTATGAAACTATCTAAAAGTAAAAAGTATTTGTTGCTCACAGCAACCAATCACAGGACAACTTTAATTTCATATTCCACTTGCAAAACAAAAGTCATGCCATGATCGGTTGCTAGAGACAACAGAAATTGATTTTCTTAAACTGGCCTCATTGTGTTTAAATGACTTATCTTACTTTCACATGTGCGCTTTCCCTTTCTGCTACTGAGATCCGTCATAGGATCTCAATACTAGGGGAAAACGCTTCTGTTTTGTTCCCATTCATTGTCAATGGGGACAAAACTGAACTTAACGAAACAGAATGCACCAGAATGCATTTCGTTCCTTTTGGTTGCTTCCCCATTGCTGACTCTGCAAGCAGCGTTTTTCTGTCCGCGATGTGGTGCGGAGCAAGACGGATCCATCATGACTCACAATGTAAGTCAATAGGGACGGATCCATTTTCTCTGACACAATAGAAAACGGATACATCCCCCATTGACTTTCAATGGAGTTCATGACGGATCCGTCTTGGCTATGTTAAAGATAATACAACTGGAAACTTTCATAATGGATGCAGATGGTTGTATTATCAGTAACGGAAGCATTTTTGCTGATCCATGACGGATCCAGCAAAAACGCTGGTGTGAAAGTACCTACTGGTTTTGTGGTCCTTTCATATAAATAGATAGGCCATCAATATCTGATCACTGGAGGTCCAGCGCTCGAATCCTTGCCTAAGTTGATTCTTTTTTAATCTTGGACAAAATATTTGTACATAATTTCCAATGTCTCAGTAAAGAAAGAAATTCATTATTTGTACATAACTTCCATTGGCTCAGCAAACATAATTTTAGATATCATTTCTTAGTGTGATGATGATAACGACAACGTTTCGGTCAAGTGACCTTCTTCAAGTATCATTGCCGGGTATGATATTGAATGAGGGAGGTTGCCGAGACCAGGGGTGACATCATCACGTCACCGCGCACGTTTTTGCTAGGAGTCTTCAATCAAGATGGCTGTGGCGGCCTCTTTGCGATTAAATGGATAAGGTGAGTAGTTATATTTATTTTTTTAATCGGATTAACCCCTGAAAGGCCTCAATGTTAATTTCAGATGCTGCGATCAGCAGTGAACGTGGCATCTGAGGGGTTCAATGATAGGGGGGTCGCGCGATCGCCGTTCCCCATTATTGTGCCTGCTACATACAAAGAAAGTAATTTGTCACAAAGCTAATTTCTTTGTGAAATTCGTCGAAGCAGCCAAATAAAATTTTTGATAATTTCACTCAACACTACAACAACCTGTGGATTATCTAAACCGCAATATGAGGAGCCACTTTTTGCGTTGGCGCAAATCAGCAAACTACAAATATTTCAATGTCCATAAAAACATTTTAAAGAGATACATAAACGAGATTTGACGAGCTTAGAGATTTAAGGCATAAAAAAGCTTTTTAGCCCTAATAGGAGAAGAGACCTCAATAGAAAAATTCTGAATCCTATTGGATCTTTATTTTGAACAGTATTTTTCCAATAAATCATTGATATGAATTGATTTATGACTCTGAGTATTAGATGCGGATATTTCTTTTGTTGCAATGGAATGAATATCTTTATTTTATTTTATTTTATTTTCATTGCTTCATTATGATTACTCGTGTACAATAGATATAGAGGTTGTCATGAGGTTTGTGCTGTGTCCAAATTAGGATATGATTAGGGCTAGCAGCTGAAACGCGTAAACCTGTCATGCTGCACTGCTTGGGAATATTTTTAATGGATTGAATAAAGATAAGGGGCGGGGGGGGGTTATCATGAGGGGGATATTTAAAGTCAGTGTTCGTGTCCCTTATGCCATATTTATTAAATGTCACATATCTGATAAATATGTCTCATCCTTAAACGTTTTACACTTTTATCTAGAAAAGCTACTCCACCATCCTACTGGAGTGAGATTGCAAACTTTTTTGCAACTTTTTAAACAAGTCTCAAGAAAGAGTAGTGTAAAAATGCAAAAATATTTTGCACAAGTGAGGCCCAAAAAAATCTCAATAGCCTCATTTTATGACTTTTTGAAGCCCGGATTATGGAGTTAAGCCATGATAAATCAGGGTCAATGTTTTAACTGGAAATCGGGAAGTGCTGGAAGCAATTTTGCTTCTTTCTACACCATCAAATAACACGTACATTACAGTGCCAGGAAAATTGTCATCAGCCTGAGGATTGCTTTTTATATAATGTCTCAGGCACTATATATAGTCCTGATATTTTAATTCTGCAATAATTCACAAAAAAAAAATCTTTTTTTTTAACTGCACGTGATATTAAATACTTTTGCATTAAAAAAAGACAAAAGTGAGTAAAAAGACTTCAGAGCACAGAGGCTCCTTCTCGAGCAGTAAACAAAAAGTGTCGGGAGCTTGCATTAAAAAGCTTTGGGTTGGAGGAGGCATACGGTATATCTATGTGACCAGGGCCAGCCTTTGGGTTGTGCGAGCTGTGCGGCCGCACAGGGCGCCATGGCAACAGGGGCGCCTGGCGGCCGACACAGCTCGCAGACGCTACAGGCTACCAGGGTCGGACTGGCCTGCCGCGGCCCTGGTGACAAGTGGGGGCGGCCGGTGGCAGGGCACAGCAGGAGATGAGCGCTTCCATTGCGCTCATCTCCATAGTCATCTGTATCACTGTCCTCGGGACGGCAGTAAAGGTGTCTGTGCTGCAGCAGAGGAGGGAGAGGCGTGTCCCCTCCCTGTTCCTTTGATAGGCTGCCAGCACTAGGCCTACAGCCTATCAGAAGCTGGTGCAGGCGGCGTGATGACGTCATCGCGCCACCGGAGCCGTACAGTGAGGGACACAGGCCAGAAGAGGCCTGCATCGCATCATGGAGGTAAGTATAAGTGTTTTTTTTTTTTTTTTACAACACTGGAACATCATAGGGGGGGGGGGCTACTGGCACATATGGGGGGACTACTGGCACATAAAGGGAGACTACTGGCACGTAAGGGGCTACTGACACATGATAAGGGGGGCTACTGGCACATGATAAGGGGGGGCTACTGGCACATAAGGGGGTGCTACTGGCACATAAGGGGGGACTACTGGCACATGATAAGGGGGTCTACTGGCACATAAGGGGGCTACTGGAACATGATAAGGGGGGCTACTGGCACATGATAAGGGGGGCTAATGGCACATGATAAGGGGGGGCTACTGGCACATAAGAGGGGCTACTGGCACATGATAGGGGGGAGGCTCTGGCTGCTGGCACATGATGGTGGGGGGCTCTTATTACTGGCACATAGAAATTGTCTGGAGGGGGCCAAACAAAGACGTGGGTTGAAGAAATGAGGGAGAGGCTATGCATGCTTAGTGTTGTAAAATGGTTAAATATAGTGTACTGACAACATTGCTCTTGTTTCTACAATACATAAACTGACTTTGTGGATTATACTATTAAAGTGGCACTGGCACTGTCACTGTCTGTGAATATGCCAAATTCGCAAAGACCCCTGACATTGAGGCTGATCTATAGTTGATCTATACTTTCACTACTGTGTTTAGGTGAACCGGGGGAGCGGTGGAGCCACAAGATTAGCTCACACAGGGCGCCAAAACACCTAAGGCCAGCCCTGTATGTGACCATGCATCACAAGCCGCCCACAGACTCCCCTGAGTATTCTATAAATGTAGGTATGATCTAACACTGGCACAATATAACAGCCAGAAACACAGTGGTTGTTTCACCACAAACAGCTCAACTGAAAGATTGAAGGATTTTTTTGAGTTAAAGGGTATTATGGTCCTATTCATGTACTGCATATCTGATTGGTAGGTGCAGGAGTTCTTCAGATGTGCCATAAATATCTGCTATAGCAATACCCCTATAAATCTAAGCCCTCCTCGGATGTCATGGGCACAGAATTCATGACTGATTTTAAGATAAATGTAAAGTTCCAGTATTAGTAGAGCACATAACAGGTGCATCCTGTAAAGAACAATCTGCAGGCAAAGAAATCTTCTCTATTTATGATGCAGATCTAACAGTTATACTAAATAGACTTAAAGAGGACCTTTCATCTGAAATTGCACATTAAAATACATATATCCACTTACATGGCGGCCCCCGGTGGTGCTGTTTCAGCTTTTCATTTTCCAAAATGTGCCCCCGTTTGTCCGCAGTGGCCCCCGCAACAATTCGCGCCTCATATGCAAATGAGCCATTCGGCTCAACTGGGCGGTCCTGCAAAAGTTCTCCTGGGCGTGGCTTTCTTCCCCCTGGCACTAAGCGCATCCAATTAGCGCCCCCCGCTCTCAGCCAGGGAGAAGAAGCTCGAGTTCTCGCGAGATTCTTGAGAACTCGAGCGATTTCACACAGTCTAAGCCGGGCACCATCTTGGATTCTCCAGAGGACCCCAAGATGGCGCCCGGCTCAGGCTGTGTGAAATCGCTCGAGTTCTCAAGAATCTCTGGCTCTGGCTGAGAGCGGAGCGCTAATTGGATGCGCTCCGTGCCATGGAGAAGAAAGCTACGCCCAGGAGAACTTTTGCAGGACCGCCCAGTTGAGCCGAATGGCTCATTTGCATATGAGGCGCGAATTATTGCGGGGGCCACTGCGGACAAATGGGGGCACATTTTGGAAAATGAAAAGCTGAAAAAGCACCACCGGGGGCGGCCATGTAAGTGGATATATGTATTTTAATGTGCATTTTCAGATGAAAGGTCCTCTTTAAAGGGTAACTGTCATATTTTTTTTTTATTTGCTAGTTTATTAGAGCTAGGCATGAATACCTGAGTTAGTCTGCCAATGATTGCCAAAAGATCTGTAATTACCGTATAATAAAAACTTTCAATAATGTCTCCTGTCCCTTTCCACTGGTCCCTTAAAAGACCATTGCTATGGCTTGTCTGTCTTCCCTTTAGTGTAAACAGAAGACAGAGGGGCGATCATCCACTCTGCATGCCTACAGTGGACTTCAGAGTGAAGAGGCGTGTCCCTCAGTAATCCAGTCTGATTGGCTGGCAGGAAGCTGCTGGCTACAGCAAGTGTGTATGTGAAGTGAGGGAAAGCAGTTTTGGCCTCAGAGAACTGGCAGAGGAGCCATCTTGAGAAGATCCTCATAAACTGCCTTAACTAAGGTAAAAACTCAAGGAAAACATTGGTATGTGAAGAAACTAAAGATTGATTTATGCATAATGCTGCTGCAGCAGTAACATGTGCTACAATTGATATATATTTTTTTTTAATGAAAACATAACAGTTACACTTCAATGGGGCTATGCCATGATTGATGTAAAAAATGAAAATCAGACATCACATAGTACATGACAGTCTCTTTCTAAGGGTCCATTCACACATCCGTGATTTGGGTTCGCATCTGTTCCGCAATTAGTGTAACGGGTGCGGACCCATTTACTTTCAATGGGGCTGGAACGGATGCGGATCTGCATTTCTGGGATTTGCATTTCCGGGATTCGTATTTCTGGGATCCGCAATTCCGTTCCCGAAAAACATAGAACATGTCCTATTCTTGTCTGCAAATTGCAGATCGCACATTGCCATTGTCCGTGTTTTGCGGATCCGTTCATTGCTCTAACTGCTCTACAAGCTTATGTGCTGTAACTCTCTCCCTGTAACTGCCATAGCTTGTAACAGAACATATGGCAGATTACAACATATAAAGATTTAAACTGAGCACATTCGATCAGCTCAGTGAGACGGATAACGAAATAAGGTAAAGAACAAACAGCAGGTGGCGCTATACAGATACATTTTATTGAAAAACACAAAAGTTTTAATGACATGAAATTAGAGAAGTATTCAGATCCAAGTGCTGGTTTAAAAAATGTAGAAGATGTTTTGTGACACAACCCCTTTAAAGGCTATAGACACCTTTTGGGGCCTTTTTTATTATTATTGCATTCTACTCACCTTGGTTTAAAAACCATTTTTTTACAGTTTTTTTTATTAAGGATTTTCAACAGTTTTCCCTTAAGTATCTGAAGACTGTTGCTTTCCCCTTCTCAATCTGTAGCCCGTATCTCTGAACATCTGACAGCTCATAAACTCTCATTTAAAATGGCTGGCCAATTCTTCTTAGGTCCCTTCCACACGGGCGAGTTTTCCGCGCGGGTGCAATTGCACCCGCACTGAATCCTGACCCATTCATTTCTATGGGGCTGTGCAGATGAGCGGTGATTTTCAAGCATCACTTCTGCGTTGTGTGAAAATCGCAGCATGTTCTATATTCTGCGTTTTTCATGCAACGCAGGCCCCGTAGAAATGAATGGGGCTGCGTGAAAATGGCATAGCGTCCGCAAGCAAGTGCGGATGCAATGCGATTTTCACGAATGGTTGCTAGAAGAGGATGTTAGTAAATTGATTAAAGTCAATTTACTGTATTAATTTCCCTTATAACATGGATATAAAGGAAAATAATAGCATTCTTAATACAGAATGCTTACTAAAATGTGGATTGAGGGGTTACAAAATAAAAAAAATAACTCCCTTCATCCACTTGATCGTGCAGCCGGCATCGTCTTCTTTCTTCTTCTTTGAGGACCTGCAAAAGGACTTTTAATGATGTCGTCGTGACCTTTGATGACATCATCTATCTTTTGAATGAAGATAGAAGGATCTTCCATCTTCATTCAGCAGGACCTGCACTGACGTCACCGTGCTCACTACGCGGTGAACGCGATGACGTCCTCAAAGAAGAAGAAAGAAGACGATACCCGCTGCGCAATCAAGTGGATTAGGTGAGTTCATTTTTTAACCCCTTAAGGCACATTTCATTGTATTAAGAATGCTATTATTTTTCCTTATAACCATGTTAAAAGGGAAAATAATAAAATCTACATAACACCGAACCCAAACCCAAACTTCAGTGAAGAAGTTCGGGTCTGGGTACCACATTCAGTTTTTTTATCACGCGTGTGCAAAATGTGGTAAAAACTGAACAACGCAACGCAATCACAGTCAAAACTGACTGAAATTGCGTGCACACTTGCACGGTTTTTCCACAATGCACCCGGGACACATCCGGAGCAAATCTGGGATGCCTGTGTGAAAGAGGCCTTACTGTTGATCAGTCTGTTTGTAAGATGATTACATAGCCAAATCTTTTGTGCTGTCCACCTGGAGGTTCTGTCCGTAAAAGAGCCGATGGTGGAGGGTCATGTGACCAGACCAGGGGTCCACCACCAATGAGCACCAGGTAGGGGCAAGAGGGGGAGGGCAAGCAAAGGGCCATGGGCTGAAAGGAAAGGGTTAGGTTAAAAAAACTGGCATTGGGGAAGGGGGGGGGGCCCTGTTTCAGTTTTCGCCTCAGGCAAAAGAAAGGATAGGTGCACCCCTGGACCAGGCTTAGCATTAATTCTCCTCTATTAACATAGAGGAGGCTGAGTGATCAGCAGCCATCTTATGGACAAAACCTCTATGTGGACAGCACAGAACATTAGCCCAACAAGTGGACCTAGCTTATGCAATATAGCAAACAGCACAGAATATCAACAAAGTCTTTATTAGTAAGTACCATATAGTCATCTTCTCTACACATTTGTCACAAGTAGCCAGAAAGTAGCCAACCCCCTTAAGCTAAATTCTTATCAAACATATAAGAATGTAGGTATTATGAGTGTTTATGAACTGTTAGGTAAGTATAGATAAGGACTACAGATTGAGCTATCAGAGACTGTTCGCTGCTCGCAGTCTGCAGACGCACTGAAAGTGGAAGCTCTAGCGGAAAATCAGTTGAAATTAAATTAATAAAGACCAGCTGAAAAAATTATTTTTAGCCCAAAATGAGTAGAATGCAATAATAAAATAAATTGCCCTGAAGGGTGTCCATGGCCTTTAAGTGAACACTAAGCCTGTAGTCTATCTTGTGTCTATTGTTGTGTATTCAAATAAATATGTGTGGTTTCTAAATAATACCCCCCCCCCCCCGTTGGTCCAGTGCTTCAGTCTCCATATGTAAACTTTTGCTATGGATGGGGTCATATACGCCACTGCAGCAAATGACTGTCAGCAGCAGTGACTTGTCCCCAAACGACACAACACATAGTTATAATGCCACATGTTTGGGTCTAAAACCCTTGAAAGTTGGACAGTTTCTTTAAACTCCCAACAGCCGGTAAGACCCCCAGGGAAATAATTCAGGATGCACAATCAACTTAATGGGAACAGTAGAATTTATGGTGGTTCCCCCACAACATTAGCCACTTTTTCCTCACTATTTGGCCTTGTGCACAGCACCATATTTTTGTTCTCCATCCGATACACATTCTTTGCAGATTGTGCGCAGACCCTTTAATTTCTATGGGGCTTTAAAAAATGCGGACAGCACACGGGTGTCATGTGTGTGCTGTTTGTATATGTGCAGCCATATGTCCATCCTGCAAAAAAAAAAAGTGGACAAAAATAAGCATTTTTACAATAGGACTGGACATGTAGAAAGGGAAACTGTGAGACAACCATGGCCGGTATCCGGGGTTTTGCAGATCTGAGGTTTGCAGACTGCAAAACAGCTACAGTCGTGTGCAGGAGGCCTTTTTGCGGATCATGAATGATGCAACACCCATCTTCAGTGTCCATATACCCAGGGGACATCAAAAAGAGTTACCCTAATGGGCTAGCCTCTTTCACATGGTTCTGTTCCTTCTGACTTTTTTGGAAAACTGGAATGAATAATGCAGCTTATCTGTCTATCTTTTTTAGCAGGTCATATTTATTATCTCTGGTTAGTTGTGAAGTCAGGTTGTTCCTGCAATTTACGTAAAACCCATCTGCTTTTATGCTGTGAGACGTCAACCACACAAGTGAAGAAAACAAGATGTGGTTTACAGTGCATTCACTTCTGTATTTCCTCTTCACCCTGTGCTTTATTGTAGATTATCTCAACTTCATAGCACAACCTGATGAGAGTCGCTCACCAAAAAGGTAAGCTTTATTCTAAGTGTATAGGCGGTACATTATTGAATCTTTATAATATTAATTCATGTGCTTAGAACAGCTTATTGTACTTAAGAAATGCATAGTATGATTAGGCAGGACTAGGAATATATCATCTAGGCTGCCCATACATGATGTGGCCTGCCACATGCATCTCACTACTGGTGGACCTATACGTTCTGGGGTGCACATGCACATGATGTTTTGAAGTACGTAGAAGCGTAATCCAGCAAATATAAGTATTGGCAGTCAATTAGCTGTGAGCTTCATGTAGATCATGTGGCTATAGACTGGCTATAGACTGATCAGCCATAACCTTAAGATCATTGTCAGATGAAAAGAATAACATTTATCATCTCATTAGAATGACACCTATCCCAGGGTGAGATATATTAAGCATCAAGTGAACAGATAGTTCTTGGAGTTGATCTTTTGGAAGCAGGAAAATGGGTAATGATCTGAGTGACTATGACAATGACCAAAGTGTGATGTCCAGGCAACTGTGTTGGAGCATCTCGAAAGCGGAGCGTCTTTTGCGATTTTTCTTGTGCGGAGTAGTACCTACCAAAAGTGGTCTAAAGAAGCACAACCACTGAACCAGCAACACACGCTTCCAATGAACATTAATGCACATGGATACTGAAGACTAGCCATCTGGTCTACAGAAGTGCTACTGCATAAACCATACACTTCTTCTTGGCAACAATATTCTCTAATGTCAGAGGCCTGTTTCAGGAGGATAACGTGTCCTGCCACACTGTAGAAATGTTTAGGAATGATTTAAGGAACATGATGGATTTCTGTATTCTCCAGATCTCAATCCAACCTATGTTATGTGCTTGAAAAATAAGTCCAATCCATGCAGACCAAGCCTTGCAATTTACAGGACATAAAGGATATGCTAACATCGTGGTGGCAAATACCAGAGGCACCTTCAGAGGTCTTGTGGAATCCATATCTCCACGAATCAGATGTCTAGGCAGGGTAAACCGTGGGTGTAGCTATAGCACTTGCTATGGGATCCAGAGGTTGGGAGGGGGCATGTTGGTTTTTGTGTGGAATAACAAAATGCTGGATATGGGTTTTCTGAGATATGGTGCTATTATACATATCTTTCATTATTGTTATTTATGCTGAGGTTTTATTTTTCTTACACTTTTGCTATGGGGTCCTATGAATTATAGTTACACCCTTGGAGTAAACAAAGTGCAGTGTACCATCTTAAGCTCTGTTTATACTTGTGTTCTTCCTTGATGGCAGAAATAGTATAGCACATAAAACTATTCTTTCCATTAAAGGGGTTGGGGCAAGGGCTTTTTTGCTTACATTTTTACCCTGCTAGGCAGAGACTTCTGCCTAGCAGTGTTGCTAGTGATGTTACCAACACTAATGGGCAGGCTTTAGTGCTATGCTAGCCTGTTTTACAGACTAGGGCAGCACTAAAGCCCTTCTATTACCCTCAGTTCACACTTTAGCGTTTTTACGCGCGTTCGAACGCGCATAAAAACGCACAACTGTACAGTACACATGCATTCCTATGGGCCTGGTTCACACTTGCGCGTTTTTATGCGCGTTCGAACGCGCGTAAAAACGGCCGACGCAAAAGCAAGAATGTTTGCATTTTTTGGCCCGTTTAACGCGCGTCCCCATAAACAGAGTTTAATAGGGACGCGCGTTAAACGCGCGATTCCTATTTTGTGCAGCGCAATTTAATTCACGCGTTAAAAACGCGCAAATTAAACGTGCTGCACGAACGCCCAGGTCTGAACCCAGTGTTAGTGTTTGTGATGTCACCGGGCTGACTGTAGGCAGAAGCCTCCGCCTAGCTTTCCCCATGGAGAGCCCAGTACGTTATCGGATCTAATGAAGAAGCCCTTGCCCTGCGCGAGCATGAAATGCTCCAATGCTGATATCAGAGGGGCTGTCTGCATGAAGAAGGGGATATGTCCGGGTTCAGAGCTGCCCCTTTAAGAGCAATGAAGGCCAGACAAGACACTGACAGATCCCATTGCAAGTCCAAGGGATCTTTCCTGATTCTTCATAATCCATTTTAAGATGAATCTATCATAACTGTAATGGATCAGTTCTGTAATTTGTTTTTCCATTTGTAGGTCCATCAGCATTTCTGAATTTTCTTTTTATGGTAAGAGCAGAACAACTTGCCTCACCACTCTTTCTTTCAAACAGAAACCACCTTTGAGGCTTGATAAACCCCATTTTAAGTCAATTAGTTCTGTCAGCATCTTTTGGAACCCAGATATGATGGATCCGGCACAATGTCATGCCTAATAAATGAAACCACCACACGGATGTAGACAGTTTTATTGTATTTTATAAGTACCTACTATCTCACTGTGTATTTATTATGTTATTATGTGTGTCAACTGTTATGCTTTAGTAAATTATTATATGTTATACAATAAAGTGAAACATCTCCAAACGATCATGCTATGAGAAGACTATCCTTCAACCTGGCTAGATTCACCTAGACCCAGGTGTCTGAGGGTACACAAGGACTTCTCTGCAAGATAAGAATAGTTCTGTACTTTATATTACGTTATGTGTTATATATTTATACATGTTAGAAGAAGCGCTGTTACTGGGGCCCAGTATAAGCTACATCTCTGCTCTCGATCATGCTATGAGAAGACTATCCTTCAACCTGGCTAGATTTTTCTGTGACAGACTTATGAAACCCTTTTGAGACAACCACAAAAGAATGCATGGGAAAGTCTTTGAAAATGGTCAATGACAATGGCCAATATGCATACATACATTACAAGGGAGCTGAATAACAATCACAAAAAATCTAGTCATAGAGATCATAGAGATGGTCTGTTGGTGGACTTATGTATACTGTTTATTTGGGAGGACCATCTTCTTGGAGACACGTTTTCACTGGAAATTTAATAATTTGTTTCCTTATCTTATTACTCCTTTTTATATGTTGTGGAAGCTGGGGGACGGATCCATTTTCTATTGTGTCAGAGAAAACTAATACGTCCTAACACACAATGTAAGTCAATGGGGACGTATCCGTTTTCTCTGACACAATAGAAAACGGATCCGTCCCCCAGCTTCCACATCATATAAAAAGGAGTAATAAGACAAGGAAACAAATTATTAAATTTCCAGTGAAAAAGTGTCTTGCTCTGCACCACATGGGGGACAGGTCTTTTTCAACTGTACTATATAACTCTGTAAAGCAGTGTCAGACAAGCTGGGCAAAACACAGGAAATTCACAGGTTAGCAGGAAAAACTCTAGGAAACTCATCACAGGGCTGATTTAGCAACCCCTTGTAAGATGAGGATATCTCTGGATCTTAATCCTGTATCTGCAGCGGACTAGGACGAGCATCAGGGATCCCTTTTTGATAAAAGTTTTTGTTGTGACGCCAGTTGCATTTAAGTAACAGAGGACAAAGTCCCCATAAGTAGATGGTGTTGGTGGTAAGTGGTACCCAGTGTAGGAATGCCAGAGTGGGGTAAGGGTAGCCTATAATGTCCCTTTAGATGTGACTGTGCACGTGTCACGGTGCTCCTACCTTGATATCCTGGACCCTAGGTGTTGTCGTCCGAAGCAGTGCAAATAGGGTGAATAGTTGATGGATTTGTAGAATAAATTCCAGTCTTTGTGCTGAAGTTGAAACAGCTTTACTTGAATAAACTTTGATCAGGAAACAATCTTCCAACTTTTTCTTGGTTACCAGCAGGCTTTGGCATAAATTCTGGCAGGCAAACACACTCGGTCCTGCTACATCTGTTACTCTTTGGCTCTGCTGTGCTTTCAGAATTAAATAGAAACCTTTACTTTGCTGCTGTACCTAACTTTCGGTAGTCTGACTCTATCTTTATCTTTATTTTTATCCAGGGAACTTTCTTCCTGGCTTTGGAGGCTTGCAGCTTTGACCTCCTGGTCTAGCAGAGCAGACAGGGCTCTGCTGGCTGGAACACAGCCTTCCCCTTGCAGGGGGTACTCTAGACTGACTTCTGAAGGGCTCGTCCAGGAGGGAAGAGGGCCTGATGTCTTCCCCAAGCAGGGGATCCTTTGAACTCCTTTTCATTAACTAACTCCTTAACTCCTCCCTCTCTAGAGAGGGAGCTATAATGGCAAGAAGATTGCATTCTAGCTAACATAGCTCTGCCAAGCTTGCTGCCACCTGCTGGTGAACCAGGCATATCACATGTTAATAGTCACAAAATCAGAAATACAAGTACACAATGTTCAGAACCTGGAAAAAATACACATGATGACAGATGGTTAACCATAGTAGACAGTGGGGAGGTCCACCAGGTGGTAATGCATCTCTGGGGCATTACATATCTAAAGCTTACCAGAATATTTTTAAGAATTTTTGATGATTTGTTTTTTCCCGTTTTTTACTTTTCCCTCTCATTATCTATTTAAGATTTTAGGAACATCAGCATCATTACATGATAGATGCCAACAGTGTCTGGTGCTTGACTTCTTATATCCAGCTTTTGTGATGGAATCTGTGACAGAGACTTTGCTGCAGATCTGAACCTTGCTTAATCTCGGAATATTTTTGTTTTGTTTAATAGATTATTTTAACTCATTTTTATACTGTCTTTTTCAAAATTAAATATTGATATGTTCATGTATGTTAAAAAGAAAACTTTACATGTAAAGTTCCTTCACATGATTCTACCTGGTGTCTTCTCTGGCTGTAAGGCAACTGGCTGTAGAAGGTCCCTCTCAGGGTCATAGCTATAGGGTTGCAGGGATAACAGTCTCACCTAGACCCAGGTGTCTGAGGGTACACAAAGACTTCTCTGCAAGATAAGAATAGTTCTGTACTTTATATTACGTTATGTGTTATATATTTAGACATGTTAGAAGAAGGGCTGTTACTGGGGCCCAGTATAAGCTACATCTCTGCTCTCTCCCCTACTGCTGTCTTGGCCAAACTATACTATATTATCTGTCAAATTAAAATGGAAGGGATAATGGGGAGTACATTAACCCTGCATTTTTCTTTCTTTTTTCTTTTTCTCAAGACTTTCTTTTCAAGTGCTGCAGAACATCTGGGAGGCCGTTGAATAGTGGTGACAAGGTTTTCTCGTATACTGCCCCTTTAAGGAACACAGTGCCTTATAATAAAATATATATTAAATATAATTATTCAGCATTAACTTTATTTTCATACATGACAGGTGCAGACCGCGGTACATAGAAAATAGAGATTAGGCGTTGTTTTTCCGTTTTCTATTTTGTGGTAAGTTATTTTTGGTTTTCTCATACTCGTATTAATAATATATCAAACATATTTCTCTTTGAACATATCCTATTTTGTAAAATGGTTATTGCAAAACATGTGTTAAGAAGTTTACTCTTTAACTGGCTATGCAGACTGATGTTGGGACTGGTGGACTGTTGGTGGGACTAGATGACTATCTAATGTATATCAGGGTGTTCCAACTTTCCCCCTATGGCAAATCTTGGAGGAAAGGAGAATCAGAGTCCCTCAGGGGAGATATGCTGCTGCCACCTCCATTCAGAACACAGCCAATCATACATGTGTACGGGGAGTGGGAGTGAGGATCTGCTATTGGTGTATGGTCTGTCTAATTTGCAGGCAGTATGATATATCTAGAATTTACAGCTGATTCAGGTTGTAAAAAACATTTTAAAATTTGTAGAAACTGAATAAAACATATTTTACATTTAGGTATTTTTAAGGAGATATGTTTGAGTGCAAGTTTCCTGTTACTGCTGTTTCCTAAAGGGGTATTCCAGGGGTATAATTTAATTTTAAAAAGGTTGGAATGGTTTTAAAAGAAATCATTATTCCCCTTACTAATTCCTCGCTGTTGCCATTCGTACGCTGCTCTCATCTCTGCTGCTCTTCACTTCCTGTTTGACAGGAAATGGGTTGGACTGTCCACTCAGCCAATCACTGGCTACAGTAGTTTCCATCTCATCCAGTAATTTGCTGAGTGGGCAGTTTAAGCCATTTACTTTGTGTTGAGACCTGGGGCCAGGAAGTGAATAAGCCTTCAGGATAGGTAATCGTGGAGGTTAGACGTCAGGCCCCCTGCCGATTAGCTCTTAGAAGAGTCCACGGCACTTGGGTGAGGGGTGCTGCCTCTTCCCAGGCCAGTGACATCATATTTACAAGTCACGTGGCCTAGGCTCAGCTCAGTCCCAAGCACAGCTACTATACAATGTACAGCGATGTGCTTGGTAAGCTGTGAGGAGGTTGCACCAGATTGTTGCAGCTAATCAGTGGAAGTAATGACCCCCGCCAATCAGATATTGATGACCTTTCTCTAGGATAGGTCATCAATATTGTACTCCCCAAAAAACTCTTTAAATTTTAGGCTGGATACACATATGGTGTTCATGGTGTCTTTTACATCAGCTTTTTACACGATTTTCTGTAGCTACAAAGAGCTATGGCCAGATGTTACTTTACATGGGTGCTGTCACTTTAACAGACATAAAAATGTACGTATTCTCGCAGTTCTCGCAATGCTTGATTTAAACAAACCCTTAGATATACTCAGTACCCTGACATTTACAGCATCTATCATTGATCACAACGATGATAAAGTGAGTCTTAATATTTATTCACTTCATAGGAAATGGGCCGACTAAGTGTGCCTGCTGATCCCTGCACTAGGGCGTGCTCCTTAATAATGAGCACTAGGGTGTGCTCATTATTAAGGGAAGTTGATAGGCATTGTCGCTGATTTATCAAAGGGCATAAAAAATCTGGTGCATTTGGAATTTTCTGAATGAATTTCTTATGGCAGCTACTGTAGTAGCAGCCGACATTTGCAGCAATAATTTGTTCCTTTGAATCACAATACTAAGGACTCATGCACACGGCCGTTGCTCGGCAGTCCCGTGCATTGGGGACCGCAATTTGTACACAGTGCGGTCAGGCCACAGAATCTGCATGTGGATTATGCTGTATTCACACATCTGTGTTTTGGTCAGTGATTAGGAGCCAAAACCAGGATTGGAACCTCCAAAGAGATAAGGTGTAAGGGAAAGGTCTGTAACTGATGTACCGTATTTTTCGCTCTATAAGACGCACCGGCCCATAAGACGCACCTAGGTTTTTGGGGAGGAAAATAAGAAAAAAAAATTTTTTAACCAAAAGGTGTGCTTTTGGTGGTTTCGGAACTAATAGTGGTCTGTGGATGGCACTATTACTTGGGATCTGTGGATGTCACTGTTATGGGGGGGATCTGTGAAGGACACTGTTATGGGGGGGATCTGTGAAGGACACTGTTATGGGGGGGATCTGTGAAGGACACTGTTATGGGGGATCTGGGGATGACCCACTGTTATGGGGGATCTGGGGATGACACACTGTTATGGGGGATCTGGGGATGACGCACTGTTATGGGGGGATCTGGGGATGACGCACTGTTATGGGGGGATCTGTGGATGACGCACTGTTATGGGGGGATCTATGACTGACACTGTTATGGGTGGGATCTGTGAAGGATACTGTTATGGGGGGGATCTGTGAATGATACTGTTACAGCCCCCCTGGCACTGAGGGCTGGCACTGTTATGGGGGATCTGTGGATGGCACTGTTATGGGGGCATCTGCGGATGGCAGTGTATGGGGGCATCTGTGGATGGCACTATATGGGGGCATCTGTGGATGGCATTGTTATGGGGGATCTGTGGATGACGCACTGTTATGGGGGATCTGGGGATGACCCATGGCACTGTTATATATGTGTGTCATCCACAGACCCTCCACACCCCATAACACTGCCATCCACAGATCCCCCATTCCATAACAGTGCCATCCACAGACCCCCTCCCCCCATAAAACTGAGCGAGCTGGGAGGGACTGGGAGGAGGAGCTGGGGGCCGGCAATTGCGGCCTGCACTATAGAAATACAAAATATTTAATTGAATTAAAAGTTCCTGTCCATGCCTCCCACTCCTAATATTACCGACACAAGGCAGCTTGTTGATAGCAGGCGGCGCAGGCACGTGACGTCAGTGAGTGACGCGCCGGCCGCCCAGACTGCCTGCTTTTAACAAGCTGCCGTGTGTCGGTAATATTAGGGGTGGGGGGCATGGACAGGAACTTTTAATTAAATTACATATTTTAGTAGTGCAGCACTGGAGCGGGGGCGGGGCCCGGAGTACAGTCACTGCACCAGCCCCTCCGCAATTGCCAGCCCCCAGCTCCTCCTCCCAGTCCCTCCCCGCTCGCGCGTACATCGCAGCTGGCGATGTAAAAATGTCAGCATTCGCCCCATAAGACGCAGGGGCACTTTCCCCCCATTTTTTGGGGGGGAAAAGTGCGTCTTATGGGGCGAAAAATATGGTAAATCCCTGACTGAACACTAACTGTGTGAATAAGGCCTGACCTGAGCCGAACACCCACTCTCAGCTGCACAGGAGACCCATGCAGCACTTGGACTGGGCTGCCGTAATAAGGCCCTTGGTGAACACTGTAAAAAGGCATATTGGTGGTCCCTAACAGTTTAAAGAGTCCTCATGTCTTAATGATACATAAACTTTTATAATCCTCACATTGTAATTCTTCTCTTTGTGCAGAGATCCAGAATATCCAAACAAGGTCTTCTACAACACAAAAACAGAAAATGGCAAACAGCAGCCTAGAATACTGCAACAGTACCCTGAAATTCCAGCATACTCTATATGCAGTCACCTACATCATCATATTCATACCTGGCCTACTTGCAAATAGCATTGCTCTTTGGCTTCTAAGCGGCTTCATCAACAAGAAGAACAAAGCCATCATATTCATGATCAATTTGGCGATGGCCGACCTCTTACACGTCCTCTCATTACCCCTACGGATTTATTACTATGTCAATCACACTTGGCCTTTTGGAAACTTTCTATGCTTGCTGTGCTTTTACCTTAAGTATCTCAACATGTATGCAAGTATTGTGTTTCTTACTCTGATAAGTTTTCAGCGTTACGTCTTCACCACAAATCCTTTCAAAGCCAAAGGATGGAAACGGAGGTATGACGTTGCGATCTGCATAGGTGTATGGCTAGTGGTGGGGGCTGCTTGTCTGCCTTTTCCAATATACAGAAGCTCTGGATTGAACAACACAAGTACCAGTTGTTTTGCTGATCTTGGAGTGAAAAAGATGAACACTATGACCGTTATCATCATGCTCGTAGGGGCAGAATTGTCTGGTTTCTTGATCCCCCTCATAATTATTACATATTGCACGATAAAAACAAGATCTCAGTTAAAAAATGACTCCGTGAGGTGTGACTATCTGAAGGAAAAACACAAGGCTTTACGGATGGTGGTAACCTGCGCTTCTGTGTTTTTTGTCTGCTTCACTCCTTATCACATAATTTTTTTCCTTTATGTAATGGTCAGTTCGACTATAATCCACAGTTGTGCAGTGCATAAAGTTATTATGGATCTCCACCCCTTCTCTCTGTGCTTAGCGAGTATCAATTGCTGCTTAAACCCTATCCTGTATTATTTTACCGCATCAGAGTTCCAAAATGAACTGGCCAAACATAGTTCCTCAGTTGTCCGCGTTCGTCTCATGAGCAAAGAAAGTGTTTCTTCCTTTAGGTGATCAATTAGTTGGATTATTTCAATCTAAACTTATTTATTTTCATAATATTTAATTTCTGTTGATAAAAAAAAAATATGAACCTGCAATGCAATACCCTAGATAGGGTATCTGCAAATGGTTTGGTTTGTAGTGCTACTGTAAAATGTTTCTATGTCGTACACTGTTACACCAGCAGATGGCATATGGGTGGCACTGGGACTCGAACTAACCACTCCATCTTCCACCCCTCTGGATAGGAGTGGGCTGCTTCACCCTTTTTGTCAAGAGAGAGGGCTTGCTAGGCTAGTGAGAAGACTGGGATCACATCCATCAGTTTCTGCCATCGGGCTTTACAAACCCTGCTGCAAGATGGGGGACAACGAGTTAAAACACCCATCACTGCAGTTCAGGACAGGCAAACGCAAAAGCCTACATTACATTTTGGACACCTAGAGCCACAGGTGCCTGTTTATTGCAGTAGTAAAAGGTGAATCAGAAGAGAGAGTCTTTGTCAGATGTCATACTTCTGAGTGCCATCAATTCTCATCTAACCAGCCATCATACCTCAACATCTAGTGACAGAAACTGCACCTTGTACCTACTATTATAGGATGTACTGCAAATTATCCTTTGCACTCAGTAAAGAAAGACAATTGATGTTCTCCTATGTCTGCCTGACTTCTTCACACTTCCTTTTCACTGCACAAAACTCAGGGAGAGATGGGAGAAGGGAATACACCATGACACTATATCTCATCAGGGCCACCACCACTCCCATCTTTTGCCCCAGCTCCTCAGGGACTTGCTGCACACCTTTGACACAATGTTGTTTAAAGGGAGTCTGTCATCTCCACATAACCATACCTTTTTGTGAAAATCCAGTCCTCTAATCCTAAGAAATGCTTTTTTTC
The DNA here is from genome assembly GCA_033119425.1 of Bufotes viridis. NCBI lineage: Eukaryota > Metazoa > Chordata > Amphibia > Anura > Bufonidae > Bufotes > Bufotes viridis. The sequence continues at coordinate 37,927,978 of CM065597.1, read as the reverse complement.
ACCTTTATGTAAAAAAGGTTTTCCATGCACGATGGATGGGGCTGCTGTATTTGGCACACCATTACTGAGCCATAATACTTCCTGGAGCCTCCCCATCTTGTTTGATTGACAGTCCTTGGGATCTCAGAGCTGGAAGTGATGATGCAGGGGAAACGAGGTGCGCCAAATGAAGCAGCCCCACCCACAGTGCACCAAAAACCTCATCTGTATAAAAATGAAAAAGAGCATTTCTCAGGATTAGAGGACCTTTGATAAAAAAAACTAAAAAAAGTCGCACTGCTCAGAGCTCTCTGCCACTGATTTTCTTTGAACGTATTTGGGATCCATACACCGCAAGAGCAGAGCCGAGCTGGACCAATGAAAGCTGAAGGGACAGGGTGTTGTGATCCCCTTTGTTGTTTTACTAAAGATTTTGTTACCCTTTAAAAGTCCCTAGACAGCACCTTGTTAAGTGGTGTGAAGGCTCATTAGCAGGATAGGGGTCCCTCAGTTGCTGATTTTCCTCAGTGGATGGCAGGTAACATTCCAGCTGGTCAAAGGAACTCTCAGCAGAAGGGTTCTAGTTGCATCAGGTTGATCTACAAACCGAGATGGGTTTTGCAAACCAGCCACATCTTTTAATTATATGTGCTGTATATCTATTTTTGTAAAAGTAATTTTTTTGAATTGCTACCTGTGTGTGAGTGTAAGAGAACTAAAATTATTTTGTCTGTAACATAGTTTTTCCGTAATCATTGTATAACTCAGTTCATTTCTACAAAATCACCTGTCATCAATTTCTTTCAGATTATATTTACTTATAATATGATAATATAATATAATATGATAATAAACTTAAAGGCTATGTACAGCTTTGGGGGCAATTTTTTAAATTATTGAATTGTACTCATTTTACTCTGAAAATAATTTTTTCAATTGGTCTTTATTAACAACTTGGCCTCCTTTTTTTCTGTACAAAGCTAAAATGCTCTAGTAGCAGCCTGTGGATTTTTGGTCTTTTCCAGTAGTTTAGAGATAAGGGTTATTAGAGTGAATTAGAAAGTGAAAGTACCAGTCACACAGTTGCAAAAACAGTTGACCCTTTGTGTCAGAATGGCTCAATATTTTTAATAAAGGCATTTAAAATATGATATTTTTTTTCCAAAAATTAGTACAATGCAATCATAAACAAAAATTGCCTTCAAAGATGTACATAGCCTTTAATTTTGAAACCCTGCAATCAATTGTATCCTACAAGGATGTCATTAAAGGGGTTGCCTGGCCTTCCATGGGTCTTCACCAGTCCTGCAATGATGATGTCACATACATTGTAAAAAAACAATATTAATTGCCAAGTAGCAGCTGCAAAAGAAAATCTAAGTTGTATAAAAAAAAGGAAATTGTATGTAAAATAAAAAGACATCGGGATTTAGCAGAAGGGGAAGCGGCTTCTTTAGCCTGACACAATTACCTTTACCTATGCAAGAAAACTGCAATAAATATTAACTGAAATCTTTGCAACCTCATAGGTGGTGCAGTGTTCGTTTTTTGGCGCATGGACAGCACAACATGGCGCAAGTGTATTAAAAGTAGTGCACTTCAAAATAAGTTCAGGGTGTCTTGTCTTGCAGTACTTCACCAAACCTCTTATTAAGACTGTGTGGAGTGATTTGTATTTCATGCTGTATTGACTCGCTGTTTTGTCTGAGATTATAAACTGCTGTCCAATGATTTGGAACATTCCATTTATCTTATAACTGAACACTTTTATTGTGAAGTAGTGTACTATATAATACTATTTCCAGGTGGTCCTCCCTCTGTTATATTAACAAAATTATGATTTGTCTTTTGCATGCATGGAAGCTAGAGGAATGCCATTACATATACGATGGATGTGCTTGATAAGTACAATATTTAAACCCGCATCACCGACGTTGAACCACTGCTAGCAGACTATATTTCTCAATGCAATGGTTTTATTACGAAGCTAATGTCTGTAAAGCAGCGCTATATAAGTGTGTAAAATAAATAAAAATATTATACCCAAAAAGATCACAACAGAAAGCACATAAAACACAGCCAGAAAAAGTAAACATTACCACACAGATTGACCTACTCAACTCGAGTTTAGTTCTGCCACTTCTTCCGGAAGCCTTGGCAGAAGCAACAGAGTATAATTCTCCATTTTGGTCAAGGAAATAAAACCCTGAGTAGGAGACCTGTCATATTGCCAGAAGGGGGTGGATCCTGGCTGTGTTAAACAGCCGACACCTACCTGCATTCTGGCTATGATTGGGGATAATGTAGATCCCAGCCATTTAACCTCTCAGATGCCTCCTTCAATAGCGACCACAGCATCTAAGCAAAATATACCTAATTCTCAAATTAAACAAATAGTAATAAAAAATAAACATGACTGGTATCTCTGCATCTACAAATGGCAGAAATATTGAATGCCATAAAAAATATATGCCAATGCCAGAATCTGTATTTTTTGTTACCTCGCCACACAAAAAAAATTAACAAAAGTCGATGAAAAAATCTTATTTATCCCAATAAAAAGCTCAACTGTAAAATTAATAAGTTCTGGCAATACAAAGCAATTTTTTTTAAACACAACAAGACCTATGAAAATTTGGTATCACCATAATCAAAGTAACCCCAGAAATATGTTTGTCATACCACATACTGAATGCTGGAAAAACGAAAACAATGCCAGAATTGCATTTTTCCCTATTCCACCCCACAAACGATTTACTCACATTTTCTCAGTACATTACATGGAACATTAACCCCTTCCCGACATGCACCGGACTTGTAAGGCAGATTTTGGATCTTTAAAGATGGCACCCGCTGCGGAGCGGATTGGGTACCATAGCCAACAAGTGCCTGCTGTTTCACACAGCAGACAACCAGCGCTAATGTCTGCGATTGGCGATAAGTCGGACAAACTGAGCAAACATTTAACTCCTGAGATGCCCTGGTCAAATGTGGCAATGCTATCTGAGCTCTTAAAAAAAGGGTCCCCCACATGGCAATAAAGGGAGCTGTTCATTGGTTGTGAAAGGCAGGAGCATAATGGAGGCATGGCAGGCATGACAGGTATGTTCCAATGTAAGCCTTCAGGTTTGAGCACTACACTGGAATATACAGAATTTTCTATTCAGTAATGCATTAAATCCACGGAATAGAAATGGCAATCTGATAATTGCATGTTGAGGTCCTCTTAGGGGCCTAAAACAACATTTTAAAAGTTTTAAAAAATGAACAAAAATATAAAAATTTAAATCATCTTGTTTCCTCAGAATAAAAATAACTAAACATAAAAAAAAAAGATTAAAGGCATTGCTGCATCCCAAAATTGCCCAAAGTCTTAAAATATAAAGGCATCTACCTACGTATTGACCGTGGCATCTAAGGGGTTAAACACCCCAGATAAGTGCTTCCCCCAGTCCAGGCCATTACAGAAGGAGCCAGGATCATGTGAGAGCTGAGCCCCCACTCTCTGCTGCACAGGAGACCCGTGCGGAGCATAGACTGGGCTGCTGTAAAAAGGCAGCGGCTTAGCCTAAGACCCCATAGTGACCACCATAAAACGGTATATTTTGGTCACTAAGGGGTTAAAGGCATTGTACAGGAGGTAATATCCTTGGAGCTCCCATTCTGACAATTATTGGCAGCCTGCTGCTCTCTGCATCGTGGTCCCATCTCAACACACAGGAAGTACCTGGAGATGCCTGCTCAAGTCAGTCGCAAGCTGAGATGGGTCACTGCCAAGCATCAAGTTCACCCATATTTGGCTAAATGAGCTAAATATTTAGGTTCTTATTTGTGCAATTAGTACTCTGTATAGAATAGAGACGGCAGTACTGTGAATGCCTATGTTTGCCCCAGGGGGTCATCTGATCAGTGTATGTATATGACGTGAGAATTTACTGGTGCCATACAAAATAATTCACTTAACTTCTGATACACCTGTAAGGCCATACATACAACTGAGCTTCTAAGTTCACATACCCAACACAGAATTTCTAAGTTGTGTGCCATTTTTGAACAGGAGCATTTTTATTAGTTCCTGGTTTAATGATTTTTGCAGGTAAAAATGCATATTTATGGCGAAATGCATACTGCTACAGTTTTTGGATGCAGTCTGGTTCAAACCATGAATGCTAAGTGTGGCCTTACCAATATACACCAAAAATAATTACATTTTAATAATAGTATAGAAATCAGAACTTACTTAGGTCACGGGCTTTTGTCAACTAATTATAATATACCGTCCTAACCCTGCTGCACTTCAGTGTTGTCTCTCTGCCTGTATACTTTTTGGTAGGGCTGATGGAGATGCCAGGTGGTTCTTGTGCGGGATGCATGGTGGTCTGGCAAATCAAAGAAACCAGCCGACCAGCTAATCACAGTGGTTGGCTGGGTGTTCGGCCAATGACAGCACTAAGTGCTGTATTTGAAGCAATTTGACTCAATTTCAGTGCCAGTTAGTGTGCTTAGTGTGCTAGTGTGCTTAGACCACTGAATTGGATATTAGTAAATGATCCAGCTCTTCCCTGAATATCTCTTTATTTATTGCCATTCCTGAATCTTGGATTGTCTAAGCACCCTCTATGCTGCTGACCTTGGCTTGTTACTAACCACACTTCTGGCTCATCCTCTGGTTTGATGAACTTTTGATTATGAACCTTGTCTATGACTAGAACTAGAAAATCTAATTGGACCCAAGTTTTCCAAACATTTTTAGACTATTTAAAAAAAGGAGGTAAAACTTTTCGGGGCAATAAGGGCACTTTCGATTTGGGTAGAACTTATTTGCATCCAAATTGAATCAGCCAACCATTTGGACAAATTGAATTTCAGAAAATGTACTCACTCACTTCGATCACTATGTTACAACAATGTTCTTTATTATCTGCTATCCCTCCACCAGTCACGGCTACTCTATAGGTGTGACCTAGGCATCTCTAACAGGCTATGGAAACATTTGGGGCAACATTTATCATTGCATTTTTACTCATTTGAGGATACAATATTTTTTTAATTGGTCTTTATTGAAAAGTTTCAACAGTTTTTTTCCACAGCTTTCACTATCACTGCATCTGCAGACTACTGATTCTCCATTAATCCATCTGTCCAAACTCCTGACAGATCATAAACACTCATTATAGCTCTATTCTTGTCAAAGTATCACAAATGGGTGTTTATGAGCTGTCTGTTAGGCCAGCAGTCCATGCCGGCGCCGCTGCCCCTAACCGCAGGCATGGGCGCTGGGCTCCTTCTTTTTCCTCCTGCCTATGGCCGCATGGCAGCAGGTATTTAAAAGCACTTCCTACTACAGGAATTTGCCTGAGCAACCTCAGTCTCTAGCCTGTCTAGCTTCTGTGCAAAGGTGTGTTATCTTGTCTGCTTTTCCGTGTACCGACTTCTGCTATTATACTCCTGGACTTTGCCTGATTGCCGCCTGCCTCTGACCCCAGACATCGTTTATGGACTTTGCCTGCTTTGCCACCTGCCCCTGATCTCGGATCTTGTTTACAGACTTTTTTTGTTGTCTCGTGTCCTGATCCGTTACCTCCAGGCCTTGTAAGTCCCTTCGGTGCCGCACTGAATATTCTGACCCCCTGGTCAGCTGCCACTGACTTGGGGACTACTCTGAAGTGGCACCTGGCAGCTACCCTACGGCCCAAGTCTATCCCCACCACCAGGCGCTCTAGTGAATACCAGGTAGCTGCTTAGTTATGCTCCTCCAGAGTATACCCAGTCAGTGGTGCAGTGGGTCCCAAGTCAAGCAGACAGAGTAGATCTCTGATGGATTCTGTAGATAATGTAGGCAATCTTGAGATATCGATTGGAGTTTTACAGTAGTATCTGGTGTAGCTAGAGGGTAAAAGATCCTTTATAACACTTTTTATAATAAAAATGATGTAAAGTTTGATTTTGACTTGATTTTCAAGTCTTGGACATTCTTCTTTACTGCTTCTTTTACTTCATGGTTTCTCAGGGTGTAGATGATAGGGTTTAATAGGGGAGTTACAATGGACGGGATCACAGAAATGATCTTATTCAAATGTAATAGGTGACCAGTAGTAGGTCGAACAAACATGAAAATGGTCGTAGCATAGAAGACAATCACAACAACTAGGTGGGATGCACAGGTAGAAAATGTCTTTTGTCTTCCAAAGGAAGTTGGGAAGTTCATTGTCTCTTGGATAATACAAGTATAGGACACAATGATTGCTAAGAAGCATCCCAATATTACAAAACAAGATGAAACAAAAACCATCTTCTGAATATGTGACGTTTCAGTGCAGGACAATTTAATCAAGGGAGCAAAGTCACAATAATAGTGATCAATCTCATTTTCAAAACAGAAGAAAAGTCTGGAGATCAGTAAACAAGGGATAGCAACAACTAGGAACCCAAAGATCCAAGATCCTAATAGTAGTGTGGTGCAAATACTTTGCTTCATAATCAGTAAATAGTGCAGTGGTTTGCAGATGGCGACAAATCGGTCAAAGGCCATAATAGTCAAAAGAAAGTTTTCTGTGGCACCAAATGAAAAATGGAAGAAGAACTGAGTTAAGCAGCCGGCTATAGAGATAGACTCTGCTTGGGTTAGCAAAGCCCATAGTAGTCTTGGAACAGTGACTGAAGGGTACCAAATCTCTAGAAATGAGAGTACTCCAATAAAGATGTACATGGGCTTGTGTAGACGTTGGTCACTTTTGACAATGATGATAATAAACATATTGGCTATTATAGATAAAGTATAAATGATACAAATAAGAACAAAAATGTAATATCTTAAGTCACCTAACACTGAAAATCCGACAAGAAGGAATTCAGAAACGGAGGTCTCATTGCTACCCTTTTTTTTCAAAATCTTCATCTTAAGACAATAAGAGATACATCAAAATTTGCACACTGTTGCGTAAAAGCTATATCAACTTTTATTGTCTAAGCCACCTTCTGTTTGTGTCCTAAGCACCCATGCAGATGTCTGTGTTTCCATGGTTACAGACTACAAACACCCAGTAGTCTGACCTTACAGGTGTCAGGTGTAAGAGTACAGGTACATATTGCAGCAAACACATGTGGTCCAATAGCTGCTTGATTTTGTGGGTAAAACTGTGTGGGTATTGGCCACCACAGGTGATTGGGTTTTCCGCTGCATGTGTATGTGTCCCTACCCTAAGACCTCTTTCACACGGAAGTGAATCAAGTGTAATGTTGAGCGTGAATATTCGAATAGCGAATTTTAATTGTGAATATGGCAACTTTGAGAATTCGCAAATATTTCAGATATAGTGATATATATTCGTAAAAATGAATATTCTTTTTTTTCTTTTCATCTGAACCCATTACCTGCCTGCTTCTTGCTTGTGGGCCAATGTGAGAAGGCTGCAATATGGTAGTCTGGAGTGAATTAGAACATTCTTCATGATTTAATTTATTTCATCTAATGCAGAAAATCTGCAATGTAATATGCACGTTAATCGAGGAGGGCAGGTTATAGGCAACTTTGCTATTGGGTTGGCTTGCTAGAATATGTAGAATATAGTGCTATATATTTGTAAAAACTAATATTTTTTTTTCCATCTGAACCCAAAAATAAATATAAAGGGTTCAGATGAAAATCAAAAATAATAATATTCGTTTTTACGAATATATCACTATATTCTACATATTCGCGATTTCTAGCAAGCCAACCCAATAGGAAAGTTGGCTATACCCGCCCCTTACTCGATTAACGCGCATATTACATTGCAGATTTTTCGCATAAGATGAAATAAATTAAATAATGAAGAATATTCTAATTCAGTCAGGATAAACTCAGGAAACTTCTAGCAGCTTGAAAAATTTAGCCAAAGTGACCCACGCCTGTATTTCGCGTTACGAATTCGCATTATGTGATTTTTACATTGCCGATTTTTCGCAATCAAGAGAAAAATCTCAAATGCGAATATTCGCGAATAAATGACGAATATTCTAACGAATATTCACAAAATATCTTGAATTTGAATATTGCCCCTGCAACTCATCACTAATTAAGTGTCAGTGAATTATGGACTTGTGCTGTGTATGTTCTTCATGGACCCACATGTATGCATTCATTTGGGGGGGGGGGGTTTATATACACTTCAGTAAAAAAACACGGAGACATGTACTACTTTGGTCCATGATGTGGACAAATCACGCTCATTGGAGTGTATAGGTCTGTGAAAACCACTGACAGAACAGAACATGGATGGCATCTGGTTTTCACAGATTCTTGGCAGGAGATGCTTGGGATATCCCTTATCAGACTGGTAGTGTCCATGGAATATGGATGACACACTGGGGGCAAGAAATTGGACAAGTGGACCAAACACAGGTCCTTCATGGACATCTTTATGGATGAAACACTTGTCACGGATGTCGTAACAGACACGGACATGTGAAAGAGGCCATACTCCACTACATTTGTCCCTTGCTTACAGGTCAAACGCCTCACCTGATAACAAAAAAGTACAGCAAGACGGAAGACAAAAAGATGCAGGATCAGACTATACAGGGTCTGCTTGTAGTCTGTAACCTCTTAAATTCATGGGAAGGCAAAGTAGCTGTAGACGCAAAATTGAAGGATATTTTAAAATCAAGACTATTTGCGGAGTTGTTCCATATTTTATACTAGGTGATTTGAAACGTTAAAATAATTACAAACGTGGACATAGCATTAAGGCAATTAATATTAGTTGATTAGCATAACTTTTCCAAGGAGCATATAATACCCATTTTTTCTTAAGAATTAGATTTAGAGTTGAGCGAACACTTGGATGTTCGGGTTTAGTAAGGTCGGCCGAACTTCACGAAAATGTTCGGGTTCGGGATCCGAACTCAACCCGAACTTCACCCCAAACCCCATTGAAGTCAATAGGGACCCAAACTGTTGGGCCCTTAAATGGCTGTAAAATAGCCCTGGAAAGGGCTAGAGGGCTGGAAAAGGCAGCAAAATGTAGGTAAATGCCTTGCAAACATATGTGAATAGGGAAATGACTTAAAATAAAATAAAATACAGAAAAATAATAAACATTCTAACCTTGAGCCCAAGTGAGTGACAGTGGCACCTGTCACCCAGCAAACAGAGGATGTGGTGGGTCACCCAGCAAACAGAGGATGTGGTAGCAACGCCACCACATCTGTCATCGTCACCAAGCATCTCCACCAAATCCCATGAAAGTGTTCAGCTATCAGCTGTCCATCTCCCAAACACTGGAGAGAAAAAGAAATAGAAAGAGGAAGTACCCCCCTACCCATGGCTTTTTATGCCTTATTTCAAACTTCCTGGTCCTTTGAAATGCTGTCATTCTGTCTGGTGGACAGTTTTAAAAACCTTATGACCTTTTTTGCAGGTGAGCCATCCCTTCCCTGCACAACCAAGTGGCGGACAAAATCAAGTGTGCACTGCGCAACGCCATCTGAGGCAACGTCCACATAACCAACAACACAGTGGGTAAATGTAGCGGCTGGCCCAAAGGCGGATAGCATTTTTGCGAATGTCCTTCCGCCCCCGAGGATTGCTGGGAATTTCTCTTCGTATCCTGTTACCTCCTCCTCCTACTCGGCTTCCTCCTCTTCTACCTCCTCCTCATCCACTCAGCGTAACACCTTCACCAATCACCACCCACAGCAGCACAGCCAGGGGGAAACAACAGCAGGTTGTTTTAAAACTTGTGTGTTTGTGGGACAAACCCCGCACCGCGCAGGAGCTGTGGACAGGCATGGAACAACAGACCGACCATTGGTTGGTGCCACTGGGCCTCCAGCCCAGCCTGGTGTTGTGTGCTAATGGGCGAAATATACTAGCAGGTCTGGGCCTAGCCGGTTTGACACAAATCCCCTGCCTGCCACATGTGCTGAATTTGGGGTGCAGAAATTCCTGAACACCAGACAGTGAAAATCAATTCAGTTAATCTAACACACACAACACCCCCCCCCCACTCCTCCTTTCACTCAAACCATTAACAAACTATTTACAAATTATCTTAAAAACATATTAAAATAACTATTAGGCAGCTAAACTTACTATATAAACAAACAAAACTATATACACGCCTTATCCTTAACTTAAGGCCAACAAAATACAAGTGGCTCGGAGGGTGGGTATCTGCACCAACATAGGCCCTGGCCTGAAACACAATTGTCCAGCTAGGGCACAGTTCTGGAGGATGAGGAAGAGGAGTAGGAGGAACGCTGGGGGATACAGAGGACACAGACGATATATCTCCCTCAAAGAGGATAGTTTGTCCTTGCCTCTGAGCAGCCTGGCAGACATGAGCGACTACATGCTGCAGTGCCTGCGCAACGACCGCCCAGTTACTGCCACATTCTAACTTTTGCTGATTACTGTTACAAGGACAACGTGCCGTCCTTAATTCCCTCACTGGAGTGTAATTGGAAGATGAGCCCGCTAGTAGACCCGCTGCTGATGGCATTCACACCTGACACCGGGGACTCAGTGCAAGCACAAGGTGAAGGCAGACGAGGAGGAGGAAGAATTTGCCAATGCAGCTGGGTCACCACCAACACTTCAGAAGGCAGGGTTAGCATGGGCAAAATGTGGAAAAGCTTTGTCATCACGCCACAACAACCTGCACCACCAGCAGATCTGGAACATATTAGCAGGAGGCAGCATTTCAGCAACATGGTGGAACAGTACACATACTGACTGATGGGTCTGCCTAGGGGAATAGCTACAAGAGAAGCAGGGGAAGCAACTGCTTTGGGGCCGTGACCTAGAAAGGGTCCATCCAGGAGGAGGAGGAGGACTAACAGTATTATACAATAAAATTATATACAGTGGCAGTATAGACAGTGTAGAAAGCGAATGGAACAGCTGCTGGGCCTGGTCTGAGAGAGCGATCTTTAGTAGCCACAGGCATAGCAGCATGAAAGGAGGGGGTTTGTGTAAAAATTACTGGGGGAAGGTTGCCCTTTACGCCTTGGAGGTGCTGGCCTACCCTGCAGCCACTGTATTCACTGAACGTGTGTTTAGCATGGCTGGTGGCATTATCACAGACAAGTGCAGCCGCCTGTCCTCAGAAAATGTGGGCAAACTTTTGTTTATTAAAAAGAACTAGGCATGGATCCCACAGGACTTGTTTGCACCTTATGCAGAATAGACATGTATACCGGCCTCACCCAACCACTGTTATATTACCAGGCACTTACACTTTGTTTTATTTTTTATATTTTCCCAATGTTTTGGGGTCTACACTAATTTATTTAAAAAAATAAAAAATAAAAAAACTGTTATTGGCGACTACCTTTGGCTTCACAGCCCAAAAAGGCTTTATTTCATGCAAGAATGTAACCGCCAACTGTAAGTTCCCTGTCAGTTATGCAGTGCAGGGGTTTGTATCTGGCAAAAATGGTAATATTTCACCCAACAATTTAAAATCTATCCTTTGCCGGACAGTATTAAACTTGGCCAGCCACAGCTGAAACCACTGATTTATGGTATTGCTATTTTGGCAATTGAATTTCACCCCAGAAAATTATCTATCCTTTGCCGGACACTATTAAACTTGGTCAGCCACAGCTGAAACCACTGATTTACGGTATTGCTATTTTGGCAATTGGATTTCACCCCAGAAAATTATTTATCCTTTGCCGGACACTATTAAACTTGGCCAGCCACTGCTGAAACCACTGAATTATGGTATTGCTATTTTGGCAATTGAATTTCACCCCAGAAAATTATCTATCCTTTGCCGGACACTATTAAACTTGGTCAGCCACAGCTGAAACCACTGATTTACGGTATTGCTATTTTGGCAATTGGATTTCACCCCAGAAAATTATTTATCCTTTGCCGGACACTATTAAACTTGGCCAGCCACTGCTGAAACCACTGATTTATGGTATTGCTATTTTGGCAATTGAATTTCACCCCAGAAAATTATCTATCCTTTGCCGGACACTATTAAACTTGGTCAGCCACAGCTGAAACCACTGATTTACTGGTATTGCTATTTTGGCAATTGGATTTCACCCCAGAAAATTATTTATCCTTTGCCGGACACTATTAAACTTGGCCAGCCACTGCTGAAACCACTGATTTATGGTATTGCTATTTTGGCAATTGAATTTCACCCCAGAAAAAAATATATCCTTTGCCAGACACTATTAAACTTGGCCAGACACAGCTGAAACCACTGATTTATGGTATTGCTATTTTGGCAATTGAATTTCACCCCAGAAAAAAATATATCCTTTGCCGGACACTATTAAACTTGGCCAGCCACTGCTGGGACAACAGATTTAGGGGATTGCTATTTTGGCAATTAAATTTGACCCCAGAAAATTATCTATCCTTTGCCGGACACTATTAAACTTGGCCAGCCACAGCTTAAAACCACTGATTTACGGTATTGCTATTTTGGCAATTGAATTTCACCCCAGAAAATTATCTATCCTTTGCCGGACACTATTAAACTTGGCCAGCGACAGCTGAAAAAACTTATTTACGGTATTGCTATTTTGGCAATTGAATTTCACCCCAGAAAATGATCTATCCTTTGCTGGACACTATTAAAGTTGGCCAGCCACTGCTGGGACACCATATTTACGGTATTGCTATTTTGGCAATTAGATTTCACCCCAGGACAAAATATATCCTTTGCCGGACACAATTAAACTTGCAAAGCCACAGCTGAAACCACTGATTTACGGTATTGCTATTTTGGCAATTGAATTTCACCCCAGAACAAAATATATCCTTTGCCGGACACTATTAAACTTGGCCAGCCACTGCTGGGACACCAGATTTAAGGGATTGCTATTTTGGCAATTGAATTTCACCACAGAACAAAATATATCCTTTGCCGGACACTATTAAACTTGGCCAGCCACAGCTGAAACCACCGATTTACAGTATTGCTATTTTGGCAATTGAATTTCCCCCCAGAAAATTATCTATCCTTTGCCGGACACTATTAAACTTGGCCAGCTACTGCTGGGACACCAGATTTAAGGGATTGCTATTTTGGCAATTGAATTTCACCCCAGAACAAAATATATTCTTTGCCGGACACTATTAAATTTTGCCAGCCACTGCTGGGACACCAGATTTACAGTATTGCAATTTTGGCAATTGAATTTCACCCCAGAATAAAATATATCCTTTGCCGAACACTATTAAACTTGGCCAGCCACAGCTGAAACCACTGATTTACAGTATTGCTATTTTGGCAATTGAATTTCACCCCAGAGCAAAATATATCCTTTGCCGGACACTATGAAACTTGGCCAGCCACAGCTGGGACACCAGATTTAGGGGATTGCTATTTTAACAATTGAATTTCACCCCAGAAAAAAATATATCCTTTGCCGAACACTATTAAACTTGGCCAGCCACTGCTGGGACACCAGATTTAGGGGATTGCTATTTTGGCAATTGAATTTAACCCCTTAATAAAATATAGAAATTTTTATCCTGAGTTTCTAGGGATGACAATAAGCAGAGCCAAGCCCCTGATGTAGGATACAGCAAAAAAAACTAAAAACCCTAGTATTGATGGATTGATGGACTTAATGGTGGCAGCTTGTGCTGGTGCACCACAAGACACAAAATGGCCGCCGATCACCCCAGAAAAAAGTGACAGAAAAACGCTCTGTGCAGCCTAAAAACCAGTGAGCAATTAACTAGCAGAAGTTGAATGATTCACAACTGTAGCTCGATCACTTCATTAGGTGTTTTTGCTGAGTTTTCCCTGCCTAATCTCGCCCTCACAGCAGCTGCGTCCTCTCCCTACACTAATCAGAGCAGTGTGACATGCCGCGCTACGTGACTCCAGCTAAAATAAAGGCTGGGTCACATGCTGCACTTGGCCAATCACATCAATGCCATTAGTAGGCATGGCTTTGATGGCTTCTTAGGGCAAGAAGTAAAACGCTAGCTGATTGGCTGCTGTGCAGCCCTTCAGAAAGCGGGAAGAAATCGCCAAACAACGAACCCGAACCAGAACTTTTTTGAAAATGTCCGGGTCCCGAACACCCCAAATGTCGGTATGAACCCGAACTATACAGTTTGGGTTCGCTCAACTCTACTTACATTGTCTTATTTCTCATGAAGTTTATGCCATTATTCACTGCTCTGTAAAATATTTCACATCTGTCGTCCTGTACAATAATGATGTTAATTATAAAACCGATGAACTGTCATAGAGCATTTATGCAGTTATGGCTCAATCACGCTTCTATATTATATCTCTGGAATCCTCTAAAGAAATCCTGAAAACCCACCTGTTCAGTCAAGCCTACAACCAGTGACCCCGCTGCCTCTATACCGCCATGACCAGCTTCACTCTCACCTACTGTCTCCTTCCCCCATACCATGTAGATTGTAAGCCCTCACGGGCAGGGCCCTCTGTCCTTCTGTACCAGTCAGTAACTTGTCTCGTTCATGCCTAATGCAATTGCCTGTATTATGTATGTGCACTGCTAATCATATGTACAGCGCTATGGAATTAATGGCGCTCTAATAATAAATAATAATAATAATAATAGATCTGCATAAATTCAGTACATTTTTTTTTTTTAAATAATGCCAATACATTTAAATGGTTCTGTTCCCACTTTCATTTTTTTATGCACACAATTTTATCTTGTGACTAGCTCAGTAAGCAGCATGTTCCAACGAATCTATTTTGGTATAGTCTATGGGTCGAATTTAAAAACGCAAGTTCTGTATTTGCATAGTTTAAAGGTGCAAAAAATGGAACATTAACAGGCAAAATAGACAACTTATAGAAAAAGATATGGATACAATACAAAACTAAACAAGGAACAAATTATGTAACAAACAATCCAAACTGAGCATCTGTATTAGATCCATATTTTAAAATGCAAATGGGAAGGAGCCCTTAGAGAGAGCGGAAATGAAATGTGAAGTGCGTTCCTGTTAAAGGGCTTGTCTGATTTAGGAAAACGTATTTTGAAATAGTCTATTAGGGAAAACTTAATTAAGGATTTCCATTCAGTTCCCAGAAAAGAGAGAGAGGGTGCAAAAAGTATATCTCTTTCTCTCTTTCTCTCTCTGAAGAAAGTACCCAATCCTTGCATTACAAGAGCAGGTTATTGATTTGTTGCTCATGCTTCTTTGTTGCAGTTTGGTCCCTAAGATTTTTTTTACTTTATTTTGGGGCCTGTCGGAGTAAGGATTGTTAGTAGAGATGAATGAAGTCATAAAAAATTTGATGTGGCTGCTTCAATGAATTTAACAAAGCGCATGTCTTTGTATGTATCACGCCTTCCCCGTCATTGAACCCTTCAGATGTCGCATTCATCGCTGACTGCGGCATCTGAGGCTACCATTTAGGCCTTTCAGAGTTTATTCAGGGAAAAAAAATTACTACATAAATACTCACCTTATCCATTTGCTCGCATAAAGGCCGTCAGGGCAATCTTGATTGAAGAAACTGCGCTAAATCTTGCACGGTGAAGTGATGACGTCATCACATCTTCATGCTGGCTGGGTGCGGTGATGTCATCAATGTCACCACGCTTGGCCAGTGCACTGACATGGTGACGTCATCTGTCACTCCATGCGAAATTTCACACGGTATCTTCAATCAAGATGACCGCAAAGACCTCTTTGCGTGTAAATGGATGAGGTGAGTATTTTTATTTTTTTTACCGCAGTTAAGGGAAAAACTATTAATTAAATTTTTTACTGAAATTCAGATCGAAGTGAATTCGGTTGACTTCGATTCGCTCAACCCTACTTGTCAATATAGGTATATTTTCCCGATAAGCCTATAGCTAGGGTATAAGACCTATGGTTAGTTATCACTCTCTGAAACTATAGCACTATTTGTAAAATCAACTAGTGCCCCCTTGACACAAAATAAAAATTACATAAAAATTACAATAAGCTGATTGGTGTTAGGCCTTATTCGCACATTCTTGTCTGTGATGACATATGAGACAAAATGTCCAGTGGTTCATCTGTAAATATGTACATGAAGGATCCGTGTATGATGTATGTGTCCACCTTTTCTCCTCCGTGTGTTAACCGTATTCCATGGACACTGCTAGGCAGAAAATTTATTTCCAACGTTTTCCCATCTCTTAACAACGTTTTGTAAAACACAGACCAAATATGGATAGCATCCATGTTGTGTCTGTGGTTTTCATGGACCTGTTAACTATAATGGAATTGAGGGATCTGTAATCATGGCCAAAAAAAGGCCATGCTTCCAATGTGTCCACGGAACACCACTGATGTGTGAAAACACACATTAAAGGGGTTCTCCATGTATTATTTAAAATGGCCACCAGCAACCTGTCCTAGAATGTTAGCAGGATTGGTTGCCTGCACTTGCAGAGCTGACTAGGCGGGTGAGGGGGCTAGGACCTCACTACACACTATGCTCTGGCATTTGCACATACTACATATTCGTGACCATTCCTGTCAGGCTGCTCAGCCATGATGGGATATCGTAGGCAGGTTGACAACATTACCATCTACTATAGAACAGTGGAGTGTGTAGGACCCAACCCCTTACCCCCCCCCCCCCCCCCCAGGCAGCTCTGCAAGAGGTGGCAACCAGTCCTGCTTACATTCTTGGATAGGTTACTACAGCCAATTTAAATCATTCCTGGAGAACCCCTTTAAAGTCAATGGATATGTGAGCGGCCATGGAGACCACGGACAGCATCTGCAATTCACTGACATGTGAAAGAGGATTACTGGGAAATAGACCGTAAAATATCCTTGTCTTAACTGGCAAGAAACAGTAAACTGTAGACATAACTTGCAATCAGTTCAGAATATACACACCAGAGCACTTGAAGATTGGACCCGTTTCTATCCACTTTCTTGCTCAGAAGATACAAAATGACAAATAAGAATGTATTTAATGCTCAAATTTGCAAGTTGCAGAAGTAACAGGGTCTATTATATTTAAGTAATTCATATCTACAGCTATTGTGCCCTGCCAAAACATACATACGGAGCATCATACTGTAGAGACTTTGCATGGACTTTGATCAGTGGACCAGTTATCCAAAGCAATACAGAAGGTGAATAATGTAGTGAAATACTCTGCGGGTAGAAGCTGGTGACTTGTTTCTTTATAAAATTTGTTGGTCCTCTCAGGTATTAATTTAAGTAATACAGTAAATTAGAATCCCTAATTGGCAAAACAATCCAGGGAATAACTAACTGTAGAAAACCCTGGAGCATAAAGATGGTAAAAATAAACACAAAAAAGAATAGATAATGTTAAAAAAATCGTTTTTCATTAGATTTTTTATTTTTTTTCCTTACATAGAATTCACTTTACAGTAAGTAATTTTTCTAAACTATGTAAAGTAGCTGAAAAAGGCAAAAGAAACGTCCTCCTGATAATTGGCTAATCATTAGTGGAGGTGAAGAGCGTCATTTACATGCAGCCATCACCTTCACTGTATAAGAATGAGCAATGGCTATTACGATCGCTCATCCTCATACAGCTACATTGTTTCTGGGCCTCAGAAACAATGGGCCGCAGACCGCGCCGCGTAAACAGATCGCTGTTTACGCGGCACGGTCTGCGGCCCAAAAATGATAATTTAGGTGTCCCCAATTCCACATTAGACACCTTAAGACAGGCAGATTATTAGGAACAAGTGTTCGTTACAAACATTTTACAATTGGGCGGTGTAAAACCTCCTTTAAAGGAAGTCTGTCACCAACTTTTCATGTTTTACTCTGCGTATATTGCGTTCTTGCACACGCACACAGGATAATACCGGTACTTTTCTTGTCTTGGTCCAATTAAGTCAACCTGCAAAAACGAGGTTATAATGATATGCAAATGAGGGCTCGCAAGTGCTCAGGGGCGGCGTTCTTGCTGGAAGTTCAAGGCCCCTAGGTGTTTTGCATGCCTAACTCCTCCCCAGTGTATCATCTGACCAGCCCTTTCATGATGTGTGTGCGCAGTTCACTGCCGTGCCCGGGCATGCGCTGTCCGATAACCACTGAGGGTATTGACTTAATTTGCAGCAGTGCCCATGCGCCGGCTACTGGCAAAGATGGAGGAGGTGGAGCGGGGAGAGATAGCAGAGAGCAGCAGCAATGTAGTTATCGGAGAGCACATGCACGAGCCCGGCGGCGATCTGTGGGCACGTGGGATCTCGGCAAGTGGAAAGGCTGTAACATGCTTTACAGAATTGGACTAAAACAAGAAAGGTACCGTTATTATTATATGTGTGTGTGCAAGAACGCAATATAAACAGTGTACAAACATGAAAAGTTGGTGACAGACTCCTCTTAAGGTGTACATCATTTATCTACATTTTCTATAAAATGTTAATCCAATTTGCATACTTTATTATACAAAAACAGTAATAAGGAATGTATCCCGTTCACATCTGTGTTGGAGGCTCCATTCTGGGCCTCTGGAGCAGATCCCAACCAAAAGAGCAGACAAAAAAGTCCTGCATGTAGGACTTTTTTTCCTACTAAAAACCGGACACCCTAACAGGTCTGTTCAGCTCTGTTGGGTTCAGTTATATGCCAGCACTTCCGTTATTTTTGTTTTGCTCCTCTAATAGAGCAGACCAACAGAAATAACTAGCAATGATGTAAACGTTGCCTAAAACATATTCTTTTTTCTAAAACATTTTTTTTTATTATTCTGTACGTGATTGTGGAGGCTGCCATCTTGCTTGAGCTGCTGATCTAGTCTATTAAAGAGATGATTTTTCCACAAGCAATATGTGACTATTATGTAATTTGAAATAAAAATGGGTGCTTCAGGTAGATGGAGCTGAGCTGGGCCGCTACATAGTAGATGGAGCCTTCTGCTTCTTAGGCCTCATGCACACGACCATTGCTGTGGTCCGCGCCTGAGCCGCATATTCTGCGGCTCGGGCGCAGACCCATTCACTTCAATAGGGCCGCAAAAGATGCGGACAGCACTCCGTGTGCTCTTCACATCAGTTGCTCTGTTCCGTGGCCCCGCAAAAAAAATAGAGCATGTCCTATTCTTGTCTGTTTTGCGGACAAGAATAGGCATTTCTACAATGCGGAACGGACCGCGGAGCAGCTTCCATGTTTTGCAGATCCGCGGTTTGTGGACCGCAAAAGACATACGGTCGTGTGCATGTGGCCTTAGTCTGTCCACTGTTTTGTCCCATCACTGGCAGCTGGCGAAAACAGCTTATTGCGAGGGTGCCAGGTTCTGGACCCCCACCAATCTGCTTTTTGATGACCTGAGAATAGGTCAATATAGGGAATCTGTCACCATAATGTTGGTGTAGTGAGTAGTATTGCACATAAGGAGTCCAGATCACTTATTTTTAATTTTCCTACTGCCCCCTATTATGTGACTTCACTCTGCTGCCCATAAGAATTGAAACTTCAGATCTGCCACTTCACTACTGGGGAGATCACTGAAATCCCCAGATAGGAAATCACAGATCTATTTCAAAACCAACCAGAAGTGAAATTATCAATTTTAAACCGGATAATAAGTGTACAAAACACTGATACAGAGGAATACTATCTTCTTTTCAGAAGGACAACTATTAACTATACAACACCCTAACAATTACTATGAGCACTTTCTGACACCTTATACATGGTTCTATGGTCAATAGACTCTTTAGTATCATTATAAGACTACAGCACTCTTTATTTTTATCCTCATTGTATTCAATTGTAATTGTACAGGGTATTACTAATATTTATATGCAGAGGCTTTTATAATCTCTCCTTGGGATTATAATATCAACACAACTATTGTTGATTATCATTAAGTGACTTACCACCAAAGAGGGTTGTTAACTACATACAACCATAAACCTATTTTGTTTTTTTAATTCTTTATGTTATTGTGATTTATTATTTTTTAAGCAAAAATAAATATATTTTTTAACTAGTACTGCTGTTCTCTGATCCAGATATAGGCGTGCCCTCCCTCTACAATCAAATAACCACTATCAGTCTATATTTTTGGGCGAGGGTGTGGCCCAACTGGAGTGAGCACCCATACCGTGCATTCTGAGGGGTGAGCCATTGAATATATAACAGTTTCATTATTAGAAATTGCCCTGTTTATGTAGGTAATGTTGTATTCAAGGAAATTGAGAAATTGTTTAATGATCTTTTGTGGGCAGGTAAGAGAGTGAGGAAAAAATTAAGATGGTTCACTAGGGCTTATGATTATGGAGGTTTGGAGGTACCGGATATGAAGCTCTACCACTTAGTGTCTAACCTTGCATTGTTAATGAAATGAGAGCAGGTGGACATCTCAAAGTGCTTAGTAAATAGATTTGATCTGGATTTGATCCCGTGCTGAGTCACGCCCCCTGCACTGATCACATGACAGTGACGTCACCCCAGGTCCTTCGGCTGTTCAACAGTTCGGGTTGGTGGCAGCCGCCCCTTATGGATTCCATATGCCGCTATAGTGGAATCTATAACGGGATGTGCGACTTACCGCAACCCGAACGCCGGACTTTTTTTTAAAGTTTGCTCATCTCTAATTATTGGCAATATTTAAAATAGTTAAAGATAGGATACCTAAGATGTTATGGACACATGTAATATTGGATTTTACTTTAGTGTGAAGGGGTAATTATAAATTAGTGTCACTCTTATATAAAAAATTAAGAGTAGTTATAGATAAGGGGCAAAGATGCACTAGTAAGTTAGCATGGGAAAAGGATTTAGGCCCAATAACTGAGGAACAATGGAGGAGGTACTGGCAAGTGAGCAGATGTTTGAGGAATCTAGCGCACAGAGTAACTCAATTTATAATTCTGCATCGGTTATAATATGTGACTCCTATCTGGCTTCAGAAATTCTCAACAGGTACTGCAGCTGTATGTCCTTTTTCATATGTGGTGGTGTTGTCCCAAAATACAACCATTTTGGCAGGGTCTCTCTGAAATGATTGGAGACATTTTGGGTCTTAAATTAGTTTTTTCTATCTTTATTTGTGTGTTGGGTGAAACATCGCATATGTATCGTGAAAGAATCAGATTATGGTGTATAAAACCTTCTTCATGGCTCGCTTATTAGTGGCCAGAAGATGGATGAGAACAGATGTGACCACTGTTAAGGGGGGGGTGAATACAATGAGTCTTTATAGCTCCATTGAGAAAGCAGGTTACATTAAAATAAATAAAATGCATATCCATTAAAGATTATGTAAGTGGAAGATATTCATAGAGAAGTTGAAAGGTTAGGAAGAAAAGAAAAATTGTTTTTTTTGTTGTTTTTTCCCCCCCTCCTGCTCTCTGGGGATGGTGGGTGGGTTTGCGGATGGGTATTGTTCGTTAAATGATAATGGAAAGGAGAAAAAAAACACACATATATAGATGACTGTTGTTATGGTTTTTTATGTATATGTTATTGTTTGAATAAAGAATATTATAAAAAAAAAGTGACTTCACTTCACAGATCAACACACCAGCACTGGACACATTTATTAGTGCTGTCACTTTGGATATCGATACTCTCAAATCAAGATCCTTAGAGATACCCTTGAGACATCCAAATATGTCCACTGCGGACTTAAGTACTGTTTCTGATTTGTGTAAACTAACCATCAAGCCAGCCGATAAAGGAGGGGTGGTGGTTGTAATGGGTACGTCACATTATATTATAGAAATAGAGAGACAGCTGAATGATGTTGATGTCTATCAACGTTTACCTTATGATCCTAAGTTTGATATTTTGAAACTAACTAACCACTTGAAGACCACAGGTTTATACCCCCCTAGTGACCAGGCCCTTTTTTACAAATCCGCACTACACTACTTTCACCGTTTATTGCTCGGTCATACAACTTACCACCCAAATGAATTTTACCTCCTTTTCTTCTCACTAATAGAGCTTTGATTTGGTGCTATTTCATTCTTGCTGACATTTTTACTTTTTTTGATATTTTACTTTTTTTGGCGAAATTTTTTCAAAAAAATGACATTTTTCACTTTCTGTTGGAAAATTTGACAAATAAAACTACATTTCTCTATACATTTTTCACTAAATGTATTGTTCTACATGTCTTTGATAAAAAAAATTCTATAAGTGTATATTTATTGGTTTGGGTAAAAGTTATAGCGTTTACAAACTATGGTGCAAAAAGTGAATTTCCGTAATTTGACTTTCTGAGCGCCTGTCCTGTTTCCTGACGTGCTACAATGCCCAGACAGTAGAAACACCCCATAAATGACCTCATTTCGGAAAGTAGACACCCTAAGGTATTTACTGAGGGCATAGTGAGTTCATGGAAGTTTTTATTTTTGTCACAAGTTAGCGGAAATTGTTTTTTTGTTTTTTCAAAAATTTCATTTTTCGCTAACTTGTGACAAAAATAAAAACTTCCATGAACTCACTATGCCCATCAGCAGACTACCTTAGGGTGTCTACTTTCCGGAATGGGGTCACTTGTGAGGTATTTTTACTGCCCTGGCATTTTAGGGGCCCCTAAACGTCAGAAGCAGTTTGGAATCCAAATGCGTAAAAATGTCCTGTGAAATCCTAAAGGTACTCATTGGATTTAGGGCCCTTTACGCATCTTGGATGCAAAAAGTGGCACACATGTGGTATCGCCGTACTCAGGAAAAGTAGAGCAATGTGTTTTGGGGTGTATTTTTACATATGCCCATGCTGGGTGTGAAAAATATCTCTGTAAATGACAACTTTTTCCATTTTTATACAAAGTTGTCCATTTACAGAGATATTTCTCTCACCCAGCATGGGTATATGTAAAATACACCCAAACTATGCCCTACTTCTCCTGAGTACGGCGATACCACATGTGTGACACTTTTGCAGCCAAGGTACAAAGGGCCCTAAATCAATGAATACCATTAGGATTTCACAGGACATTTTACGCATTTGATTCCAAACTACTCTCGCTTTAAGGGCCCCTAAAATGCCAGGGCAGTATAAATACCACACAAGTGACCCCATTTCAGAAAGTAGACACCCTAAGGTATTCGCTGAGGGGCATAGTGAGTTCATGGAAGTTTTTATTTTTGGCACAAGTTAGCGGAAATTGATTTTTTTTTTTTTTACAAAGTCTCATATTTCACTAACTTGTGACAAAAAATAAACTTTACATGAACTCACCATACCCCTCACGGAATACCTTGGGGTGTCTTCTTTCTAAAATGGGGTCACTTGTGGGGTATTTATACTGTCCTGGCATATTAGGGGCCCCTAAACGTCAGAAGCAGTTTGGAATCCAAATGCGTAAAAAATGTCCTGTGAAATCCTAAAGGTACTCATTGGATTTGGGCCCCTAGCATCTTGGCTGCAAAAAGTGGCACACATGTGGTATCGCCGTACTCAGGAGAAGTAGGGCAATGTGTTTTGTGGTGTATTTTTACATATACCCATACTGGGTGTGAAAATATCTCTGCAAATGACAACTTTTTCCATTTTTTATACAAAGTTGTCCATTTACAGAGATATTTCTCTCACCCAGCATGGGTATATGTAAAAATACACCCTAAAACACATCGCCCTACTTCTCCTGAGTACGGCGATACCACATGTGTGCCACTTTTGCAGCCAAGATGCGCAAAGGGCCCAAATCCAATGAGTACCTTTTAGGAGGGCATTTTTACGCATTTTTCTTCTCACGCTTTAGGGCCCCTAAAATGCCAGGTCAGTATAAATACCCCACATGTGACCCCATTTTAGAAAGAGGACACCCCAAGGTATTCTGTGAGGGGCATGGCGAGTTCATATTTTTTTTTTTTCGCACAAGTCAGCGGAATTTGATTTTTTTAGTTTTTCTCACAAAGTCTCCCTTTCCGCTAACTTGTGACAAAAGTTCAATCTTTCATGGACTCAATATGCCCCTCAGCGAATACCTTGGGGTGTCTTCTTTCCAAAATGGGGTCACATGTGGGGTTTTTGTACTGCCCTGGCATTTGAGGGTCTCACAATCATTACATGTATGGCCAGCATTAGGAGTTTCTGCTATTCTCCTTATATGGAGCATACAGGTAATGAGATTTTTTCCGTTCAGCCTCTGGGCTGAAAGAAAAATGAACGGCACAGATTTCCTCATTCGCATCGATTGATGTGGATGAAAAAATCTCTGCCAAAAATATGCAAGAAGAAAAAAGGGGCCTGGCGATTGCCAGGACATAGGAGCTCCGCCCAAACATCCATACCCACTTCAGCTCCTATGTCCTGGCAAACGTGATTTCTCCATTCACATCGATCAATCGATCGGTGTGGAGGAAGACATCTTTGCCAGATTTTTTGATACAAAGTGTTTGCCAAAGCATATGAACTCCAACACCTCTCCTCAGCTCATATGCCTGGGCAAACGTACCTGTACTGCAGAGGAGAAATCTCGTCTTGCAGCGCCGCATACACCGACTTCACGTGTCTTCTGATAGCAGCGCAATGCTTCTCTCAGAATGCACATCAGTGCTGCAGCTGGCTCTTTGCTTGATCCACCTAGAAGGTAAAAAAAAAAAAAGAAAGAAAAACCAGGCAGCAACGCAATAATTTTATTAACATTAACTTTATAGAACATTAGAAACCGAACGTTAACTTAAACATTTGAAACATAACTTGAACTTTTTGCTTACCTGTGGATTTTTTTGTTTTTTTTTACCTTAGGCCTCCATGCACACGGCCGTGAAACTCGACCGTGCATGGACCGTTAGTATCTCGGCCTGGCAGCCATCTGACAGCAGGAGTGCACGGCGTCACTGGTTGCTATGACGCCGTGCGCTCCTGCTGTCAGATGGATGCCAGGCCAGGATACCACGGTCCATGCACGGCGTGTTCCACGGCCGTGCATGAGGCCTAGAGGATAAACCTCTCCTTCCCGTGGGACAATGTGCAAAGCACAAATCACCCAGAGCTGTGGCGAAGTACATTATGCACTTTGTCCCAGGTGAAAGGAGAGGTTTGCAGCAGCTCTGTGTGAAAGGGCCCTTGCACGGCGTTGCTCACGCATGGTGATCGCAGAGGAGCGCCTGGCCTGACTTCTCCCGCACAGACGGGGTCGCATAGCATCATATTGATTTATGATGCTATGTAACCACAGTTCTGGAATGCATTGGATAGCACTGGCAGCAGCAGTATGCCAGTGCTATCAATGCATTCAGAACATGTAGGCTACATAGCATCATAAATCAATATGATGCTATGCGACCCCGTCTGTTTTTGAGAAGTCAGGACGGGCGCTCCTTTGCGATCACCATGCGTGAGCAACGCTCGTGTGCAAGGACCCTAAGACTCTTGTGTGCCTGGCCTGTGTCTTGCAATCCCTATGCTAATAATGTACCTGGGTGTGATACTTGCGGAAGCACTCCCCTATGCATAGGGCAGGCTGGTCAGGACAGCACAAAAGATGACCAAGGGGGTGTCTCTTGCCCAACAGAAGTAAATGGTTAATACCAGGGCATTTAGTAAGAGCAACCCACATTCCTAATTATGTTGTGCATATACTCCTAAAGCAAGATCAACAAAATATCAAACAGAAAACGGAGCCAAATGCAAGAAAATTATATGTAAATATACTTTATTAATAAATAAATATTAAAATGTACAACAGGAGGGTGCAAAATTTATAGCGCCATCCCAGACCATACATTGGCTAGTAACATGAAGGGAAAGGATCTGCAGAATAACACATGGTATTAAGCATAGTGTTGACTATAAATAGTAATAGCCATTGTAAAAATGGATATGTAGAGTGAGCGTGATATCAATATGCATCACTCTCTATACTCTAACATCCACCAATATCACATAAATGCAATCAATGAACAATCGGTAGACTGAATCCCAGCAGATCTTACTCGATGTAGTAACAAAGCCAAAGGACCAGGATGGCGCCACTAGCAGCGCTGGCGAGCCTTCGTCCGGGGCTGACCCGGACGAAGGCTCGCCGAAACGCGCTGAGGGTGGCGCCATCCTGGTCCTTGGCTTTATTACTACATCGGGTAAGATCTGCTGATTCAATCTACCGATTATTCATTGATTACATTTATGTTAATATTGGTGGATGTTAGAGTATAGAGTAAGTGATGTATATTGGTATCACGCTCACTCTACATATCCATTTTACAATGGCTGGCGTACTATTATAGTCAACATCTTAACCATGTGTATTCTGCAGATCCTGTTATGTGCCCTGACAGTACATGGCGTATGTATTTGACCCAATAGCTGACACATATAATCTTCTTGCATGTAATCCGTTTTCTGTTTGATATTTGTTGATCAGTCGTTCAGTCAGGACAAAAAACGGTGGTGTCACGCCTGTAGTCCACTCCTGCTACAGACACGACATCTTTTTCTTGGGGAACGGTGGCTTGGGGTTCCAGGGAAGACACTGGGGAAGTGTCTCTCATGTAGCCCGGCTCACTACGGCTCGGGGACTTGGGGCACAGAACCTCCTGGATACAGGAGTTCCGAAATGATCTCTTCCTGGAATTTAAGGAAGGATCCCGTTCTCCCAGCCTTACTGTAGAGAACGTAACTGTTATAGTATGGCCAGTGAATCAAACATACAGACACCTTTTTATACCAGCGTCTGGTGCGTCGGAAACTAAATATGGAGCCAACATTTGGTCATTGAAGTCCACCCCTCCCATGTGGAGATTATAATCGTGGACTGAGAGGGCTTTCAATGACTCCTGTCGCCCGTTCTATTTGGACAGTCGTGTCTGCGTGAATGGTGGACAGAAGGTAAACGTCCCTCTTGTCCCGCCACTTCACCGCGAGCAGTTCTTGGTCCACAAGGCAGCCCTCTCCCCAGTGCAAGTCGGGTATTAATGAGCCGTTGGGGAAGCCCGGCGACTAGGCCGCGCGGTGCCACAGCATTGGATTCCGACTAGATGTAAGTGCCGAAAGAGGGCCACACTTGTGTAAAATTGTCCACGTATAAGTGGTACCCTTGCAGACTAAGGGTGACACCAAGTCCCAGACAATCTTGCCACTGCACCCCAGGTAGTCAGGGCATCCGACCGGCTCCAGTTTTGAGTCTTTTCCCTCATAGACCTAAAACGATATGTATAGCCTGTGGCCCTTCACAGAGCTTATACATTTTGACCCCGCATCAGGCGCGCTTGCTGGGATGTACTGTTTGATGCCAAGGCGCCCGGTGAATTGTACGAGGGACTCGTCTATGCAGATGTTCTGACTGGGGTATACGCATCTGCAAATTTAGAGTGACAAATGGTCTATGAGGGGCCGAACTTTATGGAGCCGGTCATAAGCAGGGTGGCCTCTTGGATGACAGGTTTCATTGTCGGTGAAATGCATAAAGCGCATGATGACCTCAAACCGTGCCCTGGACATTGCAGCAGAGTACATGGGCATGTAATGTATTGGTCTTTAGACCAATATGACCGTAATACATTTTTTTTAGTTATGCCCATGCTGAGGGTAAGGCCCAAAATGTTTTAAATTCGGAAACGGTGACTGGTTTCCACCGGAAAGGCTGGGCATAGAAGCTCCGGATTAGCGATTATATATTGTGTGGCGATCGGTTGGTTTCTGCCACAACTAAGTCGTCGAGATCCGCGGTGAAGAACAGCTCAAAAATTGGGGCCGATCTGAGATTGGCTGTCTCCATGCGAACTCCTGACTGGGCGAGTGAAAGGGGGCATACTGGTGCGAGGAAGGAGGGGATTGCCAATTAGGGTTTGCCAGCACCCCTGGGAGACTAAGGGGTCTACGGGCCTGAGAACGCGTGGCTGCGACGGGAGTTAGTGCACGTGCCACCGCATTCTCAGCAACTGCCCTTCTGGTGCTCGCCACTTCACCAGGGAATACGGCAGTGCTGGTAGAAGGTCCAGGATGTGCATGGCGCCGTTATGCGCACCATCAAAAGTCAGGCTAGCACCACTCTGCTGCATATGAGGCTCATCACGCGGGATATGCGAAACACTGACATGGGGTCGGGTACACTGACCGTAGCAGGGACCTCAACCTCGCCATCTTCGCTAGCGGTTAGAGTGCCACTGCTGTCTGCAGGTTCATATTCTGAACCACTGGATTCAGCGGATGAAGCGTCCCCATCGCTTCATCCATCACGGCCAGAATCCTGTAGGCCTCTTCAGCGGAATACCCTTTTTGCCATTTTGGAGTAACTAAATTTAGGGGTATTCCTCTGAGACTACCCAGGAAAAAGAGCACACCTACCTAGTAAAAGGGAGTGCTTAGAAGTAACGCTAGCGATCGCTAATAAAGATCCAATAACTCAAAAGTGATCTTTATAGCGGTGCAGCGATTTTACTGTGTTTTTGCAGTGATCAGAAAAAAAATTCTGTCACTGCGGTGGGCGGACTGAACGCAAGTGTGCGCACAAGATCAGGCCTGATCAGGCTGAACAATGCGTTTTTATAGAGCCTAAAGTGACCCTACTGATATATGATCTGATTGCGATCAGTCTTGATCACTTACAGATACTATATTAGTATTAGTGCTGATAGCTGACAGTGATGACGCTAATCAGCGACTAATAAGTGACTGTGCGGTGCGGTGGGCTGGGCGCTAACTACCTAACAAGTAGCTAACTACCTGACGGTGATTAGGGACCCTTATAGGGGGTGATCTATGACAGGGGGTGACAGAGGGTGATCAGGGGTTTATATGGGTAATCAGTGGCTACTAAGGGCTACTAAGGGGTTAATAACTGACAAAGGGGGGGTATGTAATGTATGTGTGGTGATTTGGTGTACTTACTGAGCTGCTTGTGTCCTCTGGTGGTGGATCCAGCAAAAGGGATCACCAGAGGACCAAGCAGGACTTATATCAGACGCTATTTTGTAAATAGCGTCTGATATCTGATTTTAATAGGTCGATTTAAAAAATTACAGCCTGCCAGCCAATGATCGCGGCTGGCAGGCTGTAGTTTCACTTCTCCTCTGTGCGTCATGTGAAATCTCGGGTCTCACGAGATGACGCCGATAGGCGGCAGTGAGACCTGACAGAGCCGCCGCGGTGACGCCCATCGGCGTTAGCGTGGCGGCAAGTGGTTAAGTACAAATTGGATGCTGCTAAACTGGGAGGGATCATTGATATATATATATAGATTAATAAGTCATTAGTTGACCCACCGGGACGCCCGATTGTTTCTGGTAGGGGGTCCTTTTTGTCCAATAGTGCCATCTTTTTGGATCAAATTTTACAGGATTTTGCAGTAAAGACCAGTTCTTACATCATAAAATTACCAATATTACAATACCTGCACAATGTATATTGGCATCATTTGATGTCACAAGTTTGTACACCTCCATAGATCACAACAGGGGGATTGCTGCTGTACAAAAATCTTTACATACAAGTCAGTATACTAAAGAAAGTCAGGAGTTCATCATTGATCTGCTTAACTTGGTTTTGTGGCACAATTACTTTGCTTTTGCAGCGAGCCGGTCCAGCGCTAAGGGTCTCTCTTCTATGGTGTTAAGGGACTGAGAGTCTCCCTAAGCAGATAGTGATGGTGGAACCGAGGTGTAGGAACGCCAGAGTGGTGCAAGGCTGGCCCATAGTGTCCCCTTGGGTGTGGATTTGCACTTGTCATGGTGCTCCTAACTGGATATCCAGAAACCCAAGCATGGTCGTCCACAGCAGTGATAATAGGGTGAATAGTTGAGTCCAGACTTGTATTGAAGTAGTTAACAGCTTTACTTGGCATAAACTTTCCCCAGGAAACAATCTTCCAACTTATTCTTGGTTGTTAGCCTTATTCTTGGCATAAATTTCTGGCAGATAAACATCTTCAGCACTGCTACATCAGAACTCTCTGCCTCTGCTATGCTGGCTGGATTAAACAGGAACTTTTCCTTTGCTACAGTATGCTGCCACTTAACTTTCTGTTATCTGACTCTGTCTGTATTTTGATCTGTATCTTTGTCTTTATCTCTGTCTTTTTTCTTATCCAGGGAACCTTTCCTTCTGGCTTCTGAGGCTTGCAACTTGGACTTCAATGCCCAGCATAGCAGATAGTGTTCTGCTGGCTGAAACACAGCCTTCCCCTTACAGGGGGTAAGCTAGACACAACCTCTCCCCAAGATGGGGTAAGGAACACACTCCCCTTCCCTAGCTGACTCTGATCTGCTCCCTCTCTAGAAAGGGCTAGAATGGACAGAAGGTTCCACTCTAGGGAAACTAGCTCTGCCATAATTGCCACCATCTGCTGGTAAACTAGGCACATTACACTTAAACAGTTGCTTGCAAGGAAAAATAAATATACATTATGCAGGACATGGTAAGAGATGTACAAAATGAGACAGGACCACCCATTAAAGATAGTGGGGAGATGTGAAAGGTGATAATGCACCTCTGGGGCATTACACTTTTAGGGATCAGTTTTATTTTCAATTGCGTGGGACCGCCATGGGTTCCAACGTGGCTCCCACGTATGCAAATATATTTATGGCTGCTTTGGAAGAACAACATGTCTGTGTATCCCACCACTTCAGCCAATTGCTGGGTGGTGGAAATACATCGACGATATCTTCCTTATTTGGACTGGTGATGAGTCTACTTTACATGTTTTTTACCACTACCTAAACCAGATTAATATTAGCTTTACACTTACATTCTCTACAGATAAGGTCCAATTTCATGATACAATAGTTCAAGTGCTGGGTGACCACTTGTATATTAAACTTACAGATTGTAATAATCTCCTGAGGTATGAAAGCTGTCATCCGAGATCAATGGTTGATTCTTTACCACTCAGTAAATTTCTCAGAATCAAGCATATTGTACAGGATTCAAATAAATTACACATTAGATGTCAGGATATGTCATATAAATTTAGACAAAGAGGGTATCCCCCCAAAGTTATACAGAAGCATCTGTCAAATGCATTGAAGTATCAACAACCTGATAAGAAGATAGATAAGACTCACCTTATACGTATACCCTTTGTTACAACTTTTTCAGAGCAGAGTAGCCAGATTAATGGAATTATTAGAACACATTGGCCAATTTTGACTAGTTATCTGAAGCACATCAAGGAATTCACTGTACCACCACTGTTCTCACATCGGTGTCCACCAAACCTTTGTGATAGGTCGGTGAAAGCTGATGTATCCCTTAAGAGAAAGGTACAAACATATATTGGCACTAAGAGGCTAGGTTGTTATCCCTGCGTCAATTAAATTAATTGTTCCTATATGTTAAAAGGAGGAACTTTCACACACCCCACTTTGGGAACACATCATGACATCAGCCACGTCCTCACTTGTGACAGTACATATGTGGTTTATCTGCTTCAATGCCTAATCTATGTTGGAGAGACCACTTGGGACCTGAAGACGAGATTAAACCAACACAGCTACACATTTGTAAGCATTTTGTTGATTTTGGTCATAAAGAAAAGAACCTTAAATTCAGAATTTGGGATCACATTCCACCTTTGAAGAGGGGGGGGGGATAGAGAGTTGGCACTTAAGCAGAGAGAACTCCAATGGATTAATCTGTTACAGACCCTCAAACCCAAGGGCCTGAACTCTGAATTCAAGTGGAGTCTCTTTGGTTGAGGTTGGGCCTCATTTTATATCCAGTGGCTTAACATTTTTTATCATGTCTTGTTGTTAGGTATGATGAATGATGTCTTTGATTACCCCGAAACGCGTCTGGTGGAAAGAATATACACCCGCATACCCCATGTCATCAACTAATCCCAAATAATCACTTTGATTCAGAAGCGCTTCAAGTTACTTTACCATCTCTCTGGCAACCGTTATACAGCATTGGGGAAGACCGGCCCAAGAACACGTGGGACGCTGAAAGCTGTGACTTCAAACCCACGTGACAACCTGGCGAGGAAGTCCCAGAAGGAAAACCAGTACACATGAGCAGCAGCAGTCCGCGAAGACGCAATGGGAGACAGGTAACCAGCATTGGAGTATTGAATGCACTGCCATGTTGGAGGCCACGATTGGCACAATGCCCATCTGCTCTTAAGTAAATTCAAGCATATGCGTATGTGTATACTGCTATAAGAATCCCACAGGACTGTATAACCCCATGCATTGTGGGAGAACCATATGAATTTTGAATACAAACTCTGAACATAGACTTATTTCACTGCCTGTGGGGGAATACAACAGATTCTGAATATCTACCAACAGCACATTTGACTCATTGAACTACATGAGTTCCTATACAGTCCTGTTGACATAAGAGATCACAATTATCTATGTGAGATTTTGAGGAATAGCTATTTAGGATCACTGCTAAGAAAGGAGATTGCAATCTTGTTTGACATAAGTAATTGCATCTACTCATGCAAAAAAAAAAAAACAGTTGCTTTATGGAAATCAGGACTTTGAATTTATATCTTGTGGAAAACTCTACATTTAACTTGGTAAAATCCAAGGGATATAAAAAAACTTTCTGTGGATCTCCTGATATACTGATATAGCTGATAATTGCTTTTATCTGTGCGTTTTGAGAAATACACAACCAAATAAGAGCCTTTTTTTCCTAGGGGCCATTTTTATTGAATTTTTATATTTTTCCTTTTTGTTATTGGTTTATTATAATTTGTATTGTCTTATTACATTGGTGTATGTGTATCTTATACTTATCTTATGTCCTTTTATATTATCGTATACCCAAAATAAAATAGCAATTTTTTTTTACCATTTTTCTGCGTGACACTAGATGTAGAGTGGCGGTCTACAAAATATTAGTACTTTTCCATACACTGAGTGGGTGAAACAGATAGACCTAGAGCACCTTACACATGATAACGGCTGGGTGAGCCATCATATTATATTTATATATTTTACTAAATGTCTTTGATTATGTTTTTATATATATATTCTTTATGGTTATTTTCTTTTTTTTACTCTTTAGATCGGCATCTATTTTGTCATATCTTCCCTGCTACATCTTGTTGGTGTCCATATTGAGAGATACGAAGATCCTCTATAGTTATTGTCTATTGGTCTGGCCTCCTGGGGATTACAATTGCAACAAGTGGATTTCTCTTTACTTTAGACACCTCAAACAAGGGGCTCTGATGTTGGGCATGATTTTAAACAAGGTGCCCAGAATTGTTCACTGCGGAGTTTTTGGGATTCCACCTTGGCCCCGGGTTGGTGAACATAAACCTGTGCCCCCCAAAGTGGGACCATAAAGTGGTGGGTGTGACTATACCATGGATTTTGGCTTGTAACCCCACCTTATCCCTTTATTTCTCCTTTTTTTTATAGAGAGATGTGTTGGGCCATTGATAGTGGTCATCACACCTCCCTCTCCTTTACTGTTTTTCTTGTATCCTTGTTTGTATTGACCCCTTAAACATGTGTAATGTATTGACTTCAGGTATATGGAGTGGATCGCTATGTTTCAGTTTATTCTCCCTTCATATATTTCAAATTCCTGTGTCTGATTTCTGATTTTTATTTTCTCAATATGAGGGATCCTTTCATGTATGGTGTCCGATGATATACAATTTATCTTTAAATATTGTTTCCTCAGCTTGTCATTCCTTTTACTGGTTTATTTTGTATCACAGATGCGGGATTGCTCATGTCAGGAGATAGACAGTTTTTTTTCCGCTTTCCCTGATGTCCTAGCAATCCCTTTGGAGAGCACACCTGAGCGGTGATGCTCCATAGTCTCGTGAGGACTCACATCTTTCTCTGCAAAATTGCCCCAGATTAAAAAGCTTCTTACCCTATTGCTGTACCTCCTACAGATCTTCAGAAAATCAGTTTAATTGCAGATGTCAATGACAGTTGAAGGTGCCCAGGGGCGGCATCATAACGGCCGGTGCCCAGGCCGCACGCTCATCTTCATAACTTCAACTGTGATTGACATCTGCAATTAAAGTGATTTTCTGAAGATCGGTAAGAGGTAGAGCAATAGGGTAAGAAGCTTTTTAATGTCGGGGCATTTTTGCAGAGAAAGATGTGAGTGTTGAAAAATGTGTTTTTGAGGTGAAAGGCTCCCTTTAAAACATAACCTTTATTATATTTTTATAAAAGCTGATACATTTATTTATACACCCAGTCCCATTAAAATTATCAGGGAAGGAATCAGATATTCCACTCAATACTGAATGTGTGTAATCCTCTTTTACTTGGAGGCAGGGGGTAGCTATAGGCTCATGGGCCCTGGTGCAAGAGTTCAATTTGGGACACCCCCAACCCGCCCCCCGCTGTGCATGCAGGACTTTTGACTCTGCTCCAAAATCATCTTCGGAGCGGACACCTAACGGACGACATTATAGTCTATGGGATCCTTAGGCTCTGTTCGGCTCAGTTATGTCCTGAATGTATACTTTCCTTTCTCCTGCTCCTATAACGGAGCAGGAGAACGAAAAGGCCAAACACTGATGTGAACTTAGCCGAATGGTGTCCAGTGACATGGAGGGGGGAGGCAGAGAAATGTGACATGGAGGGGGGTCATGTAACATGGAGGGGGCAAAATGTGACATGGAGGGGAGAAATGTGACATGAGGGGGATAAATGTGACATGGAGGGGAGAAATGTTACATGGAGGGGAGAAATGTGAAATGAAGGGGGAGAAATGTGACATGAGGGGAGAAATGTGACATGGAGGGAGAAATGTGACATAGGGGCGGAGGAGAAATGTCACATGGTGGGGGAAATGTGACATTTCTCCCCCTCCATGTCACATTTCTTCCCCTTCATGTCACATTCTCCCCTCCATGTCACCCCCATGTCACATTTCTCCCCCTCCATGTCACATTCTCCCCTCCGTGACACATTTCTCCTCCCTCCATGTCAAATTTCTCCCCCTCCATGTCACATTTCTTCCCCTTCATGTCACATTTCTCCCCCCTCTATGTCACATTTCTCCCCCCTCTATGTCACATTTCTCCCCCCTCCATGTCACAGTTCTCCTCTCTATTAATATTATGTAAAAATATTATGCTCACCTGGTCTTGGTCCTGTCTGTAGCAGCTCCTCTTCTCCTCTGTGTGGCACTGGTTGACTCCTGGTATCTTCACTCTGGCCTCCCGACAAGTTGTTTGAGGTCTTGAGGACCTTTCACACTCAGCCAATCAGTGGCCACAGTTATGTCATGTGTCAGGCCAGTGATTGACTCAGCAGGAAATCGCTGGCCTGACATGTGACAAAGCTGCAGCCACTGATTGGCTGAGTGAAAAAGGTCCTCAAGACCTCAAATAACTAGTCGGGAGGCAGCAGTGCGCAAGTTAAACTAAAGTTAAATAGGGCTTTAGACTGTCTCTCCTGGAGGGGCCCCGTGGCACCTCTGACTTAGGGGCCCGGTCGCAATTGCGACCGCTGCACCCCTATAGCTACGCCACTGCTTGGAGGTACTGCTTATGGCTGCAGTTCACTTTGCTGTGTTATAATGTGTGCATCTGCCATAGGTTAATGCATATGTTTTTCTACATTCCTATCAGGAATCCAGCGCATTCGTTGCTTAACATTGTGCTTGATGGCAACCTACAACTTTGTGGCAACACTGGAATGTGTAGCCAATTGCTCACTCTTTGAAGCTTCTTGGCAGTCAGATTCTGATTGTAAGTCAGTGTTGCAACAATGTGATTGTATAATAGAGCAGATTTCTATTTGCTCCTACTGCACTTATATTATGGCGCTGGAACCGCTTAACTAATTCCTGTTTATTATGTTTGTGCACACATGCTTTGTCACACTATGGCTCATGAAAGAGAAAATAGATTCCTACAAAATTACCAGGGAATGGTTTCCCTATTTTATCGTAAAGGGGGTGCCCACTACTCACCCCTCTTTACTATGAGCCATATCACACCAACTTTCTCAGCCACGCAGATACACGCTGTTTAGCGCTTACCAACTACACATTCATTCATACAATTGTATGCTTCCGACTTGGTCCCTGTCTAAAAGCCAGCAGGCACTAACCCTCCCGACATGTTTCGCCGCATGTGCGGCTTCATCGGGGAAATAGGGTATTAGTTCCCTGATGAAGCCGCACATGTTGAGAAAGTTGGTGTGATATGGCTCATAGTAAAGAGGGGTGAGCAGTGGACGCCCCCTTTAGGATAAAATAGGGAAACCATTCCCTGGTAATTTTGTAGGAATCTATTTCCTCTCTCATGAGCCATAGTGTGACAAAGCATATGTGCACAAACATAGGAATTAGTTAAGCGGTTCCAGCGCCATAATATAAGTGCAGTAGGAGCAAATAGAAATCTGCTCTATTATACAATCACATTGTTGCAACACTGACTTTTGGTGTTGGAAAGACAAAAAAGATAGTGCAGTGAGGGCAATGGCTGTAGCAAGAGTCCATAAAGGGAAGCAGCTCAGAGCACCAAGTATTACGAGGGGGTCAAAAGTCAAACGCACCCCGCTCCAAAGGTAACAGAATTTCTACAGAGTCCAGTAATCAGACATTTCTTGTCTGGATGCAAGTTTATTCAAGTAAAGCTGTTGAACTATAACAAGTCTGGACTCTTACTCCACCAACTATCACTCTCCCCTTTATTGTTACAGAGCCTAATCCTGAGGAGCGACGGTATCCAGGTAGGGGCACTGTGACACACACAATACTAATAGGGCTGCATCACCACTCCACACTCCTAAAAACATGGGACATGACTGGGGGGGCGGCACGTTGCATGTGGAGTAATGGTTGAGTATTGTCCCTGGGAACAAATCTATGGGAGATAAGGACATTATCAAGTGAACTCATTCTCCTCTTGCAAACTCCCACCAATTTAACATTTAGCACATAAAGGGGCTGTCTCACCTCAGCAAGTGGTGTTTATACATTAGCTAATACAAGGCACTTACTAATGTATTGTGATTATCTATATTGCCTCCTTTGCTGTCTTGATTCATTTTTCCATCACATTATACACTGCTCATGTCCATGCTTACGACCACCCAGTAATCCAGCAGCAGTGATCGTGCTTACAAGTTGCAATGTACTGAGTTCCTAGTTTTGTAATATATTATCTGAAGGAAAGCAGTGATTTCAAGCTGTAAGGGAACATTTATGCAAAGTGTCTGGCGTAAGTACATTGAGAAATATGGAAGTTTGATACAGTGGGC
This sequence comes from Bufotes viridis, assembly GCA_033119425.1. Lineage (NCBI taxonomy): Eukaryota > Metazoa > Chordata > Amphibia > Anura > Bufonidae > Bufotes > Bufotes viridis. The sequence continues at coordinate 37,890,967 of CM065597.1, read as the reverse complement.
CAAGTGCAACTTTTTTTCTATCACAATTGTTTTTTATTTAAAATTTCTTCTGTTTAATAAAAAAAGGAAATTGTCCTTAGTATTTTGTCCTTAGTTTTTAATAATGTCTGTCTATATATGTTCACATACTGGATTTTTCATGTGAATTTTGACACGCGTTTCAGGCCAGAATCCACATGATTGCTGCCCAAAAGCTGCAAATCCCTGGCAGGGTCAATCTGCCACAGATTCCACAGCAGATTTTTTCAACAGGAAAAAAAGCCCCCACATGAACATATCTTAAACTGATCAAGCAAAATGAAAAGATGCGGTTCTACAAAAAGTATTTTTATTACTTTTATTTACAGTATGGTTACTATATGGCCATTATTATATTCTTATAGATCAATCCATTGACTATTCCATACAGAAAAGTCTTACAAAAAAAAAATTGAAATAGGTACATTATTAAGACATGTATGTAACACCTGCAAGAATAATTTTAAGCATGCATGGGATAGGCATAAAGCCATCCTTCATATAAGATAGGGCCTGGGGCTATTCATAGTATTCAGTATATTGGGCAGACTAGATGGGCCAAATGGTTCTTATCTGCCGACACATTCTATGTTTCTATGTTTCTATAAGAAATAAATCAATCAAGAGTATTTTCTTGTATTTGATACCATAAGCTATATTCAAGGATACAGTACATACATATCTTTAAGAGATGAGAGAATCCCCCAAAAGTGGTTAAAAGTTTGGTCAAAATTTGTCCCGAATCGAAAGTGCAGTAGTTGCCCAGGAAAGTCGTGTGTAACATTCTGAGGACTCATAGGACTGTATCCAACCCCTAACAAACTCTTTAGCACCAAGACTGCATTAGAAAAGTGGGAGCAACATATATTTCTGTGGGTAAACGCATTGGAACTGGTGGTAACAGCCTGTTTAATAAAACACTGCACTGTTGGATTCCTTTTTGGTGAAAGATGCCTTCTCTGTCTTCTAGTCCCCTGTTTTGGTATATTCATGCTAGACGAATCCCCCAAAAATTCAGATTTGTTGTAAACCAAAACTTTTTGGAAATTCGCAACAAATTTCATTTGTTTAGAATTGATTCACTAATTTCTAGTACCTTTAAATTATTTTACATATTTATGTTCAATTAAAAAGTTCATTATGACTTGTATTGATAAAAATATAAAAATATATTTGAATTATACAAAAAACAATACTGTTTAAAAACCTTCTATAAAAATTTACTGTATTCATAAAGGTAAAGTTCAGTAAGTGCATGGTGTCCCATTGAACCAAATGTATAAAATAAAAGATATGCATATCTAAAAAATAAAAAAGTAAGATTAAGTTCTTACAAAAATAAAAATGGTAGGTGGATCAAAAAACTTTTCATTTCAAGTTTCATGATGAAGAATGACAAAAAAACTGTTATAAATGTTGCAATTACTATAAATAAAACCCCATATATAGGTCAAGGCTATATTTAAAGAGTAGCACATATAGGGGGTAATTTACTAACCAGAAATACGCTTATATTAGGCGTACTTCTGGTGCAGATTGTGGCGCAAAGGTCCTTTGTGCCACAATTTACTTTTCCACAGTCACGCCCGATCTAAAAAAATTGGCATTGTATCAGTGGAGAAGAGGACGGGCCAGCAGGTATGTCTCATTCACCATTTTTTACACCTGGTTTAGGCGTAGAAAATGGTCTAAATGTAAGACAGCTAAGAAGCTGTCTTACATTTAGAAGCGGTGGTGTATTTGCCAAAGTTGTGTAAAGGCCTGCACCTCTACATACCTCCGGTGGATCGATCACCAGCTATAGGGGATGTTAAGACCAGCGTCTAAAATGCTGGTCTTAATAAATGGCCCCATGGTCCTTACTGTATTGAACTGCAGTAGGTATCCTATATGTTGCACTATATTTTCCCTCAGATTATGTATGACTCCATAAGAAAATATAAAACTCTGCTTGTGATACATGAGGTTACAAATCAGTCTACGGTATTTGCTCACTGTCACTTCTGAGTTTGATCAGCTGATGACTCATGTGAAGCCTTATCTCTGATCTCCTGACCTCATAAGCACTCATTATAGCTAAACTCTTATCAAACTGATAAGAAAAGGGCTCAAATTAGTGTTTATGAGGTCAGGAGATTAGAGGTAAGGCTTCACATGGGTTCTTAGCTGAGGGAACTCAGGAGTGACAGTCTGCAAATAGACTGATTTTTAACCCTATGTATAACAAAATCTGCTGAAAAATATTTTTAGCCCAAAGTGAGTAAAATTACAGCACAAAAACAGCACTGTAGGTGTCCTTAGCCTTTAATTTTTTTTAATACCATTGATCTCCTCATTCTGGCATATTTTGCACAAACCTCTTCACAGCTTCTTTCACCTCTTGATTCCGTAGCGTGTAAATAATAGGATTCAGAAGAGGAGTCAGTATGGACGGGATCATAGATATTATTTTATTCAAGTGCAGTAGGTCACCAGTGGTGGGTCGGATAAACATGAAGATAGTTGTGCCATAGAAAAGAATAACAACTATCAAGTGTGAGGCACAAGTAGAAAAAGCCTTACGTCTTATGGAGAAGGTTGAAAATGTCAAGGTTGTCTGAATAATACATATATAGGACAGAGAAATGACAAGGAAACAACCAAAAATGATAAAACAAGCAAAGACGAAAAAAGACATTTGGACTCTTGATGTATCAGAGCAGGACAAGCTGATCAAAGGGGCAAAGTCACAGTAATAATGGTCAATTTCATTGTTAGAACAAAATGAAAGGTTTGAGACCTGTAAACATGGAACAAACACTGTAACGAAGCCCAAGAACCAGGATCCTAAAAGCAGTTTGATAGAAGTGTCTGAATCCATGATAACTGTATACCTTAAAGGCTTGCAGATGGCTATGTACCGATCCACGGCCATGACAGCTAGCAGGAAGTTTTCTGCTACCCCAAAAGAAAAATGGAAATAAAATTGGGTTATGCAGCCAGCTGGAGATATAGATTGTTCCTTCGTCAGCAGAGCCCACAATAGTCTAGGAACGGTGACTAAAGGATACCAGATCTCTAAGAAAGAGAGTCCACCAATGAAGAGGTACATGGGCTTGTGAAGACGGTGTTCAGTCTTAACTATAAAAATAATGATCATATTGGTAGTAATCGTAATAATATAAATAGTCAATATAGCAGTGAAGAGGTAAGGTCGCATTGCGCTGAAGTTGGAAAAACCTATCAGAAGGAATTCGGTAAAGATAGTTTTGTTGTATCTCAAATTGTACATGATATTCTGTAAATACAAAGATGTTGGGCTCAGTCATCACCAGAACCAAATATCTAATCACCTTTGTGTATTTCATGACATCTAATCACCCTTCATGAAAATATTAATGGCCAATTTCAGGACCAGCTATCAATATTAGGTCAGGGGGAGGGGGGCAACTCTTAGCACCCTTGCCAATCAACTGTTTCGAGGGGCCACATCACTCATTGTTTACATCAGTCAGTTTATCTGCAGACCGTCTACTTAGTAGTCCCATTCAACTGAATGGGATGAAATTAAAGTATCCTGCTACCAAGTAAAAGATGTGTCAGTAAATGTCAGCCAGCTTGTTAGCAAGGGTGTTGAGAGTTGTACCACCCCCCCCCCCAATCAGATATTGATGGGCTATCCTGTGGATAGGCCATCAATACTCTGACAATTTAAAATCTCTTTAACCTACATGATTGCATCATGGTTAGGAAAAAGAGCAGGTATTTTAAGCATATCCTTGACATTTTCATCATAAAAAGTTTAGCCATTTGATAGGTATGACTAGAAACAAAACCCAAATACCAAGAAAAGAGGAAACATCTTAAAGAAGAATGAGGTCAAAGAGGAAATAATTGTGATGGTGGGGATTTTTGGGATGTAAAGTCCACTAGTTATAAAGTTTAGTAAGCATCTATAGATTCAATTTTACAGAAAATTATGTGCATAAAATAGAATGCAATAAGTTGTAAGACTGAGTCAATCTAAGCCGTTGTGGGGCAGGAGAAAGGCAATATATCTAGAAGGGTCATTACTGTGTAGTGAATAGAAATAGAAATATATATATATATATATATATATATATATATACTTCCTTACATTTTCCAGATCTACCGTAATATTGTCCATGAAGTAATTCCCATTACTTACCCTAATGTTTGGGTAGGTCACAATGATATACTTGAAGTCCACATTTTCTAATTCTTATTTGGTATTTGTATTATTATTTTCTTATTAATATGGCAAAAAATTACATCTTTATTTAGCTATATATACTTGTTGTCTTGCTCCCTTGCTACTTTGTTAGATTCATTTAAAGATAATTATTCCCTCCTTGCTTCTCCTAGTGACAAACATTTTGGGAATTAATAAAAGAAGTACAGTTTGAATTATCTTATTTAGTAAGTAGGATAATCAGTATGTATATTATACCAAAACAATGTAAGCATAAAAAATATTACATAAATTGCTATTATATTAGGCTAAAAAGTTCATTTTATTAAACTGGACACACCCTAAAGCAGTGATGACGAACATTTTAGAGACCAAGTGCCCAAACTGCAACCTAAAACCGACTCATTTATTGCAAAGTGCCAACATGACAATTTAACCTGAATACTACAATCTAGTATAGTATATCTTCCATGTACTTTATCACTGAGTTATAATAGCCTGCCTACATTCAGTGCACTGCCTGTGCTGTTCATAGCGTACCCTGTGCTGATAAATGGCAGGAAAAGTCTAAGTCAAATTAGTTTACCATAGACTTTTTCCAGGGTGCAGGTGCCCAGAGAGAGGGCTCTGAGTGCTGCCTCTGGGACCCATGCCATAGCTTTACCACCACTGCACTAAAAGCTCATCCAATGTAGCATGGATTTGTGAGATCAAGAGGGGGTCATTTATTAAGACTGGCAAAAATATGGAACATATCTGATAGTTTTGCATTTTGCGGACACGAATAGAACTTTTCTCTAGACAGGGAAAAAAGGCCACAGGCTCACGCCTGGGATCCATGTTTTAGGGATCTGCAATTTGTGGATCGTAAAACACTTAAGGCTGTGTGCATGAGGACTTAACATGAGGAACATGGTTTTTCTAAGTTTGTGCCTCACAATAATAGTAAATAACACCTTAATGTTCCTCATATTAATCCCATGTTGCTCATTATATGAGGAGGTACGTGATGGGATCACTTCTACTATTAATGTGAGGTACATAGAAGTACTAAAGTAATAACACCATGCGCCTTACATTAATAAAGGCATACAGCAGTGTCTTCATAAAGCACACACCATTCACCTGCATCTTCACATAAAAACAGCAGAAAACTTCTCCTGCAGCAAGACCTCCTGGATGTTAAAGAATAAATGACCTGTGATAACGTCACTGCCATGTGACCAGTAACACGGGCATTATTGCTCACATTGTGACATCATTTTTCTCTAGCCATATACAGCACAGCGAGGAGTGTGGACCCCTCCTGTATTAATGGTGAGGGTACATGTTCCTTGCACTCCTATTCTTCCCCCTCCCTTGCTGACGCTCTCCCTTGAGGCCACTCAGCATTTTCATTGGCAGAATTATATAAAATTATACTCCTGATATATGAATACATAATACATAGGAAACTACTAACAAGGTATTTAGCCATAATATATTTTCAGCAGTTTAACATTGAACTCTATAGCTCAGTGGTTGAGCTTCTTGCCTTTAATGTAGATGGCTGTGAGTTCAAATCCCAGCAGCAACATTTTAAAAATAGAGGCTCAATAAAACTTAAATACATGGGGTGTCCTCTAACAGGGGAAAGTTTGACTTTACTGAAAAAAAGAGCAAAACATAAAATATGATCAAATAACACCCATGTTAATTTATGCAAACCTTTTTAAATTGTAAACATGCCCAGTATTTTTGGTTGGGAAATGTGGCAACCCTAACTAAACCCCCGCTCAGGATCTCTATAGGCCCGCTCACTGCAGCAAGCCCAACCTCAGTCAGTGCTGAAAAAACAATGTTACGTTTTTTAATTTTCATTTTCTCGCTTCCTGCCTTCCCAGAGTCATATCTTTTTTTATTTTTCCGTTCACATAGCCACATGAAGGCTTGTTTTTTGCTGGACAAGTTGTACTTTCTAATGCCAGCATTTAAAGTTATATAGGATGTAGTGGGAAGCGGGAAATTTTTCTTAAATGGGGTGGAATTGGGACCAAAAATCCAATTCCGACACAGTTTCACAGTTTTTTTTACTTTTACAGCGTTCCCTATGTGGTAAAACTGACTTGTGCTCTTCATTCTCCAGGTCAGTATGAATCCGGAGATACCATAAATGTATAGTTTTTATTGCGTTTTAATGCTGGGGAAAAAAAACTTGGAAAAAATTATTTTTTTCTTTTCATTGCAATATTCTGACCCCCCATTACTTTTTTATGGTTATGACTACAGAGATGTGTAGTTTTTGACTATTCCATTTTGGGGTGTGCATTACTTCTTAATAATTTTTAATTAAATTTTTTTGGGAGATAAAGTTACTTTTTGTTAGGTCACCAAGTGTACCACAACTTGCAATCATCAGATTTGAACTTATACAGAATAATAAAAATTGATCCATTATTGTTCACTATATCAGAGTTCAGTGTTGCCACCTAGTGGCTCGAACTGGGATATACTAATAATGAGCCTGGAAACCTTGTACAGGCTGCGGCTCATTATTAGAACAGTGTGCTTTCCACGATCTCCGTCGGGGTGTAAGCTGTGTATCGGGGTGGGCTCCACAGGATACATCGAAGTGATGAATGAAAAAAGTAACTCCGACACCAGTTTTGCCAAAACTGTATTTTACTTAAACGTGATAAGAAACGCGACCACAGATGCTGGTTACGCACAAATAAATTTACATACACACAACCAGGAGACTGAGACCCTTGTGCTGTACAGCACGGTGCCCTCCGGTGGATGCTGGAGGTGAAAGCGGTAATGTACCTGATGGCAGGCTCAAATAGACCAGCCACGCCTTACCTGTTATTATCCTAGAATCAAGTACAATTATTTGGGTGCTTGATGCGGGCTAGCCTGCGGTACAGCACAACAGCTTACAATCTTATTCCATGCTATAATATTCCCCCCAACAACTGATCAAATAGCATGTGCATATAGTGTTTCTCCTGAATAAATGCCTGAATAAACGCCAGCCTGGCTTGAATTCGTTGTGGTACTTTTCTTTAAAGACCTGACATGCGCCATACATTTACGGCAAATGTCGGTAACGGGTTAATGGTCACATGACCAAATGTGTCTAGGACAGAGCTTTTTTTCTGCATGGACACTGAAGCTCGTGAAGGTACTTTCAGTGAGAGGAGTTTTGTATGCTGGCAAGCAGTTGGGTGAAGGAGGTTCTAATGGTGTGCAGTGCAGACCTGGGGTATATGCTGTATGACGACCCGCTCCATTGTTATAGCTTTTTGTGAGGGAGGAGAACTCATTCCTGTGAGGGGAGGTGGCATGTGGTGTATTCTGGGGCCATGAGGGTGCAGAACTGTGTGTGTGTGTAGCCTTATGCCGTGTACATTTGTGAGGGAGGGCCGGAATCGACAGAATGTAAGATTTGGGGCCCCACTTTTGAATTTGCCCAGGGCAACATTTTGTCTAAAACCGGCCCTGTTTGTCTGGTAGTACTGTCGTAGCTCCGACCATAAACTTTGCAATACTGACGCAGACTCATTTTTTCGCTATAAGAACGTATTAGCTACAATGAATTTGAGTTGAGTTGTTGGAGCGATTTGTGTGGTTCATTCTGATAGCCAATGAGACACTTCCTGCTAAGTAGGACAAGAGAAGTTCCGTGATGCCCTTAGATGTCTGGGGCTGCATGTGCGCTACACTGAAGGGATTGCTGTGTGTCTACCCTTCACCGACAGGTGCGGGTAACCCACTCAACAGCATTCATTATAGGGATCTGGGACTGCTATACGGACGTAGAATAATTTTTTCACTAACAGATCATATTAGGAATGATGAATTTGGGTCCACTGCACACTTGCATGGAGCAAAATATTTAACTAACTGTATCATTAAAATAATAGACTAACTCTAAATGTTGCAGTAGAATGTAATGCACACACCACATATTACACCTGTAGCCGTAATAATTAAAGCTCCAGCATACATTAAACATTCATGAAGTTAATAAGCTCACAGTTGGAGCTTTAACTATGGCCTAATAGTAATTCTATGTAATGCAATAGCTAACAGAAGCCATTTACTATGATACATTTCCCTCCACTGCACAGTTAAACAGGGTGAAATATTTAACTGTGGCCTAATACTGACGCTATGTAACACAACAGCTAACAGAAGCCATTCACTATGATAAATTTCTCTCCATTGCACAGTTGAACAGGGTGAAATATTTAACTGTTGTCTAATACTGACGATATGTAATGCAACAGCTAACAGAAGCCATTCACTATGATAAATTTCGCTCCACTGCTCATTTGAACAGGGTGAAATAATTAACTGTGGCCTAATACTGACGCTATTTAATGGAACAGTTTAGAGAAGTCATTCGCTATGATAAATTTGGCTCCACTGCTCATTTGAACAGGATGAAATATTTAACTGTGGCGAAATATTTAACTGTGGCCTAATACTGAAGCCATGTATTGGATCAGCTAAGATAAGCCATTCACTATGATAAATTTCGCTCCACTGCTTATTTAAACAGGGCATAATATTTAACTGTGGCCTAATACTGACGCTATGCAATGGAACAGTTAAGAGAAGCCATTCGCTATGATAAATTTGGCTCCACTGCTTATTTGAACAGGATGAAATATTTAACTGTGGCCTAACACTGACGCAATGTATCGGATCAGCTAAAAGAAGCCATTCACTTTGAAAAATTTTGTTCCACTGCACAGTTGAACAGGGAGAAATATTACACCGTCCTGGAATACAGACGCAATGTAATTGTTTCCTAACAGAGCAGATTAATTCTGAATGTGGATGCAGTAGAACGTGCTGCACATAGCAATATGTTACACCTGTCTTATACATTGAGGCACACTGTGGGAGATTTATCAAAACTGGTGTAAGAAAAACTGGCTTAGTTAACCGTAGCAACCAATCAGATTCCACCTTTTATTTTCCAAAGGAGGTCTGCAAAATTAAAGTTGGAATCTGATTGGTTGCTATGGGCAACTAAGGAATTTTTGCTTTATACCAGTTTAGATAAATCTCCCCCACTGTATGAGTAAAATACGGATTAACTCTTAATATGGGTGCAGTAGAATTTTTTATACACTGAACCTGCAGTCTCACTATTGTTTCCCTAAAGTCTCGAAACAGTCTCCCTGCACTGTCCCTGCACTCTCCCTCTCCAATATTATTTTTTTAAACTAGTTTTCCGCAACACTGTCCCTAGCATATGACAGCTTGACAGGTCTCTCCCTATGCTCAGCTCACAGGTCAATGGTAGTAACTGCGCATGATGAGGCTTTTATAGGGCTCTGACATCATGGGGGATTGGCTGGCTGTGTGGCATTACGGGTCATATTGCGTTCCCGGGCTTCTCACTTTCACTTTGTAACACGTGAAGCTGCCATTTTAGGAAAAATGGATTCATTACCACGGAGCGCGAGGAAGTTCAGATTCATGGCGAATCAAATTTTTCCTCAACTGCAGATTAAATTCCACTTCGGATGCTTCGATTTGCTCATCACTATTAAAAAGCATAACACATGTAACGGCGCAGGGTATTGTTAATAAAGCTTTTTGTTAACACCGTCAACCATTTGTTTACCCATAGCCACAGTATATATGTCAGTGTCACTCTGATATTATTTGATACTGATCTCATTGCATTAAAGAGCTTAAAGGGGGGGAGGGGGGGCTTGAGAAAAAGCAAACATTTGAAAACAAAAAAAAAATTAAGAAGAGAAAGACAAGACAGAAACAATAGAGTACTAGGAAACCTCAGTGTCATATACCAATTTTCAGGAAAATTGAAGCGCTTTTGATTCTGGTAAAATCGTCTTGAACCTAAATTAAAGAGGACGTTTCAATGGTCCACAGTTTATCAGTTAAAGATATCTACATTGAGAGCGGCACCCAGGGATGTCCCTGCACTTACTTGTATCCCTGGGTGCCGCTCCGTTCGTCCTCTGTAGCCCCCGGTACCGGCGCTCCTGCTGCTGTAATTTTGCCTGGGGCGGAGACTTCTTCTTCTGCCCTGGGCGTCTCCTTCTCCCAGGGCTGGAGCGCTGGCCAATCGCAGCGCTCAGCTCATATTCAGGAATTACATAAAAAAATGGTTAATTCCTGGGTTTTGAGAGCCTTTATAGTGGTGTAGAACACTGTGCCTTGCAGTAACACGCATAGGGAGTCTGCTTTGGTAGTGAAATAATATTGTCCGTATGACATGCAGATGACAGGCGTCGCTCTTAGATTCACTGCACACTTCACTTATTTGGGCAAAGGGCCAAAACTGACCAAATAACTGAAGTATCAACTCAGCCTTAGAGGTAGATGTTAGCATCAATAAGAAGCGCACTCCTTTTACACTGTCGTCAGCTGACTCCACATAGATCTCTACAGAACCTGTTCTATTAAACGGTAATACAAGTAGAGCCAGCAAACAGAGTGGAGAGTGTCAGCAGTAAGTTTGTGTTGACTGCACTGATTAATTTGCCCTTACCCTGATGCATCAGAACCATAACCCACAAAAAACAGATCCTGTTTGTGGAGCATATGCCTTCGCTCGGTCAGCATTTGTTCAATAATCCATCAGTATTGCTAATGCCAAAAAAACAGGAGTGGATCTAAAACAGAGATGACACCTGAATGAAATATTTGCATGTTTTTTGTGTTTTGTACTCACTTCTGCTTTTGGCTACCAAATCATAAGCCAATTTCTGATGGGACCATACAGGCCTTACAGTTGCTACACAGACAGGATCCATTGTATGTCTAATTTTTCTTTGCTTCTGACAGATTAAAAGAAAGGTCAAATAAATGATGATGTCAGCCAGGCCAAAAGCCAAAATAGTGGACCAGTCATGAAATGGGGAGGGTGGGAACAGCATTAAAAGTCCACAGAGTGGTCCTATGACATAGTGGTGAGGTGGAAGCAGCATGAGGAGACAACAGAGTGGCCCAATGACAGGGTCTGGAGGTGGAATCAGCATGAGGAGGCCACCGAGTGGCACAATGACCGAGTCTGGAGTTGGCAGCAGTATGAGGAGGCCACCAAGTGGCACAATAACCGAGTCTGGAGTTGGCAGCATCAGGAGAAGGCCACTGAGTGGCACAATGACCAAGTCTGGAGGTGGCAGCAGTATGAAGAGGTCAACGAGTGGCACAATGACCGAGTCTGGAGGTGGTAGAAGCATGAGGAGACCAGAGAGCAGCACAATGACCGAGTCAGTATGAGAAGGCCACAGAGTGGAACAATGACAGAGTCTGGAGTTGGCAGCAGTATGAGGAGGCCATCGAGTGGCAAAATGACCGAGTTTTGAGGTGGCAGAGGCATGAGGAGACCAGAGAGCAGCACAATGACAGAGTCTGGAGGTGGCAGCAGCATGAGGAGACCACAGAGAGGCACAATGACAGAGTCTGGAGGTGGCGGCAGCATGAGTAGGCCACCGAGTGGCACAATGACCGAATCTTGAGGTGGCAGCAGTATGAGGAGGCCAACGAGTGGCACAATGACCGAGTCTGGAGGTGGCGGCATCAGGAGAAGGCCACCGAGTGTAATAATGACAGAATCTGGAGGTGGCAGCAGTATGAGGAGGCCACCGAGTGGCACAATGACAGAGTCTGGAGGTGGCGGCAGCATGAGTAGGCCACCAAGTGGCACAATGACCGAGTCTGGAGGTGGCAGCAGCATGAGTAGGCCACAGAGTGGCACAATGACCGAGTCTGGAGGTGGTGGCATCAGGAGAAGGCCACCGAGTGGAACAATGACAGAGTCTGGAGGTGGCAGCAGTATGAGGAGGCCACCAAGTGGCACAATGACAGATTATGGAGTTGGCAGCAGTATGAGAAGGCCACCGAGTGGCACAATGACCGAGTCTGGAGTTGGCAGCATCCGGAGATGGCCATCGAGTGGCACAATGACCGAGTCTGAAGGTGGCATCCTCAGGAAAAGGCCACCGAGTGGCACAATGAAAGAGTCTGGAGGTGGCAGCAGTATGAGGAGGCCACCAAGTGGCACAATGAGCGAGTGTGGAGGTGGCAGCAGCATGAGGAAGTTACAGAGTGGCACAATGACAGAGTGTGGAGGTGGCAGCAGTATAAGGAGGCCACTGAGTGGCACAATGACAGAGTCTGGAGGTGATAGCAGTATGAGGAAGCCACCGAGTAGCACAATGACAGATTCTGGAGGTGGCAGCAGTATGAGGAGGCCACCAAGTGGCACAATGAAAAAGTCTGGAGGTGGCGTCAGCAGCAGTAGCAGCTTCAGGAGAAGGCCACCGAGTGGCACAATGACAGAGTCTGGAGGTGGCGGCAGCTTGAGGAGGCCACAGAGTGGCACAATGACAGAGTCTGAAGGTGGTGGCAGCAGCAGCATCAGGAGAAGGCCATCAGGGGACCACAAAGTGACAAGGTGACATAGTGTGGAGGTGGCGGTAGCATCAGGAGGCCACAGATTGGCAAGGTGAACGTCCGAGGAAGCAAACGGGAGGAGCTGAACAGCTGCACTTTACAATGCAGTGTAAGCATATGTCCCGACTCCCAACCATCCCGGATCCAGCAGGACAATCCCATTTTTTCACCGGTGTCATGCCGTCCCGGGCAGCTGCCTGCATGTCCCGGCTAATAATAATCCGGGCCATGCAGGCAGTGTACTGCCTGTCACTAACTGTACGATTATGGGTCCTTGGCCCCGCCTCCTCACACAGCCAGGGAAGAGAGTGCGCTGGGGAGCCTTGAGAGAGAGAGACTTGCAGAAGGAGGGGCTGGTCCCAGGAAAATAACACAATCGATGCCTCCTCCTTCTGCAGTCCTCACCACTCCAGTTCGCTCCTGTCATGCCCCAAGTTTTTCTGTGATCAACAGACATAATCACACAGTCAGAAAAAGATTGCAGAGTTGGTCCCCGTCTTGCTGCTGGCCTGGCTGTCCTTTTTTTTTTTTTTTACTTTTTCCTGTCCATTTGTTTAAGTTTAACCCCTTCAGGCTCAGCTATGTCACAGTGACTTAGCTTTTTCCATTAGCCAAATAGTGAGTCTCAGCTATTATCACTCTACTCTCATGATGTCCCATTACTTATAATTTGGACACTATGTAAGATTTAGCATGGACAGTACTTGTAGTACTTGTTCATGCTAAATCCTTAGAGCATGTCCTTAGTAGGTGTCTTCAGTAGCTACTATCACTTAGCACTGCTGTCAACACAAAGTGTCGCTGATGACCCACCTTTAGGGTCCAGTCACACATTGCGGAATGTGTGTGGACCCATTCATTTCAGTTGGGCTGCAAAAGATGTGTACCGCAATGCTTGTCAGTGTTCCCTGTACCTGTACAGAGAGAGCCCATATAGAAAGGTTTAATATGAGCCGTTACTAGGTTTTCGCCGCTGTCCCAGGCAGCTGCCTGCATGGCCAAGCTTGTGATAAGCCGGACCATGCAGGCAGTGTTGTGCCCCACTCACTATGCGGTGCTGAGACATTAAATGGAGCGGGCCGCGGCGGAGAACCTGCACCATACACAGCAGGTGCTGGCAGTATCAAACAGCAGATGCCCGACTGCAATGATGGGGAACGGCAATGACACTGAACCCAGGCCCCATTCACGTGATCGTAAGTCCATGCCCGTATTGTGGACCACAAATTGCAGTTCCGCAATATACAGGCACCTGCCGTGTGTGCACCATATCACGGATGCAGACCCATTCACTTGAATGGGTCCACAATCTGGAAGATACGGTGTGGAGGAACAGAAACCCATGAAAGGCACGGTGTGAATTGGTGTCAGTGGGTGGGGAAATGGGTGTGTAAAAGGGGCGTGGCTAATAAAAAAAATTGCATTGTGCTACTTTTGTCCCTCTTTCCCTTTTTGGAAAGTTGGGAGGTATGGTGTAAGGTCCCCTCCCTCACATATAAATCTTTACCCTAGTGCTGACAGGACCTGCGATAATGTCAGATGCAGGAAGCGGGGCTCAGCAGAGAAGACTTCATCACATGAGACCCGGAGCAGGAGTGGTGATGTCATTGGGACCGCATGCATCAGGACGCAGCAACACAAGCCACAGATAAAACTAGGGTAGCCAGACATCTGGTTTTCTGGCTTCCTGTCCTCCGTCCGGTGCAGGGCCTGAATGGACACAGGAAAGTCCACCCTTTCAGTAGCTCACGCTCAGACAGCAGCACTGTTCTGTCTGAGCGTGAGCTGCAGCAACTGACTGAGGCTTCTCTCACCCCCAGTAAGTCACTAGAGCTGCAGACATGGCTCCATGTGGCTGACTGAGGGGAAGAGAAGCGCCCCGGCTGCCCCTAGCTCACCTTCCACTCAGTAAGTTAGTCCCTCGCCTCACCCCATTTTTTTCCCTGTGATAGGGATGTGGTTTCGTGGAGGTAGGCGTGGCTTCACGGAGGTGGGCGTGGTCGGCGAGGTCTGGATTTCTGGGGTGAAGACAGTGGCCACCTTAGATAAAACTGGGGTCTGCTTCGCAGACAGTGACGGGGGACGGGAGGGAGGCAGTTTTTTGGGGGTTTTTTTTATACTAAATGTCCACACTGCTGGGGGCACCAGGGATGGGGAGAAGGAGAACATTATATATACTTGGCACTACTGGGGAGGAATGGAGGAGCATTACATACTGGCACTATGGTGGAACAGTGGAACATTAAATATATATATATTGGCACTATGGGGGGAAGCATTATATTTTGAACTAGTTGGGAGCACTACAGGGGGACATTAGAGCCACTGGAAGCATTATGATTATATTATATTATTACTATTAGAGTACTGTAGAGACATTATTATTATTTGACGCAATATGGAGGGCATTGTTACTAATGGGAGCTATCTTGGGGAGTATTATCGCTTTTGCGGGCACCATTACTAATTAGGACAGTCTGGGTGTATAGTATAGTGTTTGTGGACATGGGGGGTAGCACAACAGGCACAGTATTGGGGTAGATTCAAGAGGATCTCCTGTTTTTTTTTCATATTGATGACCTATCCTTAGGATAGGTCATCAATATTAGATTGGCTGGGGTCTGACACCCGGCACTCCCGACGATCAGCTGTTTGAGGAGGCGCTGTGCGCACGTGCCGACTCCCTTCTCTCTTCCTGCTCTGTTGCTGTATGTCTATGGGACAGCAGCAGTGAACAGCATGCGCCGTCTCCTCAAACAGCTGATCGGCGGAGGTGTCGGACGTCGAACTGTGTTTTTAGCATATTATTACAAGATGTGGGCGCCCTCTTTTGATTTTGCACAGGGCCACACTTTGTCTAAAACCGGCACTGCCCACGCTGCAGATTTAACATCGAGACATCATGGAGATTTTACCGCATATAACCGCAGCCCTGAACACTGAATAAAATTTGTTTTTCGACCGAAATACATCAATAAAGATTTTACCGCATATAACCGCAGAGCTGAATGCTGAATAAAATTAGTTTTTCGACCAAAATACGTCAATAAAGATTTTACCATATATAACCACAGCGCTGAACGCTGAATAAAATTTGTTTTTCTACCAAAATACGTCCCAAAGGTGTTTACCACATATAACCGCAGTGCTGAACGCTGATTAAAATTAGTTTTTCGACTGAAATACGTCAATAGAGATTTTACCACATATAACCGCAGCACTGAACGATGAATAAAAAATTTTTTTAGACCGAAATACGTCCCAAAAGATTTTACCACATATAACCGAAGTGCTGAACGCTGAATACATTTTTTTTTACACCGAAATTTGTCCCAAAAGGTTTTACCACATATAACCACAGCGCTGAACGCTGAATAAAATTTTATGACTGAAATACGTCACTAAAGGCTTGGGAAGCTCCACCTCAGCTCGCCACAAGCCATAAGTTCTCTGAAAGGTGCAGAGTCCACCATTTGAAAAGGGAGGGACTGCAGCACCAGCAACTTGAACAGCAGCACGTTCAGCTTCTGCACCGTTCGATGCGTGCACGCATACTGTTGTCTCTTGGCAATCGCTTCAGTGATCGATTGCTGACAGAATGACTGACTGGTGACTGGTGGAGCCTTGACTGCCTGAAATTGGGTGCGGCATGCCACTGGGTGATGCAGCGGTTGTTGCGGCAGGCTGGACCACGGTTCAGAGCCACGGTTCTCCCAGGCCACTTTATGGTGACGCTGCATATGTTGATGCAGGGCCTTGGTGCAAACATTGGCACACTGGCCACGCTTCACCTTCTGCCCACAGATTCCACATATCGCCATGTTCACCTCCTCCGGAGGCTATACAAAAAACTGCCACACCGCAGAGTAGGTGATTTTACCGACACTACACACTGACTGAATGCTACCACCGCTGCTTCTGTCAACCTGTGGACGCCGCCTTAATAAGGATACATTTTTATAAGAATACATTTTTAGTTTTCTACTGAAATACACAACTAAAGGCTTTACACGTATAACTGCAGCGCTGAACGCAGAATAAATGTATCGTTTTCTACCAAAATACTTCACTAAAGGTTTTACCACAAATATTACTGCAGCGCTAAACGCTGAATATATTTTGTTTTTCTACCAAAATAAGTCACTAAAGGTTTTACCACATATAACTGCAAAAGTGAACGCGGAATATATTTTGTTTTTCTACTGAAATAATATTAACTGCAGAAGTGAAATGCGTATATATTTTTTCTTTTTTTACTGAAATAGGCCACTAAACTTTTTCACCACAAACAAATGCAGAAGTGAAATGCGTATATATTTTTCGTTTTGTACTGAAATAGGCCACTAAACTCTTTCGCCACAAATAAATGCAACAGTGAAGTGCATATATTTTTTCCTTTTTGTACTGAAATAGGAAACTGAACACTTTCACCACATATAACTGCAGAATTGAAATGCGTATATATTTTTCTTTTTGTAATGACATACGCCACTGAACACTTTCATCACATATAGCTGCAGAAGTAAACTGCGTATACATTTTTCTTATTCTACTGAAATACTCCACTAAACGCTTTCACAACATATAGCTGCAGAAGTGAACTGAGAATATATTTTTCTTTTGTTATGAAATACGCCACTAAACACTTTCACCACATATAGCTGCAGAAGTGAACTGCGTATATGTTTTTCTTTTTGTACTGAAATATGTCACTAAACGCTTTCACCACATATAACTGAAAAAGTGAACTGAGTACATATTTTTCTTTTTCCACAGATCTAAGCCACTAAAGGCTTTTCAACATAGCACTTGCACCTCAAGAACAAATTGCTGGAATGACAGAGCTTGTATAATGGCCATTTGAATCCCCAAATTATCTTTCTCTGCACTTGTAAATCGCTTTTCTAGCACTGTCCCTAGCGCCTTCTGATGTCTCTCCTTGCACTAAGATGCTGTGAAATGATTCCTCCCTATTCTCTCCCTACACTTATAAATCTTTTTTCAGTTGATTTTTTTCCACAATGAGGTTTTTCCAATTGCTATCCCTAGCAACTTCTCACGTCTGTCCCTGCACTCAAAACGCTGGAAAATTTCTGATTCTAAGATGCCCGCCGTATTTATTGGGCTGTGACATCACAGGGCTGGCTGCTGACTGGCTGCATCATGCATGTCAGTCGGGGTGATCATGCCTTCCCATACTTCTTATCTCCATGTCCTCACAAGTGCAGCAGCCATTTTAGGAAAAATGCGATTAGTTACCACGAATGCACAAGGAAATTCGCATTCGTTGCAAATTAAATTTTTCCTGAAATTCAGATCGAATTCCACTTAATCAGCTTTGATTCGCTCATCTCTATCGGCAACATAAAAAGCTAATGTGCAAAAGCAGAAAAACGTAAAATAAACTACACATATCTGATATCATCATAATTGTAACAAACCAAACCATACAATAAAAGTAACAGTATTTATGATAAAGAGGAATGGTGGAACATTAACCTTTGCAGGATTCTGCAACATTCTGTTTTTGCATTTTCACTTTTTTATGGGTTTCGTAAAAGTGACCAGCGATTAATTCTTAATTCTCTGGTCAGTGGGATCACATGAATACCACATTTATATCGTTTTTCTTGTATATTAACACTGAATAAAAAAATAAAAACTTAGGAAAAAAATATTTTTTTTCTTTAACTGATAACTTTTTTTATAGTTATGTCTACAGACCTGTGTGAGGACTTATTTTTTGCAGGATGATCTATAGTTTTTAATGAAACCATACTGGAGTGTGTATAACTTTTTGATCGCTTGTTATTCCGTTCAATTTTTGGGGGGGAGGTGAAGTGAAGGAAAAATGGGGAACAGGCCATTTAGTTTTTTTCTGTTTTTTTCAGTTACACCTTCACACATTATCGTCGATCGAATACATTAGCCCCAGGCCTCTGCTCTTTAAAGCATCAGAAACCTAGTAGTTGTACATGTCCAGCGGAGATCTGGAAAGGGTTAAAACACAAATACAACTTCAAAATCTTTTTTTACTTTTCTCATTTCCTCCACCTAAAAATTAACATTAACATTAATCAGTAAATAAACATTAATCAATAAAGTTATATGTACAGTACCCTAATTTCCTAAATTGGTAACATTGAAAAATACAACTCATGCCACATAAAAGAAACCCTCATACAACTACACTCATATACATAAATATGAAAAATAAAAAAGCTCTGGCTATATGAATATGCTGTGATACAAAAATAAATACTTTCCTACAGTCCCGATTCTTATGGCTCAGTCCCTACATGACTAACACTTATTGCTTCTCTTGTTTTCTACCTTTGAATTTTTTGAATTACTTTCCTCATGGCTTCCTTTACTTCTTGGTTCCGTAGGGTGTAGATAAGAGGATTCAGAAGAGGAGTCACTATGGATGGAACTACTGAGATGATTTTATTCATGTACAAGAAGTCTCCTGCAGTCGGCCGGATAAACATAAACATTGTGGTGCCGTAAAAGAGAAGAACAACGATGAGATGAGAGGCACAAGTTGAAAAAGTTTTGTGCATTCGGAAAGAAGATGAAAATGAAATTGTGGTTCTGATGATACAAGCATAAGACACTATAATTATAGAAAAACAGCCAAATAATATAATGCTACTTACGGCAAAAAATTGTTTCTCAATGCTCACCGTCTCTGAGCAGGACAATTTGATCAATGGGGCAAAGTCACAGTAATAACTATCAATCTGTCTATGAACACAAAATGAAAGACTGGAGATCTGTAAAGTTGAGATACCAGTTATAACACAACCAGACATCCAAGATGCCAGTAGCAGCTTCAGGCAAACTTGAGGGCTCATAATGAGTAGATATCTCAGGGGGTTGCAGACGGCCACATAGCGATCATAGGCCATAATGGCTAAGATGAAATTTTCAATCGCTCCAAATGCAAAATGAAAATAATACTGAATCATACATCCCACAATGGAAATAGATGCCACCTTTGTCAGCAGAGCCCACAACAGTCTTGGAACAGTCACAGAGGGATACCAGATTTCTAAGAAGGAGAGACCACAGATGAAGAAGTACATGGGCTTGTGAAGACGTCTCTCGTTTGTGACAATGACAACGATGAAGATATTGTTTGAGATTGTAATCATATAAACTGTAAAGATTAGAATAAATAGGCAAAATCTTGAGTTATCGGAGACTGAAAACCCTTGTAAAAGAAATACTTTCAGAGCCGTTTCATTGCTCTGTGCCATCGTCATCAGGTCTTTTATGCCTAGAATTTCAAAGTAGATTTTTACTTGATGTCTGGTATAAAAATGTCAGAAACGTATCAATTATGTTAAAAAAAAAAATGTTTTTATCTATATCATTGTGTTGTTTTTCAAATGGACCTATCATTAAAAAATAAAAATAATTCCTAATCACTACTTACCCAACCGTAGATGGTCACTGATCATCCAAAACTTTAAAACAAATTTGATATTGATTATTTCATGACAGTGGTTGGATAAATTTGGTTATATTTACACAACAGTGAAAAAAAACAGTCCATTTTTATTGCCATTTTTTAACAGATGCCTTTCAGAAAACGGCCATTAGAAATAGCTCCTTTGAATCGCACGGGGACTGTCAGTCTGTGAAAACTAAGAAAATTAGATGGCTCCCTTGTATCGTTTGGATACTGTCTGGTTGAGAAAATAGAAAAAATAGGATGGCCTATATTTTGACCGCAATTACTTAAGGCCAGTTTAAAAAAGGCAATGAAAATAGAACCAGAGACTGCAATGGCTTTGAAAATGTGAATGTTCTTAAAAAACGTCAGTCAAGTGAATGTACCCTTAGTCAGCAATGGAACGGTCAGTTATTTTAAGTTGAAGTTGTGTTGGAAGAAGAAAAAATAGGCAATCATAAGGAATGAGCAACACAGCATGACCAAAGTAGAAGATCTTGTGGGCTAATCCTTGTATCCCATGGTATACTAGAATAATACTATACTATAACACCATTGTGAACCATCCAAGTTTCAGCGATGCACGTTTGATCCATAAAAGCCCTCAGTTGGAAATGACAGGATCAGTTGTTTCAGCAGCACACAATATTAGGAGCCTTTTTAGAAGGAAAACCAATTTGAATATCCTTCCCAGCAACACAAAAGTATGCAAATCAGCTTTTCTTCCAAAAAGAAGAAAGCCTATCTGATGCCAGCATTAATAAAATATGCTAATATGCCTTTATGTTTCCCATGTTTCAATACTTCTAATGTATACTAGGTGGTCTTCCAAAAGAAAAAGAGCACCCCCAAGACCACTCAGCTAGCTAGGGCAATTTTCTATTAAAATACTCAGTTCTCTTGTCCTATCCTTTTGGAAGGGCAACTGCCTTGCACACCGGACTCAGAGAAGCATATTACTGGGACGTTCAGTACTTTTGTCCCTTTGAAAGGAAAACCGGCTTGCAAATCTCACTCTGAGAAGTATTACCGTACTTCTCTCTCTCCCCTCTTCTAGGACTTTCATTTTTCTTTGGTTTTTGAAGAGAGTTCTTGGAGACCATAGAGCAGGGGTGCACAACCTTTTCTGGTTCGGGGCCACATTGTCAGTCTGAACCAATTCCAAGGGCCGAAAATAAAACTTAAAGGGCTATTACCAACTGAAATACTGTATTTTTGGCATATTGAACATACGGTATATACTATAAATATCTAGTTACAGTTCTAGGACTCCCATCTAATGAAAGATACATGTAAGAAGTCATAAGACATAGACCTACATGTCTTTTACCAGATGTTTGGGGGGCGCACAAAATGGTATCGAGGGCCGCATGTGGCCCCCGGGCCGCAGGTTGTGCACCCCTGCCATAGAGTGTTATAAATACCAATTTTCAGGGCAACTGGAACATATGTGGTTTGGCTCCAACTGATTTGGACCTGAATGAATGTTTTTTAAAAATTCAGCAAATCGTAGATTAAACAAATTTCAAGAAATTTACTTGTCTGTAATTTAGGTGAGATACATCACTGAAATATCCATATGCTGCTGCATAAGAGTATGATAAAAAAAGCTCTGTAATAAATGATATAAAATATATCTCAGTGGTTTTGATTACATTGCTTAAAGCAAAGGGATCTTGATTTCATCAGCTATATGTATTTTTCTGTATTGTGCGCTTAGGTATAAATAAATAGCAGGTTAATTACAGTTCCCTTGTTCCTTATAATTGGGTAAGACGATTTTACATAATATTTTTGTGATTTGGGAATAATTATATTTAGAAAAATGAAACAATAACTGTTATTCTACTATGATGAGGCCAGCAAAGCATTGACATAGGGGAATTTCCTCTGGGTTCTGTTCACACTTTTTTAAAGGGGAGAATAAAAACAATACATGAGTTTTATCAATGATGTACAAAAGCTGCAAGGACAGACCAGTATGGGGAAAGAATTATATCATCTATTTATGCCACAAATCCACGATAACCAGAAATATAAAGTGTAATAAATGTGCTAAGATGTAATAGCTTGAAGAATACAACCTGTAATTCTGAAATGTGACCCAGACGCTGCCTCAGAGTTGCAGTTTTGTCAGGTGCCTATCTAGTGAGCCCACAAGGAGGAAGGGACTGGTGTTGTGTTCCTGAAAGTGGTAGTAGTACTGTGAGTTCACGGTGGCAATCTCTCCTCTGGCATTCCCTGGGGTCATGCAGTGACTGAAGGGTACCCTCTTTCTTCCCTAAGGGCACACCCTGTCACTGGGGCTCCAGCCTGATGGTAGTTGGGGCGCCCCTGTGGTTAGGTATTTGGTAGGGTGTAAGGCAGAAGGGCAAATGCTAGCGCGCAGGTTTAGACAATGACCATACCTGTTTGGTTGCAATACAGTGTCTTGAAAAAGTAGTCATACCCCTTGAACTTTTAGACATTTTTTCATGTTACACCCACAAACTAAAATGTGTTTTATTAGGATTTTATGTGATAGACCAACATAAAGTAGCAAGTAAGTGTGAAGTGAAAAGAAAATGATACATGGTATTCAAAATGTTTAATAAATAATAATTAGAGATAAGAAAATCAAAGCTGGAATTTGAAGTGGATTTCGATCTGAATTTCAGGAAAAATCTGATTCACAATGAATGCGAATTTCGTCGCGCTTCGTGGTAACGAATCACAATTTTTCCTAAAATGGCGGCCACACATGTGAGTACTGAGGACATGGGGCAAGGAACTCTGGTAAGGCGGGATCACCCAGATTGACATGCATGCATGCAGCCAATCAGCAGCCAGCCAGCCAGCCCTGTGATGTCACAGCCTTATAAATACGGTGGCCATCTTAGAATCAGACATTTTCCAGTGCTCTGAGTGCAGGGGACAGATGTGAGAAGGCACTAGGGACAGCAATTGTAAAAACCCTCTTGTGAAAAAAAAATTAAAAAACGATTTATAAGTGCAGGGAAAGGATAGTGAGAAATCATTTCACAGCATCTTAGTGCAGGGAGAGACATCAGAAGGAGCTAGGGACAGTGCTAGAAAGTGCTAGAAAGTGCAGGGAAAGATTATTTTGTGATCCAGACTGCCATTATACAGCTCTGTCATTTCAGCAATTTGTTCTTGGGGTGCAAGTGCTATGTTGAAAAGCCTTTAGTGGCTTATATCTGTGGAAAAAGAAAAATATATACTCCGTTTACTTCTGCAGTTATATGTGGTGAAAACATTTAGTGAAGTATTTCAGTACTAACAGGAAAATATCTACCCAGTTCACTGTTGCAGTTATTTGGGGTTAAAAGTGTTTAGAGACCTATTTTTGTACTACGAGAAAAATATATACGCAGTTCACTGTTCCTGTTATTTGTGGTAAAAGCATTTAGTGGGCGATTTTGTTACAAAAATAAAAATATATACGCAGTTCACTGTTGCAGTTATTTGGGGTTAAAAGTGTTTAGAGACCTATTTCTGTACTCCAAGAAAAATATATACGCAGGTCACTGTTGCCGTTATTTGGGGTAAAAGCGTTCAGTGGCCTATTTCATTGCAAAAAGAAAAATATATACACAGTTCACTTCTGCAGTTATTTGGGGTTAAAAGCGTTTAGTGACGTATTTCTGTACTCCAACAAAAATATATACGCAGTTCACTGTTGCAGTTATTTGCAGTAGTAGCGTTTAGTGGCCCACTTCATTACAAAAAGAAAAATATATACACAGTTCACTTCTGCAGTAATTTGGGGTTAAAAGTGTTTAGCGAGGTATTTCTGTATTACAAGAAAAATATATACGCAGTTCACTGTTGCCGCTATTAGTGGTAAAAGTGTTTAGTGGCCGATTTCATTACAAAAAGAAAAATATATACGCAGTTCATTTCTGCAGTTATTTGGGGTTAAAAGCGTTTAGTGATGTGACAGAGGCCTAAATGTTTCTGGCGCAGGCAGAGGTCGCAGCAGAGTAAGGGGGCATGGCAGCAGGAGTAGCAGAGAGAGGCCTGAACTCCCGGTTTCATCTAGCAGTTGTGTCTTGACCAGCAACCCAGCGGTTCTTGATTGGTTAACTCGGTCATCTACATCATCCCAAGTGACATCAGACACCCTCAGCTAACAGTCGGTGGGTTCGTCAAACACAACCCTTAGTTGGCATGGCCCGGGAGAAGGCCCTGTGCCCTCACCTGTCCTGAACCTGCCTCTATCCTTTTCTGTTCCCTTACCGTGATAAGTAGTATATGTTGTAGGCTCAGCTTCACTTTTCAGTGAGGAAGAGCTACTAGTGGAAAGTCAGCAGCTACTGCCCAGCCAAGATCTGCAGGAGACATCCGCTGATTCCTCCTCTAGGCGGGCAAGTAGTGATGAGGAGAGTGGTGTGGGTGGTGGTGTTGCGAGCGGTCAGGCTCCTGACCCAGAGGCCATTGAGGAGGACATCAGTGACATGCAGACACTACTCGATGATGATGAAGCCTGTCGCACTTGGGAGCCGGGTGCAGAAGGGGCTTCATCATCATCAGGAGAAGAGGGTGGGAGAATCTGTCCACAGGACAACTATTAGTCGTGTACTCCACAAACCTGGCCTTTATGTAAGAGTGGCAAGAAGAAAGCCATTTTTGGAAGCAAGCCATAAGCAGTCCAATTTGCAGTTTGCCACAAGCCATGTAGGGGACACAGCAAACATGTGAAAGGTGCTCTGGTCAGATGAGACCAAAATTGAACTTTTTGGCCTAAATTCAAAATGCTATGGGTGGCATGTGGAGTTGTTTTTTTGGACTGGTCTGAAGGAACTCTCACACATTAATGTTTCCTGAAACTCTGCTCGGACTGGACTCACTAAACTAGTCAGGGTGCAGACCCCATCCTTTAGCCTGGTAACCTAAACAGTCTGCCAATGTTAAATGTTAAGTTGGCCACACATTGCTATTAGGTCACATGAAACACAATAAATCACAACATTTAATTCAATAACGTTGGATTAAGCCTTTTAGCATTGGGTAACCCTTTGCAGTAGTCCTCTACGGTACTGCACCTAAGTCAAGGAGCACCTCAATATTAGTATAAGATGTATAGACAGTGTAGTGAGAACTTAAAATGCAGCATGGTATGCATTTGGAAGTTTTGACATGCCTCTTCTGTGAGGCCATACTCCTATTACAGTAACCTCAGGCCACCATTATCATGGTGCAGCATCCCCTTTCTTGCAGCACCATGCCCCCTCCATGTATATTTGAGCAGGAGGCAGGTGTGGATTGGGAAACTGAAGTGGAACTTAAAAAAGCCAAGAAGTGGCTCCATGTTGTAGGTGAGTTCAAATTGGCAGAAGGCTGGGCCAACAAAAGTAGGCGGGATCAGCAATATCACAGTTCAACACAAAATACAACCCTAGTAGAACCAAACCTAAAGGGCAACACAAAATACCGCTTTACTAGTCCCAAATAGAAGCAAAAAAATACTTCCCCACAAGCTGACATGCTTTTGTTGTCAGTGCCTGCTGCCATGTTCTTTTGTTTTACTCTTCCAATTGTATCTAATTAAGATATAGGGGAGGGGGTTGAGGAGGCGAGACGCGGGCTATGGCACCAAGCTAGCCTTATCTCCAGCATGTTACCTAGTTTTTAAGAGCTAACAAACATACAAGGTAAACAGTACTACATGCCTATAAAATCCAGTGATGTCTCCACTGAATGCAGACATTCTCATTCCTCATCTTGTCCATTCAGCCCAGACTGCCATGATGACGTCTTTCAGCCATGTCTCATCTCTAGAGAACTGTATCAAACCATTGCCCCCCTCAACACTGTGCCCGCTGTGCTCCTCAATGCCCCAAATACTATGCTGCATGAACAAATTGTGTCGTACAGATTGATCTCCTAAAAATAATACTACCATACAAAATGATTAATAAACCAACAACATTAAAGTGTCCCCTTAGTAATCATACCCCCTATAGTTGCCCCAATAGTAATATGCCTCCCTAGAGTGGCCCCAGTAGAAATTAACAATACACCTTATAGCACCCCCTGTTGCAATAATTTGGCCTATATAGTACTCCAGAAATAATAATGCCCCAGTAATATGTTACTATGTAACATATTACAGTAACACTGTTAATATGGTGCCCAAAGTGGCCTAGGGTAGGAAAGAAAAGGAAATCTACAGTAATAGTCACCTCACTAGCATTTCATGCTGCCATCTGGGGTACAAGCTACACACCTCCTTAGGCCGGTGACCTGAGATGCCTCTATACTGGCACAGGTAGGTACAATGATGTCATAAGCTTCACAACCACCTGAGCCATTGAGACAATATGTCATAGGGCTCCTATGCCCTGTGCAGTATTCAAGTGTATCACTGTCCTGAGAACGGTAATGCAGTTGAATTTGGAAGAGTGACCTGTGACTCGCCACCTGATCCTTTCTGGCCACCCTCTTGATGCATAAGGACCTGGCAATCCCAGTATTAATTAAAGCTGGGAGAGTCAGGTCATTAAGTACCTGGCCACTAGCCATGAGGAATGTGCCAGCAGCTCAGGTGGCCCTTGGTAAGCTTCTTGGTTGCATATCCAAATCCTATGGTTATGCTGACAACTGTACTTCAGAAGCGATCCCTTCCAGACTCTTCTTTACATATGAAGCCAAGCTCATTCCACAAAGCCTCAGACTTGGAGTGAGATACAGATGTAGCCAGTTTTTTCACACCAGCTGCGCCAGGATGGTCACTAACACGATTTATATTACTGTAATATGTTTTTGTTGCGTTAATGTGTCAAGGAGGAACGGACTGAAAGCTTAAAATGGCCCTAGAAAAAATAAATAAAAGTGGCCCCATTTTGTAGGCGTGTTCACATTGACAGAAGGACAGCACAAGTAAGCAGGGACAAGAGAAGTAAGCGAGGCAAACAATACCATAGTGCAGCACAATATACTGCCCCAGCAGAACCAAATACCACTGTGCAGCACAAAATACCACCCAAGCAGAACTAAATACCATAGTGCAGCACAAAATACCACCTCAGCATAACCCAATACCACAGTGCAGCACAATATACTGCTTCAGCAAAACCAAATACCACAGTGCAGCACAATATACTGCCCCAGCAGAACCAAATACCACAGTGCAGCACAAAATACCACCCAAGCAGAACCAAATACCACTTTGCAGCATAAAATACCAACTCAGCATAACCAAATACCATAGTGCAGCACAAAATACCACCTCAGCGTAACCCAATACCACAGTGCAGCACAATATACTGCTCCAGCAGAACCAAATACTGCTCCAGCAGAACCAAATACCACAGTGCAGCACAAAATACCACCCAAGCAGAACCAAATACCATAGTGCAGCACAATATACCACCTCAGCATAACCCAATACCACAGTGCAGCACAATATACTGCCCCAGCAGAACCAAATACCACAGTGCAGCACAATATACTGCCCCAGCAGAACCAAATACCAAAGTGCTACACAATATACTGCCCCAGCAGAACTAAATACCAAAGTGCTGCACAATATACTGCCCCAGCAGAACCAAACACCACATTACAGCACAATATACTGCCCCAGCAGAACCAAACACCATATTACAGCACAATATACTGCCCCAGCAGAACCAAAGACCACAGTACACCACAATCTACTGTCCCAGCAGAACCAAGTACCAAAGCGCTGCATAATATACTGCACCAGCAGAACCAAACACCACAGAGCAGCACCAGATACAGCAGCCCCCCGCTGCAGTATTCATTTGTATCAGAGGACAGTGACAGAGTTAATTTCAGGAGAGCAGCCGCCGCTGATGGCCATGTTCATAAGTGCATAGGGGTCATTTAATAAAAAAAGATACATCACTTTTTGAAGTACTTAAGGTGCAGATTTTGGCGTAAAGTTGTTTTGCTGCAAAATCTGCGCCTTTTCCCCCGCTCACGCCACTTTTCCTATGTGGCTGCAAAAGGGGGCATGGCCGGTGGCCATGTTGAACGGCCAGTGGAGCCAGGCACCAAAGTTATGTAGCCTCTTACATAACTTTGGGGCATCCACTGCCAGAGCATGGGGATTAATAAATAACCCCAATAATGCTCCTATCATTTATTAATGGTGGAAGTATCAGATTATTATGTACCTGGCCAGTGACCATGAGGAGGGCTTGAGTGGCCCACAGGGGCATTGGCACACTAGAAGCTTTCACTATAGGGTCTAGGAACAGTCCATCCCTGGCATTAAGACAGTCACAGTAACAGTGGCCACATCTGTATCATTCATTTCATATGTTTCCAACCACTGTGCAGCACATAGGTGCAGTATATGAGTGTATTATGTCATGAGACGTAAAGGGTTTGCTCCATTATTAGAAGAACATGGCTGCTTTCTGCCAGAAACAGACCACTGTCTATGGATTGTGTCTGGTATTGTAGCTCTGCTCCACAGAAGTGAATAGGGCAGAGCTACAATATCACGTATGACCTGTGGTCAGGGATGGCGCTGTTTGAAGGAAAGAGCAGCCATGTTTCTTCCAATGCTGTGTAACCCCTTAATGAATGGTCCATAGGTAAGC
Source organism: Bufotes viridis (assembly GCA_033119425.1). NCBI lineage: Eukaryota > Metazoa > Chordata > Amphibia > Anura > Bufonidae > Bufotes > Bufotes viridis. The sequence goes on along the minus strand of CM065597.1, from coordinate 37,862,298 downwards.
ATTAGTGTTGATGGAGCACCAAAGTGCTCGGTGCTCTGGTGCTCCAGTAGAATACTTTGGGATCAAGTCAATGGGAGAACCCAAGCATTAAACCAGGCACCCCTGCTCTGAAGAGGGGAGGGTGTCAGTTCCCACTGAGATCTATGCAGAAGAATGCTGTACAGTGAGGAAATCTCCCAGTGTGAGTAAGCAGCTTAGGAGTCCCTGCCCTGACTCCATATATAGCTATGTCCATATACTGAGTCAGTGCTTGGGGACACCCAGTGTATTTAAATCTAATTTAACCTCTATTTCTGAAGTGATTTGAACTCACAACCTTCTACATTAAAGGCAAGGACCTTAACCACTCAGCTATAAAGCCAAACTGTATCAGAAAAACCTCATAGTAGTAAGTATTCCTATACAGCAAAAGTATCATTTTATATTTCACGGCAGGTTAATATGTAGCTGTATGGTGTAGTGGCTCTAATGTAGAAGGTTGTGTGTTCAAATTCCAGCAGAAACGTTTCAGAAATAGAGGCTAAATTAAATTTATATTTTTTTTTTTGTAATTGTAAAAAATGTATGGCACAAAATAAATGTGTAATTATATAAATAATATATATAGATAGATGCAAAAACGAATATGCAGCACCACAGAAATTAGTAATGGAGTGCCAGCGGTTGTAGGGTCGATCCAATATCCCAATGCTCGATACACAAAAGTTAGAAGTCCACGGCACTTCCATAGATAGATAGATAGATAGAATAGATAGATAGATAGATAGATAAAATCATACTTTGGATATATATGAATGCATAATATGTGGGAAACCACTACTGATGTTTTTAGGCATAATATATTTACATATATTATAATATGTTATATATTCTAAATATATAATAATATATGTAAATATAATATAGTTAAAAACAAAAATTAAATTAAATTTTGACTCTATTTCTGAAAAGTTTCTGCCAGGATTTGAGCTCACAACCTTTTACATTAGCCAAGAACTTTAACCACTACGCTATACAGCTACATGTTAACTTGCAGTGAAATATGAAATGATACCCCTGCTGTATATGAATACTTACTAGATGCCAAACTACTATGAAGTTTTTCTGGCACAGTTTATCATTCAGCTTTATAGCTGAGTGGTTAAGGTCCTTGCCTCTAATGTAGAAGGTTGTGAGTTCAAATCCCAACAGAAATTTTTTAGAAATAGAGGCTAAATTAGATTTAAATATACTGACTCGAGCATCGCGCTCAAACACGCGTGGTATTCGGCCGAGCATCGCGATACTCGAGACGAACACCAGTTTGGCCAAGCATATTCGCTCAACACTAATAAGTATCTATTTTACTTGATAGGACATATGATAATTTTTGTCGCTATGTACTATACAATAAATGAATAATGGGAGTATTTTGTGCATTACCAGGTTCTAGGAAGAAGCTCCACATTCTACCCATTTACACTAATAAAACAATAGATGTCAGAAATGTCACATTATACACCACAAATCTGGCTTCCTATCAATAACTAGATCCTGCCTGATACATGTAGTCATGTGACCAGTGATGTCAGAGTGATGAGGTCACAATATCATGGCATTCTAATGATGTCACAAATGATGAGAGGACATAAAAGTCCAGCCATGCAGAGTTCCATTGAGGGTGTCTGTAGGCGTTTGCAGAGCGAGGAGCGTTCTGTGCGATTTTTCCAATCATGCCAAAAACTAAGCGTTGGAAGCGTATTATTGTTCTGTCCGACTCATCGGACAGCAGTGAGGATGAGGATTTCCATCAGGTGAGTGTTTGGAAGAGTTTCTTCATGGTGACTTGGCCACTTAAGGTAGATTTGCTATTTAAGAATTACGGGAAATTCACTGGTGAACCTTGTGGGAAGCAGAGATGGCGGATACGTCGGTTGTCCGCTGTAATTAAGGAATAGACGGAGGAGAACAATCTGGTTCGGTCACATGTTTAAAGCCAGCGTACAAGGCCGTCCAATAAATGTAGCTAATTGTTATGTTGTGTAGTGATAACAGAGGAACATATTGCATTCCCCAATATAGCTCTGACAACCCAACCCTGATATCTTATCCATGTTACATACTAAAAGAGACCCAGACCTGAAATTTGAGAGAAACCTTGAAAAATAAAGGAAGTCAAAAAGTTAAAATATATTTTCCCCCCCCAGGAAGTCACCAGTTCTTTTGTATTAAACCTAAGGAGGATCTGTCACCTCCCCTGACATGTCTGTTTTAGCGAATGGTTGCATTCCCAATAAAATAACAGGTTTGGATCTTTTTGTTTTTTTCTAATAAGCTGTATAATGCCATTATTTCTATTTGAAATGTATGTCTATACTGATAACTATACATTTCCTTTAGGGGGTGTTTTATATTGACCATTGATAATTACAGCATTACACACTTTTACAAGGGGGAATGGTAAAGCCAAGTTGTCAGTTTATTCATAACATTCCCTGGATGATTAACAGAGGAGCGGCACAACGTGGAGTACTAAGAATAGATGCTCCACAATTGTTATTTTATAAGGAAGTTTAGAAAAACAGACATGTCAGGAGAGACGACAATAGAATACATGATATTGATGCATTTGGTTGCTCTCTTTAGTTTCCATTCTTACATATTTCTGTTCTTTCTTTATTCCAGACTCGCCCCAGAAAGAAGCCCTTTCCCCGGACTCCAGGTCTGGAAGAGGAAAGTGGCTTCACTTCCCAGATATCACCTAAAGGTCCGGTGTCCAATAAGCCTCTGATATATTGATATATTGCTTCCCAATAACTGTCAGTGAGAAATACACGTAGACCCTCAGTTATTACTACTGGTGTCTTATCTGCTGGTTTAATTATGGGGTCACTGGTGTGAATAACACCAAACAAATTAGAAGGCACGTTTTGGACTGTTCTAAAGTCAGAAAATGAAATGTACAGTCAGTGGCGTACATACAGAAGTAAGGGCCCCATAGCAAGGATCAAACCAGGCTCCCTCATAGGACAGAAGGGTTTCTGCCTAAACCCCTTTCAATGACCCTGGGGCCATTTTTTCCACTGCTTCATTTGCTAAAAGTTGTTCCTTTAGAGGGTGGAGTCCTGACCAAGTCTTTACCCCCAGTAGAAGAGGAGATTATCCCAACTGGGCCCTCTTTTGCCCTGGGCCCCATAGCAGTTGCATGGTCTGCTGCTATGGTAGTTACACCCCTGTCTAAAGTAGATTTTCATCATCCTCCTCGGCAACAACTAAAAAACTACACCCAAATGTTGTTGTTTTTTGGGTGAAGATCAGGGAATTGTTTCAGCAAAATCAACAAACAGAAAAACTTTTACCACTTTAGCAACTGTGAAAATTTTAAAATTTTAAAAACGGGTTTGGGAAAGATGGGGTCCAGCTGGATTTATTATGGCAGCCATGATCCTGTATATCCAAAAAAAAGGCGGAATAAGACTTTACAAAGTAAAACATGATGAAAAGATCTCCTTTTTATATAGGAAATGTAGAAAACTCTGGGGGCTCTGCTGGGGGTCTCAGAAGTGGAGATATCTCACTGACCAACTAACCCATGATCCCATCCCTCATGTACATTGCTGTGTATAACTTTCTTATTCCTCAGAAGATACAATAAGAGCTTTCATCTATCAGATAATTATTTTTTATCTCGCTATAACAGATCTAATTCCATCGATTCCATCATCAAGTGATGTTGACAATGACGTCAACAGGTAAGGGAGGAAATTACAGCTTCTGGGGGTTCTTCGATATCCAGATACCTCTGATCTACTAGTATCTGCTGGGATTTCTGCAACTAATGGAATTTTCAATTACAAAGATTTCCAATAATGTTTTCACAGTTCCATTGACACCACCGTGATATCTGATGATACTGATGATGACGACTCTCAAAGTGGAGAATCTTCCACACCTAAAAGTAAGTTATAAATCTCTGTGTTTTCCAGTTACAATCCAGGTTTGTGTTATTGGACTGAGGACATTTCTCAATTCTCTGTCCTGATATCTGTTCTTCATAGGGATCAGGACTGATACGGGGTCTCCTGATACCTCTATAGAGAGGGACTCTCCAATTACCATCAGTGACAGCGATGATGAATCCACCATTACACCAGGCACTGCTGTCACAGGTCAGTAGCTATTTAGTGGGATAAATAATCTTTAGGAGAAATACCAGAGCTGTAAGATGATCTAATAAGTAGAAGAAGCCAAGAGTCTGACATGGATGACAGAATATAAATCTAGGTGTTACCTGCACAAATTCCCACCACCTTATGTCTACGAGGAAATCTTGTAGATTCTGTTTCTGTCAATGTCGGTTTTTTATTTAACATCTTATATTTACTGCTGTTTTCTGTCCAGATAAACAACCATCTGAATGTGCGGAGAGATCCAGTTCAGAGGAAAGGTGAGAAATATAAAGTTATTTATTACGATTTTGATTTTAACACTGACCATAACTCTTAGGGAGACCGGCGCTCTCCACAATATACACTATAAAGGGAGGACCATATAGTAAAATTCGAGACGTGGTCTCTGCCCGGAGTAGCCATAAATCTAGCTCGTGTTCTGGGTCATTGATGACCCCTGTGTGTCTATCGGACAATCCAATTGACAGTCCAAGAAACCTGCCCTTGCCTAGAGTGAATTCAGCATCCATGATGTATCAGTGACCTCTCAAAAGGGGTGATATTAGAATAAAGAATTTATTACCTCCATGTCAGAAAAATTATTACTTGACACAATTGATTACCTGTTAGAAGAAAAGTCACTTTTAAGTCGTGAGGATAAATGGATAAAAATATCCTGATTCTATAGCTAATGCTTACTGTATAATTCCTTCTTCTTTCCAGGAGACCTCTATGTAATATTCGTGGCTGTTACCTTAAGGACATCACATCGCCCACATCCACTTACACCACCTTTTTCCAGGAGTTAAAGCAGGAGCTGGTAACAAGACTGTTCCACTTCTACAACAGAACCATCTTTGAGAACAAGGTATCCTATTATCAGTCTGTAGATGACATGTCCACAAGGTCCTTGTTACCTTGGGAGGACCATGGAAATGTGTTTTCTCTTAGGGGAGACCTCTACTTCTATTCCTTGCTGTATGTCAGTGAATGTAATGGACTTTGTTTTCTCTTTCCTCGTCTTTAGCTCCCTCAAGACCTACAAATAACCTGGAGTAAAAGACTAAAATCTACAGGTGGTCGTTGCCATAATGTGCAGGATGGTAGTGAGCATTATTCCATCATCGAACTGTCTGAGAAAGTCTGTGATTCTGCAGGTAGGTCTCACATCACCTCCATCTTACAGCTTCATATAACACCCTGTATACGGGGTAGAAGCTGCTATGAAATGTCCCACCTGTGATAGAAGGAACAGGCGGCTACTTGGGATGTAATACGTCTTTTATACTCATTGTACTTATAAATACTTTTCTCTTTAGACCGAGTAAGAGACACATTAGCTCATGAGATGTGTCATGCTGCCTGCTGGCTTATTGATGGAGACCTAGGGGCTGGACATGGTCCATTATGGATGACGTATGCCCAGAAAGTGACCTGTGTGCATTCGGAGCTGCCAAAGGTGGACATTTACCACTCATATGACATCAATTACAAGTTCACCTACCAATGCTCCTGGTGTCATCACAGGTAAGAGGATATTAGACTTATAAAGCACAATATCTATGGGATGACTTCAGGGTGATCCTGCGGCTGGGATTTTATTGTAAGTTACTATAACCTCAGTAGACTGACGTCTGGGGATGTTTTTTGGGTAAAAGGATTCAGGATACTGCATATATTTTGTGCTGGGGCTGTTTTCATGTAGCCAGTTATTCATACATTGGTGGAGATTTTCTATTGGTTCAGTTCATGTCTGTCCTGTAATGACTTTATCCATTTCTTCCTATTAACCAGTAATTTCTCTGTCTCCACAGCTTTGGGCGTTTTAGAACCATCGCTCAAAATAAAGCTTTTTGCAGGTTTTGTTCGGGCAGATTACATCTCCTGACCACCAGCCAAAATGATGACCTTCCATCTACCAGTCATCATACTCCATCCAACAAGACCAATAGAGAGAACTATGGTCCAGCCAGGAAAGCAGCGAATGGACTCAGCCACCAAAATGTCACCCAGAAAATCAGTCCTGGCGCCTCTAGAAAGAGGAAATGTCCTTATCTGAATCTCCTTATTGAACACCTCTTCATCCAAGACTAAAGATCCTGCCCCGGCCCTGCATGCTTTCCGAAGATTACGAATTTGGGGAAAACTTGGCCTCTGCAAACATCGCAGATTACATGGCTTTATAACACATCATGCCTGTAAACATCAGTCTACATGGACATTGTCATCTGTGCCAGAATCCCCATCAAGACGGAAAAAGCAAATGTACATCCAGCTATGGGCCAACTGCAGTACAAGGGGAAGAGTGTGACCAGGAGATTAAAACAACTAAAAAGTAAACACCCCCCCCCCCCACCCCACCCCAAAAAAAAAATAAGAAATGTGCTGCTTCTTCTGATGCTGAAGATCCTGCTCAGGCCCTGCATGCTCAGGCTGTGGATTTGGAGGACTTGGCTTCTACAAACAGCAGAGAAGTAATTGATACCACCACCTGTCTACATGGACAGCAGCAGAGTCCCCGCCAAGCCTGGAAAGAGCAGATATAGATACCAGCTATTGGAAAAATGTGCCACAAAAAACATAAAAAACAAAAACACACAAACACACAAAAAATACCCTACCCTAATCCCTACCCCTATCCCCCCCCCCCCTAAAAAAAAAAAAAATGTAAAAAAAAACTTGCTTTTGTATCGTAATGTTATTTTATATTCTTCAAGGATTGGGGGCGTTTTCTTGACTATTATGCTAAGAGTGTAAATGCTGATGTTTTATCACTGACAAGTGTCAGACAGAAGAAGAACAAGTTGTTCTTTTAGGCTACTTTCACACTAGCTTTCTTGCTGGATCCGGCAAGAAAAAGGATCCGTCCCCACTGACTTGCATTGTGGCTCATGACAGATCCGTTTTACTCCACATCCCAGGACGAAAAGCAAACCGGTATGAGAACGGAACTGAACGTATTTTGGAGCATTCCGTTCTGTTCAGTTACGTTTTGTCCCCATTTTTTTTGCGATCACGTGATCCATGCACTGGGGCGCCCTGACGTCATCCTGGAGCGTCCCGGGAGCCGCACGGAATGTAAGTATGCCGCTCCCCCGCTCCCTGCTACATTTTACCATGGTAACCAGGACTTTAGCGTCCTGGCTGCCATGGTAACCAGTCAGAAAAAGCTAAATGTCGGATCCGGCAATGCGCTGAAACGACGTTTAGCTTAAGGTCGGATCCGGATTAATGCCTTTCAATGGGCATTAATTCCGGATCCGGCCTTGCGGCAAGTGTTCCGGATTTTTGGACGGAACAAAAAGCGCAGCATGCTGCGGTATTTGCTGCGTCCAAAAAACGTTCCGGTCCTGAACTGAAGTCATCCTGATGCATCCTGAACGGATTTCTCTCCATTCAGAATGCATGGGGATGATCCTGATCAGGATTTTTCCGGCATAGAGACCCGACGACGGATCTCTATGCCGGAAAAGAAGAACGCAGGTGTGAAAGGGGCCTAAGGTGGTTTAAAAGATCCTCTGCCCATAAGGAGACTGTGATGTACTGTATACAGTGGCGGATCATAATTGGGGGCTTTGAGTTGGCCGCCCCGGGCCTGGCATCGCTGATGGGCCCAGCGCCGACCCGAACGCCCACATTCTGCGGCGGGGCATGGGAGCGTATAGTTCCCTGCCCCACCGCCTATCACCGCCATAGGCTTCAGGCCTAGTAGGCCTAAGGCCTATGTGGTGGTAAAAGCACGGCGTGCGTGATGACATCATCATGCGCCTGTATAGTGGCGCACACAGGCTTTGATGTATGTGCGCCTGTCTCACCATTCAGCACACAGGTAAGTATCAGCCTTTTTTTGTTTGTTTTTTTGTGTGTGCTAACTTTGGGGAGGGGGGAGATATTAGAGGGGGAGGAGATATTAATGAAGGGACAGTGGGGGCATGTTTCCATAAGGGGCAAATTAATTAATGGATGGCAGTGTGGTGGCAAATTAATGGATGGCAGTGTGGGGGCAAATTAATGGATGGCAGTATGGGGGCAAATTAATGGATGGCAGTATAAGGGCAAATTAATTAATGGATGGCAGTATGGGGGCAAATTAATTAATGGATGGCAGTATGGGGGGCAAATTAATTAATGAATGGCAGTGTGGGGGGCAAATTAATTAATGGATGGCAGTGTGGGGGCAAATTAATGGATGGCAGTGTGGGGAAAATTAATGGATGGCAGTATAAGGGCAGATTAATTAATGGATGGCAGTATGGGGGCAAATTAATTAATGGATGGCAGTGTGGGGGCAAATTAATGGATGGCAGTGTGGGGGCAAATTAATGGATGGCAGTGTGGGGGCAAATTAATGGATGGCAGTATAAGGGCAGATTATTTAATGGATGGCAGTATGGGGGCAAATTAATTAATGGATGGCAGTGTGGGGGCAAATTAATGGATGGCAGTGTGGGGGCAAATTAATGGATGGCAGTGTAAGGGCAAATTAATGTATGGCAGTGTGGGTGCAAATTAATGGATGGCAGTATGGGGGCAAATTAATGGATGGCAGTATGGGGGCAAATTAATGGATGGCAGTATAAGGGCAAATTAATTAATGGATGGCAGTATGGGGGCAAATTAATTAATGGATGGCAGTATGGGGGCCAAATTAATTAATGGATGGCAGTATGGGGGCAAATTACTGGATGGCAGTTGTGGGGGCAAATTAATGGATGGCAGTATGGGAGCAAATTAATGGATGGCAGTTGTGGGGGGAAATTAATGGATGGCAGTGTGGGGGGAAATTAATGGATGGCACTATGGGGGGAAATTAATGGATGGCAGTATGGGGGGAAATTAATTAATGGATGGCAGTGTGGGGGGAAATGAATTAATGGATGACAGTGTGGGGGCAAATAAATTAATCGATGGCAGTGTGGGGGCAAAGTAATGTATGGCAGTGTGGGGACAAATTAAAGTATGGCAGTGTGGGGGCAAATTAATTAATGTATGGCAATGTCAATGCGGGGGCAAATTAATGGATGGCAGTGTGGGGGCAAATTAATGGATGACACTGTGGGGGCAAATTAATTAATGGATGACAGTGTGGGGGCAAATTAATTAATGTATGGCAGTGTGGGGGCAAATTAATTAATGTATGGCAATGTGTGGGGAGATTGCTCTATGGGGCAGTGTGGGGGGGAGATTACTATATGGGGGCAGTGTGAGTGAAATTACTATATGGGGCAGTGTGGGGGGAGATTACTATATGGGGGCAGTGTGAGGTAAATTACTATATGGGGGCAGTGTGAGGGAAATTACTATATGGGGCAGTGTGAGGGAAATTACTATATGGGGCAGTGTGGGGGAAATTACTATATGGGGCAATGTAGGGGAAATTACTATATGGGGCAATGTGGGGGAAATTACTATATGGGGGCAATGTGGGGGAAATTACTATATTGGGGCAATGTAGGGGAAATTACTATATGGGGGCAGTGTTGGGGAAATACTATATAGGGTAGTGTGGGGATATTGCTATTGGGGAACATTATTTTTGAGACACTATACAGGTATTATTACCTGAAGCAAAATATAGGGTGTTATTATTACCTGGAGCACAATATAGGGTGTTATTATTACTGGGGGCACTCTAGGGGACATTATAACAGCTGTAGACACTATAGGGATCTTTGGGGTCATTTATCAAACTGTTGTAGTAAAACTGGCTTATTTGTCCATAGCAACAGATTCCACTTTTCATTTTTGACAACTCCTCTGGAAAAGGAAAGGGGGGATCTGATTGGTTGCTATGGGCAACTAAGCCAGTTCTACTTTACACCAGTTTGATAAATGACCCCAATTATGAGAAATCTAACGTGTCTGTGTAACAAACTCTGTAGGGACGAGATGCGGCTGGAGGAATTAGTCATGGCGGTCTGGGTCAATTTGGGTTTAATTTGTCACCTGCAGTCCTATGTAACTGCCCAGATAACAGTGATAACTTTCTGTGTGCATATAATGTAGTAGATGTTCCCTGCAGTCCTATGTAACACCCCACATGACACAATAATTCACTGTGTTATGTGGGGTGTTACATAGGACTGCAGGTAACATCTATGACATCTGTGGTGGGGGGTTATGAGGTGGTGGGGGTCAGACTCCTGGCACCCCTGCCAATCAGCTGTTTGAGGAGACCGCAATGTCCCAGTGAGCGCTGCAGCTTCTTTGCTCAGCGCTGTCCGCGGGTACAGGGAGCAACTGTCTCCTGCACCCGGCCGGACTGACATGAAGTGCGCACACAGTGTGCGCTTCCTGTCAGTCCGCCCGGGTACAGGAAACTAAAGCTCCTGTACCCGTGGACCATACAGAGCTCGGCCACGCTACACCAGAGGTAGGGGGGGATTGGGAAAGAGAAAGACATTTGGGGGGTGGGGCGGGGGACAGAATGACATGGGGGGGGAGCGAATGACAAGAGGGGGGGGGAGAATGACAAGAAAAGGAAAGAGAATGACAAGAGGGAGAAGAGAATGACATGGGGGGGGGGAGAAAATGACATGGGGGGGAAGAGAATGACATATGGGGGGGAAGAGAATGACATGGGGGGGGAGAGAATGACATTGGGGGGGAGAGAATGACGGGGGGGAAGAATGACAAGAAGGACAAAGAGAATGACAAGGGGGGGGGGAGAGAATTACATGGGAAGGAAAAGAATGAAAAGAGGGGGGAGAGAGAACTGGCGTTAGTTAAAGGGGTTCTGGAGTTTATTTAAATTGATCGGCAGGGGTCCGACACCCGGGACCCTCGCCGATCAGCTGTTTGAGAAGGCAGCGGCGCTTCTCGCTGTTTACCGCAGGCGCAGTGACGTCACGACTAGTATCACTGGCCTTGGCGGGGTTAAGCTCTGTTCACTTGAATGAAGCTTAGCCCCACCCAGGCCAATAATACTAATCGTGAGGTCACTGCGAGAAGGCTGAGGCGCTACTGCCAGCGCCGCTGCCTTCTCAAACAGCTAATTGGCGGGGGTCCCGGGTGTCGGACCCCTGCCGATCAGTTTAAATAAACTGCAGAACCCCTTTAATATGGCAGATCATCTGGGTGGGGCATTGGGATGTCACATGGGGGGGGGCGGCAAACTTTTCTCTTGCCTAGGGCGGCAAAAATCCTTGCACCGGCCCTGGGTGTAATGGAAGCATGTTTAAAACCGGAGGGGAAGACACCAGTGGTTATTGTTAGGTTGAAGAGATAAGTTAGGGCTGGGATAAACACTGTGGTGAGGTTGGGGATGAGGTCGGACAGGAATGAGTCAAGTGTACAAGTGGTGAAATGTGATCTGAAGAGTAGGGTGGAAATGATTTTATCTGTAATGGTGGAAAAGCAAGTTTTGGGGGAAGAGGACTGAGCAGTTGTGTAGAGGGGCTGTTGGGACTGTGCACTGAAGGTTTCTCTGATGTTGTTTAAAGTATGTGGCAAAGTCCTCAGCTGAGATGAGAGGTGAGGGTGGGGGCACTGGGGGACCGAGAAGAAAGTTAAAAGGGTTAAAAAGTCATTTAGGGTGGTGAGACAGGGAAGATATGAGAGATGAGAAGTAGGCCTGCTTTGCAGTAGTGAGTGAGGATTTGAAAATGAGGAGGGATTGTTTGTATGTGTTAAAGTGCTCCTTAGAATGGAATTTCTTCCATTGCCACTCTGCAGACCTAGTAGTTTGTCTCAGTTCTTTGGTCAGGCTGTTGTGTCCGGGTTGTCTGTTGACTTTTGGGGTTTTGTGTGTGTGTGGGGGGGGGGGCTGAGTCCAGAGATGCAGTTAGTGTGTTGTAATACAGAATGGTGGCCGAATCTGCAACCTGGAGAGAACATATGGTAGACAATGGCAGAAGAGAGTCAGAAAGCAAGCGAAAGTCAAAATAATTAAGGTTCCTACGAGGGTGTGCTATTGTGTGGCTGGAGAGACCAGTGAAGAGAAGGTGAGTAGGTTGTGGTTGGATAGGGGGAGAGGCTAGTAAGAAAGGTTAGATAGGGAGCAGAGGCGGGTAAATATAAGATCCAGAGTGTGACCATCCCTGTGGTTGGGATTGGAGGCCGAAGGAGGAAGAGAGTGCTAGAAGCTTAGAGGCAGCTGAGTGGCAAGTGTCAATGGGGATGTTGACGTCACCCATGATGATAGTAGGGATGTCAGCAGAAAGAAAGTGTAGGAGACAGGTTTTGAAGTGGTCAAGAAAGATGGTGGCTGGGCGGGGGTGCGGTAAATGACAGCTACTTGGAGGTTGGAGAGAGAGTAGACGTGAACAGAGTATACTTCAAATGAAGGGAGCATAATGGAGAGTGTCAGTGGAGTAGGGCTGTAGGAGCAGTTGTCTGAGAGGAGAAGACCAACTCCTCCACCATGTTTGCTGCAAGGGCATGGGGTGTGAGTGAAATGAAATCCACTATAAGATATTGCAGCATGGGAAGCAGCGTCAGAGGGTGTCAGCCATGCTTCTGTTAAACCCAGAAAGGAAAGTTTGTGAGAGATGAAGAGTTATTGAATGTAGCAGAGTTTGTTGCAGACAGAGCGAGCGTTCTATAATGCTCCTGCAAGAAGGACCAAGGGTGCAGGGGTCAGAGGAATGGTTTTCAGGTTTAAGGGGATGCAGAAATTTGTACAAGGAGATTGGTAGTGGGAAGTAGATATGATAGTGCGGATTTTCTGAAGGGTTCCTGGATTTGGAGATAGATCACCAGTAATAAGGAGAAGCAGAGAAAGTGTTAGTAGGTAGGAGAAGAAGAGGGCATGAGGAGGCTGTGTGTGTTTGGTAAAGAAGTTTTCTATGTTTCCAAACAGGTTTGTGCAAGTGGTCCGATGAATAAGTAAGTTGGAGGGAGAGATAAATAGTACCTTGCTGGGTGAAGGGATATGGGGGTATTTCAGTAGGTTTTGGAAAAGTGGGAGAAATAATAAGACAAATAGAAACATTGTTTGCATTAACTATTTCTGTAATTACCTTTGGTTCCCTTCTGGTCTAATTCAATATGTGCACTTAAGGAGTTGCACTTAAAAGATGTTGCATTGAGAAGACCAAGGTCTGAAAGACCAAGTGACTTAAATGTATACCAATTAGAGTTCAATCAGGTGTGAACAAGAGGAGAGGGGGCTACATTTGACCTAATCAAATGAGGACCAAATACAGGGTTGAAATACTCAAAGTAAACAAATGCTCATAAACTTAAAGGGATTCTGTCACCACCTATAAGCCCTGTGAGCTAAACATATGCTCATGTCCAGGGTAGCATTCTGATTTCTACGGTGGCCTTATAAAAGCTATTTGTGGCTTTATTCTGCAAAAAAACAAGTTTTACTAACCTGTCAATCATTGAATTAAGGTGCCCAAAGGGAGTTCCGTGGATGCATGGTGCCCAGCCGCACCATTCGCCGCCTTCCCAGCCCAGCCTACTACTCATCTGTGTCGCCTCTCCCTCTCCTTCCCTCCCCCTCCTCCCGCTTTGAGATCCCGTAAGTGCGCACAGGCTCAGCTAGTGTTCAGGTCATCCCAGGGTTGAGCGAAGTGCCGGCGCATGCGCACTTCGCAAGAAAAAGCCGATGCCAGCAGTCCGCTAGGGCACATCAGGTTGAGCCTGTGCGCACGCACGGGATCTCAAAGCGGGAGGGAGGAGGGGAGGAGGGGGAGGGAGGGAGTGGGAGTTGGCGCTGAACGATGGGAAGGCAGCGCTGGGCACGAACGGCGATGGGTGCAGCCGGGCACCATGCATCCATGGAACTCCCCTTGGGCACCTTAATTCAATGATTGACAGGTTAGTAAAACCTGTTTTTTCGCAGAATAAAGCCACAAATAGCTTTTATAAGGCCACCTTAGAAATCAGAATGCTACCCTGGACATGAGCATATGTTTAGCTCACAGGGCTTATATGTGGTGACAGAATCCCTTTAATAGAGATTTCATATAGATAATCCACGTGTGCAAACAAGGGTAATATGTTTGAACCTTGCCATGGATTCCTAATTCAGTCAATGGGACAGTCATAGGTTTTTTTATGCAGATTTCCTTGCTAAGAAAAAAGAAACGAGTGTGGACATGACCTTAGTGGACTTCTGTGGAAAGTCTGTGATTCTGCAGGTAGGTCTTACATCACCTCCATCTTACAGCTTCATATAACACCCTGTGATTCTACGTAGAAGCTGCTATTAAATATCCCACCATAGAAGTAACAGACGGCTACTTGGGATGTATTTCTTTTATACTCTTTGTGGCACAGAATTGGTGTAGAGCACCTGTTCTATTTGTATAGTGCACTGTCCATACACTTTGTAAAATGTCTTAAAGGGGTTGTCTCATCACAGACAATGGGGGCATGTCGCTAGAATATCTCCCCATTGTCTTATAGGGACCCGCACCTATATCGGGAATGGAGCCCCGGAAGGTGGTGGCTGGAGGACTTTGGTCCGGCCACCACCAAGCAAGCTCCCCATTGACCGGACACCACTCCCATTCACTTCTAAGGGCCCGATGGAAATAGCCGTGCCAGCGATCGGCTATTTTTGCCGGCCCAATCGAAAATGAATGGAGGGCATGCGCAGTGTGCCATTCAACACTTTTGGGGCTCCGTTCTCAATATAGGTGCGGGTTCCAGCCGAAGTTTATTAAAGTGATCTTTGTGAGAACTTATCCTACAAACTACTTTGTGTTCTGAGATAATGTGGATAAATGAGATGACTATATAGTTGTATTCCTGTAAGTAATTTCCGACCAGGAACCAAGAAAGGATTTTTCGATCTCTGACTTATCAGAAGTCATCAGAGGCGCCTTGAGAAAACCCTCTTAACAGGTGTCAGTAGGTTAATAGCAGATATTGTGTCCTGTATAATGTGGTCAGTTTTGAAAGTACTGCAATATTAATTCAAGGGGCTGTCTAAATGAAAAACATAACTAATGTCACCAAATGTGCTAAAATGAAACATTTAATATTGACCAGTTTATCTCCTACCGTTTCCAGCATCTGTGCTCTGGTCCTTAATTCTGGTCTGTCTTTACACGGCTACACTGAAGACATACTGTATACCCTAATGTGACCACTGCTGTCAATCAGGGATGGACTGGGAACTTAAAGTGGCCCTGGAAAAAAAACTCAAAGCGGCCCCAAGTTGTAGGCGGATCCAAATTGACACAAGGAGGTGCAACCATAGTACATCAGAAAATACCTCCCTAGCAATACCACAGCAGCATAAAATACTGCCCTATAACCCTACTGAGAACAGTAATACAGTTGAATTCAGGCACTTGGCCAATGGTCCTAGTATTAATTAATGCCGAGAGCATCAGATCGTTAGGTACCTGGACAGCGGCCGTGAGAAGGACTTGGGTGGCCCCCTGGGATATTTCCCTGTAGGGTCTATAGCCAGTCTGCTTCTGCTGTCAATGCAATACCCTAGTGCAACTAGTGGCATCTGCAAATTGTTGGTAATGTACGTTGTGTCATATAATGCACTTCACACTTGGAGAGTTCCAACATGAGCTGCTTGTGGTCAGGACTTCTACCCTGGGGAAGCCAGTTCTGGAGCTGAGGGAGTGGGTGGGCCAGAAGATTCTTGTAGTGTGAGGGGAGTAAGTAAGCACATTACAGTGCTTCTGCTCCAAGAGCCTTTTCCAGATTTCCTGTGAGGAACCTTACTCCAGAGAGATTTTAAACTTGTACAGTTATAGAGTAAGAAGCAGCAGAGGGATCAGGGCCAAGCATTACCGGCCCTGCTGCTGCAATGGGATAACAAGCCAAGACACCCCATGCACCCCCAGGTTAATGTACAGTAGGCTTCACCTCTACTGAGCTCATGCTGGGACCTCTCAGTGAACAACTTTCTGCTGGATGTACCTCAATCTACCTTTTGCATTAAGTAAAGGAAAATGTGATTTGCTCTGCAATCTTTGCTTGTTTTTTTTCGCACTACCCTTGCACTGTACTGAACCTCACGGAGTGAAGGCCTGAGGGAGGGCACAGAGACAACTCATCAAGGCCACTACCACTCCCATCCTCTGCACCAGCTCCCACCAATAATGTCAACAGGCATCTGCTGTTGAGGACAGCAATTAGCTGATCGCCTCAGATCACTTCTAAAAAAACCTTTATGAGTTCAATATGACTTACTAGAGCATATGTCAAGGGATGGCCATGAGGCAGTCATCCAGGCCCTGAAGCCATGAGGCAGTCAGTCATCCAGGCCCTGAAGCCATGAGGCAGTCAGTCATCCAGGCCCTGAAGCCATGAGGCAGTCATCCAGGCCCTGAAGCCATGAGGCAGTCATCCAGGCCCTGAAGCCATGAGGCAGTCATCCAGGCCCTGAAGCCATGAGGCAGTCAGTCATCCAGGCCCTGAAGCCATGAGGCAGTCATCCAGGCCCTGAAGCCATGAGGCAGTCATCCAGGCCCTGAAGCCATGAGGCAGCCATCCAAGCCCTAAAATCATGAGGCATCCATGCAGGCTCCGAAGCCATAAGGTAGCCACCCAGGCCTCAAAGCCATGAGGCAGTCATCCAGAACGCAAAGCCGTGAGGCAGCCATCCTGACCCCAAAGCCATGGGGCAGCCATCCAGGCCCAAAGCCGGGCCATGAACTCAAAGAGTATCAAACCACACAACATAAATATTCGATGTATAACCTAAGTTCAATCCATCATAAGGTTTTCCTTGTGTCACAGCCCAGAGAATGCACGCACCCTTTCCCTCTGTCCGAAGGACAGGAAACCACGCTGAAGGAGGAAGTGGGTGTTCCCTTTTTAAATGCTGGCTTCCTGTCCAACTGTGAGGGCGAATCCATCTTTCTATGGTGCTGTCATGGGTGACAGGTAAAAACTGCTTTTACAACATAAATGAAACAACCACATGTGACAGATGATGTACATTTATTTAGCACAGAAGGCATTTCATCAAATATAAATATATAAAATACACTTTTAATGGTTGAATTTTCTTAAATGTGCTCAATAGATGTTCTCCACTCTGGCAGTGCATACGAATGCGGAAAATGTAAGACACGCATTAAAATACAGAGGCTTCAGTACAAAAATCACAGTAACAAAAAAAATGCAGAAGGCTGGTTTGTGGTTTCATTTTTTTTTTTTTACAGGTGATTGCAAGAAGCTTTGTAATATATCTTATCTTTTTTCCACTTCCTCTTCAATTCACAGATTTGTCTTCCCTGCATTTGCTGAATGCTCACATCACGTAGAAGTAGCTAATTGATTGGATTTGCTACAAATGTCTGGTGGTACCAGAGTACCTTCACTTGACAGTAGGTACCTTAGACTTGGACGTTGAACATGTTTGCAAAGCCAGCTCTGAACTAGAAAAATGTACTGGGCACGATGGTCCTCAAGATCAATGATGGTGGCTCCCAGTGGCCTTACCCCAATGAAAGTGACAAGGTATTGAATTTCCCGTCGTGGAAGAGGCAACTATGACTTCTGTATGCTTTTCTAAGGATGGTAGAAGCATTTTATAATATATTTTCTGCCTACATATGGTATACAAACACAATATATATATATATATCTATATATACAACACACATTAGAAACACATTATACTGAATATTTGGTTGGACAATTTGTAATAGAACCGAGTCAACGTCGTCAGTTTCTCTTTGACTGGTCAATGTCACCAAACGCTGGACACATTTTCACAATATTTCGCCTCCCCTGCATTACCAGAGACACAATATAGGCACAAAGTAAAATAAAACGGTTTCCTAAAATTGTCTGGTTGGCACACTGCTGGGTTTCTTGAGACATCTCCATAACATAGAACTGGTCAAGAAGAAGAAGATGGTCAATGACACAGTTGTGCTTTCAAGGGTTGTGATCTTGATCAGTTCCTTAAACAGAGAAGCCGAGGAGCACTGGGGCAGATCCCAGGGGCACGTTCAGTACAGGCTGGTCTTCTTCATTATTCTAAGAAACTCCTGCTCATTCACTTCCCCGTCTCCATCCCTGTCAGCTTCATCGATCATCTCCTGGGAAAATGAAATTACAAATGAAATCCTAAGAGTCATACCGGTGTCACTTCTTCAACTACTTTTCTGCCTTCTCTTCGCTGTAGATACAAGGACATATTCTGAACTCAACTTTTAAGGGTTAGTCCAATATCAGCGACCCTTTACGTTAGAAGGGATGGAGAACATGGGTGATTTTTGTTAGGGGGTACTATACAGCATCCATTGCAATGAAAGGTTGACCTGCGTGAATACAAAGATTTGTCAGGACCTTCAGAGTGAGACCAGATCCTGCAGCACAGCGCTTCTATAAGTACCCCTACACCCCTGCCTGGGCATATGCACAGGGGTTATCTTTTCATCTTCATAAAAGGCCAGGATCAATCCCTAAATTAAAAGGGGGGGTGGCATAGCACTTTGTAGTGCCCAAATCCGGTTAAAAGGGCACTGGAGTTTAATATTAATATCCTATTCTTAGGATAGGTCATCGGTATCTGAATGGTGGGAGTCCAACACCCGGGATCCCTGCCGATCAGCTGTTTGAAGAGGCTGCGGTGCTTACATCTTCCTCGGCCAGTGATGTCATCATCATTCGCATGGCCTACAGTATTCACCTCCCCTTGACTTTTTTCGTGTTTTGTTATAATACAGCGTTCAGTTTAATGTTTTGTTAATCTGAATTTTATGTGATGGATCAGAACACAATAGTCTAAGTTGGTGAAGTGAAATGAGAAAAATATATAAATAAAACTATTGTTTAGAAACAGAAAATTGGCGTGTGCGTATGTATTCACCCCCTTTGTTAGGAAGCCTATAAAAAGCTCTGGTGCAGCCAATTACCTCCAGAAGTCATATAATTAGTGAAATGATGTCCTCCTCTGTGCAATCTAAGTGTCACATGATCTGTCATTACATATACACACCTTTTTTGAAAGGCCCCAGAGGCTGCAACACCTAAGCAAGAGGCATCACTAACCAAACACTGCCATGAAGACCAAGAAACTCTCCAAACAAGTAGGGGACAATGTTGTTGAGAAGTACAAGTCAGGGTTAGGTTATAAAAAAAACATCAAAGCTTTGATGATCCCTGGGGGCACCATCAAATCTATCATAATTCATAACCAAATGGAAAGAACATGGCAAAACAGCAAACCTGCCAAGAGACGGCCGCCCACCAAAACTCACGGACCGGGCAAGGAGGGCATTAATCAGGGAGGCAGCACAGAGACCTAAGGTAACCCTGGAGGAGCTGCAGAGTTCCACAGCAGAGACTGGAGTATCTGTACATAGGACGACAATAAGCCGTACGCTCCATAGAGTTGGGCTTTATGGCAGAGTGGCCAGAAGAAAGCCATTACTTTCAGCTAAAAACAAAAAGGCACGTTGTGAGTTTGAAAAAAGGCATGTGGGAGACTCCCATAATGTATGGAGGAAGGTGCTCTGGTCTGGAGACTAAAACTGAACTTTTCGGCCATCAAAGAAAACGCTATTTCTGGCGCAAACCCAACACATCACATCACCCAAAGAACACCATCCCCACAGTAAAACATGGTGGTGGCAGCATCATGCTGTAGGTTTGTTTTTCAGCAGCCTGGACTAAGAAACTGGTCAGAGTTGAGGGAAGGATGGATGGTGCTAAATACAGGGATATTCTTGAGCAAAACCTGTACCACTCTGTGCTTGATTTGAGGCTAGGACGGAGGTTCACCTTCCAGCAGGACAATGACCCCAAACACACGGCTAAAGCAACACCTGAGTGGTTTAAGGGGAAACATGTAAATGTGTTGGAATGGCCGAGTCACAGCCCAGATCTCAATCCAATAGAAAATCTGTGGTCAAACTTAAAGATCACTGTTCACAAGCGCAAACCATCCAACTTGAAGGAGGTGGAGCAGTTCTGCAAGGAGGAATGGGCAAAAATTCCAGTGGTAAGATGTGGCAAGCTCCTAGAGACTTATCCAAAGTGACTTGGAGCTGTGATTGCCGCAAAAGGTGGCTCTACAAAGTATTGACTTTAGGGGGGTAAATACTTATGCACATTGACTTTTTCTGTTATTTGTCCTATTAATTAATAAAAAATAAAAAAATCTTCAAAGTTGCGGGCATGTTCTGTAAGGGCTCTTTCACACTTGCGCTTTTTGCTTTCCGTCCTAGAGTTCCGTCCTCGGGGCTCTACGTTGGAAAGAAACTAATCAGGATTATCCCCATCCATTCTGAATGGAGAGAAATCCGTTCAGGATGCATCAGGATGTCTTCAGTTCTGTATGTGAACGTTTTTTGGACATTGACAAAACCGTAGCATGCTGCGGATTTCTCTCCGTCCAAAAATCCGGAAGACATGCCGTAACGCCAGATCCGGAATTAATGCCCATTGAAATGCATTAATCCGGATCCGGCATTAAGCTAAACGTCGTTTCGGCGCATCGCCGGACCCGACGTTTAGCTTTTGTGAATGGTTAACATGGCAGCAAGGACGCTAAAGTCCCGGCTGCCATGGTAAAGTGTAGTGGGGAGGCAGGGGAGCAGATACTTACCTTCTGTGCGGCTACCGAGTCCCGGGGCGCTCCACAATGACGTCAGAGCGCCCCATGAGCATGGATCACGTGAGCCATGCGCGTGGGGCGCTCTGACGTCATTGTGGAGCGCCCCGGGAGCCGCACGGACTGTAAGTATCTGCTCCCCTGGCTCCCCACTACATACTATAGCAACCAGGACTTTAGTAGCGTCCTGGCTGCCATAGTAACACTGAAAGCATTTTGAAGACTGATCAGTCTTCAAATGCTTTCAGTTGTCTTGCGCTGTGACGGATCCGGCGGGCATTTCCGGCGACGGAAGTGCACGCCGGATCCTCACAACGCAAGTGTATAAGAGGCCTAAATTAAATAATGCAAATCCTTTAAACAATCCATGTTAATTCCAGGTTGTGAGGCACCAAAACACAAAAAAAGTCAAAGGGGGATGAATACTTTTGCAAGGCACTGTAGGTGCAGCTCAATCCCATCCAAGTTAATGAGCCTGAACTGCAATATCAAACACAGCCACTATTTAACGGACAGCACTGTGCTTAGCAAGCAGCACCACAGCCTCTTCAAACAGTTGATCCGTGGACCGCCACCAATCTAATATTGAGGATCTATCCTGAGGATAACTCATTGATATTTTACTCCCAGAAAACCTCTTTTATCCCTGGATGTCTCTGGCATAATTGTACAGATACACATCCAGTAATACCGTACTATCAACATGCATATAAGGTCTCTAGCATCATTAAAGGGGTTTTCTGGGAGTAGAATATAGATGAACTATCCTCAGGATTGCCCATCAATAGGTGATTGGTGGGGGTCCAACTCCAAACAGCTGATCAGTGGCAGTGCTGGAACAGGCATTGGTATTGCAGTCAAGCCTATTCACTTGAGCCTTAGGACTGAGTTGCGCCTAGGCCATGTGACCGATGATGTCATGGGCACACCCATGTCAAAAGGTCACACCCGTCACCGAGCGCCACAGGCCTTTTGAAACAGCTGATTGGCGGGGTGCCAGAAGTCGAACCCCGATGACCGATCCAGAAAATAGGTCATCAATACTTTATGCCTGGAGAACCCCTTTAAATGTCAGCCACTCTGGTCCTCGGGTAATTAAAAGAGATGGTTGAGGGCAAAAAATTATCTTAATGAGATTTTCCCCTACAAGCAATATTTCTCAACTATTCAAGGCATAAATGATAAATGTTAGATTGCTGGTGGCGAGTAGTAGTGGGATACTTGGGATCCTAGTACAAGTGGTCATGGGGCCTCAGAAAACTGATATTTGATATTTATCACTTATTCTATTTACAGGAAAACCTCTCTAAAAATGACAGCTTGCTGCAGTCTAGCCATCTCATCTGCTTCTCAATATAACGGCGGAACACGGTCTTCTCACATCCAAAACCCGCACACTGGCGCCACCTACTGGCTTCATTCACTTAATGTAACCAGTAAGCAGCACAAGATAACCTACACTGGCCCACATGAATTAAGACTTGTGTATATTCCTCCAGTATTAATAAAGGAGATGGTTGGTTTGATTTGTACCAACTGTATAAAAAAGTGTGTGCCCCTAATAAATATTGTGCATTTAGCTCACAAAATTAGTCTAGGCTCATGCCATTATCCGTGCCATCTTCAGGTTATTTTCTACATCTGTCTAGACCAGTGTTTGCCAACCAGTGTGCCTCCAGCTGTTGCAAAAGAAGAACTCCCAGCCTGCCCGGACAGACTTTTCTCGCACATCATCATGTTTGACTTCTTTTGGTGCGTTTTATGCCAAAAACTGGCATTACCTGCTCAGTAAATGGAGCTCATTGACGCTAGTAATAGGTATTCTATTCGGCTGCCGATACCACTTCTATAATGCAAATTGTAACTCACCTGCACTGAACGGGACTCTGCAGTAAAGCAGTTTCAATTAAAGAAGCGTCATGGGTAAAGGGGTGTACCAGACTTTATAAAGTTTTGGCCGCTCATCAGAATAGGCCATCACTAGCTGATCGGCAGGGGTCCGACACCCCACACCCCCAATGATCAGCTGTGTCCTGACAGCGTACAGCGCCAGGATATAGTGCACGAAGACCTGAGGCTGTGGACGTCATGTCACAGTGCAGCGCAGCAGGAACAGCGTGCTGGATCTCACCAGTGGCAGTGCCATCTATAGGAGGAGAGGTGGATGAAAAAAATTTCTTTCTTATTTTCCTCCTCTAAAACCTAAGTGCGTCTTACGGACCGCTGCGTCTTATACAAAGAAAAATTAACGTTTTTGATTAATTTCCAACTTCTAGGTTTACATATCTAATTGATCTATTTAACTGGTCAGAGACCTGCAGCTCCTCATCTGTGAGATTTTCACCAAGCTCTTTTGCTACTCGTTTCAGATTCTTGAAAGATATTTTTCCAGTTTCGTCGTCATCGAATAACCGGAAAGCCTTCATGATTTCTTCTTTGGAATCTTTTTCAGCCTAGAAAGAGAATACATTTTGGTCAACCCTTATGAATAAAGGAGAAATACAGGAGAATGGAATAAGAAACCCCAGACACTGCCGTGTAGGCATCATCCTAGGTAACAAAAGCTGGAGAACACGTGGTCCCATTGTATCACCGCTGTACAAGTAATTCCTACGCTGAGCAGAACTGGAGAACATATGGTCATCACCGCGGGTCTGGCCACTCTCTGATTAATGTATGCAAAGTTTGCTGGAAGCATAGTGACCATTTAAAACACATTGTGGTGATAATTGATAATAACTGAAGACTGGAATTGGGAATCACTATCCTATATAATACAGTCATATGAAGACAAGTCATCTGACAGTGGAAGTCTCTCTATGCAAGATCCGCAGGAGCCTTCCATGCACTTACCATCTTCTGCGTCATTGCTGAAAGAAAGTCCGTGAAGCTGATTTTTCCTGTTCCCTCTTTATCAATATCTGAAATCATCTTCTTAATTTCCTCCTTCTTGGGCTCAAACCCTAGCGCTCTCATGGCAACCTGCAGAAGGTAATAACATTAGAATATAAGTCATTCATTAAAGTGGTTTCCCCATCTCAGACAATGGGGGCATATTGTCTGATAGGCGCTTAAACGCAGCCGGCAAAGTGGTGGCTGGCAGGTGGCTACCACCAAGCGTCCCCATTGGCCCACCGAAAGTAGCCGAGCCGGGAATCCCTATAGAAATTAATGGCAGAGATCCGCTCTTGCGCGGCCACCACTTCCATTCACTTTTATGGGGCTGATGTAGCCGAGCCGGCTGCGATTATGAGATAGCCGCGGGTCCCAGAGGTGGGATCCGCGCCTATCAAACAGCGGGGGCAAATTCTAGTGATATGCCCCCATTGTCTGAGATGGGAAAAGCCCTTTAAGCAAATACAAACATATAATATAGCCTACAAAAAAAAAGCTATTTTCACAACGGAAAGGCAAGTCTTTATATAAAATAATACGCTGCATTTTACAAAATATACAAGTTTTGACCCATTTATGACACCGGAAAATTTCTGTCACCAGTATTTAGATTAGGGCATTTGCATAATGGACAATCGAGAGGTATCAGAGGCCGAGAGTCTTAGTTCAGACACTACAAAGATGTCATAATCTGGTAACAGGGTCCTTTAAAATGACGAGATTACAGCAGTCCCAAGGGTTCTGTGTACACGTGTTATATCCATGTCACCTTCAGCTCCTTTACGTCTATGGTCCCACTTCCATCAGTATCGAAAAGATCGAAGGCCTCTCGGATCTCCTGCTTCTGCTCCTCAGTGACCTCAGGCTTTGGACAGGCTTTTTTCCTCTGAGTGGCTGATCCTAATGACGGCTTCTTGTAGTTAGATGCCTAAAAGGATCAGATGAAAAAGAAAGACGTAGGGTTTGTCTCACTTCAGCAAATGGCATTTTTATCATGTAGAGAAAGTTTATACAAGGCACGTACTCAGGGGCGTAGCTAAAGCCTCATGGGCCCCAGTGCAAGAGTTCAGCTTGGGCCCCCATTCCCATAGGGCTTTGTGGCCAGGGAAGCACATAACCTTCATGCAGCTTGAGAGAAAAAATTAATTGGCACCCCCCCCCCTCCCTCCATGCCAAATTCTTGACCTAACCCTTTCCTTCCAGCCAGAGGTGTAACTTAACTAGCATGTACTTTCTATAGTAATGGTGTCCTCTTATATCGCACAAGTGTCTTTGGGCCCCCTCAGGCTCCTGGGCCCAGTAGCGACTGCTACCTCTGCACCCCCTATAGCTACGCCCCTGCACGTACTAATATATTGTGATTGTCTATATTGCTTCCTCTTCTGGCTTGATTCATTTCTCCATCACATTATACACTGCTCGCTTCCACCCAGCGGTGGCCGTGCTTGCACACTATAGGAAAAGACGCCAACCTCTCTGGTGGCCGGGACCTTGGGAGTGCGCATAGTCCAGCATTTTTACCCATGTATTGCAGGGTGGTCGTAACCACAAGCAGTGTATAATGTGATGGAAAAATGAATCTAGCCAGCAGTGGAGGCAATATGGCCAATCCCAATACATTAGTGTCTTGTATTCACTTCTCTACATGATAAATGCCATTTGCTGAAGCGAGACAACCCCTTTAAGGTGGATTTACACTGTGAAATAATCAGGCAGATTATAGGGAACAAACGTGTAAAGGTGCAGCCGATCAAAACGCATCGGGTGAAACTGAAGTTCACAAAGGGACCAAAATGATTGTATCTGGGCAGAAGATTGTGCTGTCTGCTCCCAGAAACAATGCAGCTGTGTGAGGACGAGAGGTCACTCATCCTCATACTGTGGAGGGGATCACTGCATGTAAAAGCAACGCTTTACCTCCACTTAACGCGCAGATGACGGTCAGGAAGGAACGCTTCCTGCCCAACAATCTAATGCTCCGAGGTAGGTGTAAATGCAGCTTTAGTTACTCACTAGGGAAACTAGGGTTGGGCAATATACCGGTGGCTGCGATATACCGCGGTATTAAGAAACTGCGATATGGCGATATCACAGTTTCCTAATAACCGCGGTATTTAATGACCTCATAGGAGCGGTCGCACGTGTGCCGACCGCTCCTAAAACATCCATGTCAGGGCCGAATTCCTGGCGCCCGGGACATGTAGTAAGTAGCCCGACCTTAATAACCATTGTGACGCAGGCTCCCGGGCAGCGCTCTGTTCCTCCATGCGCCGTCTGCCCCTTCATTCATAAAGTGGGCGGAGCATGGAGGAACAGAGAGCTGCCCGGGGAGCCTGCGCCACAATAGTTATTAAGGTCCGACTACTTCTACAGAGATTAACTACATAAATACTGGATCAGAGCTGCGGGGCCGGTGTATTACTGCAGAGTAACACTGCACCGGCCCCGCAGCTCTTATCCAGTATTTATGTAGTTAATCTCTGTTCTTCCATGCTCCGCCCACTTTATGAATGAAGGAGCAGACGGCACATGGAGGAACAGAGAGCTGCCCGGGAGCCTGCGCAACAATAGTTAATCAGGTCGGGCTACTTCTAAAGACATTACAGTGTTGGGGCACTGTGGCTGACATTGTTATGGGGGATCTGTGGATGACACATATATAGCATAAGATGCTATATATGTGTCAGCCACAGTGCCCCCATAACATTGCGTCAGCCACAGTGCCCCCATAACAGTGCGTCAGTCACAGTGCCCCCATAACATTGCGTCAGCCACAGTGCCCCCCATAACATTGCGTCAGCCACAGTGCCCCCATAACATTGCGTCAGCCACAGTGCCCCCCATAACATTGCGTCAGCCACAGTGCCCCCATAACAGTGCGTCAGCCACAGTGCCCCCCATAACAGTGCGTCAGCCACAGTGCCCCCCATAACAGTGCGTCAGCCACAGTGCCCTCCCATAACAGTGCGTCAGCCACAGTGCCCCCCATAACAGTGCGTCAGCCACAGTGCCCCCATAACAGTGCGTCAGCCACAGTGCCCCCATAACAGTGCGTCAGCCACAGTGCCCTCCCATAACAGTGCGTCAGCCACAGTGCCCCCATAACAGTGCGTCAGCCACAGGTGCCCCCCATAACAGTGCATCATACAGTATAACGTCTCCTTGCGGCTGCCCCTGTGCCCTTACAGTATAGCGTCTCCTTGCGCTGCCCCCATACAGTATAACGTCTCCTTGCGCTGCCCCATACAGTATAACGTCTCCTTGCGCTGCCCCCATACAGTATAACGTCTCCTTGCGCTGCCCCCATACAGTATAACGTCTCCTTGCGCTGCCCCCATACAGTATAATGTCTCCTTGCGCTGCCCCCATACAGTATAATGTCTCCTTGCGCTGCCCCCATACAGTATAACGTCTCCTTGCGCTGCCCCCATACAGTATAACGTCTCCTTGCGCTGCCCCCATACAGTATAACGTCTCCTTGCGCTGCCCCCATACAGTATAATGTCTCCTTGCGCTGCCCCCATACAGTATAATGTCTCCTTGCGCTGCCCCCATACAGTATAACGTCTCCTTGCGCTGCCCCCATACAGTATAATGTCTCCTTGCGCTGCCCCCATACAGTATAACGTCTCCTTGTGGCTGCCCCCATACAGTATAACGTCTCCTTGTGGCTGCCCCATACAGTATAATGTCTCCTTGCGCTGCCCCCTACAGTATAATGTCTCCTTGCGCTGCCCCCATACAGTATAATGTCTCCTTGCGCTGCCCCCATACAGTATAACGTCTCCTTGCGCTGCCCCCATACAGTATAACGTCTCCTTGCGCTGCCCCCATACAGTATAATGTCTCCAAGTGTTTTTTTCTTCTAAATGGGCATTTATCGTGATATATATCGTTATCGCGATAAATTTCTTAATATCGTTATCGTGGCAATATTTTTGATATCGCCCAACCCTAGGGAAACTCTGAGCTACATCTTAAGAAAAGAAAAACAAAAGAGAGAAAGTAAAGCTGTCACTATAGACAATGTAAAAGGAAAAAACAACTTCCTTTACCATTTCTAATAATCCGGCACTTGCATCCAGTATGGAACGGCAACACAAGATTAAACTTTACAAGATTAGAAGACTGAGCAGATTGAGTTTTACTTTTTACTGTCCAAATGTCTGATGTGCCCTAAAGGAAGTTCACATCACTGTTTGTCTTTTCCGTTCTCCGGCTCCGTTAAGGAGCAGGAGAACGGAAAGGACGAATGCTGTACATAACTGACACCTAACTGACTCCATAGACTTTAATGGGGTCCGTTTGGTGTCCGCTCAGAACATGATTTTTGAGCGGACATGAAAGTACTGCATGCAGGACTTTGGTGTCCGCTCAAAAATCATGTTCTGAGCGGACACCAAACGGACCCCATTAAAGTCTATGGAGTCTTAAGGCTCCGTTGGTGTCAGTTAGGTGTCAGTTATGTACAGCATCTGTCCTTTCCGTTCTCCTGCTCCTTAACGGAGCCGGAGAACGGAAAAGACAAACGGTGATGTGAACGAGCCCTACATCTCCACACTATCCTGCAGCATTCAGAGCATCAAGGTACTGGCTGGTGAGGGAGTTTGGGGGGTTGGGATAGTATCGGTAAGTAGGGATGAGCGAACTTGTGTTTCAAGTTCAGCGTGCAAAGTTTAGGACCCTTATCTCTGCACACTGAACTTGAAACACAAGTCCGTTCATCCCTATCGGTAAGTCTACTATGCTGTGTGTGTGTATATATATATATATTACCATGGACAACTAGATTATTAAATGTGCTATGCCACATAATTGCCACAACTATGTATGGTATACGAGCCCTATTTATTAACACTTTTTATTTATTTTTATCTCTTTTATTAGTTACTATTTATATATTTTCATACATTTAGTATTTGTTGTGTATCATTTATATTACATTTGTGTTATTATTTACTAAATACTTTATGTTTGCAACCCAGGACCTACAACAGTGGTGGTGAACTATGGCACGGGTGCCAGAGGCGGCACTCAGAGCCCTCTCTGTGGGCACCCATGCCCTGGAAAAAGTCTATGGTGTACTAATATACCTTAGACTTTTCCTGCCATTCATCAACGTAGGACGCACTATGAACAGCACGGGCAGTGCACTGAATGTAGGCAGCTATTATAGCTAAATGATAAAGTACAAGGAAGATACACTATACTGGACTGTAGGATTCAGGTTAAATTGCTGTCTTGGCACTTTGCAATAAATAAGTGGGTTTTGGGTTGCAGTTTGAGAACTCGGCCTCTAAAAGGTTCGCCATCACTGACCTAGACAATCTTTGGTTAGCCAATCTTCATTCACCCTTCTGTATCTTGCATCAGCAAGTGCAAACAAATGTAAATGAAATCAGTGGCTCAACTAACATGGGAACTATGGTTCGGTGCACTCCCCTCGACACACCCTTATGTCGCATGAAAAATAAACAGGAGAAAACGCTTGGTTTGGGGGGCACCCAGCTAGCTTATGCTTTATGGACTGAAGATAGCCTGGAACGATTTAACGGAGCGACATTTTTCTTGCATATACCTATACGGCCTTTATCTATGAACTTTTTACATTTTAACCATACAATTTTTATCTTATTCTATTTTCAGGCCGGCACTGTCTGTTGGGCGAAGGCCTCATCAGAAATTCGGCACTTCCTTTCGGCAGTCTGTGCGCCTGAACAGAAATCTAGGGCAGCTCTGATGAGAAAACGGGCAAAAATTAAAAAAAGTTTGTTGCAGCAGCTGGTCACGTCCCTGTCTCGCCCTTGCCACGCCCCCTTCCTTCTATCTCTCATTGGTCTAGTTCTGATGCTCATGTGCCAATAGCAGCAGTGAAGAGGGGTCGCCACAGGCGCTATGACCCGCACTATGTATAGTAGACATCTTTCCACCATAGTCACCGTTTTCTTTTTTTTATATTGATGGCCTAGCCTCAGGATAGGCCATCAATATCTGATCAGTGGGGGTGTGACAACTGCACGGCTCTGTTCATTGTCCTTGCTGCAGCACTGCCCCCACTGACATGAATCGGAGCAGTGCTGCAGTAGTCCACTACACAATGGTGGGGGCCCTGTCTGTCAGCTCCTATTCTTTATGCAGAACAGCTAATCGGGGGATGCAGGGCGTCAGACCCCGACAGGCAGATACTGATGACCTATCCTCAGGATATAAAAGGACTGGACAATCCCTTAAAGTCGCTCAGACCCTTAGGCTTGCTCACTTTCCTGCTTCCCACTCATCAACTTCAGGAACTGACTTTTTATTTTTATTTTTCCCCATGTATTCAATGCCTTTACAGATGTCATTGCCACAAGACAAGCTGTGGGTCCATGGTGTCACCCCAGCATGTCTGACTAGGATATGCTACAGTCACAGCCTATATCCGACCATTTATGACCACTCACCATAGCGGGCTGCAGCACTGTACAGAACCAGTACCTCTCCTGCTACACGGCCCAACCGCCTGCTCCAATCATTAGCACGGGACACAGAATTACGACCAATCACCGCTCAGCAAATGAACCAAGCCATTCCCATTGGCCCGCTGTCACCAGCTGAACCAATAAGAAACAAGATTGCTGTGGGTCAGAACGAGGCTTGACACGCGCACCGTTTCCCGACGCAGAGTGAGTGACGTAACGCGCTGGTTGCCATGGGAGATGCTGTTATCGTTTTCTATTGGTTGACTGGGTGTTAGTTGAACCAATTAGGTGAAGGCATGTGAGCTCTGCTGATTCTCAGCCCACTGCCAGGCATGTTATCTGCATGTTCCTGCCGGTGGACGGGTGATCTGCAGACAGGGGTAGAGGGCTGAGCACAGAGCTGGTAATTATTAGTATTGTCTTTTATATTCTGATTACGTTATGATAAGAATTCAGCATTGTCTCCTATTGGTTTATGTGGCGACATTCTGCGCCATAGAAACAAAGAGTGCAGTGAAGGGGCTCATAGACTGTATCCCAGGGTGAGTGGGCACAGCCCTATATGAGGGCAGCCCCTGAGAGATGTCACCAGTGTCTGATCACTTGCGTCCAATTAGATGCAGAGAATCAAGGGCGGTGCTCTGCATCTGTTAGGTTTTTTATTTTATTATTTTGCTCACTATTTATTTATTTTACCTATTTATGTTTTTGTTTTTTTTTTTACTGATTATTTGTTTATTTTATTCTATTTTGTTTTATTTTACTCAGCATTCATTCGTTTATTTATGTTTACAAAGGCGCGCCATTCCCACCCTGCGCAGATCAGCACCATGTGTAGCAGTGCACCTCAGTGCCCGGATGGGGGTGGTCCTGTTATAAAGAGGTCTAAAAGGGCACAGACCCTTCGTTGTACACATCAGTGGTCCGATCTTTACCAGGTGGACATTGATCTATCTAATTGAGTGGTCGATTTGGACTGAAGTACAAAAATATATCTATCTATCTATCTAGTATCTGTCTATCTATCTATTCTTTCTTTTTCTCTTTCTCTCTCTCTCTCTTTCAATCTATATCTATCTAGTATCTATCTATCCTTTCTTTTTCTCTTTCTCTCTCTCTCTCTCTCTCTCTCTCTCTCTCGCTATCCTTCCAATATCTATCTATCTATCTATCCTTTCTTATCTCTCTATCTATCCTTCCAATCTATATCTATCTATCTATCTATCTATCTATCTATCTATCTATCTATCTATTCTTTCTTTCTTTCTTTCTTTTTCTCTCTCTCTATCCTTCCAATATCTATCTATCTATCTATCTATCTATCTATCTATCTATCTATCTATCTATTCTTTCTTATCTCTCTATCTATCCTTCCAATCTATATCTATCTATCTAGTATCTGTCTATCTATCTATTCTTTCTCTCCCTCTCTCTCTATCCTTCCACTATCTATCTATCTAATCTATCTCTGATCTGTGACACAATGCCCCGGTCTGCAGTACTGAAATGCTATACTTTGTCACTTGTCCCATACTCCTCTCTGTAGCAGAGTACAGGTTGGTGTCATTGACCTCTCCACAGGTAGTAAAAGTGGTCATGTGACCTCCATAGATAATCCTGTTCTGCCAGTCACTGTCATTATGTATACTCTGTCCTTCCAAGCAGGAACTATCAGAAATAATGAAATCACATGTACTCCTCTATCTCGCTGCTTCCAGCGTGGCCGCTCTGATCCTACTCACCAGGCTGTGTGATGATGTTCCCTTATACTCCATGTGATTACCGCATCCAATCTCTGAGGCCAGTCATCGGCTGCATCAGTGTCCGCAGTATATGGGCACATCATCGCTGCAGCCAAGAACATGATGTCCTGGTCGGGAGGATCAATGTGGCAAAATATGAAATAGGTGGGTTTATTTTATTATTTTATGAGAATTCCTGGCTGGGGGACTTTTTTTTTTTTTAGGACTGGGTCATTCCCTTTAAAGTGTACCTACGCTTTTGTTTTGCAGCTGGTGTGGTGCGACCCTCCTGCATGCTGGAAGGTACAATTCTGTGTAATACTCCGCATAATACTCTCCAGTTGTGTCACAGCTACTATGGGAAGTCTGCTGCCCGGCGTGCAGGAGCGTGGCACCATGTCAGATTGCCCACGAAGAAAAGCTGCATCCTGGTCTTCCTACTTCAGGTTGAATGCATTTTATTCTATCTCTCTGTTCATTTCCAAAGTCTGTTCCTGGGATTAACTGCAGCCTTTGGCAGTAGTCGTGGATGTATTAGACCAACTGATGAGCCCCTTATTCCCCCAGTAACCTGCCCCCATAGATTAGTTTTCTTAGTTTTATTTTATTATTTAGTTATATTTTTATTTTATGTGTTTTCCAGATGACATCACATAGAGATAATATTGCTATCTCTTGTGTTTTCAGGTGGAGATTGAATATTCACTTCTGAAATGGCGACACGAATCCGACCTGTAAGTAAACTGACGAGCACTGGATTTAATATGTGGATATAACCTGTTTCAGTCTCTTCAAAAGAATTTGATATTTATGACCTGTCCTCAGTATTAGATCATCGGGGTCCGACTCCACATGTGACATCACGTTCCTCAGTGACATGGCCTAGGCTCAGCTCAGTCCTATTCAAGTGAAAGGAGCTGAACTGCAGTACCAAGCACTGCCACTATCCAATGTACAGCAGTACGGCCAGTGAGCTCAGCAGCCTCTTCCAAACCACTGAATGGTGGGGGTGCCGGGACTCCAACCCCCACTGATCTGAGGGTAGGCCAGCAATATCAAACTCCTGGATAACCCAGTTTGAATATGCTGTAATCATTTTCTGGCTACACACATCCTATTTCTCAACGTGATTCAGTTACATTAGTAAATCAGGCTCCTTCACAGTCATCTCGCCTGGCCCTGTCAATCAAGGAGAGGGAAGGGCTGGCAGAAGAAGGAGGAGGAGCAAAGGTGCACTGAGTGGCTTCGACCGCCCATGGAGCACTTAACTGCTCATTTGCATGTGGATTAAAAGCACTTTTTCTCCAGAATGAAGCACCAGATCACTAAGTGAAATGCATCATTTAGCTGAACTAGTCCTAGAAGGTATTGTGCTTGGTCTAACAGTGGATTTCCTGGTGACAGACTCCCTTTAATAGTCCATGTACCGCATCCATTAAAATGACCCATAGAATGGATGCCACTGAGTGACCGCCATCGCCTAAAAAAATTCATACAGCGCACAAAACCCACCAGAGGTCAAAGGAATTTCTTTTTTTTTTTTTGGCATCTGCTGGATAATAAGTTCCTGTGGGGTGTTCATTGTAGTGCTGGATCCTTATGTCAGTTAATGGTTTGGGTTTACTAATAGGTGACTGCGCTCCCATGCTTTATTTTCACCCAGACAAGGTTTCCATCAATTTCCCCCGGAATTGTAACACCCAACTGGAAAAATTGCACATACTGGGGAGATTCTGCACATACATTGAACCTGTCAATAGGTTTTTCATTGATAAACTGCCACCAGTAGGTGTTACATGAGCTCTTCTGCTTTCTAAGGCTGGTTTCACACGAGCAAATTCCACGCATTGGACTTGCCGGGGGAGTATGCGGCAGCTCCCGTCCTGACCTCCCAGCACTGACGGGTTCGCTTAGCATTATATTGATTTATGATGCTATGTAACCCTTACAGTTCTGGAATGTATTGTATAGCAGAGACATAATGCTATCGGCGTTATCCAATACATTCCAGTCCTCTAAGGGTTACATACCATCATAAAACAATATTATGCCATGTAACCCCAGTCAGTGCTGGGAGTTCAGGACAGGAGCTGCCTCATACTCACCCTGCGAGTCCAATGCGGGGAACTCGCTCGGTCTGAAAGGGGCCTAAAGGGGTCTTTGTAATATTAGGAGCAGGAGTTTGTCATATATGCTGACTAATGGCTGCAGGCACTGTATGGAAATGACTGCTAGTTAGGATGAATGTACATTGAAGCTGAGTGTGCTTGCTCTAACTTCAGACGGGCTTGCAATGATGTATCCTCGGCAGCGTCCCTCAAGCTATGGTCATGGGGCATTGTCATGTTGACACCTCTGACTCTTGTGAGGTCATTTACATACAACGTGGGCTCCTAATATAACAGCGTATTCCCTTTAAAGGGAAAGTGTTACCATTTTTTATTTATTTTTTCAAATTAAAACTAGAAAGCAAAACACGTCCTTTTTTTTTTTCTAATCTGTTTTATTTTATGATTACAGATTTTTTTAAATCTCTTTCCTGAGCATGATTATGGGGGCGGCCATCTTGCCTGAGCTGTTCTTAACAGCATTTAAATAATTTATTAACGGCACAATAGACAGGGGGAGACCTCATTGATTTCTATGGGAGAGTTTTCTGGGCATGCTCTGTGACCTATGCAAAGGTCATTGTACAAGGCAAGAATAGATGCACTCTGACAGTCACTTATTGAGAGTGGTGGATCCTGTCTTATCTGTACACAGAGGTGGTATCTGTCATTCTAAACCTGCTTGTAATGATAAGGAGATAACTGCAGTAAAGTGCTCTGTACAGACCAAGAAGTGGCGCATAGTATTAGGCTCAGTAGCCAGTGTGAAAACTGCAGGAATTTATGCTTTTTGTTTAGATATAGATATTGATATGAGAAATTTAAAAATAACATCACCAAAAATTCTTTAAAAATGTGATTCAAATAATAGGTCATTTTTTTGATGACACATTTCCTTTAAATGGTCCATCTCTTCTTCTGCCAAAATCCATCTCCGTAGATGCAGCTGTAATTTACAGACCAGTCACTTCTCCTTAAAACCATTAGTAGAAGACCACGAGTGAGGTGGCAGGGGAATCTGTAAGTTATTGCTCAAATACCGATCAGCTGGCATGGAGCCCAAGTGCGACAAAGCGAATTGTCTTTTTGGGGGTGAATCTCAAATATTTTGCTCTGCTGCTATTTAATGACCACCTACTGCAAGCCCCCTTAGAGAGGACGCACCACGCTCCCCATGGATTTCCTTTGGTCTGTAAAGGCTAGGTTTAGACGGCGTGTTTTTCATTTGGAAGAATCCACTGCTGAATTTGCAGCTGACATGTGGATTTGGAGTTAGATGTGCAGCAGATCCGCACGGATATTGGCCCCATTTGGTGAGGCTAATCCATATGTGGTACCCACAGTAGTCTCCAAGCTGTGGTCACTTATTGACATAGATTTCCGATCCACTCCAAAAAATCTGCACCCATAAAGGCCACACTGTTGATTTCCATTGAAAGCCATGGGGTGTGAATTTCTCATGGATATTGTTGCAGAACGTACCAAATCCAGAAGATAATTCCACAGTGCGGATGTGCCCTAAGACCCAGAAGCAACCAGAATATGGACTGCAGCAGTGATCACTGAATACACAGCAATGGTCGATGACTCCAGCGATCAGGAAGGCTGAGATGGTAGCATACAGCTGACTCTCCTCCCCAGCCTTTGCAGGAACGGTTTAGGAACATTCAAGGTTTTAGGCAGTCCACACGGGGTAATAAAGTCCTCTTCTGTGTTCTAGGCCAGCAAGAAGTGCACTGTGATCGGTGGATCTGGATTCCTTGGACAGCACATGGTGGAGCGCCTGTTAGATAAAGGATACTCTGTCAACGTGTTTGACATCCGTCAGGGCTTTGAGAATGATCGGGTGCAGTTTTTCATTGGTGATCTATGTAGTAAAACGGTAAGAAGACATAGCATATGGGTATATGCAAGCGGCGCATATTACACGCGGATTGTCCACGTGAATTTTCATGCAGAAAATCTGCAGTATAATACAGTACAAGCTAAATAGATGAGATGGTTTAGACCAGGCATGCTCAACCTGCGGCCCTCCAGCTGTTGCAAAACTACAACTCCCATCATTTCCTGACAGCCTACAGCTATCATCTTACAGAAGGGCATCGTGGGAGTTGTAGTTTTACAACAGCTGGAGGGCAGCAGGTTGAGCATCTCTGGTTTAGACATTTTCCACATGGAAATTGACCTGTGCTGCGGATTTTTAAGTCCACATCATGTCAATAGTTTGTGCAAATTTTAAAGGCTAAGAACACCTTCGGGGACAATATTTTAAAAATGATTGCCTTCTGCCCGTTTTGGGCTAAAAATCATTTTTGAAATTTTACTGGTCAGTTGAGGGCTCATGAGTAGCTCTTATTTTTGATCTCCTGACCTCATAAATACTCATTTAGGCCATATTTTTCATATTTATCAGTTGGATAACAATTTAGGCTAGTTTCACACTAGTGGCAGGACGGATCCGACAGGCTGTTCACCCGACGGAACAGCCTGTCGGATCCCTCCTGCCGCTAGTAAACGTGTACCCCCGGACTACCGCTCCGGCCCCATTGACTGTAATGGGGGCGGGCTGGAGTTCCGGCAGAGGCACGGCGAGAGGCTGCCGGAATAAATGTCGGACATGTCGTAGTTTTATTCCGGCAGCACACGGCGCGAGGCTCTGCCCCACCCCCATTATAGTCAATGGAGCCAGAGCGGTAGTCCGGGGGCACACGTTCACTAGCGGCAGGACGGATCCGTCAGGTGAACAGCCTGTTGGATCCATCCTGCCGCTAGTGTGAAAGTAGCCTTAGATATAATAAGTGTTTATGAGGTCAGGAGATCAGAGATAAGAGCTCTATGTGAGCCGTCATTTGTAAACAGAAAGCGATGGTCTGCAAATAGACTGAAATTTAACCCCTATATCAATAAAACTTTAGAAAATGTTTAATAAAGACAAATTACAAAAATTATTTTAGCTGAAAGTGAGTAAAATGTGAAAAAAATTGCCCTGAAGGTTTCCATAGCTTTCAAGTGCAGATTTCAGATGTGGGGTAAATCCATGTTAAAATCCACAAATAAGACATTTTGGTGCCGTGCCGATGCTTGTACCCTCAATGTCTTGCGGTCTATAAGCAGGCTGCACAGTTTTAGTTTTTATGTACATAAGTTATGTTGATGACATTTATCTAGTGGGACTTTTTACGTCCTATGTTATTTTCGCAGGATTTGCTGCCGGCTCTCCAAGGTGTGAACGTCGTCTTTCATTGCGCATCACCAGCCCCTTCTAGCAACAACAAGGAGCTGTTCTATAAAGTCAACTACACAGGAACGAGGACCGTCATCCAAGCCTGTAAAGAAGCCGGCGTCCAGGTGACTATAGAGATCACACAATGTAATATTTAGTGTCACTGCCCTGAGCATCCCAGTAAAAGGGCATCTGGAAGAGCAGTTAAGATGAGCTTCTGAAAAGGACACGTGGGCAGCAATTCAGAATAAATCTCTCCTCCAATCAGTGGGGCCCTTGTTATAGTGTTGCTTTCTATTTACAGTGACACTCTAATCCGCAAAAAAAACGGATCCGCATTTTTGCGGACAGTATATGGCCATCTGAATGAGCCTTTAGACTTGCACATGATTCTGTGCATTTCCAGGACTTGCATATAGAGGTTTCCTAACTTTTTCTGAGGATAAAGTCATAGATTTTTTACAATTATTAAGTTTATAACAGTGTTTTCCAGTTATTAAAGGCACAGTGCATTGCAGATTTATTTCCAGGAATTTCAGAAAACGTATTCCAATAAATATGGTTTATCTAGGGCATCTGTCAGCAGATTTGTTTCTATAAAACTCGCTGACCTAATGTATGTGCACTAAGCAGGTGAAGGCATCTGTGTTGGTCCCATGTTCATATGTGTTCGTAATACTGAGAAAAATTAAGTTTTAATATATGCAAATGAGCCTTTAGGAGCAACGGGGGCGTTGGCGTTACACCTACAGACTCGGCTCTCTCTGCAACTGCTGTGCGCTCTCCATTTTGATTGGCCGGGCCAGGTATGATGACATTTTCGCTGCCTGGTCCTGTCAATCAAACAGCAGAGGGCGCAGCAGTTGCAGAGAGAGCTGAGCCTCTAGGTGTAATGGTAACACCCCCGTTGCTCCTAGCTGCTCATTTGCATATATTAAAACATTATTTTTCTCAGTAATACGGACACATATGAACATGGGACCAACACAGATGCCTTCACCTGCCGAGCGCACATGTAACAGGTCAGCCAGTGTTATAGGAACAAAATACATTTTTGGCCATTTATGAAGGAGTGTGATAAAATGCAGAAGTCAGAACTTCGGCTTACAGACTCCACAACCCTGGACGATATTAATTTGCTAGTTCTCCCTGTAGACAGAATTTCATTTCCTCTTTTGGTAAGATATTCAAGTTACTTGAGATCTTTTTTTAATTCTCGTTTGGAAATGTGGATTTACACAGCGAGCGCCCTTTGATCAGAGCGGAGAATAGTTGGACTGCTCGTCAGGAGCTCCATGGTCTGTGCATTGATTTCAGTGGCCGCTGGGCGCGCGCTCCATCTGGTTCCCTCGGCTATAGCTGAGGAACTGCTGTAAGGCCACCTGAACACGTTGCAGAATACGTGCGTTTTTTTCCTGCTCAGAAAAACAGAAGCGTATTACAGTACTAGCAAAGTGTATGCGATTACACAAATCTCATGTACTCTGCGGAAACTGACCTGCAGCACAGAAAAATCAGCAGCATGTCAATTATGGTTGCATTTTTAGCTGCGGATTTCACCCTTTTCAATGGAAGGCTGAGATCTGCAGCAAAACGGCATCAAATCCACGCCAAAAACCGCTGTTAGACATTGTGGATTTTGGTGCGGGCAGAAACGCACATTAATCCACACGGAAATATGTGCGGATCTGATGTGCGTTCACCCGTACCCATGTGCAGGTGTCCTCCGATGAGCTGAACATGGAAGAGTTGTCACCTCTTGGCTGGTCGTAAATCCCGGCCACTATTAGTCCCATACGTCTCTAGGCAGGAGGTGCAGCTTGTGTAGACGTCCTCTCTGTGCTGTCAGCATCTCATATTTCCATTGCCGTGAAAACTACAGGCAATAAACAAGCTCTTTGATGTAATAAGACAAGTTTCACTGCTTACATGACATTTGCCATCATGGCCGCTGTACATACCTGAACACTGGAGTCACCAGTGATCTGTAATATTAATACTATTTATAAGCCAGTGATTGTGTAATCCTAACTACCGGTCATGTCACAGCCTGTAAGGTAAAGTCTTCCCATCCCCGATTATACTATATTCTAGCCCACCGCTGACCTTGCTTTACCCTGCTGGAAATGATGAAACCTGCTGTTCCCAGGCGAGTTACAATAGATCTTTGTTACTCTGCATTCGTTTTTATGAATGCCTCTTGATGACTTTGAGTTACAAAAGATCGTGGATTCATGAGACGGAAGGAAAGGTAATTGCTTATAAAGCAACCCCCTAATATAGTGTTGTTACCACTATTCCCATAAATTAATAGAATAGCCCCGTGCTGGTCTCGCGGGTATTTACCCCGTACTCTGGCTCCTGGAGAACCTCCCCAGTAGAGTGCTGATGCCTGAGCTTCAGGAAATACATAATATCAGACATGGACGGACACGTGCATACATATGTGAGTGTATTCGATGGAGTCCACTGGTTTGAAAAATCTGAAATTACCTTGCTTGCCCGGTGTCCAGTCCCCGCTATGTCAGCTTTGCCTTAGCGGGGACAGTGCTGGAGTCCTGTGTCCCTTGCTGGAGGCCACAGGCAGCAAAGCCTTTTCCTGTCTCTTGTGTGCAGGTGCTTCTCAACTTTTAAAGGGCCAGTGCACAATTGATCGAGTCTTTGCCAGCCAATGGCTGGACACCTGCAAGTATTTAAGGAGCCTTTCCCAACAGAGAGGTGCCTGAGCTTTAGGTTCCTAATGTGCTAGTTCACTAGTGAAAGTGTGCTTCTGTCAGCCCGTGTACCTAACCTACACCTGTTTATCGATTCTGATCTGCTGCCTGACCTGCCCTTCGCCTCCCTGCTGTATTTCTCCATTGCTGCCTGTCCTGACCTTGCACTTGTTTTAAGGATTTGTACAGACTCCACCTGCCCTGACCGCTGCCTGTCCCCTGACCACGCGTGTTTGCCTGATCCCTCACCTATCCATGGGTTGTGTCTGGTATTGCAAATCGGCTCCAGCAAAATGAATGGGGCTCAGCTGTAATATTGCCATAACATTAAAACTGGGTGAATAATATTGATCATCAGGCAATGATACCTGTCAAGGGATGGGATATATTAGGCAGCAACTGTTAAGTCCGTTCTTGAAACTGATGTCTTGGGCATCTGAGAAATTCTGACAAAGTCTTAATTGTGATGGCTGGGCTACTGGGTCAGGGCATCTTCAAAATGCAGTGTGGGGTGTTCTCGGCATACATTGATAAGTACTTAAAGGGGTTATCCAAGACTATAAAATGGCCCCCATATGCCAGGCCCCTCACAATTAATCTACCTACCTGGCTCCCAGCTCCCTGCGCCGCTCCTGGTCCCCGCACCGCCACAGCTGCTTTTCCCCATGCGCGGGCGAAAACATCCGGTATCCGGGAGGTGGGTTAGGCGGTGGCGGGGACGAGCCTCCCCAGTGCCACACACTATATTAGGGAGGCTCGTCCCCATCTCCGCCTGCCATTGGCTGTTCGTCCATAACACCAGATGTTTTCATCCACGCACGGGGAGAAGCAGCAGCGGCGGTGCGGGGACCACAAGCGGCGCGGGGAGCCAGGTAAGTATATTCATTTTGAGGGGCCTGGCATATGGGGCGTGGGGGCATTTTTATAGTCTTGGATAACCCCTTTAACAAAAATGGTCCTTTTTTGAGTCTAGCCCACCTGGTCTAATCCCACAGAAGATCTACTGTAGCGCAAACAATTACTGTTACTGGTAATAAAAAGGGGTCGGTACACACAGGACGTAGCAGCTTACACAAGTACAGAATATTAGGCAGGTTTTAATGTTATGGCTAAAGGGTGTTTATGTCCAGCCTGATAATTTCTATTAATTTATCATAAAGCCAGTCAGTGCTCTAGATCTGATCACCTCCAAAGTGCATCCCCTTAGAGATCCGATAGCAAGGAGTGGTCTATTCCCAGTGCATAGTGATGGCACATTGCTGGGGTATGGCATCCCTTTATGATTGGTTAAGGCCTGAGCTTTGGGGCTCCTGATAGGGGCACAGTCCTGATTCAGCACTTCATGGTCTTACCCTGGGATGCCATGGCCACCTCCCATTTGAATGGGGCTGTAGAGCTGGGCCGCTGAGAGCGCCATTCCTTTATTTTCAGGATTGGTGGAGGTACCACAGGTCAGACCCCACTCGATCACAGACTGATAGCATATTCTACTGCATCATGTAAAACACCCGGCTTTGACTAACAGATGTACATGGCAACTTGCAAAATTTGTGGTTCTGTGCAACACTGCTGATTTCCAGAATGGCGCTTGTAGCTCCGTCACTTTACTAGGCAATTTCACAGGACACGACAAGTCCTCCGGAGCAAAAGACGCTCTTTATAACCGCTCTCAAATCTGGCCAGAACAGCAGGGCATGTAAAAGTGGGGGTTCTAAACCCCTTAAAGGAGCTGTCTCACTTCAGCAAGTGGCATTTATCATGTAGAGAAAGTTAATACAAGGCACTTCCTAATGTATTGGGATTATCCATATTGCCTCCTTTGCTGCCTGGATTCATTTTTCCAACACATTATAGACTGCTCGTGTCCAGGGGTTACGACCACCCTGTAATCCATCAGCGGTCGCCGTGCTTGCACACAATAGGAAGAGGTGCTGGGCTCTCTGGTGGCCGGGACCGTTGGCGTTCACATAGGCCGGTGCTTTTTTCTTGTAGTGAGCAAGCACGACCACCACTGATGGATTGCAGGGTGGTCCCAACTGTGGAAACAAGCAGTGTATAATGTGATGGAAAAATGAATCCAGCCAGCAAAGAAGGCAATATGGACAATCGCAATACATTAGTAAGTGCCTCGTATTAACGCTGTCTACATGATAAATGCTATTTTCTGAAGTGAGACAACCCCTTTAAAGCAGTTATCTCATGAATTAAAAAAAAAAAAAAATCTGCAGTTATTTTAAGTTTTCAACTATATCAATGCAAAAGCCGCTGCTCTCCAGTTTACCATTTTTAGCTTCTTTACTCACCCATCTGCAGCTCATCTCCTCCTTTCTGTGGGTGGGCAGCAGCTCATCCTGTGTAACCATCTGCAAGCATCTACATCTCCCAGGATGCATTGCAGTCCTCCCCTACACACAGTCTATCGATTCCACCACTAAATAGCCCTACGCTATGCAATGTTCCCCTGTCCCACGCCCCCAATTTCCTTGTCCACCTTCTAAACAGATATCGCTGTATATTTCTATGAATTTAGAACTAGGCACGATTGAATAAAAGATGTCTGAGCCACTTCACTATGGGTTCACTATGCTGGCACTGGGCGGAGGGAAGAAAGTGAGCGCGTTAGTCCACCACTGAATGCAGGACCTGGAGGACCAGCATTTCAGTCACAAGAGAAACAGCAGGGGGCGCCACCAGAGACGCAAATGTAGTATACGTTAAAAAGCTACTATTTTTCTTTGCATGTATATTGCAATAATACTTCATTTCAGATGCAATGAAATGAAATATTTGTTGCACAGTAATACTTTTCATGGGATTACCCCTCTAAGGAGGTAGGGTCATGATTGATGTAACAAAAATGAAGATCGCACATCATATAGTTCACGAAAAGCTCTTTCTAACAAAGCTAGAACCAGCCCCGTACCTTGTATGGATCCAGAGATCTCCACATTCACTGCTCCAATTTTCTCTGCTAGATTATGTTCAGCCTGGCAGCTCACGGGGCATGTCCTTCCTGCTGCAGAACATATTTGTAAGATTTAAACTGACCATGTTCAATCAGCTCAGTAAGACGGACTAAAAATAAGGAAAGGAACAAACAGCAGGTGGCGCTCTATAGATACATTTTATTGAATAGCTCAGCGGCTATACCAAATTTTTAATTACATGCAATTACAAAAGTATTTGGATCCAGGTGATGGTTCGAAAAATATAGAATATGTTTTGTGACGCAACCCCTTTAAGGACTCGTGCAGTCAACTCACGGATCCCAGCCAGCCCTATGTGTGCGCAGTTTTAGGATTCTGGCTTACGGCCCCCACCACCACCACCTGTCCCTGGTGCGGATTTCTACAGGAAGTCAGCACTTTACCTGAATGGTAATACCAAGCTCCAAAGAATGTAGTAATGTAGCAGAGCTGAGTTTGTGGTAGGATTATTCGCGTGGATAAATAATGCAATGTGTTTCCGGATCCGCGCGAGCCGAGGTTTCACACAGGAGTTTTTACGACTTGTCTGAATACCTGCCACCTCAGGGTGGAGGCGGCTGGGAGTTCCCATCTGAAGTGACATGTCGAGGTGTGGGGGATGATTAAGGGCTGAAGGCAGGGCAGTGTGTTGCAAGCCACTACTAAATGGAGATTATCTGCTTACTTTGACACTGCAGAGCACAGTCAATTGTGTGTACAAATGAAAAGACAGCCGGATGATTAATGTGCTCCAGATCAGTTTTCTGTTTCAGTGTGTCAGTTTCTGGGACAGCGCTGTCATGTTCTCGTACGTGGCATGTCGCTGCACGTTGAACCACGGCTGTGAGTCTCTTTAGAGTGTCTTACCACACAAGCCAGTGGTGATCTTATGCTTCTATAGTAAGGAATTAACTTGCTTGATATGATAGGAAAGGAGGACAGGAACTTCTTTTTGTGTCATCGCCCCTCTTACCAGTGAGAGAAGTTATGTGCCACCCGTTTAAAGCGTAACCATCCCTTACCAACTGAAATGTTTACTGGCTTCTGAATTGCAGAAATGTCTAGTATATTTAGGAGAATATGTGACAATCTGCAGAACGCCTCATGCACATGACCGTCCACAAAGTGCAGATCAGCAAAACACAGATGTGGCCCGTGTTGCATCCACGTTGTTGGCGGACCCATTGCCAAGTATAGGACATGTTCTGTCTTTTTGCGGAATGGACCTCTGGACGATCCATGTGCCTTCTGCATCCATATGTCCACAAAAAGATAGAATATCTTCACAAAATGCGTACTACGGACCCATCGAAGTCAATGGGTCTGCATAAAAGAGTGCGGACGGCACACGAACCGCAAAATGGACACAGTTGTGTGTATGAGGCCTAAGTGGCATGCATGATCTCTGCACGTATTGTACTTTTTTATAGTTAGTAGATTTTATGCATCTAGCCACAAACATTTTTATTTATTTTTTATTCCTTTTTTGCAAAAATTACATTATTCAATGGAGGCACTCGTGAGTGTGAAGTGCCTTCACAATGTAGCAGATATCCGCTTTCAAAATATGTGGGCACTGGGGTATAATAGGATATTTTTTATTTTTATTTTTTTAGAACTACTGTTTTATGTGTGTTTATCAAATATGTAAAAATTGCTTGATGGTGATGGGGTTAAAGGGGTATTCCATCACTTCATGATCGGTAATCATCCAACATTTGGGATTCTAAAAATGGAGGGAATTTCAAAATGGTTTCTGCGTTTTTTTTGTCCCCCTGCGTAGCGGTGTCCTGTTCAAGTGCAAGAAAAACTTAGAAGGCAATGCAGTCCGATGGCCCCTTTTTCTCCCTCCTCAGGGCTGGTGGAGGCCCCAGAGATCAGCCTGCTGATCATTAAGTAATGACATATCATAGCGATAAGATAGGAAGACCCCTTTAAGGTAGACTGTAAAAAGTGAGTTTTGGTGGCGATGTGCATATAGAATAATTGACTATTACTTTACATTTCTATCGTTTTATATCACAGGCGCAACTGTGGAAAAATGTGAAAAATATAAGCATAAAAAAAGCCTAGGGTAAAATTTCATTATATTCCAGCTATGGAAATGCGGGTCGCATA
The DNA here is from genome assembly GCA_033119425.1 of Bufotes viridis. Lineage (NCBI taxonomy): Eukaryota > Metazoa > Chordata > Amphibia > Anura > Bufonidae > Bufotes > Bufotes viridis. The sequence goes on along the minus strand of CM065597.1, from coordinate 37,817,428 downwards.
GGGACCACTTTATATGATGTTCTGGACTTGACCAATCCCAGACAAAATTTTTCTTTTCTGCAACGTAAAACCGTAGTAAGTTTAGATTCTATTGAACTTGATGGCATTGACCTGTCTTTGCTTTTATGTCTAGAAAATGGTGTTGACCAGCAGCGCCAGCGTTGTATTTGAAGGCAAGGACATCGAGAATGGAAGCGAGGACCTTCCTTATGCCCAAAACCCCATTGACTATTATACAGAGACCAAGATATTGCAAGAAAAGGTAAAACTGCTTTACAATCTTCATGTATGGGCGAAAGGGTGTTTTCATTATTGTTTTGAGAACACCACTTCTAAACCCCCTGCTTGTATTGAAGGGGGCCCAACACCATCACCTAACATAGCCCTGTGCAATATTGTACAGTACAGGGGAAAAATGTACATCTGATATACCTAGCAAAGCATTCAAGTGACTATAATTGCAATACCAGGCGCAGCCAAAGAGTGGCACTGTTTCTGGGAAGTAAAAGCAGACCCCTTTTTCTAATGAATTACTTAAAGGGGTTCTGCAGTTTGTTACAACTGATGATCTATCCTCAGGATAGATCATCAGCATCTGATCGGCCGGGGTCTGACACCCGGGACCCCCACCGATCAGCTGTTTGAGAAGGCTAGCGCACCGCCCAGTGACGTCACTACTTGTATCAAGTGGCGTGGGCGAGGCTAAGCTCTGTTCACTAGCAGTGGTAAACAGTGAGAAGGCCGCGGCGCTCCTGCAGCGCCGCTGCCTTCTCAAGCAGCTGATCGGTGGGGGTCCCGGGTGTCAGACCCCGGCCGATCAGACGCTGATGATCTATCCTGAGGATAGATCATCAGTTGTAAGAAACTGCAGAACTCCTTTTAAGTTTTTTTGGTTTTTTTTCCAGTTAAGGCCGAATTCACATCAGCTCTTATATGTCCATTGTTCTACTCCGTTCTAGGAGCAGAACAACAAAAATGCCAGACCTGTCACATGACACGGACACAAACGGCACCCAGCAGACCCCATTGACTATAACTGTGTCCGTCAAGTTTCCATCATTTAGCCTGGCAGCACGAACTATTGACACATAGTGAAAAAGATTTACTAAGGCTACTTTCACACTAGCGTTAATGTATATATTATTCCTACTAGAAGTTATGTATGGATTGCTAGCAGTTTGCAGTAAGGGTACAGAGGGGTGTTACCAGTTGGAGGGGGTGTCCCTGCACAGCCAAACACTATCCAGTCAGTGCTGCCCGTGTCGGGAGGAGTGGGCTGCAGTGATTTACAAGCAGAGAGGCTGCAGCACCTGATTGTCTATCTCCCTCAAGTGCTTTATTCATGTTAATACGGTTCAGTTATACTTTATAGTGTCCTATGTGGCTGGCTAGGGAGTTAAAGGGGTTTTCCTGGATTTGGGGGTCTGACATCTGGCACCGCCACCGATCAGCTGAGCAGGTGTAACTACAAGTCGCTCCATTCATGTCAGTGGGATGGCTCCTTCCTATTCAAGTGTATAAGAACGAGCCTTCCCATTGAAGTGAATGGGGCGGCTTATAGTTACACCTGCTCACCGATGCGATGTCGACGGCGAGCAGGTACACAATGAAAAGACGGCGCGTGTGGGTGCCGGGTGTCGGACCGCCGCCGATGTGATTTTGATTACCTTTCCTAAAGATAGGTCATCAATATTAAAATCCCGGAAACCCCCTTTAAGCAAAGAACTGGTTTAAGTGGGTGTTTCCTCAATGGACACTTATCAGGTGATAAATGTCTGACCCTCTTCGATGCACAGTCACAGTGAGGAGGAGCGGTTATATAGCGGTGATAAAGCATGTGCAGAGCCTCTTCATTCAAAGTCTGTGGCCCTGATTGGGACAGCGGAGCAGAGCCCTCGTCTGTTTACGACAGCCCCATAGACACTGAATGGAGCAGTAGAGCTTGTGCTTGAGCGCCCCGCCATTCCAGCTCCATTCCAGTCGTGCAGTGAGGAGGAATGAAGACTTGGGACCTCCATTGTAGAGACTGGCGTACCACAAGATCCATAGTTGACAATATTCCTTAATTTGCAGGGACTGTCCCTATTTCCCTATGTCTCGAGAGTATGTAAGCCCCACCCATAAGTGGGTAGCCCCAGAAAGGTAGGCGGGACTTGCACGCCCTGAATTGACGAACATAAAATGTTGGTAAATATGCAAAATTTTGGCGCAGACCATAACCATATTGGTATAATCTTTTGCAGGAGGTTCTAGGATCAAATGACCCAGCAAATAACTTCCTGACGGTGGCTATTCGCCCTCATGGCATATTTGGCCCAAGAGACCCACAGCTTGTGCCTATAATGGTGGATACCGCAAAAAGGGGCAAGATGAAAGTCATGATAGGGTAAGTGGTAATGTCTGCTACCGCTATCGTTATCCTGTCCTACCCTGGGCCTCATTTAGGCCTTGTCTTTCATAGCATCCAATCAGAGCTCAGCTTTCATTTTTAAAACTGGTTTGGAAAAATAGAAGCTGCACTGTAATTGGTTGCTATGGGCAACAGGGCCAGTTTTTCTTATGAGACCATTTTGATAAATGAGGCAGATTTGTGTGAATATTTTGGTACATTTAGGATCCTCTTCAAGCTGTACCATTACTCTTTATAACTTTGTATGTCCTTCTAGAAACGGGAAGAATTTGGTGGATTTCACGTATGTGGAAAATGTGGTACACGGTCATATCTTGGCAGCTGAGTACCTACAGAAGGACTCTCCTCTTTGTGGAAAGGTATACTTGCTTTTTCATTATGTTTTACGCTTAAATTTGGCTTTAGAGAGTATTCTATATGTGTAGTGTGGTGCATACAGGTTATACAGATGCAGCAGAGCTGAATTTGTCACCTACAGCTCTTGAGCTGCAAGTTTAGTATATTGTGTTGTCTCCGACTTGAGTCCTGTGTAAGTCCAGATATCACCATAAGGCCTCATGCACACGAACGTTGTTTGGGTCTGCATCCAAGCCATATTTTGTGTGGCTCAGATGCGGACCCATTCACTTCAGTGAGGCCACACAAGATGCGGACAGCACTCCGTGTGCTGCCTGCATCCGTTGCTCCGTTCTGTGGCCGAGCAAAAAAAAAAAAAGAGCATGTCCTATTCTTGTCAGTTTCGCGGACAAAAATAGGCATTCCTAATATTGGCGCAAAACACGGCACGGTCGTGTGCATGAGGCCTTAACTTAAGTGAACTCCGCTACATACATTGTTGGGCCTTGTATGCACTTTACTGTGAAGGATATTGTAGTTAAAGACCATGGCAGCAGGATGAACCCTATTAATGGGGTTTTTCTAGATTTTTATACTGATGACTAGAGATGAGCGAATTTCATGAAATGAAATTCGTTCACTCTTCGTTTGGTGATAAAAGCAGAATTGCGTTATAGATTCCGTTACCAGGGACCATAACGCAATTCTGTAACGGAATGCCTTTGGAGGCATTCCGTTATTCATTCCCTCATATTAGAAGTCTATGGCCTGCATAACGGATCCGTCCAGTTTACGTTATGCAGGAGACTCCCCTGCATAACAGAAACGGGACAGATCCGTTTTGCAGCCCATATAATAAAATGGTGTCCAGAAAAGGTGTCGACAGCCTTTAAAGGGGTTTTCTGGGAGTTCAATACTGATGACCTGTCCTCAGGAGAGGTCATCACTTTCTAGCTGGTGGGTTTCCGACTCCTGGCACCCCTTCCTGTGATTGTAGAGGCCGGGACGCAAAACTCTTTCTAGACCAGTTACGTGGCCTGGGATGCAATACCAAGCACAGCCAGTATACAATGCAGAGCACTGTGCTTGGTAAGCTGATCATCAGGGTGCCGGGTGTTTGACCCCCACCAATCAGATAGTGATGACTAGTGTTGAGCTAATCAAAGCCGAATTTCACGATAAAAATCGATTTGCCGCGAAGCCACGTCCTCATGCTTCGTGGCAGCGAATTGATTTAACCTGAAATAGTGCAATCCGTTTGCTCGCAACGGGCCAGCCGTCGCCATCTTGCTTGGAGATCTCGCACTAAATCCCGTGCATGGTGACGTACGACGTCCTCTTGGGCAGCACGAGGTTTCACTCCAGATCTTCAAGCAAGATGGTGGCGGCCGGCCCGTCGCGAGCAAATGGTTCAGGTAAGTGTTATGTTTATCAGATGCCACGGTCATGTATGAACGCAGCATCTGAGGGGTACAATGGCGGGAGCATTGCAATCGCCGCTCCCTGTCATTGCAGTCACTACTTACAAAGAAATGCGCTGCGTGACGAGTTAATTAGTCACAAAGCTATTTTTTTTGTCAAATTTAGTGAAGCATTATTCCTGGTGTGGACCCAACTTGCATATTTGGTTCAACATCTATACCTGAGTTTGATGTTTTATTTTATATCATTTTTTGGATTTACCTCTATATCTTATGTGTTTAATAAATGTTTATAGTGCAGAGACATATAGTTGAGTGCCCGTATTTCAATTTTTGATTCTGACACTTTTTTGGTTCCTTGGGTTAACCTGTATACGTAGGCACCACGAACCATAGTGTATCACCAGAGAGCCACCTGTCTACTGTTTAAAATTTAGTGAAGCAGCCGAATCGAATTTTCCAATACTTCGCTCATCTCTATTGATGACCTATTCTGAAGACAGGCGATCAATATCGAGCTCCCGGAAAGCCCCTTTTATCTGCTTATAGAACCAGTGGTGCCCTCCTAGATCCTCCACCACTCCAGCACCACCGCTACCCATTTACGTATGTGGTCACGGCAGCCTTAGGGAAATACCGCTGAAACCTGATTCATTAGGGCTTATTCAGACGGCCGTATGCTGTCTTCAAAAATGCAGCTCCGTTTTTTGGCGGATTAGATACAGACCTATTCACTTCTATGTGTCCCTTTTCTTCCGTTCTACAGCTTCGCAAAACAAATAAAACATGCCTATACTTGTCAGTGAAAATCAGGACGTGGCCCCATTGAAGTCTATGGGTCCATAAAAATGCGTGCTGAACTGTCTGCAAAAAAAACGGATCCGCATTTTTGCGAACAGCATACGGCCATCTGGAGGAGCCCTTAATGATATGTGTTTTGTTTGTTTTTTCTTTTTTCATATTCATATTTTTTTTTTTTTTTTTTTTTTTTAGGCATACCACATCACAAATGACGAGCCCATTCCCTTCTGGACGTTCATTTCCCGGGTCTTGGTTGGCCTGAATTATGAAGCACCCAAGTACAAGATCCCTTTTTGGTTGGCTTATTACCTTGCGCTCTTCCTCTCGTTCTTGGTGTTCATTCTGAGTCCCATAGTCACAATTAATCCGACCTTCACACCTATGAGAGTTGCCCTGGCCGGTACTTACCACTATTACAGCTGTGAGCGAGCCAAGAAGGACATGGGCTACAAGCCAGTGGTCAGCCTTGACAAAGCTATAGAGAAGACTGTCCAGAGTTATCCACATCTAAGGAGGGGAAGTTAGGGGGCTTGGAAGACGTCACAGTGAGAACATTTATGTAAAAGTAATTGTCTACAAGTAATTTAAAGAATTGGTGATGCTGCCATTAGTAACCAAAGCTGAAGAAGCCCCACCGTTGACCTTTATGGGGGAACCATGTATCAAAAATAAAAAAAGAGATGAGCCATTCATCAAACACAGTTATTGAGCGGCTAGGGGCTATCCCCTCTGCTCAAGAGGCTGTCTCTCGCCCAGCCCTGACAGTCTCACACCTACTCCGCTGCTCCAAGTAGCAGCACAAGCGCAGGGGCTCAACTATACATGCACCGCTGCCCGAAAATGTAGAGGTGCAGGCACAGTTGCATTTGCGCCGCTACCCAACAGCAGCGCAAGCGTGAGATGTCTGAAGCTGTCAATGAAGTGTGAGGGGGGGGGGGTACCTCTTCAGAGCGGACAGCCCATTACTGATCAAAAACTCTGTTTGATGAACGGATTGATTCGCTCATCTCTAAATATAAAGTTCTTGGGGGAAAAGTAAAAATTCCCATAAAAGAGAGGAGAAATAAAAGATTCCTTTAAATTGGTTACTATGGGCAGCACCACAGATCTTCATAAATGGACCTCAGCCCTTAAGTTATGCACATGTTTTCAATGCAGATTTTCTTCCTTCCATTAATTTTTAACTGTAAATGTTCATATTGAATATAACATTCCTAAATATTGTAAGGGAATTTACTATTAAACAGTGTAAAAAAATATAAAAATCTTGCCCCGAAGCAGTTTGTGCGTCATCACTTTTTATGACTTGTTTTTTTTTCTTTTACTTCAGAAACTCAATGCTAGGCCGTCACTGAAAAGGTGATATTACATATGGCTGTTATCTGCTTGTCATGACTAGCAGTAACAATATGATATCATTCCGTCACTGTAAGGAGCCGTTCACACGACCGTATTTTCGGTCCACATCCGATATGCATTCATTCTAATGGGACCGTAAAAGATGTGGACAGCACATCGTTCTGTGGCCCGCAAAAAAAATAGTCCTATTCTTCTCCTTTTTATAGACAAGAATAGGCATTTCTAACAAAGGGGCGGGACGTGCTGATCCGCACAATGCAGACTGCACATGGCCGATATCCATGTTTTATGGGCCGCAAAATGGATGCGGGCGTGTGAATGCCCCCTAAGACTGGGTTTCCACAAGGCGGTCACAATTCCATCTACCCGCACTGGACAGTGCCTGCACAAATTTTAAGGTAACACTTCTGTTGAACTGCGCATTCATTTGATCATTGGCCGCTGTGGGTGGGGTGCAGCCGGATCATCCAGCCATAGGCCGCTTTCCCACAGTCAGTGTTTTATCAGTAATTGTCAGCCAAAACTGGGAATGGAGGCTACACAGAAATAAGGTATAATGGAAAGATTTCCACCTCTTCTGTGTTTTTGACCAACACCTGGTTTTGGCTGTGTGAATGCGGCCTTAAAGGGAATGTGTCATTAGAAAACCACCTATTGTTTAAATTACATTTGTATGTTTAACATATTTTTTAATCATTTTTGGCTGCTATTTTTAATTTTCTGTTTAAATATCTATATTTAAACAAAACCATAAATTCCTGCAATTTTCGCACTGGCCACTAAGACTCTCCCATAGAAGCCAATGAGGTCCTCTCCTGACCATTGTGTCTATAGCCCAAGTGGCTGCCGTAAAGCAGTTTTTTAAATGCTTTGTAAATCCTGTTAAAAACAGCTCGGGCAAGATGGCCGCCGCCATAATCATGTGCAGGAAAAAGAATAAAAAAAAAAATCTATAGTCTGAAAGTAAAAACAGATTAGTAAAATAAGTTACTATCTGGTTTTAACTGGCAGATAAAAGTTTTGGTGACACATTTTCTTTTCAGGCCAAGATCATGGGTGGAGTAGTTGTAGCAGTAATTGACCATACGATGTAAATGAAGGGGGTAAAAAAAAAAAAAAAACTTAAGCCATGCTGTAAATTTTCAGATCCGCAGCATGCTGTGGCATATTTTTGGTGGATTTTTGCCAAGGATTTCACCTTTGGTGTTATGCAAAGAGGTATCTCTCAGGGAAAGAGAACCATCTCGCTAGCACAACCTTTGTAAAAGTGGCTTCTTATGAGTCAAAGTCTAACTTTTTAAGAAGCCTTGGGACATGGCAAGGGAAAAAAACACCTTTTTAACAAGCCTTTGTCATGGCCCGGTGGGTGTAAAACTCCCGGCAGCCCTGCCGTTAGCCTGTTTGAAAAGGCCACAGCACTCTAGTGGTCGCTTCAGTCTGTTCCTAGGCCAATGACCTCACATTCATTGGTCACCTGGCCTGAGCGTAGCACGGTCCTATTCAAGTGAAATGGGCTGGGCTGCAGTACCAAGCATAGCCACTATACAATGGACGGCGCTGTGCTCGGTGAGCTGCGAGGTAGCGGCAGCGCTCACCGATCAGATATTGGTAACCTATTTTGAGGTGGGCCATCAATTTCAAAATCCTGGACAATCCCTTTAAAGGGCTTCTGTCACCCCCCTTAACCCATTTTTCACTAGCTGACATTAGCTATTTGCTAATGTCAGCTGAGTTGAAATATATATTTATTACCTTGTCCGAAGTTGTAATTTACGTGAAAAAGCCACTTTTATTATATGCAAATGATCTTCGCTACCAGCAAGTTGGGCGTTTACTTGCTGGTAGCCGCCGCATCTCGATGAGTTATGCACGCCCCCTTCCTCGTTTGATAGACAGGGCCAGCGCTTTCTCCTCCTCGCACTGGCCCTGTCTGAAGATAAATCCCGCGCCTGCGCCGTGCCGCTCAGTAGTCGGCGCAGGCTCTCTGAGTGAAGGGCGCGAGCTTTGCCGCTCCGTCCTCATTGCGCCTGCGCCGATTACGTCACCGCTACACCCGCTTCCCTTCGGGTGTGGCTGTGGCGTAGTCGGCGAGCACTGAGACGGAGCGGCAAGCCGCGTCCTTCACTCGAGAGCCTGCGCCGACTACTGAGCGTACGTGCAGCTGGATATCTTCAGACAGGGCCAGTGCGGGAGAAGCGCTATCTATCGAGGAAGAGGCGTGCATCTCATCGAGATGCGGCGACCAGCAGTAAGCGCTCAACTGCTGTAGCAAGATCATTGCATATAATAAAGTGGCTTTCACGTAAGTAACTTCGGACAAGGTAATAAATATATATTTCAACTCAGCTGACATTAGCAAATAGCTAATGTCAGCTAGTGAAAAATGGGTTAAGGGGGGTGACAGAAGCCCTTTAATATCATTCAGCCTGAAACACTAGTTACTTTTCTAATTTACTTTCTGTTGCAAAAATGTTCCCCTTGTGAGATTCTGTCACCAGTTTTATGCTGCGGGGTTCTAACAGCTCCAGCGCATGCCAACAAGTTCTGATATTCATGAGCTTCTGGATTTTTTAACCCTCCAAGCCCCCACCACCACTACAGATGACTTCTGAATTGAATTCATTATAATAGTGAACCCCTACAGTTTAATCTGTATGGTACGTGCATGTCCACCTTCTGAGGTGGTCACACATGCTCAGCATCCACCTTCAGCTACCACTTGGCAAATCTGTTAGAAGCTGTGGCAGTTGCATGGAAAGAACTGCAACAGAAAGGACATGTCCCCCTGAGAAAGGACGTACTCCTCAGCTGCCGGCCTGAAGAGAATCTAGCAGAGAAATCGGAGCAATGAATGGGGAGATCCCTGGACCCATGTGAGCTCCAGGGCTGGTTCTAGGCTTGTTAGACAGAGGTTGTCATGTACTATATGATGTCTGATTTTCATTTTTTACATTAATTATAGGGTAACCCCATTAAAGCCCGCAGTAGTGTGCCCATGTATTTTCATGTGACATTTATATAATTGTCACCACTGTTGCCACAATACCTTCCCACACAGAATATCTCCACCTTCCCCACCATTTGTCTTCTGCTCCTCGAAGCTGTTAAACTGGTTTGTGGTGGAAATATCTATAGGTGTCAACGAGTGAGCAGTTCAATGGTAAAATATTTCAACCTGACCATGGCTGGTAAATGACCAAACAAAAAAAAAAATGCTGGGTGTCTTGTTTCCAGGATACTTGGTCGGTAATGACGCCTTTGGTGAGAATGTGAAGAATGTGGCAGCTATGCCCACTTAGAAAAAGAGAAAGATGAGGACGGAGGAATTTGGAGGACAAACCTGTTTGGTTCCCTAAAGGGCACGGCACATTCAGCTCCTCCCAGACATGAAACCTGGGCTTGGCTGTTTTCAGTAGAGCACATCTTCAGTCAGAGCTCACGCAGGTAAAACTTGAGTCACTTCTACCTGACAGCTCTGGAGACAGCAATCACAGGCACGCCTGTATAGGGATTGTTTAAGAAGACCACGGTCAGAATCTTACAAGGCTTGTAAACCTTCACAGCACAGGTAAAATCTAATTCTAATCCATTCATTGTTACTGATTTAAAGGACTGTAGCTTTAAATAGTAGTACATGTAATGCAATATATGCATATAGATATATACCTCTGGACAAAAGTCTACATGGGCGATGTATGAAAACAAGCCCACCACCACTGCAGGCAAGTCCATAGACCAAGGTCAGAATCTTACTAGGCTTGTAGACCCTCACAGCGCAGGTAAAATCTAATTCTAATTAATTGATTGTTACTGATTTAAAGGACTGTAGCTTTAAATAGTAGTAGAGTTATCGCAATATGTGTACATAGATATATATATGGAGAAATGTCTACATGGGCGATGTATGAAAACAGCCCCACCGCCACTGTAAGCAAGACCATAGATGGGCTAACTAGACCAAGGTCAGAATCTCACAAGGCTTGTCAACCCTTCACAGTGCAGGTAAAATCTTTTACACTTACCGATTTAGGGGCCTGTAGCTTTAAATAGTAGTACATGTAATAAAGTACGGTGTTGCAGAGGGGGATAGTACATACAGGTTTCTATTCTAAGGTATTGGACAAACGTCTACATGGACACAAGTATGAAATTAACCCCAACCCCACCACTGCAGCCGAGACATTAGATAGGCTTAATATATTTTAAGGTTATTTTATTTCACCCATACGTATAAAAAGTCAGAGGACGCATTTATCGATGGTCTTATCTTCACATTCACTTGTGCATTGTGTCCTATTCTTTTCCTATCTGGCGCCGACATAGCTGGATTAGCATTACGAATACGGTAAATTTATTTCGGCTTGGGCGATTTGAGAGTGTCTATGGGCAGCAAAGCTTCTATATGATACTCCTGTCTTGCACTATATATTGATGTATATATTATTATTTTTTTAACTTGCTTATATAGCGCCAACATATTTTGCGGCGCATTACCATTACATGCTGTCTCCATTGGGGCTCACGATCTAAGTTCCCTATCAGTATGTCTATGGCGTGTGGGATGGAATCGGAATATCCGGAGGAAACCCACTTAACACCTGGAGATCATACAAACCCCATGCAGATGTTTTCCTTGGTTTGACACCTAGGACCCCAGCGCTGCAAGGCAGCGGTGCTAACCACTGAGCCACCACGCAGTTTAATAGGGTGTCCTGGAAGACGTAGCCCTAGTTTCTGCGAAACCCACTGCAGTCAAATCTTCTCGCCCTGTCTGGTGCATCATTTGATTTACAGCTATTGTTCCCCGTTATCAGCCATGTCAGACTGGAGCGAGGCTGACATTAACGTTTTTCAGTCCATTGACTTTAATTATCGCACCCCTCCAGCACTGAGATTCCACCGCTTCAATCCGTATGTTTGAATTTTATTGGAGGCTACACTTGTATAAATGGCTAACTTTAGGTTTAATGGCCCTTAAAGTTTCACTTCATTACAAACTAATGTGTTTTATAAGACAATTTATGTATACGGTGTTTACAGGGTTAATGGCGCACTGTAACCGCCCCTTTATGCTTAAAATCCTGAACTGGCGTGATTGCTATTTTAAGGACATTACTAATATTTTTATGACTTCTGAACGTCTTGGATTGGCAAGAATCTCTCAAGTAAATAGGAATCTTGGCTTCTATGAATGGTTCTCCAGATGCTGGAAAACTGCAACTCCCAACATACACTGAATATAGCTGAAAAAAAAGGATTGTTTTCCTCTTGGTGCCTGTTCACACAGTGTTTTTTGATGCCGAATTTTGCAGTATATACGAATATGGACCAGAAAGCCAGCAGCGGCCTCTTATTGATTTCAAAGGGAGGTTGTGCTGTGTTCAGGTGGCTGCCAGTTGAAAGTGGTGACTGCGGGCCTTTATTGGTGCGGGGTCCAGACAAACCCCTCCAGAAGCTGTGGCCCGTGTCCATTCACTGTTCAGCACTAATAAATCGTGGCTAAACCTTGAGGGGGTCTGCGGCACTGAAAATGGAAAAAAAACGGCATAGTTTCTACTGTGAAATACTTGACGGATTTTAAGTGTCAAAATCCACCGTGTGAACATAGCCTTAGGCTGGATTCACACAGGTTTGTTTTTTTTTACAGCACTTTTATTTTTCAATGCTTTTTTTTTTTTTTGTTGTTAAAAACACTGTCTCCAGATGTAAGTCTACAGGAATTATGAAGCGCAGTGCAAGCCCTTCTTTTGTTGCAGTGGTGCTTTTCTTCATTCGCATTGGGTTTTTTGGGTCGATGATTTAAAAACAAGTGTCAATGCTTGTTGTGTTTTTGCAGCATCTTTATATTGTGTTTTGTGTTGCGTTATCTGACATTTTACATGGGACTGCGTGTAAACCTAGTGGAGTCCGAAGGTCCGGGCACACAGGTCAGGTTTTCTGGAAGCCAAAATCAGGAGTGGATCATGAGGGAAGAGAAGGTATAAAGGACAGACACAACTTCTCTTCTTTTTTTGAATTCACGCCTGAATTCAGGACTCTGGAAACCTGACCGTGCAACCATCCCCCAGAGATATACAAAACTAGCTCTGCTACATCTGTAGGCATGATCAAGTCATTTTATGGTTGCTTTGTGTTCTGTCCTTGGCTTGTAAACACATCCCTGCCTTTGTTTTCTGAAGAGATTGCATCTAAATTATATGGTGCGGAGTTTGGGATCCAACTGAACGCTTAGATACAAGGATTTGCTGTAGGGGAAGATGATTCTGTTGTGTTTGATTTATAAGACACTTTACCGCAATTTCTTACCGTGTCCGTTGCAGGTTTTTTTGCAGCATGTATGCGGTACCATTCACTTCAATGGGTCCGCAAAAAACGGTTATGTCTGCATTACATTTCCGCATGTCTGCAAGTCTGTTCCACAAAAAAATAGAACATGTCCTATTCTTGTCCGTTTTGCGGACATGGACAGGCATTGTTACAATGGATCTGTGAAAAAACGGACGTCACACGGATGTCATCCTTTTTTTCGCGGTTCTGTGTTTTGCGGGCCGCAAAATGTATACGATCGTGTGTGTGCTTGAGCCCTTATACAGATTTTGCACTGAGGCTCAGAAGCTTCAAGGTAAAGGGGTTGTCTCATATCACTAGGATATGCCACCAATATCCAATAGGTGTGGGTCTCAGAGGTGGGGCCCGCAAAAGTGAGAATGGGCCCCTGAAAGACAAGCAGAGCACACCATGCATGCACACATGAGTGCTCTCTATTAATTTCTATGGGAGTTCAGAAAATAGCCGAGCTAGCGCACTTAGCTATTTTCAGAAGTCCCATAGAAATCAATGGAGAGTGCACTGCACAAGTGCGCCTCTGCCCCACTCACTTCTATAGGACTGCCAGAGATAGCCGAGCCAGCAGTCAGCTATTTTCGTCGGTCCCATAGAAATGGATGGATGGAGGCCAGGCATGCGCAGCTGCCAGCCGCTCACTTCGCAGGTCCCGTTCTGGCGATAGTTGTGGGTTCTAAGAGTTGGCACCCACACCTATCTGAGATTGGTAGCATATGCCACCAATGTCTCAGGTGAGACAACCTTTTTAAGCCTCTGGTTTCTGTATAAAATGTTGATTAACTCTGTTAGTACATTACTTAACTTACTTCCGGTGGCTGCAGGCTGTATTATAGTGCAGAGCTGCATTCACAATTCTGCTGGACATTATTGCAGGGCTGTCAGACAAGAAGTTGGCTCATCTTTTATGTCTCTTTTACATGGGTGGATTTTCAGGAACCATGTATAAATATGCCTCTGATCACCTGACAAATGAGCAAATGTTTGTCAGCTGATCACATTAAAAATGGTCGTTTGTAGGAACGTACAATGGTATTAGCGATCATTTAGCCCCATACTAATGATAATTGTATAGATGCAGGCTATAGACTATGTACCTGCCATAACTCATGTATACTTCAGTTTTTCCCCTTTTTGTTTGTTTGTATGCCTACAGGGTGACTCCTGTGCAATTGCCTTCTGTATCTAGGAACGATACAAGGCATTGTTTGTAGACCTTGCATTGATGAAGGCACAATGACACTCCAGACCTCACAAACATGTGACCACAATGCGTCTCTTTCCTTGAAAGCTAAGCCTTTTGTTCACCGGCCTTCCTTTTAATTAGATGGAGGCTCTTCGGAAATGTGCTTTCATGGTATTGCATGTGGGCTATGACCTTGTGTATTTGTATCGCATGTCCTAGTCTAGCTTTATATTTTGTAAGTGTGTGTGCATACCTAAGGGTCACCTTTAACCCAATATTTTAGGGTTGATCATTTTAATACGTTGTCCTCAACTGGTTTCACAGTATGTTCACTTCTTTGTCTAACTACAGCACAATCTGGATAGACCAAGGCTATGGACATACTACACTGGAGTGTTATTATTGCCCACTTTCGACTAAGCATGGTCATATCAATGATTTCCCCTGTGATCCTCAGGCTTCTATACAGAGGTTTTACAATTGTTGCTAGAGCCATCTTTCTTCTTACTGGTCAACCTCTTATTCTTTTTGAGTTTTCAAAGCATAATGGTCCTTTCCAATGAATATATTCAAGACACACTTCACTTGTCCTTGAATTGGTATCATCTTAAGGAACCTCCACCTCAATCCTTTATGATCAGTACAGGTACTGGGTTGGACAACATTATTTAAATAACCCTAAATCGATCATTGTTCTTCTGCATGGTAACTTGGTCATCTGCAAGGACTTCTGAAAGCTTGGATCTTATGAAATAGGTTTCAATAGACCAAGAACAACCAATGGCTTTTAATATATTGATGTACAATATGACATTTTCTAGCTTTTTAATTGTATGATGGACATCGACATTATAGAACATGCATTTGACCAACATGAAAAAGTTCTACATAGGACAAGACCTTTTTTTAAATGGCATAGTTAAAAGTCAATAAAGTTTAAAAACTTTTTAATGGAAACCGTAGAAAGGTTAAATGCGCTATAGTCGTAGGTTTACTTGCTCATAAAACTCCGATCTGGCCTTTGACAAGAGAATTAGCGGTGCCTCATGAATAAAATCGGTTCAAGAGAAAAATGGCCTTGTTGCCCACAGTTCTGTCCACGACTACATATTCTTTAAGAAGCAGGTTCAGTCCAAGTAATGAGAGAAGCCAAAGCTAGCCCATTGTATATGACCATCCATGACTTGTCCATGATAGGTTCCACTGAATCAGTCATGCACAGAAAATATCAAACTCTTCCCTATTGGCTTGCGGATTAACTACAGGATGAACATGAATCATTTCACAACAGCGTGAGAAAAGATGAGACGTTGTGGACCCCTTACCCTTTAGGCGAGGAACGAATGGAATCGGGATAACCTCCTCCTAGCTACATTTCCTCCAACAGCAGATCTTAAGAGACTGCCTGGAAGCCTCCATAGATATTAGACTTTTAGAACATGCCTTTGAAATCAGAGGGATCCTCCAACAAAAAGCCTATTTTCTGTGGTACAGCTTCATTCCTAACTTACGTAAAACTTAGAAACTCTTTAGAGCTAATATAAAAGCTGCCAAGTACACACTTATCACTACTGACCCAAGCCCTACTAAGATATTGAAGTACCTTCAAATGTTTTTGCCTTCACCCACAGAAGCAACTAAATCTATTAATAAATCCTATATGATTAATACCTTTAAATCAAATTTGCAAAAAAGATGGACACTTTATGACGGTGCCTGTAAATAGGTTGTGGTCATTAACTGTTTAGGTATGCATTTTACTGGTGGTAACTATTGTTCTCTAGGTCTACAATGCCTCATATCATTGTGAATGGTGCACACTAAGGATCTATAATAGGGAGGTAGTGACATCTTTCATTGTAAGCCTATTAAAATTCCTCACTTGCTCATTATAACGCTGATGACCTTCTATGATGTAATTACTAAGGTGGCCTTGGCCTCAACCCAATTCTGAAACAGAATATTGTTGGATAATCAACAGTCAAATGTACATCTTCCGAGACAGTCCATATGAATTTGCTTAATGCTTTAAACAAATTGAAGAATACATACATGGACTTTTATCGTGACATTACTATTAAAATAGCACAGTGATATAACCTCACATTGAGTATCCTCCCTGTAATTTGCATTGAATAGTACAAGTATGACATCAGTTAGGGAGAGGCCTGCCAACAGGAGAAAAGGGCTGACTATATTATTACTGTATATAGAAACTGATTCCATTGATATTCATCTTTGTGTGGTAAAATTAAGTGGACTTGGTGCTCCAGAGTAAATAATCCACAGTTCACTCCGATAAACGTAGCAAAATAGCAAAAAGGAAAAAAAAGGTATCTAGTTTCACCACTCCACGCAGTTGTGTGCCTCAAAATCTCCAACCCGGTTGCAACCCTTGAGCCTGCATGGTGTTATCTTCTTGTATGTGGATAACGGTGGAGGCTGCTGAGATGTTCCCACCTTTTGTTTTTTGGAATCTCTTGCACCCTGTTGC
This sequence comes from Bufotes viridis, assembly GCA_033119425.1. NCBI lineage: Eukaryota > Metazoa > Chordata > Amphibia > Anura > Bufonidae > Bufotes > Bufotes viridis. The sequence continues at coordinate 37,801,079 of CM065597.1, read as the reverse complement.
TGTTTTATGCGATCTCTCCACAGAGAGGAACGTACGGCACTCTGTTACTAATTCACTGAGCTTGGACATAGGTCCTAGCAGTCCTGCAGCTTGAGTGCACCAGAAATATCAGGAAAGTGGAGAGGAAGCTGATCATTTTTATGGCTCTTTCACGTCACTGTTCTTTATATTTGTAGTTCTTCTCTGTTATAGGACCAGAACAAAGAAAATAACCGAAGCGCCAGATTCGGCACATAACTAATAGGAACGTAGCCAAACAGATACCGTTGACTTAAATGGGGATCCATTTAGTTTCTGATTCGGAGAGCGCTTTTTTTTTAGAGAAGAAAAAAGTTATGCATGCAGGACTTTTCTCGCCTCTATTTTTGATCACATCTGTGATGGACCCCCCGAACTGAGCCTCCTATGCAAATGTGAACATGTCCTAAAATGGATTAATCTCTTTAATATTATACTCTCAAAGATAACTTTAAAAGCAGCGCATCAACGTTAAAGTTTCTACATGGAGAGTCCCCACAGTACTTGACGCCACTGATATCTGTGGGTAGGTTTTATACTTGTATTCCGGATGGTAAATAATGTGGAAATCCGTTAAGGGAAGTCCCTGTGCTTGACTATTATGGAAGACCACCAGTGACTGTTCCAAAGGTCATTAGTGCCTGCATGCACTAGCTATATACTGGTAATATATTGTCACGAACCAGCGGGTGTGAATCCACTGTGCCACTTGTCCTACCTCCTCTAAGGGCGTTGTCTAAGTGAATGCCTGGATCTTCACAGTATCCCTGATGGTGGGGATAGACTTTCCCAAGGGGAACACCAGGTTGCTACCTCTTGAGGAGGATAGGCACACGAGGCAGCTGGTCCAGGCGGACCAGGAGGTACCTGAGAGAGGTACCAGAGGTGCAGGACCAAAGGATGAGGCAGAGGCGTAGTCATACAGGCAAAAGGTCAGGGCAGGCACAGGTACAAGTCAGGAAATCCGGGTCGGCAACAGGAGAGTCAAGGCAAGCAGGCAGGGATCTAACGGGTAGCAGAGTTTAGGAATACAGAAATGAGTCAGGAACACAAGCTGAAACCAGGAGCCTTAGCAGGACACAAGGACCTCGACACTGAGGCCTCTGGGAAGGGGACGGAGTCACTTATATATGCCCAGGAGGGCTAGGATAGGTCAGCAAGGTCATATGACCTAACCCATAAAGTCCAGGAAGTGACGTGCGCCGGCCCTTAAAGAAGTGCTGCAGGAAACAAGCAGCAAGCATGCTGTGGCCGGTGCTGAGAGCAAACTGTGGAGCGGATCCCAGAACAACAGCGCCCACACAGATAGAGCCCAGGACTGCAGCGGTGAATGGGAAGCACCGGCCGCAGATCACCGCTGAACACAGCACCCGGGACTGCGGCGGTAAGCAGGGGGAATAGCGGAGCACAGTAGTCGCTGTTACATGTACATATAGTTACATGTCTTATGTAGCTCTAATGCGTGTGAATAAAGCATTAGATATAGCCATAAGAGTTTCCACCAAGGGGAATCTTCTCGTGAAGTAAGTAAGATCAAACCAGATAATGAAGCATGTTTTTTTTCTGATATTTTTGAAATCTATTTTCTGTACATGATTGGGGGAGCTGCTGTCAATAGCATTTAGACATGCTTTACAGGAGCCACTTGGACCATAGGAACCTGTCATCTGGAGATGGCTCATTGACTGAGAGTGTTGAGAGCATGCTCTAACCTGGGTCACTGTGTAGGAAGGGAAAGAGGTGAACTCTGACTATCACCTATTATCAGTCATAGATCCTGTGTTATCTATGAGAAGTGTGACCTTCCATTGTGATCCTGCCTGTGAGGATAATGGGATGACTACTGAGAAGTAATCTCTACATAAAAGGAAGTGTAGGCCTATTTTAGGATAATGACATGGAAAATTTAAAAAAACATTCTTTAAAGCAATAGGTCATTAAACAATAGGTCGTTTTCTGATGACACATTCCCTTAAGTCTTTGGCTATGATATGTCAGACTATGGGACAATGCTCTAGGGTTCATCCAAAGTTTGGTCATAAATCTGTAATTAATGCTTGCAATATCCAACGTTTCAGCTGTCAAACCAGGCCTACGTGAAGGGAAGTCTAGCTTACAGGCCTATAATAAGGACTTCTTCGATGTAGAAGTAAATGTTTTATTGCTTTCTTTTATTGTAGTCAGGAAGCTCTTGGGGCAGGATTATACATGTTGCTCTGTAGGAATGCCTGGACAAACCTCAGCTAGCAGCCAATAGGCCAGAAATGCTATTCATTTACCATGCATCTAACCGGTCGGTCAATATGTTATCGAGGTCTTATACTTTATCATCCCATGATACCATGCATTGAAAATGGTTCTGTATGAGGTGGTCTTGCCAGGATACACAGTCTTCTAAAAGAGGTGGTCTTTTAAAGAAGTTTCACTATATATGTGTGTATGTATGGCTGATTCTTTGGTTCCTCAAAGATCTCCTCAGGGCACTTTTATATGTGGTGGCTATGTATGTTGAACCTTCAGTACCGCTGTTATGGCATGGTGAGGGTTGTGGTTTTGCATAAGCTGTAGAGCTACTGGTTAAAGGGGTTGTCCCACAAAAAATATTCAGCAGTTTTCAAACCAGCACCTGCATCGGAATACTTTTGTAATTGTATGTAATTAAAAACTTAGCATAGCCACTGAGTTATTCAACAAAATGTATCTGTATAGCGCCACCTGCTATTTATTTTTTTCCTCACTTCTTTGTCCTGCTCACTAAGATGGCCGCACATGCTCAGTTTCATCCTTCAACTGCCTCCTGAGCTGTGATAGGGAGAGCTGAGACACGCCCCCTACGCTGCAGCAGAAAAGACACTCCCCTTGAGCCGTCAGCTCGATATAAATCTAGCAGAGCAATAAATGTGGAGATCTATGTAAGGTACAGGGCTGGTTCTAGCTTTGTTAGGGTACTTTCGCACTAGCGTTATTCTTTTCCTGTATTGAACTCCGGTAAAGGGTCTTAATACTGGAAAAAAAACGCTTATGTTTTGACCCAATGCATTCTGAATAGAAAGCACTCCATTCGGTATGCATCAGGATGTCTTCCGTTCCGTCCCTTGTACGGTATTTGACCGGATAAAATACCGCAGCTTGCTGTGCCATTTCTTCCGGCCAAAATTCCAGAACACTACCGCACTTGCCGGATCCGGCATTAATTTCCATTGAAATTTATTAATGCCGGATCTGGTACCAAGTGTTCCAGAAATTGCGGATCTGGTTTTCCGGTCTGCGCATGCGCAGCTCTTTCTAGCTTTGAAAAATTTTATACCGGATCCGTTATTCCAGATGATACCGGAAAGACAGATACAGTATTTCAATGAATAAGTCTACCGGATCCGGCAAAAACAGCTTTCCGTTTCTATACAGTTTGCCGGATCCGGCAGGCAGTTCCCCTGCTGGAACTGCCTGCTGGATCCGAACAATGCTAGTGTGAAAGTACCCTTAGAAAGAGGTTGTCATGTACTGTATGATATCAGATTTTCATTCTTTACATCAGTCATAGTATAACCCCTTTAAAAACCACTACTTTGAGCTGACATTTCTGCTGGGGACCCAGATGTACCAGTTTATTTGGTGTAATGCACTCTTGGAAGTGTTTCCTAAACAATCTTATGTGTTTAAGAAAAATGTCAGACATGAGGAAATCCACTTTCACTTGCAGGAAATCTCGCAATACTGCTGACCGGGGAAAGTGCTAAGCATGGGACGGGCCAAAATCAATAGAAATAGGGAGAATAACACAAGCATCACTATCATCACATTATCACCAATACAAAATATATCAGGTCAAATGACTGGAGCCAAATATCATGTCTAAAATCCACAATGGTGCACGCAAAGGGACTCTACACACAAAAAGGCTTAGTAGATTGATGAAAATTGTATATGTGCATCGCCAAGGTAAACTAAGCAATCAAAATGGTAACATTGAGGCAGATTTACTAATCCTGTTTAAAATGTACACTGGGTAAATTTAGACGGGCAGTCTAACGCGTAATACAGTACCTGCTAAGTAGATGAGATTTTCTAAATCTCACATACACAGTGTTCAATATTTCCACATAGATATTGAACTGCAGTGTGGAAATCCAAAGCCTGCCAATTGTTCGGCCTGATTTTAAGTGCAGATTCCATCCTTTACAATGCAAAAGTGTGAGATCTGGGGAATATTCGCATGAAAATGCAGAAAATCCACTTAAAATACCCAGTGGGTGCATGTACCCAGTGGTGTAGCCATAGGGGTCTCAGCGGTCGCAATTGCGACCGGGCCCCTAAGTCAGGGGGCCCACTCAGGGGTAGGGGGCCGGCAGCCCCACCGCGATAATTTAATAATGGACAGTAGTGGCGGCGGCAGGGCACAGGGAGATGAAGCCCTCATCTGCATAGTCATCTGTATCGCCGTCCTCAGGACGGCGGGGGGGGGGGGAATTAAAAGTTTGCCCTGGGGCCCATAAAACTCTAGGTATGCCCCTGCATGTACCCTAGTGCATGTACCTACCAAATCACCACCAAAACCTGCATGTGTTAGTTGTAGATTTTGCCCTCGATTTGCCCCAGATCTCATTTCAAAGGATGAAATATGTCCTGAAAATCAGCAAAATTGATAAGCTGTGGATTTCAAAATCTACACCACAGGTCAATTTCTGCACAGAAAATTACCACCCGCTGTGCCAACTAACCGATTTGAATATTAAGGGCATTATCCAGGCAGTCCCCTGGTATTCACCCCTATACAGGGATTTGGTCTTCATTGCAGGGGAGCCACCATACCACTACCTCTTGAGATAGCCGCTGTGTAGTTGGCGGCTGACCTACAAGGTCAGGGACACTGTTGTGAAGCTCAGAGGAATTAGGCGATATTTGTAGTCCAATAACAGGCCGATGTCAGGGCAGCCGCAGGCAGTGTACAATGTGTCAGAGAAACAAGTCTGAGGTCACGACTGGTGACAATGAAGCAATACAAGAAACAGGCTAAGGGCACGTGGCTAGGAGTCGGTTGTCAGGTTTGCTAAATGGGTAGTCAAAGAATACCACCTTTGCTGTTAACTACAGAATAGGTAACCTAATGCTCAGACACCCTCCCACTGGGAGGGGCGCCGGAAATACATAGGGATGACCGGCTATTGGCTGGGGAAAGTTTTGGGTGTGCTGGCCCTTTAAGGCGACCAGAGCCAAGTCTGCTAGAGGTAGAGTAGGGGGGCCAGGCAGCAGGAACCTGATTTACGCAGCGCCTGTGCCCACAGGCAGGAACGAGGCAGTGGTGGGCATGGGGAAACAGCACAACATTTACTTAATTGGTACTGTATTATGCTGCAAATTATTGGCACAAAAGTCTGCGTGGAAAATCCCTGCATAATATGCATCATGTGCATGTGGCCTAAAGAAATCCAAATTTATCACACTGCCTGGATAATAAATTTGGTGCACGGCTAGAATGGCAAAATTTGAGTGTGGTCCATTATATTTTGTGTGAGTCAATGATAAATCACAGTTTTAAAAATGAAAGGCCTACCCTTAGTATAGGTCATCAATATTAGACTGGTTGGGGTCCCCTGCTGATAACTGTTTGAAGGGATCATGGCACTCATGTGATCACAGCAGCCTCTTCATTGTGTATATCTGTTCTTACTGCACTTTTAGTAGAGTCTATGCTTGGTACTGCAAAAACTGCACCTGTTTACTGCCAAAGACTGTCATTGTGTGCCTACAATTGGCCTAAAGCAAACACTTCGAAAAACACAATTTTAACCCAAACATGACGAGGCTGATTGCAGATGTTTGTCTGGTAATCTATAGCATAGCTCGAGGTTAGTGTCAAAATATGTCAAGAGCTTCAGATGTTTTAAGCATTTAATCCCAGTTCAGTTTCCCAGTTACATATCACTGCTCAAAACAGACTGATGGTCAGCCATAAACCACAAACCTCAATCTGTATGCTACAGTTATGGTTCATCTTTCAAGCTAAATACATATTACTAAGAGTTCATTCACATAACCGTATATTTCTGTCCACATCTGTTCCGCATTTTTGCGGATCGGATGCAGTCCCATTGATTTCAATAGGGCCGCAAAAGATGCGGACAGCACACAATGTGACCATTCAGTGGCCCCACAAAAAAGATAAAACATGCTCTATTTTTGCACGTATTTGCAGACAAGAATAGGAGAAGAATGTTCCTTACCGCAAAATGCAAAAGGCACACAGCCAGTATCCATATTTTGCGGATCTGCAAAAATTGATACGGTCATGTGAATGAGCCTTAATACTGGTATCTTTATAATTCTATAGTGTGCCTGTGAATAAATCAGCAATATGTATTAGCTTTCTAAGCATAGAAAACCTTTATTATCAATCTAGTAAGCCTTTTATTATGGGTTAAAAGATGGAGGCAAAAATAACTGAAGAAAAAAAAAAATTCTTTCCTGGGATTTGAACCTAGGACATCTATATCTAAGGCAGACCACTGATATTCAGGCTACAGCCTTATCACAATGAAAAGAGTGGCTTTCTACACTTAGAAAGCTAATACATATTACTGGTTTCTTTATATATTGCGCCTGTGAATGAACCAGTAATATGTATTAGCTTTACAAAACCTCTTCTAAACATGGTAAGGCTATTGTACATAATTTATATGATTGTTCATACCAGGATACAGTTCTGCTCTCAGAATGCTGATGTCTAACCCTGAGACAGGTGATATCTCTTTGGATAATTTTTTTGCAGTTCAGGAGTCTGGTAAACTAAAGGTGATCACACTAATTAGATGAACCTCAGCTGCATTCACCATTTCAGTGAGTCCAGCCAACCATCTAATGTGTAAAGGGGGTTTTCTGACTTTTCCCCCTACACCAAATTTCGTGTGGGGGTCTGACACTCGGCAGTCCCACTGATTAGCTGTTTAAAGATGCAGTGTCGCTCTGGTCAGCGTTGTGGCCTCTTTCTAGGCCAGTAATGTCACATTCATAGGACACATGACCTAGGCACACCTCAGTTAAATAAATGAGGCTGAGCTGCAATACCAAACTGTACTGTGCTTGGTAAGCTGCAAGGAGGCCGCGGCACTCACCGGAGACACCAATACTAGGCATAACACTGTGTCAGATTGGCTAAGAGTTCCTTATTTATTTCATTAATATTTACATAGTATTAGCCAAATGTCCACTGTTTTGCAGATAACATACTGTTACGGTCGAGGTAAACTCCACTCAGAAGAGAGCTGCAGTAACGATCAGCATACCTCTATCTGGAAGGGGCTGATGTGATCTGGAGCCTTCAGCTACTCACGGTCACAATGCGGGGCTGACAGATTCAGATCATGAGGCACGTGTACAAAATAATCACTTACCATTACTTTACATTCATGCCACAGACATCCACCTAATTCCAGCCATGGCAGGTTATCATTAGGAGCAATTGTGAGATATGAAGTTTGCTAAGACTTCATATCTCCTCATTCTTTTCGGCTTAGCCGAGGATTGTTTTCTTAGTGAATCACATAGTATCTGTAGTCAGTATCTGGCCATAGACTGTGATTTTGGATGGAGGATGGATAAATGATGTATCGTCTTGAGCAGTGTGATAAGATAAAGAAAAATGCCATTCATCAGTAATAGCACCTTTACTTAGTTCTGATAAATCCTTATGTAGGTCCATGTGCAAAAATTCACCTCAGCTTGCCCTCCATAGTGGTGCATGATGCTATAAAGAGCCTTCTAATCATTTAAACTTGCAAAGCTGATTCCTTGCCTGGGCAGCAAGGTTCTTTATTTCCTGTGGCGTTTTGTATGGGTGTGATTCGCTATTTGGATTTGGCTTGGACTATATATGACATTTATTTGCTCGCTGCTTGTCCTAACCAGGGTCTACTTCACCACATTACATAAATGCCAGTCTTGACCTTGGTAAAGTCCATACAGATGTTGCTCTTGGTTGCATTTGAACTAATGAACCCAGCAGCACTGACCAACTGAGCCAACATACGTGGAAAATGTTTAGTAGATTAGCACTGAGATACTAACAAAAAACTAGAAAATAATTGTACATAATGTACAGTTATAAAAATACCCATGACGATAACATGTTTTGGAGCACAACCACCCTCAACTACAACACCCAATGCGTTTCAAGGTAACAGCACCTCAAGATACAGTATTGTATATCCAGCCTTTTAAGTGTGTAAAAGTGGACCGAAGCCTAAAATGATTAAAACAAGGTATTCCTCGGTTGGGAAGGGGGTGGTTTTATCAAAGAGGGCCTGTTTTTTTTAGAATATCGTAGTGTTTTGATTGATCCAGCCTGCACACCACATGTGTCAACCATCATACCCTATACACTTATATATCACTGCTAACTTCTTATAGACTTCTTTACTAGAATGTTACTGATGTGTTTAGCTATTACTTGGTGGCCTTCATGTGTCAAGGGTTTTCAGCTTGGTGATAAATTAGCGTGTCGATATACCTGTGTGAAATTTGGACTGATTTACTGCTTGGCCTCGATTGTGTACATTCAAGCACAATTTCATTGACCATCTACAACAATGCTGTCTTTAAATGTTGGGGTATTAACTGTTTTGTTGGCTGTCCAGTAGACACTAGGTCTTAGTAGACTTTACGCTGTTATGTATCGATAGCTATAGGAATTTTACAGTTGTAGATGTGAAAATTAAGACTGCATATTTAAAGGAACTTTATTGTTGATTACATATCCTTATGATAAATCAAACTCTTGGCACTCCTACCGTTCAGTTGTTTGCGGGAGTCTAGCACCACCACTAATCTGATACAGATATGCAGGGAACATATTTTAACAATTCTAGCAAATTTAATGCAACTCACAACTTTACTTGAATGGGAGCTGAGCTGCAGTACCCAAGAATGGCCACTACATGATATATGGAGTTGGAACTTTTCGTCTCTGTACACTGTTTACTTCCTGGAACTGTAGCTGCAGGTAACCCCTAATCGGTGGAGGTGCTGGGAGTTAAACCTCCACTGATCTGAAATTAATGACCTCTCCTATGGATAAGGTCATCAGTATGCTGGTCCCAGAAAAAAGCCTTTAATGACTTAAAAGGGGTTTTTCAACCTAAGGATAGGTGATCAGTATGTGATCGGTGGGGTTTTGACACCCAGTGGGGTACTGATCTGCGTCTCTCCGTTTTATGCCGTGGCCTCCTTGCAGCTTACCAAGCACTGTGACTTCTGTTGGATGGCGGCTGTGCTTGGCATCGCAGCTCATCCCCATTCACTTCAATGGGACTGAGCTGCGCCTAGGACACTTGACCAATGAACGTGACATCACTGGTCTAGGATAAGCTTCACAAAGTCTCATCGGAGTGCCGCAGTCTCCTAGTACAACTGGCCAATGGAGATCCTAGGTTTCAGACCCTCATCGATTTGATACTGATGACCTATCCTGAGGATAGGTCATCAGTATAAGACACTGAAAATTTCCTTTATCAAACTATATAAACTAAAGTCGTACAGTCAAAATGTACCGATTGTTACGAATGCTCATTCACCTATCATGTGAGATGAATACTTTTTTTCACCATAGAAACTTCCAGTATATGATCGACAGCCCAGCAGCACAGTTTCCTTCGACTCCTGCGTCAGAAAGCAGTTTCTGTTCAACCATCAACCTTCTTCTGTCTCATGTCTATGTTCACCTTAAGTTGTCAAGTTAATACAATAATGTGTTAAATTCTAAAGAGAGGCATCCAGAATGTCAATTTGATGTGTTCTCCTGACAGATAGGTATCACTCATTACCTACTAACAGGCGACAAAACAAAAAGTTTAAGAATTATGTAAGAAAGAAGTTTTTCCAGCTCACCATATTCTTCCCATGTGCGGAACAGACCGGACTAGTCCTTACTTGAAATATGGAGAAAACAAAGGTTCCAGCATTTCGGGTAAAAAAACTTGGCGTTCACGTTATTCGTAATGGTCACAATTCACAGACGTGGACAACATCTCCCTCCACAGCTAGGTTGACATGTATCGGACTAAAGAGTTAAAGTGGCTCTGTCACCCAGATCAAGTCTACCCTACCAGGCATATAGCCTGGTAGGGCTGATGATGCAGACAAAAAACATACCTTTATTTCTCATGTCGGTGGTCCGGTTAGGCAGAAAAGGCAACTTTAAAAATATGCTAATGAGGAATTTCAGCACTCGGAGGCAGGCTTATGCCTTTCGAGCACTGCTTCTGCGACGCCCCCGTTCATTGCTAATGCTGGCCTTCTGCACTCAGTCACGCTGCCGTATCTATTGATTGAGATCCCGCGCCTGTGCACTTGCCGCTTTTCCGTTCTTCCAGGCTTGTGTGTGACGACGCGTGCACACTAGACATACACTCAAGCCTGGAAGAACGGAAAATATCCAGGAAGCGAGTGCGCAGGCGCGGGATCTCAGCGCTAGTCCCATCAATCAGAAGACATGGGGGCCTGATTAGGTGCAGAAGGCCAGCATTAGCAATGAACGGGGGTGTCACAGAAGCAGTGCTCAGAAGGCATAAGCCCACCTCCGAGTGCTCGAATTCCTCATTAGCATATTTTTAAAAGTTGCTTTTTCTGACTAACCGGACTGCCGACATGAGAAATAAAGGTATGTTTTTTGTCTCCATCGTCGGCCCTACCAGGCTATAGGCCTGGTAGGGTAGACTTGATCTGGGTGACAGAGCCTCTTTAAGTGCCTTCAGTGACAAGGAGAGCAATTGAACATTCTCTGCATGAAGCTCCTAGTATCTACATAGCATCCACAGGACATCTACAACTATTTCATTAGGTTTCTTCTCAGCCAAGGAAAATGTTGCCAGTCAGGTTAAACAGGCATTTGGGTGGCAAACATACTGACGAAAAACTATGTTGTTGCAACCACACCCCCAGAGAGGAATTAACGAGAAGCTGTCACACCCTCATTAACAAGGCTGTGGTAGGTTTTAGACCATCCTGAAGAGGAGATTGTAGCAAACATACTGTTTCAGACAGCAACTAGCAAGCATTTGTTAATTGGGCTACTGATTTCTAGGGTTAATCGCCAACATTTCCAGAAATTTATCCCTGATGCTTATTATGTTTAGGTCCTTCACTGACTGGGTCATAGTTGTAGGGTTTCCAGGAGCCACTGAAGAATTCCCAACAAACTTATCAAATAACTGCAATTTTTATCAGCCTTTGCCTATAAGTATGCAAAAAAGTTGCAAACTAAGGGTATGGCCACAAGGTCAGGTTTCCTGGAGCAGTTTTGGAACCCAAAAAACAGGAGTGAATTCTAAAAAGAGGAGAAGTCGTATCTACCCTTTATACTTTCTCTCCAAAACTGCATCAGGAAACCTGACCGTGTGGTCGTACCCTTAAGGTAGCAATAGACCTTAGATAGCTGTTGGCTAACTCCCTCATACACATACACGCTCACTATCAGACACCTATGAGGCAGTGGCTTATTTTCCACACAAAATTAGGATCGGACATGCTTGATTCTTCTTTCTCCTGACATTTACCGTCAGGAATAAGTAGTGACATCCCCATGCATATTAGAAATTGGTGGGTTCATCTGACTAATATCTAATGTGTATGATCACCTTAAGACTTGGGTAAAATTTCCTAATAGATCTTGCAGTAACTTAGTGCCAATGGTACATCCCACCTACAGATCAGGACCACCTCTTCGTTCCATGGTTGGGTCATACTATCCGGGAAGAGGTCCTATGGCACTGCTTGATTTCCAGCATGCTTAATGTTAAAGGGGTTGTTCAGGATTAGAACAATATGGCTGCTTTTTTCCGAATATAGCACCAACTCATCCCCTTGGGTTGTGCCTGGTAATGCAGCTCAGCTCCATTGGAGTCGGTAGGACAGAACTGCAATACCGCACACAACATGTGGATGGGGTAGTGCTGATTTTGGAAGAATGCAGCCATGTTTTCCTAATATTGGTCAACCCTTTTAACCCCTTCTGGACCTCTGCCATAGATGTACTGTGGAAGTCTAGTATGTAAACATGGCACCTGCTCAGAAGCTGAGGTGGCACTATAGCCACCCGGTGCCTGCTGTTTTACACAGCAGACACCAGGAGCAAATGTCTGTGATTAAAATAACTTCAATCACAGATATTTAAAACCTCAGACACCTTGGTCAATTGCTCTGTGCTACCGGGGCCTTAACTGCTCCCCCGTGCTGAGATCTTGGGAGCTGTTCACTGTTTTTGCCTTGAGCCTGCTAGAGGCTCTGATACCTGCCACATTAGCAGGGCTCCATAAGAGCTCAATCTCTCATAGGCTGCAATAATAGTTCATTGCAGTCTATGGGAGAAGCCATCTGACAATCGCATGTTCAAGTCCCCTAGGGAGACTTGGAAAAAGTAAAAAAAAATAAGAATAAAAAGTGATCAAAAAGTTACACACAATCCAAAATATTAATGAAAACACAGATATAACTGTAAAAAAGATATGAAGGTCAGAATATAGCAATGAAAAGAATATTTCTTTTTCAAGGTTTTTATTTTATTTTTTAAATATTAAAACACAAGAAAAACTATGATTCCAACCCATTTGTAATTTTTTCCAGCGTCCCGCTACACTGTATGCAATATAAAATGGTGGCATTAGAAAGTGCAACTTTTCCCTAAAAAAAAAATACAAACCCTTATACGTCTATTTGAAAGGAAAGATAAAAAAAAGTCTTAGCTTTAAGAAGTCAGAGAGTGAAACATGAAAAGGAAAAAAACGGAAGATCGCAAGGTCCTGAAGAGGTCAGTAGCTACCATTGAACATCACAAACTTATTTACTGACAAATGTCACATTTGCGCTTTAGGCAGCAATGCCTTTATTTACCGATGGTACACCGAAGTGTGTACCTACCACTACCGCCATAGAAGGGGATGATTTTTCTTGTCACAAGATTTGAGTAGACAATCATTTTGGAAATTAGCGCAAACCTTTGTCCTACTTGGGCCACCGCCCTGCCATTCATCTGCTCACATCTCTTCATTTGGTATAGGTACAATAGTTGTAGAGTGACACCTATAGCTGATCATTATTGATCAGCATCTACCTACATTACATTTACTAACATGCTTGATTATGTTCTGATAGCATGCAATTAGCAGGCGTCATACTATGTCACCTGTCCCTAGTCCCATGTGGCAGATGTATCGCTGATGTTTCTGTAGCTGTCCCATTTATTTGAATAGGGCCTGCAAAAATGCAGATTCATGCTGCAGAAGCAAACCCATTCAGATGTATGGGACTGATTATCTGTAACCCACGGAGTCTAAACATCCGCTAATAGTGCCCATAGATTTGGCAATGATCAGACTTTTATTTTAATATTTTAAGAGGTTCTCCAATACAATCTCATGAACCGTCCGTTCTGTTTTGGGGTATTTCTATGACAAAATTTGATTTTTCACCTAAATTTATATAAAAATCAGATGCATAACACAGACCATGATAGTTACAGCTGCAGAAAATCTGCATTTCCCTTTGCCATCATATAGTACCAATCAAGATTTAATTGGAACAGCGGCACATACACTGCCTAACAACCCAGTCTTTTCAATGGATGCATCTTGCAGCTTGTCCCTATCAACCAGTCTGTGAAGGAGGTGCATAGATGGAAGAATTGGGGCAATTTACGCCTCTCAATAACATATTTGTCAAATAAGCCTATGCCCAATGCATAATTAAAGGCAATTATCTCTTCCTAAGTGCTAACCTCTCCAGCAATCAGCTAGGAATATGTAATGTGATAGTCATGTGTTCGGTCTTGTTAGTGGATCGCGTGAGCAAAAATCCTCCTATGATAAGTATATGACATTTATATAAAGCTGTGTGGAGATGGGAGGATTTATCATAAGATGACATATCTGTCTACTGACAGTCCTCCCAATAATGGCCGATTAAGGCTAGTTCACATGTGCCCCCGGACTGCCGCTCCGTCCCCATTGACTATAATGGTGGAGTTCCGGTGGCAGAATGGCAGCGCACAGCGAGAGGCCGTCAGACTAAAAGTACTGCATGATGTATTTTTAGTCCGGCGGCCTCTCGCCGCACTGCCGCCGGAACTCCGCCCCCATTATAGTCAATGGGGATGGAGCGGCAGCCTGGGTGCACACGTGAACTAGCGGCAGGACGGATCCGACAGGCTGTTCACCCGCCGGAACAGCCTGACGGACTCCCTGCCGCTAATGTGAACATTAACAGCCTAACTAATCATTAATTAAAATGTTGCTGCTTAAAAATTATAGATGTAGATATAGTACTTAAAGGGCTTTTCCAGGAGTTCAATATTTATGGCCTATCCTCAGGATAGGTCATCAATATCTGATCGGTGGGAGTCTGACAATTGGCACCCCCGCCGATCAGCTGTTTGAAGAGTCAGTGAAGCTCTGCGGCCTGTTCAAACAGATGATCGACGGAGATGCTGGGAGTCGGACGGCCACCGATCAGATATTGATGACCTACTGTATCCTGAGGATAGGACATCAATATCAAACTCCTGAAAAGTCTTGGGAACTAAGAGAGTTGTCCTACCCCTGAGGAAAAAGCTGATATGCATGGGAATCTAGTATTATTGAAATAAAAAGTGGTAAAAAAAGATTTCACCATAACATCCAATCAGATTGCTGCTATAAATTTGACTCTTGACTTTTGCCATCTAATCAGATTGCAGATCCAATTTTGACCATAATATCAAAATTGCATCTCCAATTGTTACTGTAGCATCCAATCAAATTGCAGCTCTCATTTTGACCATAACATTGTCTCAGATTGCAGCTCTACTTTTGATCCTACCATCTAATCGGATTGCAGCTTTAAGTTTGACCATGACATCTAATCAGATTGCAGCTTTAATTTTTACCATAATATCCAGATTGCAGCTCTAATTTTGACTGTAACATTCAATCAGGTTGTAGCTCTAATTTTGAGCATAACGCCCAATCAGACTGCAGTGCCTCCACTATCTTTACACCAATTTTGGTAGATTTCCTCCATGTTCATACCTCGTCCATGGACAGTATATGGGCAGTAGGTATGTAAATAAGCTATCCCCACCCAATCAGCCATGGGGTCTATGATCTAGACTACTGTATATATTACAAAATATGAGCATGATCTGTACTTTTACAAATCAGTTATCTAGATCTACAATCTGAGTAGAGTAGAGTAACATTGGCAATTAGTACTGAATATATATATATATATATATATATATATATACACACTTCTGGGTATATACACAGAGAGACACGTGTACTGATGCTGGATTCATAAGTACATGCTTATTCTTGTTAAGTTATTTTTTGGAAGAATTTGAGTCCTAAGGTAAGAATTACACCTGCGTTGCCAAATTGCTGGAGGGGTAGACCCATGTTGTGTCATGCATACAGAATCATAAAGTAGCTATTGAATATGCTGGCCTCAGTCTTGTTAACCCACCAGTGGTAACTGTATGATGTGTGGGTTACAAACTTACATGATCGAATTATTGGTTAACTCATCGGGTCCTCTAGACAGCATGCACCCCCTTATTTCTTTCCTCCCAGTCCCAATTAAATAAACACAAAGCCAGAGTCGGATTAAATCGGTCACAGCAGCCGTTTTATTAACAACTAAATACATAACATAA
The DNA here is from genome assembly GCA_033119425.1 of Bufotes viridis. Taxonomy (NCBI): domain Eukaryota; kingdom Metazoa; phylum Chordata; class Amphibia; order Anura; family Bufonidae; genus Bufotes; species Bufotes viridis. The sequence continues at coordinate 37,785,385 of CM065597.1, read as the reverse complement.
ATAACAATAATTTAACCCAGATGAGGGAGGTCCTAGAAGCCCCAAAGTTAATTAACCCACCAACCACGTTAATTAACGGTCTCCAGCCGTAGAACACCAGCTCGGAGACACCAACTGATGGACGCCTCTCTGAACCAAACAACCATGAGAGTCCAGCCCCACCATTGGGCTCTCCCATTCTCAATTACCAATCCATTCCACCAACTTCGAGGACCTGCCACCGCCAATAATGCGCAACTTGACCAACTAACTCACTCAAGATTGCGCGTTCCTCCACACCCTGCATTAAGGTGAACACCTGACTTCAACTCCAAATGCCTGACCGCCACTGCTCCAAGCCTGGCCACAAACCTTCCTATCGTCCTGTTCACCTTAATGCATGCTTTATTAATGCGTTCCACTGAACGCGCCTCCTGCCACTTCCGACGAGGAATAATGTCAGACCACACCGTGATCATGGCTGGAAACAATGACCACAGTCTCAAAAAATCAAACTTGATATCTCTAATCAATTCCCTTACTGGCCTTATCCCCAAATCATTACCTCCAATGTGTAGCACCAGAATGTAAGGAGCCTGATCCTCCTGACCTCTTTTAACACCCTAACCCCCCCCCCACCACCACCACCCACACACACACACAACATACCCCGTGATCCCAGCCACCGCACAACCACCACATACCTCTCAAATCCTGATTCGCGCCCGTTCGGCCGAACATCCGCCCTAAGCGCCCCCCAAAAGACGAATGAATGGCCCAGGATTCAGACTAAAGCCGAGGAACACCCTGGAACAACAACAAAAACAGAACACGTTTCTGTACAACCGAACTATTCATTACAAACTACCTAACCTCACATAGGACCGAAACCTAAACGATTCCCATCTACCCACTCTTTTAATAAACTCATAACTCATACCTAACCTTGCAGCCTCTGTTGCCACCCGGATTATGAATGAATGACCTGTAAAATTGCCCCCAACCTGTAATCCTGCAAACTCGCCCCCAACCTGTAATCCTGCAAACACTGAACCGGTCATAACGAAGAACCCGGAAACCGTGTACATGCTAACCCTGCGTCCACTACCCTCCCTATCCGAATCCTAACCACAACTCTGTCAGGATACAGATCCACATCCTCCCTGTAAAGACCACCTACACACCTAATACTTCTGAACACCAACTCCCCCAATCGAAATGCCCCATAAACCGCCAGGAAAAAGACAACTTAAACAAACGTACTTCCCACAAGGAACTACACACTAGATCCACCTGCCGCCCCATTTTCAACAACAAGGCAAACAATACCGGCCTCCTTCTGTCCTCAGACCGCTTACACCTCCTCCAACCCTTCAAGACTTGTTTAACTAAAAATGCTTTAGTAACGTCCATAAGACCACTTAACTTAAGCCCAAAAGCTAAAATATACCTGTTTACTTGAGCGACTGACCAACCCTTTTCTTTAACGTGATCCAAGAATAGCAACAAAGGGACTTCCCCTCCGTCAACTTTCACCCCCATTACCTCACACCACTGTTCCCACCTATTCCATGCTCTATCATATGCCGTCCATGTACCTGCGCTTATTGAGGCCTGCAGAAGACCCTCTACTGTACCTCCAACAGCTCCCATAAGGGACCCCGGACACTCCAACTCTTCGGAGTCCGCTTCTGGGGCCAGGTGGCGAAACCGCTCCCACTGCCCATGTCAATAAACCTCAATAAACATCCATCCTACCCAAACCCACCTCCTTAGCCAACTTTTCAGACACAACTTCCTGATGCTCTAAAGCAAAACACAACTTTTTAAATGAACAAACCCGCGATGACGAATCCGACAGAATACTAAAACCCCACGTGAAAACCCCTTTTCAACCCCTTCATGCCAGCGCCGTACATGGGTGTTTAAAGATGGTTCCCGCTCCTGCCCGCTGCGGGCGCCCTAGCTGTGGGTGGCCGAATGTTTCTTTAGGCAGAGAACCGCAGCTAAGGTCCACAACCGGCAGTGATGCCAATCGTGGACATTTAACCCCTCAGATGCTGTGGTCAATCCTGACCATGGCATCTGAGCGCGCTGAAAACCGAAAGCAAAAGCTTTCGGTTGTGCTCCGGCTCCCCCGTGCGGCGCCTGGAGGAGCCAGAGCATGCATGCAGCAGCCCGTGTCTTTATGAATGACATGAGGCTGCTGCATAGTATTTCCTATGGAGCCCTTGCCTGTAATAGGGCTCCATAGGAAAGTAGTAAAATCATCATATATTTCAATGCAAGTGCATTGGAGTCTATGATAATAGCAATCAGATGATTGCATGTTATAGTTCCCTTTCGGAACTTTAAAAAAGTGTAAAAAAAAGTTACAAAAAATAAATAAATAAAAACCAAAAAATTCAAATCACCCCCCTTTTTCCAAAATAAAAATAAAAGAACTAAAAAAAATTTAAAAATACACATCATGGGTATCGCAATGTGCGAAAACACCCATAGTATAAAAATATATTCTCTATAAGGCAAACAGCAAAACGGAAAAAAGCGTTTAAATGGCCGATTCGCCATTTTTGGTCACTTCATTTTCTACAAATAATTAAATAAAAAATTATCAAAAATTCATACACACCCCAGAATGGTATCAATGAAAAGAAGAGATCATTTCCCAAAAAATGAGCCTCCATACAGCTCCGTACACATACAAAAAAGTTATAGGGGTCAAAATATGGCGACAAAAAAATTTAACAGATTTTTGCAATTTCACCCAATTTGGAATTGTTTTCCCGCTTCCCACTACATCATATGCAATATTAAATGGTGGCGTTGGAAAGTACAACTTGTCCCGCAAAAAACAAGCCCTCATATGGCTACGTGAACAGACAAATAAAAAAGTTATGGCTCTGGGAAGGCAGGGAGCGCAAAACGAAAACACACAAAAAAAAAACACCTCGGGGCTTGAAAGGGTTAATAACTCCGCCGCGTCACGATTAGGCTATCTATTTAAGTATCGTTCCATCTTTTCCACCCGCACCGGAGTCAGACCATTTTGCAGGTGCGTCAAACCCTTTTTGTCTATTGCCTTTAAAACATTGATTGGCTCCATGATTTCCCCCGCAAGACGAGCACCTCATTAAAAAGGAAACACAGCCCCCTGGCCGACGCCACTGCGAGGGTGGACTGACCGGGCCCTCCCGAATCCCCCTGAAAGGGCTGCCCTTGCCTCCCTGCCGCCGTCACACTTAACCACAAACCAATGTCCTTACGGTCCCACCGTATATAAAGGCGAACCGCTTTCCGCTGCCTAAATTGCTCATCATAACGAAGCCAACCAAAACCCCCATAAACCCTGTACGCCTCCTCTATCGCATCCAGGCGCTTTTCATCCTTCTCTTTTTTCCCATCGTCCTTCCGTGACCTGTCTAAGTTAAAACGCTCTAGTGGGAGAAGTGAAAAAATATCCACATACTGCCCCTTCCATATCCTTTACCGCACTTCCTGCTTCAAATGCGCCCCTAACGGGCCCTAAAAGCATACGTACACTTCCCTTTTTGCCTCATCGTCCACCCTAGGCCTGTCCTCCTCACCCCCGGCCTGCGTCTGTACCGACACTGATCCCCCGACCCAAGATGGCGGATCCCCCCTTTGCCCCACTGGATCCCTCACCCAACCCCCAGGCCAGTAATGGAGATAAACCTGCTGTCCCTAACCCCGCAACCCAACCCGCCAAGCTACTTAATAGCTGCCCTAGACCACCTACTAGCTCCCCATGGCTCACCCCAACCCCCCGGGCTGTTAACTAATGTCTGCAGAAGACCCCACATTGTCTCACCTGAAATGCCCGGGTGCTGTGAACCCGCAGTCGATGATCCTGGCTCCAGATGTCCCTCTCTCGCCGGCGAATGTTCTCCACTTCTGGCCGATGACCTCCCGTTGGACAACTGCACCCCAGAGACCTCCATGCTGGGTACGTTCTTCACGATGTCCCTGGACATTATTTCCCTGTCTGGAATCCATATGAGGCCTGCTCCCCCTGCTGGCCACATCCAGCACAGCCTCGTCTCTGCTGCTGATGGAGTCTCTCATCGCTGAGCAGGCCTCCTGCTACCCCAGGAGGGGGAGCAGCCCACAGTTCCCGCTCCTGTTCCTTCACCGCCTGCTGGTAAAGACAAGGGAGGAGCCTTCCGCCTTCCTCTGGTCCCCGCCGTACGTATGTATTCATCCCACGCTGGGAGGACGACGTTACTGCCTGCCTGCCATCCCCCCTTTGCGCATGGCGGTGGGCCTGCTGTGCCCGCCACCTCGCTCTGCAAAAGGCCTGTCATCTGGTTCCTAAGCTATTCGGGTACGCGGGCCTCCGCCGCCGCCCACAACTGCCCAATCATCTCCTCCGCCGTAGACATGAGATAAGCCTCTGCACTGCTGCTAGCTTGGTGTCAAAAAACCTAAAATGGCCACTGGACCTCACACTGCCCCCCTATATTAAGTCAAAGCTCCTCCCCTCCTACCAAACCCCCCCTCACCCCTAGCTCCTTAACCCTTACTGACCCGGACCCTCGCACCAAAATTAGATCATGATGGCCTCCCCCTAGGCTGAAACCCCAGTGCGGCCTTACTAAATGGTCAATTTTTCCAAAAGTGCAAAATTTGCAGCAACCGGTCACTGTCTGACTCTAGGACATACAGTAGAATAAGATGTGTTTCCTTCCAGTACAGTCTTCTAATTTGCTATGTCTCTCAATATTGCCTAACTACCTACTACTTACCTCCATCAGTGGTTGCTTTGGATGCTTTAACATAGGCTCTTTTAAGTGACCACAATATTGTTGTATAGTCTAATGGTAATCTGAGGTTGTCCACCTCCAGCCTCATCTGAACCGAGGCTTCTCCTCTGTTCCTCCCCAATGCTTTACACTTTGGCTCCACTTTTTCAGACTGGCTACTTTGTAAATCACAAGCTCGCCACAATCTCAAGGCATGGAGATGCAATTTCTATTGCAGCATAAAACATATATGAAATGCAGTATACTGTGGCAAATAGACCTCAATAGGAAGGGTCCTGGAGATAAGATGATATTTTAGCAGACTGGTCCTTTCAAATATAAGTGTATCTAGTAAATGCCTTAATAACAGCAATCTACTGGGGGCTATTGCACCCACTGAATAGTCTCATGAACTCATGGAGGGCAAAAAAAAGAGCATACTCAGTATAAGATTGTGTTGTATGATTTGATTGTCTCCACAGCCCTTTGCTTGAGAAGGCGTTGTGGAGCCAGTCTAATAATCTCTTCCAACCTTATGTCCAAATGTTGAAAAAAACGGAGTAGCCTGAGGAAATCCATGCAAACACAAGTGGAAGATATAAAATTAGGTGTCCGGCAGCGGCTTACTCCCCTCTCCCCATAAAGACACATGCATGCCGTATTAGAGTGAATTCTGAGATCCGGGAATAAATAGGCTTAACACGGCTTCATAAAACGTTTACTAAACTATGATGAAAGATATATACAAAAGATAACATACAAAGTAAAGTAAGCAACAGCCACCAAAGCTTTGAACAAGCATGCATGTGTATAGAAGGGACAGGAGAGAGAGATATGTTGGCCTGTAGGCCGACAGCTACTGTATCTCATGTGTATGGCCAGCCTTAGACAAAAGACTATTGTCAAACATGGCACTGTCAGCTAATAGAACACGCTGTTCCATGACTAACCATATTCCTTCTATCCACATTTACTGAAGGTTTTGGTGTTATTCATAGAGAGACTCGAAAATTCTAGTAAAAGCAATAGCATCGCTAGCTGATAACATCTGACCTTACCCATGTTATGCCAGCCTCCTTTATGTATGCCATGTTTTTAGTAGTGAAAACAAAGGGAATACTGATATTCCTCAAACACACGTCAACAATATAGTGCATTGGCCATGGTGCCAAACCATAAGTGGAAGTTATATGATGTGGTTTGTGTAGTTGTGGTAACATACAAGGTATGGAACATCATTTCTGGAGCATTGTAGCAGGTTAAATATGGATATTCATATATCCTTATTACATCTACATATTATCAATTACACTAATGACAATTCTACATAATGACTTGATGTCTCAAGGTATGTAGGATAAGCTACCTGTTGATTCAGAGTGTTCTAGGTATGATCTTTGGTACAAGTTACAATCACATGCATCTTAGAGCTCTATGCCAAACCAGATATCCTGAGAAAGCATAACCTCTGGGATGCCCTAACAACAATATGAATGAACACCCAATTAGGGCTGCACTGATGGAAAAAATGGCATATTACTCCAAAAGGTGATCCGTATTAGCTACAAAGCCCAGTGTATTCAGTTGTTGTCACTGAATCTTCTCGAGGCTGCTTCCTGTTGATGATTTCAGGACTTTACCAGTCATCTGCCCCTCCCTGCAGTGGGCTGGAGTTTGCATCGCCCATGACTTTCATGCTGATGCGTAGAGTACAGCTGCAGCCTTTCTTGTGGCTTAGACCTCCATCTTTAGCTCTCTAGCATCTTGCCTACAGTTTACAATGATCTATAAAAGTGCAGCCTTTCCTGTGCCTTAGACCTCCATCTCTAGCCTAGCTTTCTGGCATCTTGCCTACAGTTTACAATGATCTATATAAGTTCAGCTTCTGTTGGATGTGATCTAATTACACCACCCCAAGCAGTGATTTCTTCAGTCACAATGGCAGTCGTAAACTACATTATTGTCTTCTGGAATGCAGTTTAGAGGATGCTTTTGGGAAACATAAGAACAGTTTTACTGTTGGCTAGGTTAAAAGGTGGTGGGAATAATTTAATGTACCTGATGGAATTTCTCTTTAAAGGTGTCTTCCTGTAAGAACATTGATCAACAATTCACTGAATGGGTGTTAAGGGTTTGATCCCTGGGGATTTTACCATTGGTACTCCTAGTGATCCTAAAAACAGGGCTCCCAAGTTTCTCTGTGTATGGAACGGTACTGCAGATGTGTGACCACTGCTCCTTTCACTTCTGTAGGACTGACGTGGTAGACTTATGATGACACATGGAGTCATTATGTAATCCAGGTCTCACCCTTTAGGCCCTCATACAAATTACTGTATTTTTGACCGAATCCACTGAGAACAGCAGGTTCGGCAAACAGTCTAAAGTGCATAGTGACTCTCCTCCAAAATCATTAATATTTTTACCTGATCCTTTTTTTCTCCCAGAAGATAAGCCTCCACCAGAAGTGTCTGACAGCGGCTTCCTCCTCTCTCTCCATTGAATACACATACATGTTCGTCTGACAGCTATTGTTTGAAATTTCTTTTTATTGTTTTATCAATGTTATGCCCAGACAAAATGCACAGTTACAAAAAGCCATAGATGCCGGTGATTACAACAGTATCAATGAGTAGCATTGAACAATGCAATAACAAACAGCAGGGACACAGGCCCAGTATGATCTTCGAGAGCGTGCGTCTCGCGGTTTTTAGGCCAGTATGCGTCTGACAGCTATTGAATGTGTATGGCCGGATTTACTCTGTAGTCCTGCTCTATGAAGATATTAGCCTTGTTAATGTAGAGTTGTATGTATTAATAATAGAAGCTTTTGTTTGGCAGGTTTTATGCCTTCATCTAAGAGACTTCTAATAAGACAATATGAAAGTACATCTATAAAAACAAGTTCAAAGGTAAACGCGTTAGGTCTAGACTTAGCAATCCATTGTAATCATTTTCTGCTCAAAGACACCTAGTACAATACTCTCTAAGGTGAGCCCTATATAAAGTGTTTGTTTAAGAGACACAAAGTCTTTCACACGGTGGTTTTCATGTACTGTAGCTTTGATTTGAGTCTTTTTACTATTGTTCCTCCTTCATTGAAATGCATCTCTATGGTTAATTTAGTAAGTTCTGATAACCCCTTGAAGATTCCAAAGACAATCGGGATGTCCTTCAAGAAATATGTATTTTTAATTGTCCCTAGTCCATCAGTCAACAAACACATTTCACGATGCTAAGTACAGTACCTATGTATGTACATACACTACTCTGTAGACCAGGGGTACACAAGCATTTACCCATGTCTGCCATCAGGTCAAGGATAACAATACCGGTGGCGCGTAACACACTGAGACAATTTTTTTTTTTACAGTAAGCCAAGCCTCGAATCACAACCAATCCCCTTTGTGCCCCCCACACAGTAATTGTGCCCAAACACAATAAAAATATGCCCTTAATGCCACCTACAATATTGATGTGTCTTTCCATACAGTATAATGCCCCTTTAGTACCCCCCACATAGCAGAATGTTCCTAAACTCATGACCACTAGGATGTCCATTAAGTGTACCCCACACAGCGATGACCCCTTAAATGGCCTCTCAACACAAATTAATGTCTCCTTAAGTGGTACCCACACAGTAATGCCCCTTAAGTGTCCCCACACTGAGTAGCATCCTTTAAGTGACCCCACACAGAGTGATGCCCCCTTAAATGCCCTCCACAGTATGAGGTTCCCTTAAGTGGCCCAACACAGATGTGATGGCCCATATTACCTCTAGTTTAAATACTTATCTACCCCATGTTTCACAACTGTCAAACTGTTACTTTGTGAAATTTGGTGAAACAGCCGAGTCAAATTTTTTAGACCTTCACTCATCTCTAGTGAGAAGGATCAGGTACTTTGGATTTTAATACCAGATCCTTTTCTTCTCCCAGGAGATAAGCTGCAGTGACCTTCTCCACTCTCCTGACTGAAAACACATACACGCTCAGCCGAACCGAGAATATATGCAAATGGCGGGCGTCTGGAGAGATATGGGCACATTTTTGGCTCAGTTACACGGGCTAATGATTGAGCTGATGAACATTCATTCTTGACAACTGTCCCTTGTAAACTGTCCGCCAGTCAAGCAGCAAATCAGCAAACACTCATTTATGATTTAATTAAATATTTCATTAGGGTCATCGTTTGTCGGCAGCACATCATCATGAAAACAGGGATGTAATGCCAGCAAATCTGAAACGGTATGTGCCAAATAAAAGCATAAACCATCATTAGGTCTCATGCTGTGCCAATTACTGCTAAACAAGCACTGACTGACATGCTTTATATTCAGGCAAAAGGACCTTTACAAATCCCATAAGGCCATTTTACATGGGCCTGGCATCATTCAGTTCATCATTGGATTGTCTAAACACCCAACTGATCAAACACTAGTTTGTCAGCTGATGGATCGTTTATGTTAACCTAAACAATTGTTTGGAGCAAACAGAGGAAGTGCTGCCGACAACTTGCAAACTGTATGGGGGATGAATGATCGTACTAGTGATTATTTATTCCCTTAACATTTTGCTTTGGGTCCATATAAAAGGCCCTTTAAATCAAGCACTAATGAACTTGTTATATCGTCAAGCAGCTCAAATTACAAGCTGTTAGCAGCCTGTGACCTTAGGAAATGTCAAGTATTTCTTAGTAAGGTAAGACTGGCCACTAGAGTACCAGTAGATGCGGGTTCTGATACGATAAACAGCCCAGAAACCCAGAGGATGACAACCCTACTTGAAGTGGTTTTGGAGTCAGCTAGGGACAGCAATTTATTACCTATTATTACCCTTGAATGTGTAATTTAAAGGCTATGATGGATACCTTCGGGGCAATTTTAGTTTTATGATTGCATTTCACTTATTTTGGGCTAAAAATTATTAAAAATGTTCAGGAGTTTCTGAGATACAGGGTTAAAAATCAGTCTGTTTGCAGGTTATCAGTTTCTGTTTTCTTTGAATCCCTCATTATAGCTAAACTCTTATCAAACTGATGAGAATATGGCTAAAATAAGTGTTTATGAGGCTAGGAGATTAGAGATAAGAGCTATACTTGAGCCATCAGATGATTTAAAGAAAACAGAAACTGACTGCCTGCAAACAGACTGATTTTTAACCCTGGATCTGAAATTTTTTAATAAAGACCCATTGAAAAAAATATTTTTGGCCCAAAATGAGTAAAATGCAGTAATAAAAAAATGTGATGCCTACAGAGTGTACATTGCCTTTAAGATACAAATAAAAGTGCTCTGTGTAGATTGATGGGAAATAATTTACTCCTTTGAGCCCAAGGTACCTCAAGTCCATAACTGTTTCTCACAATCAAAAGCTTTTAGACATCAACAGATTATGCAATTTTGTTTTTGCTCGTAAAGTGATGGCTGCACCAGCATGGAGAGGTCTCGAGACCCAGGAAATATCTTAGCAACCATAAACATGAGTAAGACCTTTCCTTGGGTATGTCTGCTTAAGTGGCCCAATGGGGGGCCCATAAATTTGGTTATGATCATACAAAGGTCTATATACAGATACTTTGCTATGATTGGAAAAATCCTTTTATGTAAAAAAAATATATTTTAATTTTTAGGGGTATTCCCATCGCAAACATTTTTAACCAGGATATGCCATATATGTCTGACGGATGTTGGTCACAATCATCGGAGGAATGGTTTTCCAACAAAAAGATTAATTATTAGCTTCCCCAATGCCTATCGTTGTATGTATGGTATGGTCAACTACATTTTTTCAATACTTGGTATACAATATATGTTATTTTTTTCTTGTTATGTAATTGTAGATGTGAATGGCCATTTCAAGGGAACAGTTTTGCCTTTGGCCAATATTCTATAGGTAGCGGAAAAAACTATATCAATGATTGCATTTTAAGATGCCTTGACCTCTGTACTTGTCAAGTAAACAATAGTTAATGGGTGAACTGGAATGGATTAGGTAAAATGTGGTCATGACATAATAGTGGAAGGATTTTCTGATTCATTCACTCACATAAAACTGCTCAAAATAACTTGGTAGGAGAGTAGGATGTCAAGTCATCGTGAATAAGAGTAACGCCGTGCCTTTGTATGATGGGTGGTTGTGTAGGTGAAAATGTAAGAGGCTGGTTTCCACAGATTATTGTTAATGAAGGAAACTTCTAATTGTCTGGAATGTTCGAGATCATCCACAGGCTTGATTGTAAAAAGCAAAAACCCTGAGTAATTGCTTAGTGCTTTGGCAACGTTCCAGTGGGAGGTGCTAGGTACCAAGTGAAGTATCTTGTGGCAATAAAAAGTACTTAGTTTAATAAGAAAATGTGTAACAACTCCAGGTGTTAAAAAGATTGCAGAACTGAACTGCATCTAAGCACTAGCCAAGTACTAATGGTGTTTTCCGGTACTCAGATACCCCCAGGACTTTAGCACAACAGAGAGAGTGCTGGCCGGAGCTTCCAAAGCAGATATCTGCTCCTGCCTGTGCCCACTCCTCTAAAGCACATCTATGCCAGGCTTTAGTTACGTCTTAAAGTGATTGTATTTATTTATTTATTTTATTTACCTCGTTTTCAGTTTTCTCCTTTCCCCCATGCTTGAATCTTACTTCCTGGTTTGTCATGTGACTGCTGTCCTATCATGCCTTACGTCAGTGAGATGTGTCCTGACATCAGCAGATCATGTGACAGTAACCACACCCCTTGTTCTTACCAATGAGGCTTATTACGCACTTACGCATCTTATAAGACTCCAGTATGAAAGATTCATACTTACCTGCTCCCCGCCACTACAGTCATGTACACTGGCACCTGTATGTCCATCTCCCAGTACCCGGCTTGTTTACTTCCCACTGGGCATGGTCACCTGCTCCACTGAAGCCAATGATTGGCTTCAGCTGTAACATGCTGGCTGCAACAGAGCAGGTGACCGTGTCCAGCCGAAATTAAGTAAGCCAGGGGTCAGAGGTCTACAGAACTGATGTAAGATACACCTTTTTTGTATGCCTGGTTAGACTACTTTGCCATTATGGTCCTGTTGAGGGATCAAGCTGTGACATTTTTGACTTTTCTTTCAGAAAAGATGAGTACTGCAGAATCCGACAGACAGAACCTCCTGAAACAGATGAAAGTGCGGACAAAGTATAAGAAGGACAAGAGCTGGATACATCAACAAAGCTCAGAAGATGAGAGAGATGAAATCCCCAGCCCACTGTAAGAAATTCTCACTGCCACAAGAAGGAGTAAAGCAGTCACATTTAGTCACTGACTAGCGAACGGCACCTTTTTGAAAGAAGTTTGCAAATAATAATTGATGAATAACTCCAGCAAACACGCTTTCAGAATGCCCACTGTAATAATGCATTCGGTGTACTAGTAGAAATAATAAATTAAAGGGCTTCTGTCACCCCCAAAAGTCATTTTAAATTTTTGGGCTTACTAAAATCCTTATAGTGCGATTATTCAATATATAGTGTTGTTACCTTTTTATGTGGCTTATTTTCCTTAAAAATCACACTTTTGCAATATGTTAATTACCTCGCTAACAGCAAGTAGGGTGGTTACTTGCTGGTAGCCGCCCCATCCTTCTCCGGCTGGTCCTGTTTGCATTTCAAATCCTGCGCCTGCGCTGATGACGTCACCTCTGCACCCGAATGAGAAGACGTCGTCGGCGCAGGCGCACTGTGGAAGGAGCGGCCGAGCGAGCTTCCTCCTCTCAGTGCGCCTGCGCCGACTGAAGACCGGTACGGCGCAGGCGTGGGATTTGAAATGCAGACAGGGCCAGCCGGAGGAGGAGAGCGCTCGCTGGCCCTGTCAATCAACAGGAGGAGGGGGTGTTTTTTTGAAAGGAGGATGCGGAGGCTACCAGCAAGTAACCACCCTACTTGCTGGTAGCGAGGTAATTAACATATTGTAAAAGTGCGATTTTTAATAAAAAATAAGCCACAGAAAAAGGTAAGAACACTATATATTGAATAATTGCACTATAAGGATTTTAGTAAGCCCAAAAATGAAAAATTACTTTTGGGGGTGACAAAAGCTCTTTAAAGGAGTTTTCCAAAGGAACATTTATCACTTATCCATAGAATAGGTCATTAATGTATCATGGCTGGGACACTTGCCCATCATAAGAACCGCGGTGGCTCAGTGGAGGTGTACAGGTGGACCCCAGTCACTCTGTGCAGCTTTGCTCCTCCTCCTTCTTTTCCTTTTCGATTGACTGATCTACAGTAGGTTCGTACTTAGTCATCCCAACTGGCCCTGTCAATCAAGAAGCAGAGAGAGGGGCTGGCAGAGGAAGCAGAAGGATTAAGGGTGCACAGAGTAACTTTGCTGCACTAAACAGTGCATTTGCCTATGGATTAAAGGCTATGGACACCTTTGGGGGCAATTTTCATATTATTATTGCATTGTCCTTATTGTGAGCTAAAAAAAAAAATCATTTTTTTCAATAGTTTTTTTCAGCCATTTTCTCTGTACAGCCTTGAGATTCTCTAGTAGCAAGCTGTCTGCTTACACTGTGTTCTGTCAGGGAACTCAGCTGAAAGCACATGTGAAGGCTTATCTCAGATTCTTAACAGCTCATAAACACTCAATATAAGTCTCAACATTTTTAATAGGCCAATTGAAAAGAATTATTTTTAGCCCAAAATGAGTAAAATGCAATCATTAAAAAAAAATTGTCCCTGAAAGAGTACATCGACTGTAAAATTATTATTTTTTCTCCAGAATGAAGCAGCACGTCGCTAAGTGAAGGTATCATTACATTCAGCTGAGCTAACCCTACAAGGCATTGGGGGAGACTTACTAATCAAAAAACGTCAGGGGAAATTTGCACTAAAAAGCTGGCAGAGTTTTGGTGCATTTTTGGTGTTAACTAAGCCAATAAATTACTAGTGTATACTTAAGTTGGATTTACATGGCATGATATTCGGGCAAATTATCGAGAACGAACGTTTCTGCAAATGCTGGTTCCCAACAATCTGTCCATCTAAATGTGCCACCGACCACCCGATGAACGAGCAAAGTGCTCGTTTATCTGGTGATCATGTCGTTAGTGTAGGCACTAGGGGTGAGGGAATCAAGCTTTAGATCCAAGATCCGAAGTCGATTCATTCAACGCTGTACGGAGACCTGTCTCTGTATGGCATTAAAATGTATCCCCTTCAGTGAGGCAAAAATCGTTAAGTCTGAAGTTGCTCGAGAATTTGGTGAATAACATCGAACTTCGATTCTACGACTTCAAAATCCGGTACCGGAGCCAACTTCGGATTCCTGTTTTAAAATGTTTTTAAAGTCGTAGAATCAAAGCCCGATGTTATTCACCAAAGTCTCGCGCAACCTCGGACTTAACGAACTTTGCCTCGCCGTAGTACATACACTTTAAAGCTGTACGAGACAGGTCTCAGTACAGCGTTAAAAGAATATTGGATCCAAAGCTCGATTCGCTCTCCCGTAGTAGGCACATAAATTATCGTTTCTGGGCAGCAGATTGTGCTGCCTAAACAGCGATCTGCTGCCCAGAGACAATGCAGCTGTATGAGAACGAAAGATCACAATAGAGGTCCCTCGTCCTAATATTGTGAAGGAGATTGCTGCAGAGGTCTCCTTCACCGAACTAGCAGCCAACTGTAGGGAAGGAACGTTTCGTTCTCGACAATCAGACTAGACAGTCTATAGGTGCTCCAGATTCATCATCTGATACATCTGGTGCAATTTAGACAGTATTAAAGTCCCTTTGCATGAGATGACAGAGCAGCAGACAATCGCCTCCTCATCAGTGGAGGAGAGCGATGCATTTACATGCAGTGATCTCCTCCACAGTATAGGGAGGAGCGATCTCTCACGCTCTTCCCCATACTGATTTGTTGTTTGCCGGCAGCAGATCGTGTTTACACAGCACAAACCTGCTGCCAGTAAATGATAATTGTTGTGCGCACACAAACGATTGAATTAACCTTCAGAGTTCTCATTCATTTAAATGTTGTTTTTCTCTTTCTTAGATCCCCACAACTGAAGTCACTCGAAGACAGGAAATTCCTTTGGTCTCCAACTCCAGATTCAAAACCTGAGAGGTAATTATACATCTCTAAATGCATATACAAAAAACATCATCTTAGGATGGCCATACAATTTGGTTCACACTTCAGTTATTTGATCAGTTATTTCCATCAGTTATTATGAGTCCAAACCATGTGTGGGTCAGAAATACAGAACAAGAGCAGATCTTTCCACTATTCTGTATCTCTGGGACCAAATAACTGAAGTGTAAACTCAGCCTAATATCCGAAGCCTCTGAAACTTTTCTAATGCTAAGATCTCGTGTACAACATTAAAGGGGTTCTCTCTGCTAAAGTATATTGTCTAGGGTAATGTGCCTAACTACCTTTTGGTTATTTAATTTTTTTTTTAGGAATTCAGGAACATTTACAGCTAAAGAGGTTGTTATATCTTCTTCATCACCCACTGTTCAAACAAGCAACAAGTAAGATACAAAAAAACTATTCATAGTTTTACCTTTCACCTCCGATAGATAGATAGATAGATAGATAGATAGATAGATAGATAGATAGATAGATAGAGAGATAGATAGATTACTTACTGTAGGAACCTCGGCCAAGTGTGTCTGTTGAATTTCAGTGGGGGGAGGAGAGTAAGAGGTCCTTTTACAGGGGCCGATGATTGGCAATAAACAGAGCTCATTGCCAATCACTACCAAGTGTAAGTATGGTGTCGGCACACTCCTCACCAAACACACAATGATTGCTGAGCACCGAATGCCATATGGTCAATTGGCACTCATTAATGGCCAGAAATTTGCCAGGGTAAAATGACCCTTCAAGGCTCCTCGGGTTGTCATTAATCTCCTATGATGAAACTCAAAGGCAATACTTTAATCCTCCCCGTCTGCATTCATGGACTATACCCATGCATATTACCCTGTTGGTCGATACCCTCCAGATTGTATCACCAGCTATATCCTACATAGTTGTGATAACTGTATATGATGCCATACAGCCGTGGGTCATAAATGTACTTTTTCTATTTTATCAGGCAGTTCTCTTATAGTTCAACTGAGACTCACAAATCACCGTCTACGACATCTCAGCCGTCACCACCACCATCGACCACTGGTGGCAGGTAGGTTACACAATAAAACATAAGTGCTCATTATATATTTTAACTCTAAAGAAAAAGAAAAAAAATCACACTCACTAGGTAAAAAACAGAACACTTACGCTGTCATCCAATATAGCCACACCTCTCGCCATGCGCTGCCGTGCCACCGCCGAAACTCTGCCCCGCCCCCATTATAGTCAATGGGGCCGGAGCGGTGGTACGGGGGTACACGTTCACTAGCGGCAGGACGGATCTGACAGGCTGTTCCGTCGGGTGAACAGCCTGCCGGCTCCGTCCTGCCGCTAGTGTAAAAGTATCCTAAAAAGTAAAGACGTATCTTGTGCAGATGAGAAGCGGTGTGGCCATCTTGGGTGGTAGAAAATGAGCCAAGAATTAGCGGATCTACAACAAAAAAGATAAAAAAGAGGGCACCAGGTAAGTGTTCTGTTCATTCCACAGTAATGTATATATATTTTTTTTAACATGTGATCCCCATATATTCTTAAAAAGGGTTGTCGGCTTTGCCAATCCTTTCTTGTTAGACAATGTAGCAGCTGTAGCGGCAAGTTTTCAATTCCCCAGCAGCGCCACCGCAGATGAAATGAAGTATTGCACAATTCCAAGCACTTGACAAGCTATAGCCTGTATTGCTGGATCAGCAACCTTCGGCACTCGAGCTGCTGTGAAACTACGACTCCCAGCATCCAAACATGCTCGGCTATTATTCTAACTCCCATAGCAGTGAATGAAGCACTCTGGGAGTTGTAGTTTCTGAGCAGCTGGAGTGCCGGAGGTTGCTGATCCCTGCTGTATTATCTCCATGGCCAGATGTGTGGTACTCTGCTACTTACTGCTATGAGTTGGAATAGAGTACTTTCCTATGACCTTCATTTTATTGTCGTTGTGTCATGTCACTGGGCTTGGGTAGCATAAGACATTTCCTACCTCACCCTTGTGTGCATAGTTACTGGAATGTTGCACATATTTTCCTAACAGAAACCAGTTTTATTTCATCTGATGTGCTAATCTGAAGGTCCATCTTTCAATACTGCAATGTTTTTTGGTCCAATTTTTTGCACTGATTCATTTTTTGATATAGAATTGCTATTTCCCCTGACTACCTGCAGATACGTCTAGGGAGAGCTTAAGATCTTACCGCATGTTTTATTAAAGGGCATCTGTCCGCAGATTTGTCCCCATGACACTGGCTGACCTGTTACATGTGCGCTTGGCAGCTGAAGACAACGGTGTTGGTCCCATGTTCATATGTGCCCGTATTACTGAGAAAAATGATGTTTTAACATATGCAGATGATCCTCTAGGAGCAATGGGGGCGTTACCATTACACCTAGGGGCTCAGCTCTCTCAGCAACTGCCGCGTCCTCTGCACTTTGATTGACAGGGCCAGGCAGTGGAAATGTCATCACACCTGGCCTGTCAATCAAAGTGCAGAGAGTGCAGCAGTGGCAGAGAGAGCAGAGCCTCTAGGTGTAATGGTAACGCCCCCGTTGCACCTAGAGGCTCATTTGCATATATTTAATTCATTTTTCTCAGCAATCCGGGCATATATGAACATGGGACCAACACAAATGTCTTCAGCTGCCAAGCGCACATGTAACAGGTCAGCCAGTGTCATAGGTACAAATCTGCTGACTGATGCCCTTTAAGCATTGAAAGATCTTCCCCAAGTAATCAGAACATGGGGGTTAAGGTTTGGCACAGTTAGGATCCTTTTACATGGGCCAATAATCTGGAAGTTTATTATAAAGCGGACGCTCCTGATCACTGTCAGATCATCAGCGGAGATGAGGGCAGAATTTACATGCAGCAATCACCTCTGCCGTATGGGGACAAGCGATCAATACAGCAATGGCTTGTCCCCATAGAAAATCATTGTTCCAGCGCAGCTGTTTTTATACACCCTGATATGATGCAGAGGAACGATGATTGTCTGCGCCGCCCGAACATCACCCGATGATCAAGCGGATGATTGCCGACACCTTTCACTCTGGCACATTGTCGGGAACAGGCACTTATACAAACACTCATCCCCAATAATCTGATCGATCATCCGTCCCTGTAACAGGACCCATGCTATCATAGCAAAAGTAATTGCATCAAGAAGAATCGTGCAGTATCAGGCTGCGGATATAAGTGTAACTGTTCTAGTAATTGAGTTTTCTTGTCTTTGTGCAGGACAAATGCTTCATACATCATAAGGTAAGTTATGTTCTTTAAAAAGTAAAGTCACACATAATCTCAAAGTAAGATGGAGGGAATACCAAGCTCCCTACAAAAGGCTGGGGTATGAGAGGTGATCAAGCACCAGTGTATAGTCACCTTCTATATCACAGAAGTGCTGGTACGTATGTTTTTGGCTTGTCTACAGGACATCAGCCCCTTGCATTTGACAGGGGTAGGTGGCTGTAGGTCACCAAAAGCCCCAAGAACCCTTCTTCACTTTTTGGTCCTCAAATGCTATGTAAATGTCCCTCAGCATAGTGCACCTCCTCTATGGCTTTCCATCAAATTTCTCAAGAATGGCAATTTCACTGGTGGAGTATGGTCCACCAGCAGGGGGCAGATTGGCCATAAACCTTATAGGGAAATTTCTCGGTGGACCAATGCCCGGGGGCCGCCTGGGCCCTCCTCACCGCCAGCCAGTGGAAGTTTATAGGGATGTTTTTTCTGCTGCTGGCAGTATCTTGTGTTGGACTGTGATATTAGTTGGCTCTGTTGGGGGGGTATAATGTGCCACAATATAGTATTGCTGGCCCTGTCTTCCATCAATTTGGACCCAACTACAAAACAGGGCCACTTTTAGTATTTTTCCAGGGCCACTTTAAGTTCTCAGTCCGCCCGTGTCCACCAGTAATAGTCATGGA
The DNA here is from genome assembly GCA_033119425.1 of Bufotes viridis. Taxonomy (NCBI): domain Eukaryota; kingdom Metazoa; phylum Chordata; class Amphibia; order Anura; family Bufonidae; genus Bufotes; species Bufotes viridis. Next base: position 37,766,610 of record CM065597.1, on the reverse strand, counting down.
CATCCTTAGTGTAGTCCCAGGGGGGTAGCTAAAGGCTCATAGGCGCTGGTGCAAGAGTTCATCTTGGGTCCCCCTTCCCTCAGTGCTTTGTGGCCAAATTTAAACGCCACCCCCATGCCATATTCTTGACCTAGCCCCTTCCCTCCAGCCAGAGGTGTAACTTGACCTGCATGTACTTTCTAAAATACTGGTGTTTTCCTATGTGGCACAAGGGTCTTTGGATCCCCTCAGGCTCCTGGGCTCAGTAATGACTGCTACCTCTGCACCCCCTATAGCTAGGCCCCTGTGTAGTCCCCTACAAACAATATAGTAAATGTCTGAAGCACGGTAACGTTCTTTTCTGGCTGGAAGGAGACCAAGCACATGGGTTGAAATGTGAAATGTCTGTCCCTCAATTTAAGGGGATGGCCAACTTCTTGCAAACCTTTGCATCCCGGGCAGACCTGCAAAAGAAAGCATACTTACCTGGTTCCCAGCTCCTTCACTCCCTGAGTTCTCAGCCCCCTAGCTTGGGTCCCCCACTGTCACCATCTGATTTGACACTGCTGCAGCCAATCGCTGCCCTTTTATCGTGTCAGTTGGTCATGTGACACAAGGGGAGCCGGTTGACCACTGCAGCCGGTGATTGGCTGCAGCTGTGTCAAAGCATGTGTTGACAACGGGGGGCCCGAGTGAGGTTGCTGAGGCCGGAGAGTGATGGAGTCCAGGACCCAACACTAGGGAACAGTTAAGTATGTTTCCCTTTGCCAAAACTTTCACAAAAAGTGGCCAACCGTTAAACTCTTACCTGGTTTGTGCTAAGCAATGTACTCCCAGCATGTACAAACATGTCTGTCTACTGCAGGGGTCAGCCATTCAATGCCGTCTCACAAGTCAAGAGCCCTCCTAACTTCAATGGATACCAGAAGAGGTAATGATTATTTTATCTACGTTTGTTTTATGTCTTTCGACAATACTGGTGTGATTCACGTATTCGCCCCAGTATGTGGTGCAGAACGTGTCGCTTGCACACAGATGCATAATAGGGCAGAGTGATTAAAGGGATTGTCTCACCTCAGCAAATGGCGTTCATCACGTAGAGAAATTGTGCAAGCACGGTGACCGCTGGTCGTAACCATGGATCCGAGCAGTTTATAATGTGGTGAGAAAATGAATGCAGCCAGCAAAGGAGGCAATATGGACAATGACAATACATTAGTAAGTGGCTCGTATTAACTCTGTCTACATGATAAATGCCATTTGCTGAAGTGAGACAAACAGAAAGAGCCAAGGAGAGGGGAGGCAAGAGAGAACAGGGACTGTGTATTTCTATGAACAGCCTGCCAGATCCGCCATGCCGCAAGTACCCGTGCACTGCCGTGCTGCCGCTCCGTCCCCATTGACTGTAATGGGGCGGGGGGCAGAGCTACGGCACAGCACGGCAGTGCACGGCAGAGATCGCCGGACTAAAAGTACTGCAGGTCTGACTTTTTAGTCCGGCGATCTCTGCCGTGCACAGATTATTATAGTCAATGGGGACGGAGCGGCAGCATGGCAGTGCACGGGTTCTTGCGGCAGGATGGCTCCGGCAGGCTGTTCACCCGCCGCACCAGTCTGCCGGATAGCTATGCCGCTAGAGTGAAAGTACCCTAAATGACTTGATAGATGCAAACATGGCTGCTACAGTTCAGTTACCTCCTAGAATCCAGTTGCTAGGATGAGAGGATAGGGGTATAATTAGCAGACATAGCAAATATAGGATCCCACTGCTAGCTTTTTTGACTTTTGAATGAAGATGTGCTTTAGGCTCTATTCACACGTCCGCAATTCTGTTCCGCATTTTGCGGAACGGAATTGCGGACCCATTCATTTCAATGGGGACAGACGATGTCCCGCCCGGGTCCGCAATTGCGGATCCGCACTTCCGGGTCCGCAATCGCGTTCCAAAAAAATATAGAACATGTCCTATTCTTGTCCGCAATTGCGGAAAAGAAAAGGCATTTTCTATGAGAGTATCGGCGATGTGCAGTCTGCAAAATGCGGAACGCACATAGCCGGTGTCCGTGTTTCGCGGATCCGCGATTCGTGGATTCACAAAACACACACAGACATGTGAATGTAGCCTTATAGAGAGGAAAATCCAGCAGTGTAACCCATGTCTGAACACATCTCAGTTACAGCGCAGTCCAGCCTCGAACATCAAACAGCCTCCCGAGAGTCCCCTCCGCTACAGGCTACAAGATGTCCAGAGAGGAATACAAGAAACTGTAAGAACATGTCTTATTTATTTATAAATATATTTTTTTATTATTATTATAATTTTTTTTAATGAATTTATATACCGCTGCAAAATTCTGCAGCGCTTTACAGGCATTATGTATATAGTTATAATTAAAAGGGGTTATGCCCTGATTGTTGTTAATAATGAAAATCAGACATCATAGAGTACATGATAGTCTGTTTCAAATACCAGCCCTGTACCTCCCATGGATCCAGAGATCTCCCCATTCATTGCTCCAATTGCTCTACTACATTCTCCTTAGGTTGCCAGCTCAGGGGCATGTCCTTCCTCAGGAGGCGTGTCCTTTCAGTTGCAGCTCTCTCCGTGTAAAGCCTCGTTCACATGTCAGTGTTTGGTCAGTGATTTCCATCAGTGATTGTGAGCCAAAACAAGGATTGGAGCCTCCACAGGCATAAGGTATATGGGAAAGACCTGCACCTGTTCTGTGTTTAGAGGCGCACCTGGTTTTGGCTCAAAATCACTGATGGAAATCACTGACCAAACACTGACGTGTGAATGGGGCATAACTGTCAGTAGATATGGATGGTGGCAGTTAAAGAATGGAACTGAGCATGTGCGTCCACCTCAGTGGGCAGATGTGCACACTACTATACAGAATAAGCACCAGAGAGGGTGGGATTATAGTGGTGTACAATGTACATAAAGGGGACAGACATACCGGTTCTGGGCTGCACCAGGCACTGTTATATAGAGCAGGATAGTGTCAGGCGGTGGGTGCTTTAGTGGCTGGGATTTTAATTGCGGTACTGATTCTGCTATTTTGTCCAGGGCACCGTATAATGTAAGGAACAGATCTACAGATCTGTCAGACGATGAGGCGCCTACTACTCAGCAAGAACAAGTCACGAGGTAACAATTTCTTCTGTCATCCTGCAGACAGATTCCTTACTGTATCATGTCTATATATCATTTGCACGTTTGTATCGTCGAACTAGAATGCATTTTTCAATAGTAACATAGGTTAGCAAGAAATAGGCGACAGATGGAAGACAATATGACTTTAGGATCAGACTGCACAGGGAGTGTTTGTAGTCTGTTACCATGGATACTCCTAGACCTTCATGGAAACTGTTACAACTTTTAATTAAGACCATAATTTGTATGTAATAAATGGTCACACCTAATCCAACAGACCCAGAGCCACCGTTTGCAGCAGCACTCTATTCTGACGAGGAAAGGGAGGTCATTAGTAGAAAACCGCCCTCTCTGATGTAGGACACGGAATATGTCACCTTTTCAACTAATTATAACATATTCTTTTTTTATATTCCGTTTTTTATTTTCTGATGGTAGATATTTTTATTCTTTTTTTCTGTTTCTGTACATGATCAGACGGGCAGCCCTCTTGCCCAAGCTTCTGTGAGCAGCATTCAGACATAAGCTCTACAGGAGCCACATGGACCATAGGAACCCGTAGTGCGGAGATGTTTCATGTTTCTATGGCAATACTTGGTGACCTGTGCAGAGTTCATTGTGCAGGGAGGGAGTGGATAAGTTGTAAAATTACCTATTGTGGAAGGTGCATCCTGTATTAGGCTGCGTTCACATCACATTTTTGTCTCATGTTTAATGTATGCACATGACATACTTACACGGATGCCTCGGACGGATGCCATACAGTAACATCTGTCACCCTAGAGTTTTATTGTATCTGTTTAGCGTATATTTGTTCTAATGGATTCTGCAGGATGGAAAAGCATAGTGTACTATGATATTGCATTTTTCCCCCAATATATATATATATATATATATATATATATATTTAAAGAGGGTTAGATGTTATGTGAATAGCCCATTATCTGTACAGAGATGTTACTTGTCATTGTAATCCTGCCTGTTACTATAATAAGATGACTACAGAAAATTGATTGCCAGTCTATTATTAACCTTAGTGAGCACAAGGGAAAGCTTAGTAAGTAGTGTTGAGCGAAGGCAAGCTTCATCCGAAGTCGCTTCGTTCATAACTTAACTAATCCATCTCCGTACAGTATTAGAATGTATGGGCTCTGATGAGACGAAGTCAGTTATTTGCAAAGTCACGCGTGACTTCGTTGAATAACTTCGGTAGTGGGAGACCACTTTAAAACTTGAAACCGAACTCAGCATCGGTTCTGACTAGTACCTCGGAACCGAAGCCAAGTTCAGTTTCAAGTTTTAAAGTGGTTTTCCACTTTAAAAATCAACTACCGAAGTTATTCAACAAAGTCACGCGCCTACTATTCCGAAGTTTTGAACAAAGCGACTTCGGATAAAGCATCTGAAGCTCGCTTAGCTCAACACTGTTAGTGAGCACAAGGGTAACTGCAGCAGGATTTCAGAATTTTTTAACAACATGGTGACATGGGAAATTTAAAAACACCACTACAGTTCTTATAAAAGATGTTTAACATAAAGACTTGATTGTCATGCGCGGCTGCTCTCCGTTCTCTTCGGAGGTCCGGTTCTGGAGATAGGAGCAGGTCCCAGAGTTGGGACCCACAACTATCTGATATTGGTGCCATATCCTAGCGATATACCATCAATGTCTGAGATGAGACACCCTCTTTAAATGGACACACTTGGACACACTCGGCTCCTTTCAGAGCCTACAGCGCAAGCACAGTGTGTTCTGCTTCAGTTTGGGGTCCCACTTCAGCTCCTATCCGAAATTGATGATATATCCTAGCAATATGCTATTAATGTCTTACATGGGCCAACCCCTTTAAACAAAAACGGAACGTACAAAATAATAATGATGGTATTTCCACGTTGTATTTATTGTAGGACCGAACAAGCCAGCAGTGTATTAAGAAACACATCACCCAGAGATCGCTCCTATGTCATATCTGCAGCTAAAAGAAACAGCGGGTAAGCTCTTGTCTGAAGCATTATTAAAGGGGTACTCCAAGGCCTCCTTCACACTGCCGTTTAGTAGTTCTGGCAGGCTGTTCCGGCAGAGAACAGTCTGTGGAGCTCTCTGTGGCTCTCTCCATATATTACCGGAATGGCCCTCGGCTTCATTGACTATAATACGGTCCAGCAGAGATCTGCAGTGATTGAGCCGGAGAAAAAACGCTGCCAGCCGGCGACCACTCCAGTAACATCTGGCAATGCCGGACCCAGAGAGTTCCAGCAGGCCATTCTCTGCGGGATCTAATAACGGCAGCGTGAGACGAGCGAGTGTGAGACGGCAGTGTCAGAGGCAGTCTTGGAAATTGTGTTGATGAGGCGCAATAACCCTAAAACAGCTGACTACGTATAGGTGTCTTACAAAAAAATCCCAATCAGTATCCCAAAGCCTGTTTGAAGGACGAGACATTGACCTATAGGGCAGCCATCCGATAAGGGGCACAAGAGGTGATGATTCATCGATGATGAAATAAATTTTAAAAAAGATACAAAATGACTTTCCATATTGTATTTCAGAATTGGGACACATGATACATCATCTCCTTTTGTGGCACAAAGGTGAGATTTCGTTGTGTAATGTTTTTATATCACAATAAATCCAAAAGATACTTTGTATTCTAATCTAAGGAATTCATAACATCTCTGTTTAAACTTAAGAATTCAGAAGGGATTTTTCCGGGACTTAGATATTGAGGGCCTATCCTCAATAGGCCATCAATATCAGCTGATAGGTGGGGAGCTGATTGATGAGGGTGCCGGGCGTCAGACTCCCACCAATCTGATGACCTATCCTGAAGACAGGTCATCTGTACGTAAACTGCAGAAATCCCTTTAAGTTGACCATGGATATAAAATCATGATAACCTTTTAAAAGATGATCAGCTGATCGGTCCAAATTCAGAAACCTCCAGTGATCAGCTGTTCCTGCCGGGAGCTACTGAGGGCGAGGGTTGGACTGGCTCACAAGAGGAGGATCCTCCGCCGGGCCCGGGAGAATAATGGATCCCTAATAAAGCAGGGCCCTTAAAGGGGTTGTCTCACTTCAGCAAATAGTATTTATCATGTAGAGGAAGTCAATACAAGACACTTACTAATGTATTGTCATTATCCTTATTGCTTCCTTTTCTGGCTGTATTCATTTTCCATCAAATTTTACACTTCCCGTTTCCATGCAATCCATCAGTGGTGGTCGTGCTTGAACACTATAGGGAAAAGCGCTAGCTTATCGGCGGTTCTGACCACCAGAGAGGCCGCTGCTTTTTCCTATAGTGTGCAAGCACGGCCACCACTGATGGATTGCAGGGTGGTCATAACAAGCAGTGTATAATGTGATGGAAAAATGAATCCAGCCAGCACAGGAGGCAATATGGACAATCACAATACATTAGTAAGTGCCTTGTATTAACTTTCTCTGCAAGATAAATGCTACTTGCTGAGGTGAGACAACCCCTTTAAGGTCCTACATACACAGAGAGCAGGCAGAATCATTTGTTCTAGTCGGCCTAAAGGATATAAGTCCAACGCTGTTGAGGGCTGACCGTGTAATACATTGGCGAGCGGGTCTGCTGTAGCCTTCTCTTTGTTTGTGGCTACCTGCTCTGGCTAATAGAGGGGGGGTACCCCTGTATGCAGGGGCGTAGCTAACGGCTCATGGGCCCTGGTGCAAGAGTTCAGCTTGGGCCCCCCTTCCCTCAGTGCTTTGTGTCTTCTTATGCGGCACAAGGGTCTTTGGGCCCCCTCAGGCTCCTGGGCCCGGTAGCGATTGCTACCTCTGAACCCCCTATAGCTACGCCCATGCCTGTATGGCACCCATTCGCATCAATATTCTAAATAGAAAGAGACTTTATGAGACAACAGCCTGAAAGATGTATATTTATTGAGAAACTTGGACATTGATCCAGGGATCTGTCAGATTGGGTGATCAAGAAAAAATGCTTTTACCCTTGGCCAACTGATCTGTTTCCGGTGTCTTTCTTTGGATCAACCGAGATTTTTTACATATAAATGGGTGAACTTTTTGGTCTTGTGTCTTTCTACTAATGTAAAGACCCCCCTCCTTCAGTATAGCTTGAATATCTGTTTCTTGTCTGCCCTTTAAGGGTGCAAATACAAGAAGAAGAAACCAGTCCAAACAAGAAGAGCCAAACGCTCCCTAAAACTCTGTCTACATATCTTTATGATGATCATAAGAGGTATGATCTATAAAAGCGCTAGAATAAACTGTGATTTTGGTTATAGGGTAGTACTTACTCTAGGTTATGCAGGCAATATGTGACTGGTGTTGGTCTTACCTCTAGAAACCTGATAGATTGTGAGAATGAAGAGGGGTTTACACTTGGTGGTTAATGTAGTACTTCGTTCTGTCTTTGTTTTTCCTTTCACATTTTTACATTTAGTTGTCATATCTATCAATATCTGTTATCGGGCCAGGTTAGGGTTCTCCAAGACTACTGGCAAGATATTCTTGAGTTTATCTTGAGTCTCATCTATGAGAGTTATGCCTGTAAGGCTGGTTGTACACACAAGACTACTGAAGGCCGCACGCTTGTTCTACCACCATCACTTCCATTCCTCTCATACACGTTGCACGGGCAAGCATGTATTCTGAGTTTGAGAGATGGAGAAAGCCGCTGCCAATCTCCTCAAGTGGTGGTTTATCTCTACAAGAACCAAAGGATCAAGCAGTTGAAATCCATCTGCTTGATCCTTATTTGCCCCAATATCTGCTGTTGGGAAGAGTAGGGAGGCCCCCTACATATTAGATGGTCAGCTAATCCTGTTCATATTGGCGGATTTGGGCAACATTCATCTAATATGTACAGTAGGGTCAGCTTAAATGTTACTACTCACAACCTGTAGGATCTCCTATTTTTCTATGTTAAAAAGTCACTTTACGTAAATTGGGAATACCCAAAAATCCTTCCAGAGAAGTATGGATTTGTGAAATTAATCATTTATTATCTGTGTATAAACGTACATACCCAGCCCAGGGATGCCCTGATCTGTTTCATATAGTGTCAGGAATGAATGATCAGAGTGGTGGACTGCTAAGAAAAGAGACCTGGCTCCCCCATTCATTATACTGTCCGGCTTGTACACAACATTTCCCCTGCAGCAGGCTCCTCAATTTATTAAGGGGATATCTTGATAAAATATCTTACACAAAATAATGACAAGGCAATATTATACAGTCTGCAGTTTTTATATATTTTTATACCTTTAGACTGTTGTGTTGGTTGACACCAGTCTATAGACATCAAAATTTAAAATTGAGATGTCTTCACAACGTAGCTATTTTCACAAGCCTAGAAGCGACAATAGACAACGTTTCGGCCTTAAAAACCCCTTTTCCGGCCGCGAGGCTAAAACGTTATCTATTGTTGGTTTTATGCTGGTAAAAATAAAAGCAAAATTTTAGAAGATACTGTATCTCGTTCCTTGGGAACGTTGCCTTATATGAACTTCTACTGAGATGCGGTAATGGTGGGAGCAATGCTGGAGATCCTACAAATTTTACAGTAAATTTGACACCGATTCTTAACTCCCTTCCAGGGCTGAAAACCACTGGACAGAAACACACTCCAGACCACCAACATCACAGACAACTCCCTCCGGAGTGTAAGTTATGTGCTCTTTATATAGGAAAGTAAATATGTGTACTGTGTTAGCCAGTAGACCATGCCTGATGAAGAGATCTAAGAAGGCTTGAAGGCTTGCTTTTTGTCATCATCTATTCAGTTAGGCCCCTTTCACATCAGCGTTTTTGCTTTCCGTCCTAGAGTTCCGTCCTCAGGGCTCTAGGACGGAAAGATACTGATCAGGATTATCCTAATGCATCCTGAATGGAGAGCAATCCGTTCAGGTTGCATCAGGATGTCTTCCGTTCAGTATGTGAACGTTTTTTGGACTTTGACAAAAGCGCAGCATGCTGCAGATTTGTCTCCGTCCAAAAATCCGGAAGACATGCCGTAACGCCGGATCCGGAATTAATGCCCATTGAAGTGCATTAATCCGGATCCGGCCTTAAGCTAAACGTCGTTTCGGCGCATCGCCGGATCCGATGTTTAGCTTCTTCTCAATTGTTACCATGGCAGCCAGGATGCTAAAGTCCTGGTTGCCATGGTAAAATGTAGTGGGGAGCGGGGGAGCAGTACACTTACCATCCGTGTGGCTCCCGGGCGCTCCAGAGTGACGTCAGGGCGCCCCACACGCATGGATCACGTGATCGCATGGATCATGTGATCCATGGGCATGGGGCGCTCTGACGTCATTCAGGAGTGCCCCGGGAGCTGCACGGACTGTAAGTATACCGCTCCCCCGCTCCCCACTACTACTATGGCAACCAGGACTTTAATAGCGTCCTGGCTGCCATAGTAACCTGAAAGCATTTCGAAGACTGATCAGGATCCTGATCAGTCTTCTAATGCTTTCAGGTGACTTGCGTTCTGACGGATCCGGCGGGACGGAAGTGCCCGTCGCATCCTCAGAACGCAAGTGTGAAAGAGGCCTTAGCCATTAAAAGATATCTACGACTAAGGACTCTGTGCTTTTTAATATAACCCATAGGTTTCACCACAATTCACATAGCTTTAGAGTGAACCTCGAACTAATAAGACATTTAGTTTACCCAACATATTAGTATCAGTCACAGCAAATTGCAACCATATAGTAACAAGAAGGACTAACGCCACATAGCGGTGATTAATGGGATATTCACCAGCCTGTGATTCATTGGTGTGCTATGGCCACAGTAATCCTTCATAATTCACTGGCTTGCTTTGGCCTGGTTGTCCAGAGGAGGACTGATCCCTAGTGCTTACAGTCAGATCAATAAGCAGAGCCCCTCCACTACGGCTGTGAAGATTCAGACAGCAGGACTCATAATAGGGGGTCAATCATATTCTAAGACCAAAGGGGGAGCAACATATGATAAAACTTCACTTTTAATAATTATTGTTAAAAAACGCATCCGGCCCCACAGACAAATAGTCATGTGACCCAAAACATCAAAAGAAAAGGCACAAAAAAGGGCAAGGGTAGTGGATGAAAAAACTACCCAAGGTAAAAACAGCTCTCCAGGGAGAAAGACCAGGTACGGGTCAAACAAAGAGAAAGGTAACCCTAGTACGACCCTACTTGGCCTAGAAATCCCTAAAGTGGATCACAAGGTCCAAAAAACCCCCAAGGAGTGGCCATGTGCTAGAACCTCACCCTAAATAGTTTGCCCTAGTTAGGGAGGGGAAGATACCCAAGGCCTCATATACTTGTTCCAAACAGTTGGAGCAACCGGCACAATTAAAAGAGAAAAAGGAAACCTGGTGCAGCTACCGCGCCCGATGCGTTTCCTCCAGAGCGCACCACAGCAAAACTAGCCTGTGAATCCCTTGTTTGTTGTGCTCCATATCTTCTTACGTAGCCATTGCAGCCTTCATATCTGTTCTTATGTCACCTTATGTTTATGCAGAAGCTCCACGTTTGCATCCTATTTACATTATTGTGATATATTCATACCATCATAACTGGGTATCATTGCGAAAATAGCCCCATGTTGCATTCTTCCTACAGAGGCGACAGAAGCAGCAGCCCGATATTAACCTCTTATTCTACAAGCAACATTGTGGAGACCAGAAAGTCAACAATAAAACCTGAACCTGCGAAGATCACAATCGTCAGACAAGAAAGGTGTATATCGCCGACTTTGAGGCGGTTTTTATTTTTGTATACTTTTTAGGGTAGAGAATTGGCTAGATTATTTCTTAAACTATTTAACTGATACATAAAATAATTCCTCTGGTGCACAGGGTTAGACTGGCCCGCCATAGGATCCTCTGGTTGATCCAGGTTCAAGAGTGGGCACCTAAAAAACCAATTGGTCATTATTGATTTAGGGGCTCAGCCTTGGGAAGATTTTCTTCTTGTATTCCCAAAGAACCCCAGTCTGACACAGATGTACCTGGGACACTACATTTCAGGTGGCCCAAAGAGAAAGGCAATGATTGCTGAAATGTATAAGTGCATAATAAAATTGCAGCCGTTCCAATAGCACCGTCATAGTCCACACTGCTCTGCAAATATTGTCCTTCACACTCTAGGACCAATTTCATAATAAGCCATAATAAGTATTTTTTGGAGTGTGGGAGGAAACTGGATTCAGTATAGGGAGATCATAACCGCTTATGCAGATGTTGCCTCTTTTATTTCATGTAGTCACTTATATAGCGCTGCACTTTACAGACGTTATCACCACTCCCCAGTGGAGCTTAAAATCTAGATTCCCTATCAGTATGAAAAAAGAAAAAGGGTTCCAGCACTTCACTTACGTTGCAAGCCAGTAGTTTATTGTGGTGGTAAAATAGTTTTACAACAAGTCGATCCCCATATTTGTCGTGCTCCTGTACAGTTGACGCGTTTCGGACATCAGTCCTTACTCATAACTGTGAGTATCAGTATGTCTTTAGAGTGTGGGAGAAAACCAGAGCACCCCCACGCAAACATAGTTAGAATATACAAATTCCTTGAGTTGGATTTGAACCTGGCAGTGAATTGTACTGCCCTCTTGTGACAAAATGTTGAACTGCAGTTAGATCTGCAGCAGCTGAATGGCAACATCAATAGAACAGTTATCTGATAGCACAATGGCTATGGCTGGCCATAGACAACACTGGTTGCTCCCAATTAAACTGATCTTGTAATTTTAGTGATGTTATGAAATTCTGACCAATGGACGTCATTGGTCAAAACATTTTCTCATTCAGGAGACATTGGGGGAATGTAGTAAGTTAGTTAGCCTGGTTGTTGGCTCATAAAAGTTGCAAACTTTGTACAAGTACCTTTTTGCGCTAAAATTTGTGACCAATTCACAAAAAAGTGGTAAAAAAATGGGCACGGTTTAACATTTAAATGAGTCATTTACCACATTTATCATTTTCAAAAAGTCGCAAATCCTCACCTACTAGGGGGCGATATAGGAAAAGGGGAGCTGAGTTTTTAGACATTTTTAAGATGAGCCATTTATCAACCATGTTGTGCCTTTTGATAAATTTGGCGCGCACAACTAAATAAACCGGTAAGGACAATTCTGAAAAAGGGGTATACCCTGCAGAAAAAACCCAAAAGCTACCCCCCCCCCCATTGTTTTCAGTGCATTGTCTCGAAGATATGAACATTTCTGAAACAATGTATATGTATACGAAAAGTATTTACATTGTAGCCAAACATAAAGCTCAGTTTACACCGGCATTATTTGCTTTTCACCAGAAGGTTCAATATTTTTGTCTTAAAATGACCGGAAGCACTGATGCACTGATGTACTCCATCCAGTCAGATTAAAGGGATTTGACTGCATCAAACGTCCATAAGAGCATGGTTCTGTGCCCCCATTTGAATGGAGCAGAGGTCCAGCGTAGGCGCTTCTATTAAAGTCTATGGGACTGATGGAGTTCGCCATCCTCAGCTCTCCTTTTCTCAGACTTTGAATGGAGCTGTAGTACAATACGTCTGCTCCATTCAAACAAGGGACACAGAACCAGATAATCATAATGGGGGATCCCAGCGGAGGAACCTTTACATTCTGAGAAATCCTTTTAATTTGGATCCATTTGAAGATGGATACTAGCGGAAACAGCGAGTCCGTTTCAGAGCCATAAGGTCAAAGGCACACATATTATAAGTACCAGCCATGTATTCATTATAACAGATCCCATCTACAAGCTGCGGAGAGGTGCAGATTTTAAAATCCACAGCCTGTCAATTTCTGCTGGAGAATTTCCATGAGGATCTCAGTCCTTTTTTGCGTTCCGTATACGGACCATATGCCTTCCGTTTCTGTTTTTCCATTCCGTTCAAAGATAGAACATGTCCGCATCAGTGGCGTAACTAGAAATGACTGGGCCCCACAGCAAATTTTTGAATGGGGCCCCCTCCCCCAGTAAGTTTTTTACAACCCCTTCCTTTCTAAGTAAAGATGGCTCTCTCAGACCAGGCCCGGCAGCTGTTCCATCCGTTTTTTACACTGTCTATACTGCCACTGTATATCATTTCATTGTGTAATACTGTTGAGGGCCCCTGACAAAATCTTTTAGTACTTCTCCTCCTCTTGGATGGGCTCCTTCTGGGTCAGGGCCCCAAAGCAGCCGCTTCCCCTGCTTCCCCTATAGTTATGCCCCTGGTCCACATAACGGACAATGATAGTACTGTTCAATCAGGGGCCAGCTGTTCCGTTCCTCAAAAAACGGAATGCACACGGACGTCATTCGTATTTTTTGCAGATTCGTTTTTTGCCATACGGTCGTGTGCATTAAGCCTAAAGCAGAGGGGTGAAATCTGCAGCACATTGTGCCTAACATGCAGATTTTGCTGTGAATTTGCAGTAAATGTGCCCTGTAAACCTTAAAAACACAAAAAACTTGTGGTTGAATATGATAAATCGTCATGTCTAGGGTGAAATGAATTCCATCCATGTCTTCACAAATATCAGTTCACAAATTCAGTATAATAATAATTTTTTTTTTTTAAGCAACGACACTGAAGACATAACCAAACCTGCAATTACTACTACAAGAAAGGAAAGGTGAGATGTGCTTGCATTTCTTTGTGATGAAATATATTACACCATGAATCATGAGAATCAATTCAGAAAACAAATTACAATCCATACACGTAAAGAGGAGAGGACCCGTGGCCGGATGCTTGCCGGCTGCTCACCTACTGCAGATGTTGTGTACAGTACATGATGGGTGACTATAGATGTACCGCTCCTAGGCTTGGTCATTAGGGTCCATTCACACGTCCGCAAGTGTTTTGCAGTCTGCAAATTGTGGATCCGCAAAACACGGAAACCGGCCATGAACGTATAGAAATGTTTATTCTTGTCTGTGGCTTCGGACAAGAATAGGACATGCTCTATCTTTTTTGAGGGGCCACGGAACTAACTCTAAAACAGTTGATCGTCAGGGGTTCCAAGATTCAGACCTAGTGTCGGGCCACCAATATTGTTGACCCAGAAAATCACTGTCCCTATGACTAGGATGTGCCAGTGTACTGATCATCAGTAGAGGTCTGAAGTCTGGGGACCGAAGGGTTCTCGGACCCTTTCTCTGCACAGTACAACACCTGTAATATTACTATTTTAACCTGCTTTACCAGGACATGGGCGTTTCAACAGTAAATCATTCTCGTTCTCTCTGACAGGGTGGAGACCACCAAGAAGAGCGACGCTCACCCAGAAAATCTGGCTTCCTATCTATATAATGATGTTCACAGGTAATCTACAGTATACCAGCTGCAGAAAATCTAGATTGTTACCCAGGTCCCGTCACCACAAAATGGCTCCAGGACCACCTATGCTGACCCATTTTATTAAAGAGGTTTTCTGGGAGTAGAATATTGATGACCTGTCCCCATCAATATCTGATCTGCGTAGTTTCGACTTCTGGCACCGGCACTGATCAGCTGTAGGAAGAGGCCTCAGCCCTTCAGTGAATGCTGCGGCCTGCTCATAACTTACCAACCAGAGCGCCATACGTTGTATAGTGGCTGTGCTTGGTATTGCAGTCCAGGCCCATTCACTTCAATGGGACTGAGCTGCACCTTGGCCATGTGACCGATGAACGTAACGACTAGGAAGAGGCCACAGCACTCACCACCAGCGACTTCTTCAGGTGATCGTCTGATCGGCGGGGGTCTTTGGAGTCTAACCCCCACGATCAGACAATGATTATTCAACTCTCTTAAAACAACTTTAGCTCAACCACCACCCTTCCCCTTACATCACCGACTCTATCTTCCCTGTCAGATTCCATTCCTTACAAAGCCGTGTCATGAAGGCCTTCCTTCCCTAAGTACAGCCACTTTCTTGAGGTCATCTTCACCTCCTGCCTTGTTCATTAGTCAGATTTGCTGCTCTTACAGTAAAGAGGCCTTACCTTGCCCATTCTGGTGAAGAATTAACCTTTTTTCTCCAGACGGAAGAAGTGACCCCTTGTCTTTTGCTGGGATTTTACATGGGGCAGCTATTCCAGTTCATACTATAGAGCTATGACTGTAGCTCATGTCACCATAGCTCATCATATGTACTATGTACCTACGGTTGAGATGTTTTTATTTTGCATCTGCAGGTTTGAGAAAAACTGGACGTCAAATCCACCTACACAGGCAACTTCTCAGACAGTAACTACCAGGTTAGTGCCATAGTGTCATTCTTTCATTTTAATTTCTCGTATGGGGTTTCTGAGATTTAAACACTAATGACCTATCCTCTGGATAGGTCATCGGGACCTGATCGTGGGGGGTCTAAGACGCGGGACCCCCACTGATCAGCTGTTTGAGAAGGCGGTGCTCGCAGTAGTGCCGCGGCCTTCTCGCTGCTTTCCCAAGGCCCAGTGACGTCACATTCATCGGTCACATGGCCTAGGAGCAGCTCAACCCCATAGATGTGAACAGGGCTTAGTTATGATACCAAGCACAGTGGCTATGCAATGCACGGCGCTGTGCTCGCTCAAAAAGCTGATTGGCGGGGGTCCCAGGTCTCAGACCCCCACTGATCAGACGCTGATGACCTATTCCGACCTATCCTTTTGAAAGTTATGAATGAATTACTAGCAATTTGTAATGAAGGTACAGATAGATGTTAGCAGTTGGGGGTGTCCCTACAGTCTAACATTATCCAATCAGTGCTACCAGTGTCAGACTGCAGGGACACCCCCCAGGGGCAGACTGGGAACTTAAAGTGGCCCTGGGAAAAAAACTAAAAGTGGCCCCATGCTGTAGGCGGGTCCAAAATGACAGAAGACGAGGCAAGGGACAACACAAGTAGGCAGGGCCGAAAATACTGCCTCCCCTGCCACAGCATTCAACTGTATCTCTATCCTGAGGACTGTAATACAGTTCGGGAGGGCTTGGGCGACCCCCTGGGCATCGGCCCACCTGGAAATTTCCCTGTAGGGTATATAGCCAATCCGACCATGACATGGTAACACCAGTTGTAGAGGATCAGCATAACATCAGATCATAAGTATAGAAGCTAAGGAATAATCATTTAGTGTGGAATATAAATATGAGGTGACAGGTCCTCTTTAACCCTGGATGGAGAAGAAATGAATGCAATTAAAACATCGAAAGTTAAAAAAAATGAAAATATCTCCCATGTTCTAAAAATGGTCTGTTGTCCCAAGATCTTTTTTCCCATGCAGATGAAATGATGTTGAGAAAATGTTTTCTGAATTTATGTGGAGGAAATGCATCGTAAGGGCGGCATATAATACAAAGCTAGTTGTAGTAGCTGCCAACAGGCCCAAGGCTGATGGATGCACACGGGGAGGGAAGCCTAGCCTTTCTGGTCCCACCCCACAGAAGAGCTACTGGCAGCCAATCATGTCCCTGTTTTCTTATTTATCTTATGGGCCAGCAAATGAGAGCTGGATTCTGGTCAGTTGCAATAGACTACAACTCCCATTTGTCTGCCCTAGCTACTATACATGACATCCACTCTGTGATACAGTAATAGCCTTTTATGATATAATATTCTGCTCTGCTGCACCTTTTACTGCTCCAACGCGTTTTACCTTACATTACCATGAACTGTAAATACATTAATATTACCCTGTTCTCTCTGGCAGGGTGGAGACCACCAAGAAGAGCGACGCTCACCCAGAAAACCTGGCTTCTTATCTGTATGATGACGTTAACAGGTAATACATACCAACATTGTAGTTAGTAAATTCGGAGCATATAAAACCTGCCCCTGGGTATGCCCCAAATAATCCATCTGTCTCTACTTATTCTGCCTGTCCTATCTGATCTCCATACTGATCCTGAACTGCCTGCCCTGACTATGGACTGTTTTCTGGATTGCATATACTTTGCATGCCCTGACCCCGGCCTGTTTCTGACTACGGCTTTCACCTGATCCCTCAGTGTTCAACACTGGTGGGTCAGCAATCATTTAAAAAAGAGACTACTTACTATTGAGATGGTCTCTAATATAATATAGGGAATATTGCAGCTTTTAATGTATATATGTATGAATTTTGCATCTATAGGTTTGAGAAAAGCCAGACATTTAATGTACCTACACAGTCAACATCTCAGACAGTAACCACCAGGTTAGTGCCACAGTATAATTTTTTATTTTCATTTCTCATACTTAATGGAGTTCTCTTGAATTTTCATACTGATGGCACCCCTGCCAATCAGCTGGATGGAGAGGCTGCTGTGCTTTATGACAGCTTAGGCCTTTTCCTAGGTCCATGAAGTCCCGTTCATTGGTCACGTGGCCTAGACGCAGCTCAGTCCCATTTAGGTAAATGGGGCTGGGCTGCGAAACCAAGCACGGCTGCTATACAATGTACTGTGCTTGGTAAGCTATGAGGAGACCGCGGTGCTCACTAGCGCTCCTGTAGCTTCCTCGATCAGCTGACTTCAACCAATCTCATATTGATGACCTTCCTTGAGGTTAGGCCATCAATATAAAGATCCAGGAGAACCCTTTTAAAGGGGTCGTCCACCCCATCACTGTCAATCCATCTCATGAGCGTCAATCCTTCTTCACAGGGCAACAGACCGTCCAGAGAGCCCTAAACTGGTCTCATGGAGCACTAACAGTGAGAGCAGAGCTTCAGCAGTCAAGCCTGGGCCAGGGAAAATCACAGTCCTGCATGGTGAAAGGTATTTTATGGGATCAAGTTGTGCTTGGGTAACTTTATATTTATCATGTTAGATATTCTTATGCAAATGAGTAGTTAAGTGCACCAAGGGCAGACCCAAGCCAGTCTGTGCACCCTTATGCTTCCTGCTTCTTCTGCCAGCTGCTCGCTCTACTTCTTCATTGACAGGATCGGGATCCTGCATAGTCATCTCATCTGACCCTGTCAGTCAAAAATGAGAGAGAAAGGCTGGCAGAAGAAGCAGGAGGGGCACAAGGGCACAGAGTGGTTTGGGCCCACCCTTAATTTTCTGCTCATTGCCTTCATGAGGATAGGACATCATCACTATCAAAATCTCAGACAACCCTTTTAAACACTTGATTCTAGTGATCAGACTACAGCTGATCGCAGGGGGTGATGCAGCAGGACATCCTGTGTTTAGCCAGTTGGAGGAAGACTCTTGTCCAAAGCCGACAATTGATCCTCAAACGGCCAATGTAAGGCATTCAGCAAAATGATGCCATAATTTAAGTATACCAAACATATAAAGACCTTTTTTTACAGTGAAACCAGTGATCCGAGCATCCCAAGACGAACCTCCAGTACTACAGAGAGAAGTAGCTCAAACATCCAGCCAGGACCTGGGAAGATCAGAGTCCTTGTAGAAGACTGGTAGGAGAATCAATTAAATACATAATTATTGCTCCATGGACTGTCGTTCATGATGGTGGTTGTGGCGGTGGTGGTAGATATCGCAATTAGAGATGCGCAAAGTTGAAAAACATTCTATTCGGCAGCTTCGCGGAAGTTCCTAATAAATTTTGCCTAACGGTACAGCCACAAGGAGTGCCCATGCTGCCAGCGGGTTGTGGCCATCCTACGGTGAAGAACCATGTGGCCAATTAGCCCGCAGCTTCCTTTAATTTTAGTAAAACCTGATTTTTTACCACGATGTGCCAGGAAACTCGGATTCGTTGGGAATAAAAGTTTTCCTAAACGTCGGACTGAATGCTTCACTTCCCTCAACACTAATGACAATGTCACTTTTGGTTGGATTTTCCTCCAGGAGATAGCCATGACTTCCAGCATGTTAACAAATTAATATGCCAATCTGCGGCAAAGAACTGGCGTATATGCTTTGTTCCAGGTCTTTGGGTTTTCGCTATAGCCCGTAGCCTGTATGACCTACTAAAAGCTTCATACCTAACTGCTCCCCACCACTCCAGTACTGCGCCCTGGCTCCCTCTCACCCCGGTGACAGGCCCTCTTTAAATCCAGAATTAAACACTGGTACAAAATGATTGTGTGAACAAGGCCTATAAAGAATATGTTCTCTTACTTACAATCATATTTATTTGCAGTGATGACACTAACAAGGAGTCCCCAAAGCCTTCAGTGGAAAGCCGCTCTACAACCAGAACAACGGAAAGGTAAATGTTATAGGGCGTGCAGAGCTAGCAGTAACACCCAGGCCCTGGTGCCTAAGTGTACCACTTAAAGGGGTTGTCCACTTTCTGTCTACTTGTGACCCATGTGCATGTAAGATGACTGTATGGCACTTACTAGTCTTTGTTAATCTGTGCCATTTGCTATATTTCATGAGGTATGCCCCCTTGTTGGGCAAATCTTCTATGCTGTCCTTATGATGGCCGCTGATGAGGAGTCATGTGACCAGACATCACTCATTCTGCACCATTCTAAAGCCTCGTTCACACGTCCGTGTCCGTGCTGAAATCCGTGAGAAGGTGGTCAGTGATGCCTCCGGGAAGATGTTCGTGATGGATCCATGTTGGGTCTGTGTGTCTGTTTTTTGCTGTCCGTGTGTCGTCCGTGTTTCACAGACACTGAACATCTGAAAAGTAATTTTCAAAGCATCTCTTCATAATGATCCGTGAAACACGGATGGCATCCGTGTTGCATCCGTGGTTTTCACGGACCCATAGACTATAATGGGTGTGATGGATCTGTGAACTCGAAAAAAAAACAATGGACCCACGGACCATGATACACCACTGATGTGTACACATTAAAATGAATAGGGACGTGTGCTGTCCGTGGAGAACACGTATGTGGAACACTGACGTGTGAATAAGGCTTAACGCACCGCACCTGCACTAAACTCCCAACAGCGCAAGAACAAATGTAGTGTATTTGAATGGAGGAGACATCACATGAAGGTGATCTGCCTGGTCACATGACCCTCCATCAGCAGCCATTTTATGGACAGGACCTCTATGTGGACAGCACAAATGACTAGCCAAATGAGGGGGCATATCTTATGAAATATAGAAAATGCCACAGAATTTCAACAAAGGTTATATTAGTAAGTGCCATACAATAATCTTATAAACACATAGTACACAACAGGAACCAGAAAGTGGACAACCCTTTAAGAAGGTGTTTTATAAATGGCACATCGTAATGTGCAGAATTTGCATTGGTGCCCAAAACCTTTAAATTTCATATTTAACTGTAGGGAAAAGAGATTTGAAGGGATTTTCTGGGAGTATAATATTGATGACCTTTCCTGAGACCCTGTCCACCCCTATCTACATGCATTTCTTGCAGCTTGCACGCGAACCCATTCATTTCTATGGGGCTGCAAAAAAATGTGGACAGTTTACAGATCTCACCTGTCATCCGTGCCGCAAATTATAGAACATGCCCTATTCTTGTCTGTTCAATAGGCATTTCGACAATGGTGCCAATGGAAATTGTGGGGTGCACACTGCCGGTATTCGCAGTTTGCGGACCACAAAATGCATATAGCCCTGTGCATGAGACCTCAGATTGTGCAGCGACACGCGCCATCTGGTGACACCCATTTGGACCTTCAAAGTAAAATGCTGGCACTGTAATTATACATTCTAGCAGTGATAATAAAGGAATGGCACGTCATAGAGTCATGAGAATAGATGCTCCAGAATTGTTATCACACGGGGGATGCAAGTAGTTACTAAAACAGACATGTGAGGAGAGGGGACAGCTCCATTTTAAGAAGTAAATCTACTCAAAAAAATAGTGTTACATCACAATAAGGCCTCATGCACACGACCGTTTTTTTATGCTGTCCGCAAAAAGGGGTTCCGTTGTTCAGTGATCCGTTTTTGCCTTCTGTTGTGTTTCCGTGTGTCTTCCGTTTTTTTTAGCGGACATGACCCAAAAGATTTTACCAAAAGACAGGCTGACAAGTTTTGCCAAGTGCCTGCCAAGGGATCCGCAAAAAAAACGGACGCGGAACGCGGATGACACACGGATGGCCATCCGCATTTTTTCACATTGACTTGAATGGGTCCATGAACCGTTTTTCACGGACAAGAATAGGACAGGTTATATTTTTTGGACGGACTGGAATCACGGACCACGGACGCGGAGGACAAACGGTGCATTTTCCGAGTTTTCCACAGACCCATTGAAAACAAATGGGTCCGCAGAAAATCACGAAAAACGGAGCAACGGACACGGAATCAAACAACGGTCGTGTGCATGAGGCCTAATACTAATGCTTCTGTCAATGCTTCACTATTTTGTGAAAGAGTGTGATCATATTAAGATACAAAAGGGGTTATCCAATAATAATTAAAAATAATTAAATTCTTAAATTCCTAATTCATAATTAAAAATCTCAGACAAGTCCTCCAATAAGCTTAAAATAAAAAAATGCTAATTTATACCCTTCCCTTTCTCCGGCGCTGTAATCTGTGGCACCGCTCCCATCCTTCTTAGGCTACATGCACACGACCGTATGTGTTTTGCGGTCCGTAAATTGCAGATCCGCCAAAAAAAAAAAACTGATGACATCCGTATGCCATCCGTTTTTTTTTTTGCGGATCCATTGTAAGAATGCCTAAAACGGACAAGAATAGGACATGTTATATTTTTTTGCGGGGCAAGGAACGGACATATGGATGCCCATAGTACACTGTGTGCTGTCCGCATTTTTTGCGGATCCTTTGAATTGAATGGTTCTGCATTCTATCTGCAAAAAAAATGGAACGGACATGGAAACAAAATATGTTCGTGTGCATGAGGCCTTATGTCAATCTTGGGTCTAATTAGTGGCTAATTCCATTCCTTGTGTCTTGAAGATAATTGATTTTTTAGTAAAACCTATTTTGTAGGCTGCCCCCTAGAAGAAGCAATGTATGCTTCTGTGTTTTCTATGGGCAAAAAGTTTTGCTTATATTTATAATTTAAAGGGGTATTCCCATCTGGGACATTGACGGCATATCTCTAGGATGGTAGACTGGTGCAAGTCCCACCCCTGGGTCCTGCTTCTGTCTCCAGAACGGGACCTCTGCACATGCACGGCCACCCTCTGTTCACCGCTATGGGAGCTCCGGCTCGGCTATTTCCGTCAGTCTCATAGCGGTGAACGGAACAGTGGCCGCTCTTGTGCGGTGTGCTCTCTATTGACCGCTATGGGACTTCCGAAAATTGCTGAGTGCTCTCCCTTGGTTATTTTCAGAACTCTTATAGTAATGAATGGTGAGCTCTTTATGCATGTGTGCCTGCTCTCCTTCAGTTTGGGGGCCCCACTCTCTGTGGGTCCCAGAGGTGGGACCCACACCTGTCTGACATTGATGGCATCTGTGTCCCAGATGGGCCAGCGCCTTTAAAACCATGTAATGTTTGTGCTGAAACATTCCTGAATAGTAACATTTACCCATATGTATGGTGATATGTATTAATATGTAATATACCGTGGAAAGATTTTATTTCACACTATTGTGTTTTTAAACACAGCAAAGATAGTCCGGATTCCTTAAAATTAACATATTCATCACTGTCCAAAAGAGCCACAGAAAATACACAGCCAAATATACAGGCTGGACCTGGGAAGATCACTCTCATCAGAGACGAAAGGTAAACTACAGTAGATTTTGTCTATCTATCTATCTATCTATCTATCTATCTCATATCTATCTATCTATCTCATATCTATCTATCTATCTATCTATACATATCATATCTATCTATCTATCTATCTATCTATCTATCTATCTACAGTAATACAATATCTCCCATTATATTACAGTGATATAGGAAACAATAGAGTAACAAACAGAACATCTGAGACAACATATTCAACAACAAGCGCTAAAGTCACTATAGAGACCATGAATGAGAGGTAAGGGAGTCAAACCCTCATCATTCCCATCACAGCTGGACTATGGTGATGAAATGATATAAGAGGCTGTTACGTTGTAACTTTGTCCTTGTGTGATGTAAATGTCCAGGGCGGATGTACTTACATAGGTGTCTTAGATGCTTTTGTATAGAGAATAGGACAGTGTTAGTTTACTTGCTTGTCTGGACGATGGCTGATCATACAATCCCACTGGTTCCCAGCAGAATCCAAACCTCTGCACACATTATATCAGTAGTACCTCTGTACCTCTGTACCTCTGACCCCCACTAACATAAAACAGGATGGGTGTATATTAGCACATAGCGACCTTTCCGCCCCTGTCTATGGGGCAACTTTCTAATAAACTGTAGGACCACTGATTTCAGCATACAATGGTGGCTATAGTGTTCAGTTTCTACAGTAACATTCCTTTAATCCGGTATCAGTGGGACTTCATAGATTCTGAATTATGCGATATTCTGGATAATTGGGCCAAAAAGTATATAAAAGCTGGCCCCCCCCCCCCCCCTTCCATAAAAAAAAAAAAAGTTCTGAAAAAACATTGTTCTCTTCTAATTTGATTGTGTCAATATTTTGTGGTGGGAACAACTACCAGATTATCAGGATTTTCTGGGTCACAAAATTCTGAACTAAAGGACTGTCATTGCGTCTCAGTCCCACGTATCTGTAATGAACCGCTGTTGTGTCATCATTTCAGCCCATCCCCTAAACCTGCGCCCAGAATGGAGGTGAAGCCGAAAGAAGCCGAAGCAGCTACCACCAGGTGAGATTCAACGTCTATCTGTAAACTGAAAATATCTGGCAGATTTCTCACCAAGTCCAAATCTTTATTGTTGGGGCTTCATTCATCCAAGAGAGGGTAATATATCAGGGGCACAGTGGCGTATTATCACTGCATTCTGGACTTTACTCTCCTAAACACAGGTTCCCAGTACAGAATTCAATTGGTAACACAGTTTCAATAATCATGTGATTATTGAGTTAGGCTACTTTCACACTGGCGTTTTGGCTTTCCGTTTGTGAGATCCGTTCAGGGCTCTCACAAGCGGTCCAAAACAGATCAGTTTTGCCCTAATGCATTCTGAATGGAAAATGATCCGCTCAGAATGCATCAGTGCCTCCGATCAGTCTCCATTCCGCTTTGGAGGCTGCCTGCAGCGTTTTGCTGTCCGCTTGACGAAACTGAGCCAAACGGATCCGTCCTGTAAGTCAGTGGGAACGGATTTGTTTTCTCTGACACAATCTGGCACAATAGAAAACAGATCCGTCTCCCATTGACTATCAATGGAGTTCACGACGGATCCGTCTTGGCTATGTTACAGATAATACAAACGGATCCGCCCAAAACGCGAGTGTGAAAGTAGCCTTATATTCTAAGGATACATTCACAAAACAGTTTTTAACAGCCGTTTTTTTCACTGATACCTTTCTGAGAAATGGCCCCTTCAGTGGCATGGGGGTTGTTTTTTTTACGTTCCGTTCGCAAAGACTGTCATTGTTGTTAAAACGGTGGTGTGAATGTTGCCTTAAGGATATGGTCACACTTGGCAGAATTGTTTGAGATTTCCTGCTGCAGAAGTGCAGGCACACAATCAGGCAGGCACATAATCGGCAGTGTTGCAGTGGCCAGGTTTGGGGTGGCCCCGGTAGGCTGGGTTCCCCGGACACTGTCGAGGTGTCACCATGTGTTGCTGCTCTCCGGAAGGGATGGCAAGGCGTGGTACACCAGAGTTAAGTCCAGACAGTCAGGGTCTGCAGTAAACCAGTGTGATTCTTTACTGGAGGAATTTAAGTGCAAAACAATACAGGCAAGGCAAAAGACTGGCTTCTACAGTCTCCTCCTGGGCAGAAGAAGGTTCTTTTTTTTTTATTGTACAGTGAATCTTTGAAAGCAAGAGCTGCTCAGTTGCATGGCAACTCTGGAAGAGTGACTCTGCTCCCACCATGTCAGCTTGGACAGAGAAAGTAGACCAGATATACTGTTTCGAGGAGTTAGCCCATTGGGAGAGTCACACCTGATCGACATTCCTAAAGATCTTGGGACCATGGGAAGCTTTTAGAGGATTCAACCCATAGCGCCCATTGTATGGTGAGGGTTATTGGGACAGTCATCTATGAAATGATTTGGGGTCAGTAACCACGGGTGTCTCTTTCGCTGGGACCTCTGAAGGAGAACTGGGCATAGAGTCAAGTGGTTATGCAACGCCTTCCACGTCAGTCAGGCTATTACAAACGCAGAATTACCTCTGGTAGGGCAAGAGGCGCTATGGGTTGAATCCTCTAAAAGCTTCCCATGGTCCCAAGATCTTTAGGAATGTCGATCGGGTGTGACTCTCCCAATGGGCTAACTCCTCGAAACAGTATATCTGGTCTACTTTCTCTGTCCAAGCTGACATGGTGGGAGCAGAGTCACTCTTCCAGAGATATGGGATAGGTAAACATGCTGCTGTAATGAGCATAGTAGGTAGGTTGTGGTTGGTTGGTGTGAGGTTATCATTCAGGCACCATAGTAGAATCAGTTTAGGATGTAGAGTGAGTTTCGTAAGGCAGATTTGGTCTATCAAGGAGCCCACTTCTGACCAAAAAGGTTGTATGCGTGGGCAGTACCACCAAATATGGGAGAGGGAGCCCACACCCGCCCCACTTCTCCAGCATTGATCGGATATTTCAGAGTTAATCATATGTAAGAACACGGGGGTTTTATACCACCTGGTCAATATCTTGTTTGAATTTTCTTGTATTTTAATACACCTATTGAAACAATGGTAGTGGGCTAGGATAAAAGCTTTTACAGGGTCTGTGAGGGTGATCGTAAGCTTCCTCTCCCAGGCCTTCAGGAAATATAGTTTTGGTGGCACAGAGGATAGTAGGGATTTCCATGTTAGACATAGCAACCTCCTAGGGAACTGGGTTGCAGCCAGTAGTTTCTCTGTCCAGGTCAGGTGAGGTGTGCATGGTAGTGTGACATGTCTTATGTCCCTACGAAAGTCTAGGCGATATAAGAACGGAGCCGTCTGCAGTTTGGGGAGATTTAATATTTTGTCCCAGTCTAGTTTTCTATCAGGTAGGGATATCTCTCACAGGGAAATGTTAGCCAATGATACCCGACCCAAGAAGGGCTCATAGACACCAGTATGTAACATTGCAATAGATCCAGGGGTATGTTGGGATGAGGGAACGTTTTGAAGATCCCTGACCACACTGCTAGTGTTCCTTTCAGCAGAGGGGTTAGTATAGATCTTTGTGTGTGTAAGGTCGAAGCCCCCCAGAGTATCGATCTCTCCTTTGCAGTCAAGAGGTATCGCTCTAAATTCAAACAGAGATTTGGGGAATGAGGAGACAGTAATGCTATGCTCCTACTCAGTTGCACTGCCTAATAGGATGAATGTATATCAGGGAGTCCAAAGCCACCGAACATCTTTTCTCTCGTCAGGAGGGTATATGCTATTCTAGAGGATCTCCCACCCCAGGGGAAGAAAGAGAACAGCTCGCGGATCTCAGAAAAGAATGTGTGAGGGAGTCAGATGGGGAGGGCTTGCATCAAATACAAGAACTTGGGGACTATATATGTTTTGAGGAAATTTTTGATCCTTGCAGAGGGAGCTGAATACAGGGTGAAGATCGCTTGAATGAACTGGCAGGGTATGCCAAATCTTGACAGAGCCGCCGACATAAACTGCCAGCTAACCGTGTCGAACGCTTTTTCAGCATCAGTGCTGAGTAGAGCAAGGGGGTTGTGAGTTTTTGTGCCCAAGATATGAGTCTGAGCAAGCGTACCATATTTTCTTTGCCCTGTCTGCCAGAGACAAAACCAACCTGTTCCTGGTCAGTAATGCTGGGGAGAATTGTTTGGAGACGTTGAGCTAAGATATTAACACCATTGGGTCTTTTTTATCACTGTATATGACTGTGATGTGGGTTTATAAGGCCTGAGTTGGCAGGGTGCCTCCATTGAGGAGGGAGTTGCAAAGAGTCTTAAAATGGGGTATTAGGCTGTCTTTAAAGGCTTTATAATATTGAATAGTGAACCCATCAGGCCCAGGGCTCTTGTCCGATGGAATAGAGGTAAAACCTGACGAATTTCTGTGATAGGGGATAGTAACTGTCCAGATTGTGACGCGGTAAGTGGTAAAGGATTAAAAACGCCAGTGTGAAGGTACCCTCAGTTCGTAGCTTTAAGGCCTCATGCACACGAACGTATTTTCTTTCCATGTCCGTTCCGTTTTTTTTGTGGACCATATGCGGAACTATTCCTTTCAATGGGTCCACAAAAAAAACGAAAGGTACTCCGTGTGCATTCCGTTTCCGTATGTCTGTTTTTCTGTTCAGCAAAAAAATAGAGCATGTCCTATTTTTTTCTAGTTTGTAAACAAGGATAGGCATTATTACAATGGAGCCGCAAAAAAAACGGATGCCGAGGGACTTGATGGGAACTCAACTTGGAAACTCAGTGTCCAGGCATGTTGCTAAGTCGTACAAGCTCGGATAATACGTGAGGGCTGTGTTAGGAAGTAAAGGAGTGTGGAGGACAGTTCAGATAAATGATATTACTGTGGGTCTCTATCTGTGAGATCTGGACATACATAGAGGCGGCATTAGTTATGTGCAAGGAAAAAACTTACTCAGGTCTTGAACCTTGATAGGCGTCCTCGTTTGGCCTTGTCCGTCTTCTCAGGTTAAACCAGGTGCCAGGTATCTGGATGGGCAGGACTTGGAAGCGGATCACCTTGGTCGGCAGGCATCCAGGATGGTATTTCGATGGGTTTAATTCCAAGCAATTCCCTGGCCGCTTTCAGGTCCTGAGGAGATCTGATGGTAATTTGCTTCCCGTTTTTTGCAATAGCAAGGCCAAAAGGGTAGAGCCATCGAAACGGGGTTGCTGAGGCTTTTAAGGCTTCTAAAAGGGGACACAATATTCAACGCTTAAGGCCAAGGACGAAGGCGCCAAATTTTGAAAAAGCAATATATCCGCTTCTTCATATCTGAGTTGAATAGACTCTGCTACTTTTCAGGAGCTCCGCAGTGTCGACGTACCTTAGTAGGCCACATATGGTATCACGCGGTGGCTCATTCGGTTTGGGTTTCGGTCGCAATGCCCTGTGGATTCTTTCAATCACAATTTGGGCGGCTCTCTCAGGAGCTAGTAGTGAGGTTAATAACTCCCTTTTCTGCTTTAGATAGCGCTTCTGGGGCGACCGATTCAGGTAGGGTGCGGATCCTCAAATTCTGCCTGCTACTGCGGTTCTCCTGATCTTCAAGCTTGAGAAAGGCCTCATTATGTAGTGCTTTATGTGCCTGTAGAGCATCTCCAGTCTTTTCCCCGTAGGTCAAAATGGCTTCCTGGGTGTTCTCCAATGCCACAACTCTGTGGCCCAGATGACGCAGGTCCTCTTTTATATCAGCAAGATCTCCTTTTAATGGTGTGAGTGCCGAATACAGCACGTCCTGGAGGATAGATTTTAATATAGGAGGGTCTCTTCGAGTAAATCTGCGATCCGATGCGTCTGAGATGCTGCCCTTTTCAGAGAAGTCCTCTACGTCAGAGTGTTGAGCAGCACTCAGCGCCATCTTGGCCGCGCTAGGGGTAGAGGACTGAGGTTTATTTCTTAAAAAATTTTCCATGTCCGGTTGTTTTGCTTGGACGGGAGTGGCCTCGGCAGAGTCCTTGTGCTTGTCCTTGCTAACTTTCCCCATGTTAGTTCAGATGGAGTGCATGTAAAGGGGTGACATAGCCAGTTCTTGTGAGGAGCTCAGACTCAAGCAGCCATTCAGCAGCATGGCCAGGTTCTGCCCAGAAGAAGGTTCTGGGCTGAGAAATGGCCTGAGCTAGCTGCCCCTCTCTATCACCCTACTTCTATCAGAAGATACCTTGGCCAAAGGCTGGTAGCCCAGGGCCTGTGGCACAGTATGCCCATCTCAGCTTCATCTTCAGGTCACTGATGCACTCTGGCATTTTCTGAGAACTGATTCCTAACTGCAGACCAAACTAGGGGCTCTGACTGCTCTCCTTATATACAATTTCTAGCTGAACTGAGTGGAGAAACACAACCCAAACAAATACAATGTTACAATTATTGTCTCTTATAGACTTCTGTTAGACCCTCAATAATACTCTATGGCAATGACACAGTAGTTTTTCCAGATAAAAAGAAGTCTTGATCTATAATAACAGAGCTTAACCAGACTGTCTGGTTTTGGTGGTAAGCAAGTCTGGCTTTTTCACTCCAAAACATATTCTTCTTTAACCCTTATGGTAACTGAAACCAAGAAATGGAGCTCATAAAGTACCCATAAAAAATATGTTTTATTAAATCATGATATATAACAAAGTATACAGTTAAAAAGGGGGAAGTGACCGAACAGACACCATCCTGGCAATGCACACAGCGCAAAAATACATCATAAAATAGATATTGTGACACAGTGAGAGGTTTGGTGGTAAAAAACAGGTATTTTCCTCTCAGCCTGTGCTGCTGGGTTGATTGCAGCCAGGTGAGGGCAAATACTGGACCGGATTTTAGGTGCCGGTCCTGGTTTTTGGGTTAATACCTAGCTGCCTTTAAAAGACAGCTGGGTTTATGCAAAGCTCTGTCTCTGTGTGTTTGGGATCTGAGCCCTGTGCTGGGCTGAAAAGCTGAGACCTGTGTGTCAGGAGAGCAGGCCATGTAAAGACGGTCAGTGGCCTTTTTGTGTTGCTGAGCATTCAGCCAGGTGTGAACTGACACCTAGGATTTGAGGTGATTAACCTGGAAACTGCTGGTGTTCTGTGGAGCTCTCAGGGCTGGAATGCAAAGAGGCGTGCAGTCTGCCTGGAAGCCTGAGGTTGGACTTTCCTGCGGCTGGGCTGACAGCCGGGTGTGAACATGCACCTAAACCACACAGGTGATTTGTTCCCGTCTTGGACTTTTGTTTTGCCTCAAGTTTTTGCTATGTGTGTGAAGTAACACGAAGTGACTGTTTTGAGTTTTGTTTGTGCAAGTGTGAAATAAAACACTGTTTGCTGCACTACCTGGACTCCCTTTGCCTCTATACTGCACCCGCACCGCTGTCTACCAGAGCAACTCCCCACAATATCAATATTCAATACAAATAAATAGATGTTGGAAATAATATACCAATCAGGAATAGTATTAGGGTGAGTCAATAATGGAAAAAATCATGGAGTACTGGCAACCTAAATATATTAAATGCCGACCGGTCCTACAAAAATCTAAGCCTAATCTCCGGAAAAACAATGACGTAAACCCGACTCACCCAAGGTGCAGAGTGTGTATACCAGGATGGCGCTTCCCCGACTAATCTGCAGCAGAAACTGACCTGTATAAATTGACACACTGCAGTTTTAAAATCTGCACCCCAGGTCAGGTTCTGCTGCAGATTTTTTCTGCATTGTGTGTATAAGAATTCACTTTGATGGTACTGTAAAACACTGCAGATTTTATGCATGTAATTCTGCGGCATTTGGTGCGTTTTTGCTGCAGCCGATTTGCAGCAGCAGTACACCCAGAAATGTAGGCACCCAGAAGTGTAGGGACACATGCAGCCTTCAGCTGCACTGCTCAGGCATAGAGCCTCTGTGTTTGCGCTACATGCAGCAGCTGCACAGGAGCAGGATTGACAGGGCCAGGCGAGATGTCTGGTCCTGTCAATTAATGGGAAGGGGTAGCCTCTTGAGCCCCTCGCTGCTCAAGCAGGCTGAGTAAAAAAAAGAATTGATTCAAATGAATTGAATTGCTCATCTTTACGCACAATGTGCAGCGCGCTGCCCCTCAGGGCCGATCGTGTCCCAGCTTTTTAGGGATGCCGAGTGGTGATGCGGCCTTAATAGTTTTGTGTGTCACACTGCTCCTACCTGCATACTGTTACTACCCAGACTTAGGCTCCGCAGCAAAAACGGAAGAGAGTAGGAGTTGGTGGAGAATAATCCGAGTCCAGATTTTATGAAGTTCAACAGCTTTACTTGAATAATCTTTCATCCAGACAACACTTGATCTTTCTCTTGGTTTCAGCAGGTTTTGGGCTAAACTGACAGGCAAACTTGAATACCTTGCTTTCTCCCTCTCTGACTTCAGTCTGGTTACGGGACTTTAGGACAGTTCTGGTACCTTTGAGTGGGGTGCCTTTGGCCATTGACCCCCTTGTAATACTCAGTCTATAAACTGCAAGAAGTCATGGTGCTCTATGAGCTGCTTTCCTTAGAATACTCTTAATGCAGGAGGGGGGAGCTCACCTCACTGCATCATGACTCGTCTGTTTCCAGTTCATTATCGTTCTATAGCTTTCTGCAACCCTTCCCTTGGTAGGAAGCAGGACAAGCCCACTTCTGCCCAAAAGGAGGGAGAATGGAATGGTAAGTTCCATTCTTTCTGAAGATACTCTAGGTATATAGCAATATTTTTAATGCACAATATAGGAGGACCTGGAATAAATACACAGATGACATTATTGGTTAGCCATTAGAGACAGTAGCAGGGATTAGGAATGGTAGTGCCCGCTCGGTAGTGCATATGGACACTCTCCACTAGGGAGATTTGGAAGTCTCTCAGCACATACCCTTCTTCTCAGGTGTAAAGAGGAACCAGTCAGCACTTGTCAGTCTGTGGGGGGTGCGGCAGGGGTTTCAGCCCAAAATACCAGTAAAACAAACTGACCGCACTCATGTTCCTGCAGAATCTTCAGTGCTTTATTCACATAGAGGTAATAGGGGCAGCGTGACGCGTATATGATGTACGTTGGAGAAAGACTCATCTAGAGCTGAAACGCGTTGCGCTGTGATACCTCTATATGAATAATCCACTGAAGAACCTGCCAGATTTATATGTGAGTGCCGGGCAGTTTGTCCTGCCCAGCGGCTGATAGACCATAAATCTCCATTTCTTATAGGTAATAAAAATATGTATTATAATATTATATTCATGATTACAATAACTTCTGAACTATATTCTGGTCTGAAATGAATGTATATTTCTGTATTGTAGTGATACCCAGCAGGATCTGATCAGTTGGTCTGATTTGGATAGCAGGTAAGTTACAGCTAAACGTGAAATACAGTAGGATAACCTCCAGGAGGGAGAGGAATGATGGCTGTCTCTTAAAGAGCACCTGTCACCTGACATGTCTTATATACTAAATAATTGTATTCCTCATGCGATGATAATTCTGAGGCATCTTTTCATATAACTATATGTTGTTTGTTCCTCAGTTATTCCTATTAGAAGACAATGAATAAAAGTACAACACCTATTTGCGGGGAGGGCATGGCCCTGTATAGTCTGACACTGTCCAATCAGTGCTGCCAGTGTCAGACTGTGCAGGGACACACCCCCAACTAGTAATAATACCACGCTAGGGATTCATTCATAAACGACTAGTAGGAATAACAGAGGGATAGCACAATAGAGTTATGGGAAAAGATGCTCCAGGATTTCTATTACATGGCAATGCAAGTAGTTAGTAAAACAGGCGTGTCTGGAGAGGTGACAGATCTTTGTAATGACCACATATGACGAGATCACCCCTAAATTGTCTTTTTTTCCAAGCTGAACCAG
Organism: Bufotes viridis; assembly: GCA_033119425.1. Lineage (NCBI taxonomy): Eukaryota > Metazoa > Chordata > Amphibia > Anura > Bufonidae > Bufotes > Bufotes viridis. The sequence continues at coordinate 37,734,099 of CM065597.1, read as the reverse complement.
CTCATTACATCCCATTTAATCTGGTCACAGATTAGAACCCTCTCCAGCTCTCCTATATACTTTACGGCTCATGCACACTAATGTATTCTGTTCCGTGTCCGTTTAGATTTTTTTGCGGACCATATGCGGAACCATTCATTTTAATGGGTTCCGCAAAAAAACGGAAGCTGTTCAGTGTGCATTCCGTTTCCGTATGTCCGTTCTGCAAAAAAATAGAACATGTCCTATTATTGTCCGCATTACGGACAAGGATACGACTGTTCAATTAGGGGCCAGCTGTTCCATTCCGCAAACTACAGAAAGCACACGGACGTCATCCGTATTTTTTGCAGATCCGTTTTTGCGGACCGCAAAATACATACGGTCGTGTGCATGAGCCCTTATAGTATATCAAGCTCAAAACTAAATTCCGTGTTCAAGATGAGGCCTTACGAACTAATTGTCATCTTGTCTATGGCGGGTGGAAAATCTGTCACCTATTAGAGTAGCAATAGGACACGTCCCTTCTCGGCGCAGCCGCGGCTTTAAGCTGCCCCCCTGTGATCCTCAGCGCTGCCTCCTATTGAAATGTATGGGAAACAGGACACGGCTGCCAGAGGGTTTTTGGTGAAATTTCATCCCAAAATTTTGCGGTAAAATCCATTGCGTGAACATTCCCCCGCACTGCGGATTTTGTTACTGAAATTTCCGCCAACTGAAAATCAGTTCTATTCACCTGAATGGGGCTGGCAGAAATCCATGTGCTTTTTGCCCCCATTCAAATAAATGAAACTGATTTTCAGTCGCGGAACGTTTTGCAACAAAATCCGCAGCGTGTGAATTCACCCTAACAAATCTCATCCACATCTGTGCTACAGATTTGCAGCAAAATCTATGGTGGAAAATATGTCCATACTCTAGTTGCTCCACTAGATGGCACTAGCGATGTAAATCATTTCTGCTCCCTCACTGCGAGCCATCGACGTCCTGAGTGTATTTATACGGTGGTGTACTTGAAATGGAAGCGGACTGCACGACTGCTATGGGAAGCAGGGGCCCACCACTAGGGGGAGTTCATTGAAAATACAGTTTTACAGCTTCCATTGATATCAGTGGTAACTGTATACATTCCTATGAACTGAGCGCTCTCTAGTGGTGGCAGCAGGCAGTCAGTTTTTATGTCTGATGTAAATACATTGATGAATATGGTCTTCAGAATGAGCGCCACTAATCTCACTTTGGGGGAGGGGGGTATATTAAATTTTGCTAGGTGGCCCTATCAAATCTGTGCATGCCCCTGCATTTGTAACAAGAGTCACCCACATAAGTTTCATCAAGTTAAAGGGGTTATCCCAGGATTAATGTAAAAAATGAAAATCGGACATCATATAGTACATGACAATCTCTTTCTGACAAAGCTAGAACCAGCCCTGTACCTCCCATAGATCCAGGGATCCCCCCGTTGATTGCGCCATTTGCTCAACTAGCTTTTTTCAAGCTGGCAACTCAGGGGGTGGGGGCGTGTCCTTTCTCAGGGGCCATGTCCTTTCTGCTGCAGCCTGTGGCAATTGAAGGATGGAACTGAGCATGTGCTTTCATCTCAGTGAGCTCTACAACGAATTTAGAAAAAGAGTAAACAGCAGGTGGCGCTATACAGATAGATTTTAGTGAATAACTCAGTGGCTACATTACACTTTTTATTACATGCAATTACAAAACTAATAAGATCCAGGTGCTGGTTTGGAATATTTTTGTGGGACAACCCCTTTAAGCTTATGTCACTTTCTGTACAACTTAGGGTGTCATTTGGTGTAAAGTAGAATTGTCTTAGTTGCCCATAGCAACCAATCAGTTTCCATCTTTCATTTTCCATAGGAGCTGTCCAAAATGAAAGGTGGAATCTGATTGGTTGCTATGGGCAACTAAGACAATTCTACTTTACACCAGTTTGATAAATGACCCCTTTAGTTTTATGACATTACCCCATGTCACTTTTGGATATTTTCTCATTTACCACTTACGTTCATGTCACATGTACATGGCAGGCGTGTAAATGCTGGATCAGATGAGATACATATTATCGCACATCATCTATCATATTCACAGTTTATCATAGCATCGCATCCCACGCACTTGAAAGCACTTCTCAGTGATAAAGATATGGGGTGGGAAGATTTATCAAAATTGGTGTAAAGGAAAAGTGGCTTAGTTGCTCATAGCAACCAAACAGATTCCACGTTTCATTTTCCAAAGGAGCTCTGAAAAATGAAAGGAGGGATCTGATTGGTTGCCATGGGCAACTAAGCCAGTTTTACTTTACACTAGCTTGGAAAACTCTTCCCCATGGTCTCTTGTATTTATTCCTGTTAGATGCAGATTCCGCTAATGGGTTGTTAGCCATGTCCGTGACTGAGGCACTGTGTACTGTACCCCACTGACATGCTCCAGAAAAAATATGCATGGAATAAAGAATGCCCGGCCTTATATTTTAGGTCCACTAAATTACATTCATGTCAATCCGCTGGCCAATCCACAGCAGAAATCCAAATTTCACCTTAAGATTCCTCCATGAATTTCCTACAAAAAAAGAGAAAAAAATATGGTAGAATTTCCTGTGGGAACTCAGGGCTTTTTTTGTGGCGGAACGCGCCGGAATTTGCGACGTGAAAATAAACCCGCACCTGCTGAATGTGTTAAAAATTGAATTACCTATGCGCAGCGCCGCTGTGCGCCCGCCCCCAGCCTGTGTGTCACGTGTCGCCAGAGGTGCGTGCGGCTCAGGGCAGGGAGGCGTGACTTGCAATGGTGTGGTAGACAATATAAACCACATGCATGTGCGGCACCTATGACCGACAAGAAGCTCTGGCCACAAAGACGATTCCTCCAGACAATGGCAGTGCCTTATTTAAAGGGGTTGTCTACAGCAAATGACATTTATCATGTAGACAAAGCTAATAAAAGCCACTTACTAATGTATTGGGATTGTCCATATTGGGGGGGGGGGGTGACATGATGAGGGAACAATGATGAAGGAATGGACAATGTTGGAGTCTGTGTCATGGGGGGGTGGGTGACATCATGGCACAGACTCCAACATTGTCCCCATCATGTCACCCCACCGATGGTACAGACTCCAACATTGTCCCCCATTAGGGGGCATGATGGATGGGGGCATGACGGCTGACATGGGGGGCATGACGGCTGACATGGGGGGGCATGATGGATGGGGGCTGGGGGCTGACGGCTGGCATGATAGCTGAGTAGGCTGACATGGGGGCATGATGGCTATACGATATAACAGTAGCAGAGTAGGATATATTGAATGTTATACTACAGAGGTGGCAGCATTAATCATTATTAATTGAATTACACATTTTATAACTGTACTGGAGCGGCAATGGGGGGTCTGTGGATGACACTGTTATAGGATGGGGGGTCTGTGGATGACACTGTTAAGGGGTGAGGGGGGGGGTCTGTGGATGGCACTCTTATAGGATGGGGGATCTGTGGATGCCATCCACAGATCCCCCATAACAGTGCCATCCCTAGATCCCCCATAACAGTGCCATCCCTAGATCCCCCATTAACAGTGCCATCCCCAGATCCCCCATTAACAGTGCCATACTCATCTGGGGGGTTTCTTTGCTGGGCTGGACTTTTATAGCCCCCCCAAATTTTACTTGCATCCCTGTTCTCTAAAGGGGCGGTTTAAGGGGGCGGTGCTAGGGGTGGGTAGGGACGTGGCCAGGGGAGGGGGGGGGGTGAGTTCCATCACCTTTTCTCTGAGAAAAAAAGCCCTGACTAAGATTAATCAAATATCACCCATAGACATCATAGTTGTCAACTATCCCGAATTTGCAGGGACTGTCCCTGGTTTTCAGAGACAGTCCCAGCAAATTTGGGCTCTCCCAGGCCAAAAATAAGCGGGACTAATGATAACCTGGCACATACATGGGGGTTTCCAGGTGGAGTTGGGCATTCTCATAAGCAGGATTTGCAGTGTCCTGATTTTTACCAACCTAAACGTTGGTAAGTATGAGACGTGCCCTGTAATTAAATCCAGACCAAATTTGCCCATGATCGATGTCTATGAGCATCATGAATTGGAAAGCCCGAATTCACGTCGTAGGATTCCCCGCCAGAGCCTCATCATGGAAGTCACTGGCTAGAGCTGTGGTGAATGTGGCAAAGAGAGGGTGTTCTGGGCAGGGTATGTCCTTTCTCTTAGCTGGGCATGCAAAGCATAGAAAAAGGATTGTTTGAGGGTGTCAGGGTCATCTGGTCCTCTGATGGACCAGTCTAAATCTAAGGTAATGAGTCAAGGGGGGGGGAGGGGGGATCATTTATCAAACTGTGGAAAGTAGAACTGGGTAGTTGCCCATAGCAACCAATCAGATTCCACCTTTCATTTTGGATGGCTCCTTTGGAAAATGAAAGGGGGAATCTGATTGGTTTCTGTGGGCAACTAAGCCAGTTCTACTTTACACCAGTTTAATAAATGACCCCCATGGTATTATATAACATACTTCACGGCCTATTTTATAAACTGTAAAATATTTAAACATAAAACTTAACCAGAATGCCAGTCATAGACTCAGGCTTAGATATTAATATAGAAATACATAAGTCCATCCAAACCTAGGATGACTTTTACCCATAACTAAAACTAGACCGTGCACCAAAACAACAACTTAATAACCGGGAGGGCAGGTGGGCACTAAACCAATGGCTTCACAAGCTGGTTGGACAAAAAAGGCTCAACCAGACAGCTGAGCCATCCTTAAATATCACTTTAGATGGTCACATATTAACCCTGTCAACCAATAACCCCTTGTTACCAGGGGCCAGACTGACTCTTCATCAAAACACACATTACTATAGGCCCTCTGGCTAACCAATCGGGCCATATCACTAAGCAGCTGAAATCTGCCCAGTGATGGTGTGCCCAAAAGGCGGGAAAGTTTCCCGCCAAAACCTTACTGACTAGGAATTAATATTGAGAAGTCCTAGCCTTCAATGAAAAACAATCTATGATATATGGCTCCCAGGGAAGATTATGTTCTGGATTTAGGCTTGCTTTTGCTCACCTTCTTAAGATCCCGGACACCACAAATAAAAAGGTCGGGTCTTTCAATCATGCTCCACAACAGGAAATTCCGTCTTTTTGGAAGGCAACCCATATACAGAACATATTTACTCTGCCTTATTCTGCCATCACCGAAGATGCAATTGATACAGCTCATTACACAATGGGGCACTAAATGCTGTTTGCTTTCCTGTGGTTTACTTCTTATGTGGTTTTTAGTTTCTTTCTCATGAACATGCATATTCGCTTCAGTCAGGACAACAAGGGAGAACACTGCCAACATCAACACACTAAACAATGAGACTATTCCCATCAGTCTCTGTGACGTGGAATCAACAAGTTCCCTTCCAAGCCTAGAACAAAGGGGGCATCTAGGCCTAGAAAAAGACCTGAAGAAATGTAGGTTGAGCAATGAACATGAATATTAAAAGGGTTGGTTCTCATAATAGACCCAATGCTAGGAGGAATGGATTTGTAAATCTGTAAAATAATCAGGTCAGGTTCTCGGCAAAAAGTGTTCTACTAGCAAAAGGTCTCAGATATCAAAGTTATTCGCTCAAGCTTGTGACACAAGTGGATTTTACAGCTATGCTAGGAATATGAACGCCCTAAAGCAGAAAACACATTCATTCATGCACATACAAACACACACCATCACACTTCAAAACAAAATGGAGCATTCTTTGCTAATTGTGTTGGACCTTTAGAGGGAAGGACTTCTGGGCAGGGTGACAACACTCATTATGTAAGATATGAACAGCAGTCAATGAAGTTGGTGGTGATAATCTTGTGTCTCACCAAAAGTATTTGGCATCTATGAGACCATGGGTTCATTTCCAAACTGATGCAACCACAACTCCATATGTCACGTCTATGGTTAGTGTTAGGTTATTTAATTCATTGGATATATAGAATGTGGCCAATTATCAAACGTGTATAGGAGCCCCCAAGCTCTTCTCCGACAGCCCACTGGATTTGAGCATGCCTAATCCTTTGTTTCTCAAGGCAACAGGTTACCAGAGGGGTTTGACAGTTGTTTAGTCCCATATCCCAATTGAAAACACATGTACAAAACCCTCGGCCAAGTGCGTTTGTTCATCACAGAGTTGGTACAAATAGATGCTGTCTGAATAAGTATTTGGCTGACAGCTATCTTAAGTCTATGGCCACCCTTAGTTTTGACTCCTGGTCACTATATGGGTCGAGATTCTGCTAGGTGTCCTGAGTTCTGTTTGGTTCTTCGAGTTTCTCAATGACTTCCTCATGATGATTGTATATCCATCAATATTCCTGCAGGTTTTCCTCCACCAATTTTCCCTTTCAACTTTCAGTCTTTTTCAATGACGTTCCAGACATTCCTGGTCTTGTCCAAGGACCCACTTGTTTAGATTTTATTACCATCCTTGGGGATTCTTAAAAGTCACTGTCCACACCAAGGTTCAAAGAGGTCCATACTTCTCCTTTACAATCCTTTTCTTTTCACACCCCTGATGAACCACGGCCAATCTCATGACTCGGACCTCTCTGAGTCTTTAGGCATACTTTGAGATTTGTAATCGTATGATGTCCTCTTTTCAAGCATTTCATATACTGGTATATATATTAAGGAGCACCATTAACTCAGAACTCATAGTCACCTACTCCTGGACTTATATCTGACTCACCGATCCTGTCATGTCTCCTTGTGTTCAGCCCTCACGTATACTGTATAAATTTGCAGTGACACAAAGCACAAATATGATTTGCAATCTAACAATGCCTAATTCATGCAATTGCTGTGGCAGTGGGAGTAGAACAGCACCTCGGTCACACCCTACATACTGATATTTGACCCACGGTGCATTGAAATAGTAAACTGGTTGAGTGAGAAGCTAACATTTGGCAGAAGTGGACACAGCAGCAAGGTTGACTTAGCTGAGGAACTGCAGTAAGTTTATAATTTAGGGGGTAAACTTTTGGCATAAAGCGATTCAAGGCTTAAATTGAAAGTATGCTGTTGGGGGGGGGGGGGATTCCATGTTGTGGCACTACAGCTGGTTCCATTAGTTGGGGGGCATGGCAGAAGCTGTACTGATAGGCTGAAGTGGCTGAAGGTACACTATATGAATTAATGTCTTACATTATAGGGATCCTATATTTTTGAAATATATAATTCATACAAGCATTGAACTGTTATAATTTTGGTCCATTAGTATGCAATGTAATGGTAGGACTGTATATGCAGATAGAGGAGGAATAGTGTGTATTTGCCTATGGCTACACGGAAGCATATATGGATGATCTGTATCCCCATGCATTATCCACATATTTGGGGAAAAAAGCAGCCTCTAACTCCATCCACCGAAGAAAACCCTTGAGGGGTTGCATGTAGCCTGTGTTTGGTCACCCCATTGAAAAACACTACAGTCTGACTTGGAATGGCTGATCACAGGGAATAATAAATTGTTTTCAACTTATCATAAAATACAGATAAGATGGTTTTGTATGCCTTTAATCATTCCTCGGCGGAGTATTGGTCATAAGCAGTATGCCTACAGTCATCCCATCCTGTAACTTTTATTGATCAGGGGCTGAGCCCTTCTAGCCATGGTTCAATTATCTGTCCTTTAGATAAACATTAGGTATATTTTTAGAGGGTAGCTCCACCTGAATATGCTTTGTGTTGTTTAATAACCATTGGCTTAGTCATACAAGATACGATAAAGTTGATACGTTATGTAAAAGGAATTCTATGTAATGTACTACAGAAGAAAAGTACATAGTTGCATAGGTAATGTGTTTGAAAAAAGACATAAGTCCATCAAGTCCAACCAAGGGATAGGTGGGTGGATAGGTGTGAATTTGAGAAAAGTGGTGTAAGACCCAGATTTCTACACATTTTCATAAGCATTAATGTCATTTACTTTTAAGAATTCATCTAAGCCTTTTTTAAAACCACCCACTGTTCCTGCTATGACCACGTCCTGAGGAAGTCTATTCCACAGATTCACCGTTCTTACAGTGAAGAAGCTTTGACGCTTCTGGAAACTGAACTTTTTCTTCTCTAGTCTGAGGCAGTGCCCCCTTGTCTTTTGAGAAGATTTTACATGGAAACATTTTTCACCATATTTTTTGTGCTGCCCATTTATATATTTGTATAGGTTAATCATGTCCCCCCTTAGACATCTCTTTTCAAGACTAAATAAATTTAATTATTTTCCTCATAACTAAGACCCTCCATGCCCCTTATCAGTTTAGTTGCTCTTCTTTGTACCTTTTCCAGCTCCAGGGCATCCTTTCTATGGACTGGTGCCCCAGATTGAACTGGAAATTCCTGATGAATCGGCAGCAAAGGGAATCTTATCAGAAAATGACCTATTGTTTAAAACCAGTTTCATGTTAAATATATTCTTTAAATAATTTTATGTGATTTATTTAAAAAAAATTATGTTGCTATGTTTTTAAAACATCCTAAAATATTGCAGTTTTATTACTGGTCAATATGCCTAATAATAGGCTGCAATTCTTTGGGCAGATCACCTTTCAGCAGTCATCTCATCATCACAGGCAGGATTACAATGACAGATAACATCCATATATATACATGGCAAAGGATCCACACTTCACAGTATGTGATACCACAGCTTATCTACTCCCTCCTGACCTCTGCACAGCTCACAGAGCATGACTAGAAAACTCTCTTATAGAAGTTAATGAGTTCCCCTTATCTCCATTGTGTAAATGACCCATGGTGGCTGCTGTTAGGCATATCTGTAAATGCTGTAAACAACAGCTCAGGCAAGATGCCCCCCCAAAAAAAAAAAAAAAAAATCGTGGTCAGGAAATAGAATTAAACAAAATCTACAGTTACAAAATCAAAACAGATAAAAAAAATAGGGAATACATGTTACTATGTGGTTTTAACCTGCACAAAACAATTTAGGGGCCACACTTCCTCACACAATGATGAAGCAGCCTCATAGTGGTCTATTAGGCCCTTGAAATGAGGAACAGTTGTAGCTGGTGGCAATTAAATGAATGGCGGAGCTTCTGGAGCTTTCTTTTGTAAGCGACATTCTACTTTGGATTGTCCTCTATGTTTATAATTGTAGTAATTTTTCTTTTATATCTTTTCATAGGGTAGCAAAGGAAAGGTCCGTCACCCCAACACGAGTGCCCCGTCAAACCAACAAAGACAGGTCAGTGTTACAGTCTATGCTACATTGCTGGTTCTTACTCCCATCATCGGGACACTGAGTTGTTCTCTGCTTTCAAGATATGCGATTTAAGAAAACATAGCAGCGTACTTTTAGAAACAGCTCCACTCTAATGCATAAGCCATACCTGGTATTATAGCTCGGCCCCATTCCATTGATGTATTTAGTCTATTTGTTAGTTACATCTTTTCTTCTGGAAGAGCTTAGGCAGGGTCTCCTTGAAGAGACCAGCCCTGTATGAGACTTACTGGTAGTACTCCATGGTACAGAGGCTTATTGGCAATGCTCCACAGTAAACGAATATGCAAAGACATCTCCCAAGATCATCCTGCTTGTTGGAAAATTATTTTTTTTAAATTCTTTATTTAATCATCAAGAATAAAGCAACCCAACGGGTCGTCATGGTCATATGGTAGCAACCTACAAGATAATAAACAATATAAACAGGTAAAGGGACTTTTAGTATACAAAAAAAAAGGAAAAAGATAGGCCCGTAGATGTATTTTCGTTAACCTGGCACAATAAAGTACAAGCACTGAGTGTCGTTCAGCTTGTTGGAAAATTCTTGACTTATAGGGAGCCACTGGCGAGATGGTTCTCTTTCTTGGGAGATACCACTTTGCATTTTCTGGAAAAGCTAAATAGGGGGTGGTGAGGACAGTCTCAACCATAGAAAACCAACTCAGTGGAAGGGATAGAAGTCTGGATGATAATATGAGCAGCATCTCCATTAAGCAAAGTCATCCCAAATGTCTTTCCTTGGCTGTCTTTTTCTTCTAAACCAAACAGCCATTGAGTAGGAACGTCTTCTTCACCGAAGATGTGAAATATCTTCTACTATGTTTCCATTGAGAACATGAGATTGTCTACCTAAGCTAAGGTGACTGACAAAAATAAAATTCTCGTTATTGGGACTGAACAGAAAACTAGCTGGATATGGTTGGGAACTACTGAAAATACGAATTGTAAATGATTGTTTTTGTATGATTTATGTCCCATTGTCAGTGAGAAGTCTGCAGGAGAACCTCTGCTCCTCATTAGCTCTCCAGAGCTGAACAGTACCAGGTATGTGTTAGGGGAATGACTATGACATTTAATTTTTATGTAGAATAAGAACTAGAACGCTTGTCATTTAAGATCGGATCTCAAATGTAAAAATATTGGGCACCATAGCAAAAGTCATGGCCAAACACTACATGTAGCACTAGGTTAGAGAACGATAGCCTAGATCCTAAAATAATACCATAAAGATCTTCAACATCCATGAGATCCATGGCCAAACAACAGAGAAAATGAGATTGAAGATGTCCTCTAGGACAGTCTTCTTCAACCTGCTGCAAAAGAAAAGATTCCATAATGAGATGATGGGTGTTGTCACTTTGCAATTGTTGACCACTACACTAAGAAGTTATGCAGTCCAATGAAAATTATTCTACAGTCAAAATGAATGATAACATAGGACAAGCTGGAAAAATTTGTCATAATAATTTATGGCATCTTCTTTATGTTGTGTCTGTTAAACATATCAGAAAAGAACATTCTTGAGGTCTCTCTTCAGAATCAGGACCTCTTTTACTGATTCCCAAAACTCAAGGGGTTTCTAGGTACAGGCCTTCAGTCCTTCATATGTAGTTGATATAGATAAGCACCTCAATTTATAGACTCAAATTAAGTCTTGGTTAGTCATGTTGGACCATTATAATCAAAGTGAACTCTTGTACCAAAATGAAAGGGCAACAGTCCAAGAGTTTAAAAAGTTGCTGAGGTAATCAAGTCTATGTTTTTACTGTGAAGGTATAAGTCTAATGTATTCTGTAGTCTAACTTATACTAAACATTCATATACTACTGTACTGTATTTTAGCTATTTCTATAAATCTTTCTAATATAAAAGTTATCACTTTTTTGTTAATAATCCTTTATTTTTCAGGACCAATCAGCCACCGAAGCCTGCGGTTATCACCACTGTGGATGAGACAGAAGTCAATGACACCAGATACCGAGTTTCTGAGAGCCTTGATGAAAGCAATAATCTGTAAGAAGGAATCATTTTCAGATGTTTTTTGTCCATTTTTGGTCTTACATTACACCACTCATTTTATAAGATGGTTTTGTCAGTGTTAAGGTTAAAGGGAACCTGTCACCATGAAAATGCAAAGTAATCTGCAGGCAACAGGTTATAGAAACAGGAGGAGATGAGCAGATTGATATATCGTTTTATAGAAACAGATTCAGAATAATATAATGTATTCATTTATATCTAGGCTCATTCTGGGCTTTGAAGTCCAGGGGACGGTCCTATCAGTGATTCATAGCCTCTCTCCCTCTGTGTATACAGAGATAGCTGTCAGTCACTGATAGGACCACCTCCTTGACTTCAAAGCTCAGAATGAGCAGGAATTTAAATTAATGAAATACAGGTTATACTGGATCTTCTCCCACAAAACTATATATCAATCTGCTCAGCTCCTCCTATTCGATAATATGCTGCCTTCAGCTCAGACATGTTCAACGTCTGCAGGTTCCTTTAATGTTCAATCATACTTACTTTGGGTACCGCAATGGGGTCTGCTCTGCCTCCTACCTGTGGACCACAACACCACCATTATTCATATAGTTGTATTATGGTTCATCTTAATCTTTTACTATAAATATATATTACAATAGATTAGCATTACAAAGGACAGGGTAAGTTATGACACTGATTCATGGATGAACTGAAAGTATTGTGATCCGCAGAAAGCCGGTCAGACCCATTGTGGGACCCCCTATAATCTGCAATCTGGGAGCAGAGATGGGAAATTAATCCTGAACCACATCACATCACATAAATACTAAATCAAAAACTTTAAATTAGAGATCTCTCAAGATGAATATGTAACTAGACACCAGGAGAGAATATTTTGGCCATAATCAATAAGTCACATCAGTTGTATATCAGTCAATACATTTTTAGACTTTATAGGCTATTATCAAAACTTTTATATTAATCTGAACGTGTGATAAGGTATTAACCACTTGCATCTGCTACAGTCAATCTTATATCTGAAAAGAAGATATGCTCTTGCTATACCATCCCATTTATTGTTGGGGATTCCTGAATATGTATTTCTCAACAGATCACCTTCCGGAAACAGAGGAGTAACTGTAATTATCTCAGACACGGAAACAGAGCGCCCTAGAACCCCGGAGCAGAGAAATAGCTCGCCAAGGTTATTATCTCCGTATTAAATATAATTATCTGCCTAATGTCTTATGATTATGTATGATCGTTCCTAGGGCATCATGTAGGTCTCACTACAGACAACACATAATACCGTAATCCAGGTTCCTATTGATGTTGCTGCGTTAACTCATTTACGTTAATTACTTAATCAGATATCCAAAGTGCGGCAAGTAACTTCCTCCATTTTGGAATCCAATGTAGGATTTCAATAACCAATGCATTTTTTTTTATAAGTTATAAGTGAGCTTAGGACCCACACTGACCGATAAAAAAAAGGGGGGTGGTCTGTTGTCTCTTCACAGCTAGAGATGAGCAAAGTTATGAAAGAATCAATTCGGCTGCTTCGTCAAATTTCACAAAAAAATTTGACTTGTGATTAATTACTTTGTCAGAAGCGCATTGCTTTGTATGTAGTTGGCGCAATGACGGGGAACAGCGTCATAGAACCCCTCAGATGCCGCGTTCATCACTGATCGCAGCATCTGATGCTATAATTGTAGGCTTTCATGGATTAATCCTGTAAAGAAAAAAAACATACTCACATTATCCATCGGCTCATGGAAAGGCCGTCGCAGCCATCTTGATTGAAGACACTGCATGAAATCTCTTGTGGTGACGTGATGACGTTGTCACATCATCATGATGGCGGGGCATGGTAACATCACCACTGATGGCGTCACCGCGCCCGGCCAGCGCTCTGGCATGAGGACAATATATGTCACCCTGTGTGAGATTTCGTGCAGTATCTAGAATCAAGGTGGCCGCAACAGTCTCTCTGCGGTGAAATAGATGAGGTGAGTATGTTTTGGGGTTTTTTTGTCGCCATTTCAGGAAAAATAGATTAGTTACCACGAAGCGTGAGGAAATTCTGCTTCGTGGCAAATCGAACTTTTCCTAAAATTTGGATGGAAGTCAATTAGTTTGGCTTGCCGGTGCCAATAACAAGACCTATTAACCATGTTGATGAGTGGCAGATGACCCTGATGACTTTTTTCATTTCAGACCCACCCCACGTCCACGGGAAACCCTTAACACTACAGTTACAGAGTCCAGATACAGAGTTCCGGAGACTATTGAAACCACAATGCTAGAAGCAAGTCCATCCAGGTAATTTACGTTTTCTGCTCCTTTCTAAGAGACACTAATTGCAACCAACCCTGAGGATGTTCAGAGATTCCAGTGAAATCAGTAGTAATAAAGCTGGCCATACATAGTAGACATAAGTATGGTGAACCGGCAGACTATCTCATATGTAAGGGGGTGTCCTGACTTTCCCCCAATGGTAGATGTTGGTTGAAATGAGAATATTGGATTTCAATATGCTTGATCTTTTGTTCTCCTGGGATATAAGCTCTGGTATCTGGCAGTGGTTTAGTCCCAAGTAGCTGTCCCTGCATTTGCTCCGTCCACCTGGAGATGTGGAGAAGGTGATTACAAGGCTGGATGAACTATCCTTCACAATTTCTTGTATGCAGTCCCATCTCCTTATTAAGAACACATGCGACTCAAAGCATGGAGGCAGGAGGAATAACTGAACGCGCATTCGCCAGATAGCTATCTAAGGTATATGGGCAGCTGAAGTCTTATCATCATCTTATAGAGTTGACTACAAGCCTCAAGAGGCTAATATTCCTCCTTGTAGAGATCCAGCTAGTAGGGCGTCTTTAGGGCAATGATTCAAGGAGAAAAGGTTTAGAAAATAGCTTTCCTCCTGAAGGAAGAAAATCGTCTCTCTAGTGCAGGGATGGGCAAACTCGGCACTCCAGCTGTTACAAAACTACAACTCCCAGCATGCAAAGACTGCTTACAGCTATCAGCCTATAGCAGGGCATGGTGGGAATTGTAGTTTTACAACAGCTGGAGGGCTGAGATTGCCCTTCCCTGCTTTAGTGCCACCAATAGGTGTCTACCTTGTTGTCAATGTCTGACCCTTTAAAGAGCTTTGAACCATTACTCAGGTTACCACCCGAACCAGAGACACCCATTTGTTTGGGAGTTATTGCTCCTCATCAGCACAGAGTAGGGTTCTGGTTGGCTGCACATAGTACACACAAGTCATAGGAATGCCCTAGTACTTCTATGTTTACCTTCTGATCGCAGGATTTCAGCTGTGCCTCTGACTTTCACTAGATGTAACAGCAATGATGACGAGGCTCTATTTATCTTTCCACCATGTGATTAGTTAAAAATGTGTCAACGGGTGAAATAGTTTAAAAGGGCATCTGTCAGCAGGATCAACCCTATTCATCCAGCTGTAGTGCCTGGTTGAGCTGATCCTACTCATACCTTTCTTATCCCCAGTCCGGACTTAATTGCACCTAGGGTGGGCCCTAACCACTCTGTATACCCTAAATTCTTCACTGTACTTCTCTGGTCTCTCCCCTTACACTTGATTAACAGGGACAGGCATCCGGGTAGAGGGGGAAGTGGTGAGGGAATCAGAGGTGCACCAAATGACTAGGTGACTGGTGCACTTAAACCCTAATATGCCTATTTTAAAAAAAATATATCTTTCCTGAGCGCAGCAACCGAGGGAGGTATGTATTTAATCAGCAGGGTCAGCCCTACCAGGCATTATGGCTGGTTTAATAGGGCTGATCCTGCTGATAGATGTGCTTTCCAGTGCCATGAGATCAGTTTGTCTTAGTTGATAACTGTATTGTCCTTCATAAATACTTCTGCTGTTACTAATGCATTGTTGGGATAGTATTAAACTAATATAAATCACTTATGACACACCCGGAGTCCTTCTTACTAACTCCCTGCATCCATCCATGTGCTGCTCCGAGTTGTCCTTCTAGTATCCTGGTGTTTAAGATGGTTACCAAACCTAGGGATAGGAAAGTATGACTGCATTGTATTTTTTTTAAATGCTGCCCCATGCAGTCAGGGCACCTTCACCTTATGATGGCGCATTCCTTCATACTCTCAAGCAATGAGGTGAGGTCTTTCCATTGAGGCCTTTAGTTGTAATTATCCAAAAATCAGTAAGTGTACACCACGCCCATTCAAATCCAAGCTAGTTTATGTCATGGTAGAAAAATCCTAGAAAATATAAAACCACAGGGTTATTGCTTATGCGTTTCAATGCTCCCAGTCAAAGCATAACATGGTATGGTGTATATCATTCTATGACTAAGAGCTATGTTATGCTCAAACCATGTAAGTAATTACCCTTGGGATTTATATTTTCTTTGATTTGTGTAAGGAAATACTATCGTCACTGTCCAGAACCCCAGCCAGCAAACTCAGAATCTACTACCAGTTCTAATCATCAGGAACCATAGCCTACCACTAGGTTCCTCATCAGAGCCTGCCGTGATGCCAGATGGACTTGGCTGCTAGGGACCCAAGTTACGTCTGCAGCATATCTAGGGTAAGGTAGCAGAAAACTGATGCAAGCTTGCTGGAGGCAGACCTACTAGAATGACTGGGGGTGCAAAGAGTAGTAGACAAGCAGGGTGAAAATCAGGAGAGACAGATAATATTATGACAAAAGAGTGGACGAGGGATTAATCTAGAAACAAGCCACAGTCAGAATGCCTGGAGAAACCAAATCAACAGACAAGGGGTTAATCTAGAAGCCAAGCCTCTGTTAGAAGTTCCAATAGAATAGTAGTGAGTAGCACAAAATACAGAAGCCAGAATACAAAAAATCACAGGCATATGGCAATCATGGAGTAGCAGTCTTAAATCGCTGTCCTAGCTTTGGGATTGGACGCTGAGCCAGGATCCTGATTGGCTTAGC
This sequence comes from Bufotes viridis, assembly GCA_033119425.1. Taxonomy (NCBI): domain Eukaryota; kingdom Metazoa; phylum Chordata; class Amphibia; order Anura; family Bufonidae; genus Bufotes; species Bufotes viridis. The sequence goes on along the minus strand of CM065597.1, from coordinate 37,717,865 downwards.
TTCAAGCCTCACTGATAGGTCTACCAGCCAGGGCTTGGCTGTTCGGCACTGCAACCCTCCCAGCACAGCTATGCACAGTATCTTGACTGGGTGAATTCCCAACATTGTTTCTACTATGAAATAAAGCTTGGATTTTAACTGGTGTGCTGGACACCTACCAATACCGATCCAGATACTAATGCCCTGTATGTCCATGCACCATATACGTCAAAATAGACACCTGAAGGTCGGGTGAACAGATGCCCTTCTCTAGGGCAGTAAGGGAAGCAGAAGGGTAATATGTTCCCTGACTATCTCCATGGTGTGTTACCTGCAGGCTGGGCAAATACCCAGGGTGGCTTTGATGTTAACGCCATAGTGAGGAGGAGAAAAGGGGGTTGTTGAACCCTTAACATGTTTAGTTTAAAAACTCATTTTCACATATCCTACTCTTCAATAGTGGGTAAATAAAGGGAGGACCCCTCTCATGACCTTCATCTAGGGGAGCAGAGACTGTGTCTCACTCTGGAGAACTTGGCATGTCCATGCATTTTATGGACTTCCCATTGATTTCAGTGGCCATGATGTGCTTCATTTCTGAAGGTTAATTGAACATTTGCTGCTGGGTTCCCCTGCAGATTGTAGCTGATCGATGAGGATCCCAGCAGTAAGACAGTTTATGATCAGCTCATCGTCAGGGGTTTTGTCCAAATTGGAAAGCCCCTTTAATGCACATAGTCAGTCCAACAATTTCCCTCCTCCAAGGACCCATACCCATCAGAGACAGGTCATGTTTTCCATTTACAATAAAGGGAGTAGTCTAAAGCGAAATAGGTTCCTGAAGTTTTTTTTTATTTGTCAGGTCGCAAAGGAGGTGACTGGCCTCAAGGCAGATTAGATATTTCTAGATGTGTGTGGTTCTCAGTTCACACTTATATGCGGGTTTTCAGCATTCCCAGCATGCTTGGGGCTGGTGTAGTCAACATTTCGAAGGAGGGGTTCCATTGGAGAACTGGTTCTACCGGCGCTCACTACTATACTACATCTGGGTGATTGATCACCTTGAGGTTATTGTTATGTGTGCATCCAGCTGTACATGATAATATGGGGAAATTCACTTCTCTACTAGAGATGATGTCGTCCAGATCCCATTGTCAGTAGCGTATGCATCCTGCTTTATTATTATATAATGCATATTACACCCTGGGTTATTGGTATGTGGATAGGAGTTTATAGCAGGTTATGTAGAGCGAGTACATTCTCTAAATTCCTGAATCCAGATTGTTCATAAAGAAGAACATTAACAAACCTGAACGGTGCACAAAACCCAAAACCTCAGATTTAACTGCTGTTAAAGGGCTTTTAGTCACTGTATAATCTACATCGTCGTTCTGACCATTTTCAAGACCTCTGCTTTCTGTCTGTGAATATGAATATTGTTATTTGGGCACCTGTACAGACCTCATACTTCTGCATTGCTTGTGCAGTGCGCTCCTGAGAAGCCGGAGCAGAGGATGGGAGTGGTAGTGACTCTGATGATGATATGTCACAGTGTACTCCCTCAGGCCGTCACTCCCTGCGGTCCGTGCAGTGAAGTCGGGGCACCCTATATTCTCGTCTGCTCTCCCTGTAGCTAGGGCTCCTGTCCGATGGTAGTTTGGGGGGTGCCCTTGATGTTAAATGTCCATGTGGGTACGGCAGCGCTTGAAGCAAAGCAATGGCCAGCCTGTATTGTTAGGAGAGTCAGTAACCAAGCCAGATTGAACTTAAAGGGGTTGTGTCACTTCAGCAAATGGCATTTATCATGTAGAGAAAGTTAATACGAGACACTTACTAATGTATTGTGATTGTCCATATTGCTTCCTTTGCTGGCTGGATTCATTTATCTATCACATTATACACTGCTCATATCCAGGGTTTACAACCACCCTGCAATCCAATCAGCAGTGGACACGCTTGCACACTAAAGGAGAAAGATGGGATTGTGGGAGGTCACATAGGCTGGTGCTTTTTCCCCCAAAAAAATAGAACATTCGCATATATAATGTTAATATAAGAAAAACAACTCTGATGGCAGTGTCCCTTTAATTGTGTACTGTACTGGACTGAATAATAGAAGCACATACAGGGAAATTCCGTCAATTGCAATTTTTTTTTCCAATTCAGCATGGTGCACCTACAAGAGATTTGTTGGGTTCCATGGCTGCGTTCTACATACCTAGAATTCTGGTGTAAGCAGCCATATAGGCCACATTAGGCTGTAGACCTGGTAAGTCGGCAGAGGGGTTAACATACAGTCTTTCAGGACCGTTCCATTGAGCTTTCTCCAGCTTGTCAGTACTGATTACGGATGTGCCCGTTTTATACGGTTTCATTGTCCGTCCCATTCCTCCACCTTGTGTGACCTCGCTCACGTCTCCTGCAGGATGATGATTGGATGACATTACTGTCTGTTCTCATCACCGTCGCTGCCTAAACGCTTTCATCTGGAATATAATGAAGACATTTTATTTCATTCTGTTTATAGGGAACGGAGATCTCATTATAAAATGTGAAATCTGCCAGGAAAATCCATTACACATGTGACATATAGTATTTATATGCATATTAAAGGGTGGTTCCCTTTAAATCCCCCAAAATTTATGTAAATATTACATTTTCTAGTCACTCCATGTTTGCTACTTGAAAAGCTTGGTAACTTTCAATATTATCTGATTACAGCTCCTAAAGGGGCTGTTAAGTCTCCCCACCATGGGTCTACTGGCCTGAACTTATAGCATCATAGGGATCTATAATGCTATGGATTTGGCTGAGTAGATTTATGGTTGGGCTGGGATACTTAAAGGGGTTGTCCCATCTCAGACATTGATGGCATATCATTATGTAAGATCGGTGCAGGTCCCACCTTGCTGACCAAAACGGGCCCCCTGAGGTCAACAAGAGTGCAAACAGCCACCTCTCCATTCACCGCTATGGGACAAGCCAAGTCAAGCTGTTTTGGAAAATCCCATAGTGGGGAATGAAGGGCCACACGTGCTTAGCTGATCTCCCTTCACATCAAGGGCTCTGGTCTGGAGATAGAAGCAGGTCCCAGAGTTGGGACCAGGCTCTATCTGACATTGATGGCTTAGGGCCATCAATGTCTGAGATGGGACAACCCCTTTAATGATGAACCCATTGGTTGTCACTCACTTTTGCTATAAGCATACATTTTTTGGCAATGACTGGGACAACAATCAGCTGATCTTCACAAGCCTGACCAGTGTTATCTACAGGGGAAGCTGGTGCCAGCTATGTTTGCAGAGGCTCTCCATCCTGGTAATAGAGGGGGGTCGTGAAGAAGGACACGTGGTAAGGGGGTGTCCTGCTGACTGGTGCATCCTTAGGCAGCCTCTTCTGACCAGTTTCTTCTCTGTTTATGAACCATTAATATGCAGCAATTACAATAACTGATTACCTGGGCCAATTGCATTGCAAACCGCAAATTGTCTCCATTTAATGCCATGCGTGCAGGAAATCTTCTACTGCAGCTGTTAATGGCTTCATTATCATAGCGCTGATGCCTCGGTGTGGACCTAAGACGTCTCAATCTCTGTATCTTATATGCTGTTGTTGAGCATCATCTTTCCAGGTGTGGTATATGGCTTACAAGTGTTAGGCCCCTTGCAGACAAGCGTGAGCGGATTAGGTCCGGATGCGTTCAGTACATTCAGTTTTGTTTGTGATCACATTCAGTTGTTATCGCGTGGGTGCAATGCGATGTGATGCGTCATGCACGCGCGTGATAAAAAACGAAATGTTTACAAACAACATCTCTTAGCAACCATCCGTGGTTATCTCGCAGCCCCATTCACTTCTATGCGGCCAGAGTTGCGTGAAAATCGCAGAATATAGAACATGCTGCGATTTTTCACGCAACACACAAGTGATGCGTTAAAACCAACGCTCATGTACACGGACCCATTGAATGGGTCCGGATTCCGTACGAAAGCAATGATGCGTTCGCATCACACATTGCACCCGAGTGGAATACTAGTTCGTCTGATCAGGCTCCTGGATTTTACTATGCTTGATGATTTTGCTCTTAAATGGAATGTGTCATCAGAAAACGACCTTTTTGTTCAATTCGCGTTTTTATTTGAAAACATCTTTTTAAAGAATTTTTGATGTTATTTTTTATTTTCTATGTCAATATCTATATATAAATAACAACCATAAAATCCTGTTAAGCCTAATAATAGGCGCCACTTCTTGGTCTGTACAGATCACTTTACTGAAGTTATCCACTTAGCTGTCATTCTAACCCTGCCTGTAATGATATCACCTCCGTGTATAGATAAGACAGGATCCCCCAGTCACAATAGGTGATTGTCAAAGCTTATCTCTTCTTTCCTTGTACAATGACCTCTGCACAGGTCACAGAGCATGCCTGTCTATGGACCATGGGGCTGCTGTAAATCAATTTTCTTAATGCTGTGTAAATGCTGTTAAGAACAGCTCAGGCATGATGGCCGCCCCCGTTATCATCTTCAGGAAATAAAATAAAAAAATCTTTAGTAACTACTTGCATTACCCATGTAATAATAATTCTGGAGCATCTATTCTATGACTCTATGATGTCCTATTCATGTATTATTCCTGCTAGAAGCTATGACTGAATTACTACTGATTTGCAATGAAGGTCCAGCTGGGTGTTACTAGTTGGAGTGTATCTCTGCACAGTCTGACACTATCCAATCGTGTAAGGACACAGTCATTCAGTAGCATAAAAGTAATCACCCACCAAAGCACACTTTATCTCATCCTAGTCCAGGGATCAGCAACCTTCGGCACAGGGCTGTGGAGTCGGAGTCGGAGTCGGAGTCGAGGAGTCGGAGTCGGAGGCAATTTTGGGTACCTGGAGTCGGAGTCGGAGTCGGCAAAAAATGGACCGACTACGACTCCGACTCCTACTAGATTTAAATTGGAATAAAAAAATTGGAATAAAAAAAAAGCAAGTTTAAATGTCCCAATTCAGATAAAGTTATAATTAATTACTTCTCTACTGTAAGAATAAAGGCCGATGCATGCAGTGCGTCACGTTACCGCTAAACAAAGACGTTAAGTGACCGTGAAGAAGCATGCTTTTCATATGCTTTACTATGCAGTTAAAGGGACACTGACAGGCTGATATATCTGCTGGTATTCATCAGAGGATTAGGAATACAACTAGACGACTGTTACCCCAGTTGAGGTTTACTTGTGTTTAAAAACGTTTTAATCAATATGCAAATTCTCTACCTTTGTGCCCAAGGGGCAGGCGCACATGTAGAGTACTGGCAGCACTAGACAGGACTAGGTAGCGAGGAGGAAGAGAAAGCTGGCACAGCCTCAGCATAGCCAGACGAGGCTGCTGCCAGCACTCTACACGTGCGCCTGCGCAGGAATTCAGCGTTCGGCTAGCCTGAAAAAAAGGCCAGTGCAGTGAATAATACTTGAGGGGAACAGCGCTGGGAAGCTGTACTCGGGCGCGGCTGGGCACAAAGCCGCAGGAGGCAGCTGCCCCATTGGGCACAAAGATAGTGAATTTGCATACAGATTAAAATGTTTCTTAAACACAAGTACAGCTTAACTGGGGGTAACATTAGTATAGTTTTATTCCTAATTCTCTGGTGAATACCAGTATATATAATATCTTTAGCTGGAAAATCAGCCTGTCAGTGTCCCTTTAAGGAGCGGCAATACTTACACTTTCCATTGTCTTGTGGTCTGCTGTTACAGGAACCCATGGTTATCCTCGCCTCTCACTGATAACTGATTAAGGACTAGAGACACTTGGATAAGTGAAGGGAATGGATAGTCAATAGTTCAAGACTGAAGCTGTAAACCATTTGAAAAACTGCTGTCATTCAGCTAAGGCTATAAAACATGTAAACTCAGATTGTTAGCTTAAATTTTAAACATGACTATGGGATTCTACTAGGAAAATCATGTTTTAAAATAAATGCCCCTTCCCCTGCCCCTTCCTGGATCCTCCCACTGCTCTATCTTCAGCAGAAGATCAGCACACAAAGGAGAAGGCAACAGCTTCTGCTCAACTACCTCTCTGTGCTAGAGATTAGAAGAACTTGGTGGAACAGCTTCGTATTTGCATATTAAATACAGAGGAGTCGGAGTCGAGGAGTCGGAGTCGGAAGTTTCAAAATCTGAGGAGTCGGAGTCGGAGTCGGACAATTTATCTACCGACTCCACAGCCCTGCTTCGGCACTCCAGCTGCTGTGAAACTACAACTCCCAGCATGCAAACATGCTCGGCTGTTCTCACAACTCCCATAGCAGTGAATGGGGCATTCTGGGAGTTGTAGTTTCAGAACATCTGAAGTGCCAAAGGTTGCTGATTCCTGTCCTAGTCTAATGCATGCCATATCCATACTGTAAGTAGATGACATGCCTGAGCGTGATATCTGTATTTTTTTAATTAGATCCAGCTCACGTACAATAGTTACTACCACTCGCTCTACGGACCCTGTATACACAGAATACATGGAGGACTCTGACAAAAGATCGACTCGGTAAGAAGATAGGACTGAGGAGGGATCATATCAGTTATATCACTTTGGGGTCCATTTTTTTCAGTGCATTTTACTTGTTTTGGGCTGAAAATCATTTTTTCAATTTATCTTTTTTGTGTGTAAATTTCAGTGCATCTGCTGATCATTTCTTTCTGCTTTAAGGCCCTAATACACCAATAGATAATCGATAAGATGATCGCTAACGAGTGTTCATTGTAACGCTCGTTAGCGATCATCTGGCAGTGTAATACTGCCGCCGTTCATCGGCTAATTGGGATCTTTTAACATGTTTAAAAATCCTGGTTTACCGGCGGCAGATCACGCAGTGTAATAGGCGCTCTGCTGGCAGCAACCAATGATAAGTATAGGGACTAGCGATGGCTTCAACGATCACTCATCCCTATATTGAGGAGGAGATTGCTGCATGTAATAGCGCCAGTCTCCTCCTCTAGCGAGCAGGCGATTGCTGGGGGGGAATGCTTCCCTTCTGACAATCGCCTGGCCTTATCTGTCAGTGTAAGGCCTCATGCACACGACCGTAGGTGTTTTGTGGTTCGCAATGCGTGGTTCCGCGAAACACGGAAGCTGTTCCGCTTTGCACAAAACGGACAAGAATAGGACATGCTCTATTTGTTTTTGCGGGGCCGCGGAATGGAGCAAAGGACGCGGACAGCACACGGAGTGCTGTCCCCATCTTTTGCGGCCCCATTGAAGTGAATGGGTCCGCGCCAAGCCGAAAAATATGTGGCTCGGACGCGGACCAAAAATAATTTTGTGTGCATGAGGCCTAATAGTACCTTAAGAGTTATCACCCTGATAAGGATTATGCTCTAATGAGTGCTTATCAGTTGTCAGGAAACTACAGATAAAGGTTAGAGATCGAGCCGTCAGAGCAGCTCCCTGACGAGTCAGTGGAAAACAGAAAGAAATAGTCTGTAGATACACTGAAAGTGTAGGATGTAGAACAGAAACTGTAAGAAGCTGCAAAAGCTTTGAAACAATTCAAAATAAAATATTTTAGCCCAACATGAGTGAAATGCAATGATAAAAATTACCCCGAAGGTGTTCATAGCCTTTAAAACTTGAAGTTTTAATTTTCACACAAATTTTGTCCGAGTAAAATCTTTCAGTTTTAATTGCTGATTTTGGTTAATAATTCCATCTCGTTACTATTAGAACTGTGTCCAGCTCCAGAGAAAAGATCACCACAACGACCAGCACGGAGACAAGATATGAGAACTCCTTATCTTCTGAAGCCAGCGAGAACGACCCTCAGTCACCCGGGTAATGCTTTACTCCGCGTTACACTCAGTCGATGTACCGTAGCTCAGAATATAAAGACATCAAAACAAATGATTAAAAGAATAGAGCAAAATTTATAACGCAAAAAACAATGGTGCTTTTTCGCCTGCCCCCCCCCCCCAAAAAAAAAAAAAAAAAGAGAGATAGAGGTTATACATTGATAGATGTAAAAAAATGAAAATTAGATATCATCTAGTACATGACACTACCTTTCTAACAAAGCTAGAACCAGTCCTGTACCTCACATGGATCCAGAGATCTCCCCATTCATTCTTCTGGTAGATTTATTTCAATTTGGTGGCTCATGCGGCGTGTCCTTTCTGCTGCAGCTCTCTATCTATGGCAGCTCAGGGGGGTGTCCTTTCTTAGGGCGCATGTCCACTTTGCTGCTGCTCACTTCCTGTAACTGTCACATCTTCTAACAGTAGCTCTGACTGGCAGTTGAAGGACGGAACTGAGCATGTGTGACCACCTCACTGAGGTGGACAGAGAAATATGGAAAAGAACGAACAGCAGGTGGCGCTATACAGATAGATCTATATTGAATAATCATTTTTAATTACATGCAATTACAAAAAGTATTCAGATCCAGGTTCTGGTTTGAAAAATGTAGAATTTATTTATCTATTTTTTGGGGGTGGCACTACCACTTTAAGAAACATGAATCCATAAGTTTTATGTTCTCCACAATGGGGCCATTGGAAAATATTACTAATCACGCAGAAAAGCATACAGCTATGTCAACGAAAAAAAGCGACGTCTTTTATAATGTGATGATGAAAAAATAAAAAATAAAAGCTTTGTCATTTAATGTACAATTAAACTTTATCATGAACAACACTAAAACATAATTAGACCTAGTACATATGTATCAGTCTTTTACGTTACAGTCTTTTTCTTTACTTTTCAGTCTTTTTTTCATGTTTTTTTATGTTCTTTTTTTTCCAGCAATAAAGGAGTACTATTTGTAAAGGAGTATGTGAACTCAACAGAGAGTCTGAAATCTCCGACCGCCTCCGGGTAATTTCCATGTGACGCTATGAGAGTAACATGCCGATATTACATGTATATGAACTGTATTTAGTAGTTTCTGAGTTCGCCATAAAAAGAAATATTCCGCAGCGCTCACCTTCCAGAGTAAAAGTCATAACCTCATTGTATATCTACGGCTCATGAGTGATAGACACAGAATCTGAATTTCAGTTTCTGAGTTTCCCTATGAATTTCTAGCTTGTGACATGATGTTGCCTGTAGCCAGGGCTGACTTTAATCCAGACGGTGGCCATGGGCCAAGATCAGTAGCTGAAAGGACAAGGCTAAGCTAGACATAGACATCAGAAAGATAGTAACAAAAGTTGATCTCGCCCTCACCCTATAGAAAGTGACCATGTAGAGCAGTGTCCCATTAGGATCATCAATTGTTGAAAATGGTTCCCTTCCAATACATTTAGACCAAAATATGTCAACCCATAACTCTTTTGAAACAGGACTTTAATTGTTTGAGGCTTCATGAGATCTTCAGACCTTCTCATCAGGAATTCAATGGGTGGTTTCGTGGGCATACACACCCTCTAGTCAAAGAGGTTTTCTGGGAATATTCTGGGGTTTTCTGGGCCAAGATCAGTAGCTGAAAGGACAAGGCTAAGCTAGACATAGACATCAGAAAGATAGTTAACAAAAGTTGATCTCGCCCTCACCCTATAGAAAGTGACCATGTAGAGCAGTGTCCTATTTGGATCACCAATTGTTGAACATGGTTCCCTTCAAATACATTTAGACCAAAACTGACTAAGGCACATATTTCAATCCATAACTTCTTTCAAACGGGATTTTTCTTGTTTATGAGACTTCATGAGATCTTTAGACCTTCTCATCAGGAATTAGTTGGTTTAGTTGGCATATGCACCCTCTAGTCAAAGGGGTTTTCTGGGAATATTACGGTAACATCTGGACTAACCTTGTATGATGGTGGCAATGTGATCTCTGGCACCCATACCGATCAGGATGTGCCAGTGTTCCTGGATTAACATTCTATTCGCTGATCAATTGTGGTCTGGCGTTGGAACCTCAATCATAGGCCTCATGCACACGGCAGTTGTTTTGGTCCGTGTCCGAGCCGCATATTTTGCGGCTCGGGCGAGGACCCATTCACTTCAATGGGGCCACAATAGATGCGGACAGCACTCCGTGCGCATTGCTCCGTTCCGTGGCTCCACAAAAAAAAATAGAGCATGTCCTATTCTTGTCCGTTTTACAGACAGGAATAGGCATTTCTACAATGGGCCGTGTTCCGTTCCGCAGTTTACAAGAGTATACTACAAATTGTCCAGAGTATACTACTGGACAATTCCTTTAATCTGCGATGGCGGCAGGTATGTTCTACCAGTCTGGTGTTAACCATACATATTTTCTTCCCTGACAGAAACATTCCAGATTTCTCCAATGATTTTGACAGGGTATCCTACAGCAGTAGCTCCAGTTATCTGTATAGCAGTGCACCACAAAGGTAAGCAGAGTCCTAGAAGTATAGAAAGACAGATAGATATATAGATATGTAGATATTATATATCATCCATTACTTTCCACATAAACAAATGAATACTTTATGGGATATTTTCATTATCCTAATGTTACCAGGAATGGTTAGATATATGCATATATTTCTTATATGTGCTGCTTCTTCATGACCCAGATTTCAGTTTTTTGCACTGAAATATTAATGTGTCAGTCATACTAAGCATAAAAACAACCTAAAATGAGATGTCAGCTTCTCCGTATGAGTAGACAACGATTTCAAGAAACATTTTCCCTTTGATGGATATACTGAGGATCAGTATTGAAGACTGGTTCACCGATGATGCTGATGATAAAGTAGACCAGTCACAGAGGGGCTGAGCTAGAGATACACTTACTTGTATACATTTTAAAGGGGTATTCCTATCTCAGACATTGGTGGCATGTCGCTAGGATATGCCATCAATGTCAGATAGGTTCAGGTCCCACCTCTGGGACCACTCCTATCTCCAGAACGGGGCCCCTAAGTGAATTGTGTCAGATAAGAATAACATTTTAATGGTAAATCTGCAGATAAATGTAAAATGCAGTTCTTAGTGTTCGTCCGCTCCTCTCCAATTGTTACTTGCTGAGATTCCTTGTGTAGACCAGTTGGTCTTCCCATCAGATCCCTCAGGTACCATGAAGGCTCAGACCTGTTTCCCTCGTCAGTAACACATTTTATATAGGCTTTTTAGAGAAGTCTAGACCTGTAAAGTCTGTATGTCCTTATGTAAAGAAAAACATTGAGAAGCAAAGACCAAGGAAAAAATGGGAATACCAGTAGTACAAAGGGATTCCCACCAAACAAAACTGAGGAACATGATTAAGATTTGAAGAGAGGAGAAGATTTAGGTTTAACTAAAACTTAATGTTATGCTTTTTCTGGAGGTTATACTGGTGATAGTTCAGTGACCTAATGTCCAGGGGGCTCCTCAAAATTCACATGATTGTGATTGTAAAAGATTTAGGCATCTTTCCTTTTATTTTATTTTTTAGATCTGATGAAAGCCCCTGCACTTACTGTGGTCGGGAAATCAAAGACTGTCCAAAGATCATTCTAGAGCACCTTAATATCTACTGCCATGAATATTGCTTCAAGGTAATGCCACTGTATACATTTTCCAAGAAAAGTGGATGTATGGGCAAAAACCACATCCCATACAAATTTATAATGTATAGAGGATTTGTAGATACAAACATTTTTTGTGCCTCGGTAGATCCAAAATTCAGTGCTGATTTTGAAGTTGAATTATTCAACCTAACGTTGTAGAAGTCTAAGCGCGGTTTCTCTGACAGAGCTTCAGTGTAGTAAATAAGGGGTATGCAGTACGTTTTTAAGCTCCCTCTAGTGGTGACTAGTAGTCGGCAGAATAGTAGCTTTTAACACTGGGGGAGATTGACTAACCAGAAGGCACCAGAATTAAATAAGAAATTAACACTGAATTTTTGGACCTAAAGCAACATGGTGATAAAGGGTGGACATTCATTTGAAGGTTTTGCACAATGGCAAGTGCAAGAGTTGCTGCGACTTGCCTATTATGATACTAGGGCCAGTCACAATCTTTAAAAGGTATGAATTCAGTTCGGCAGCAGTGGCCAAACACTGTTCGCATTGATTGGGGTCCTGCCATGAAAACAGCACCAGGTCAGAGATAATCTGACCCCCCTTTTTGTCTTCCATATTCAGCTTCAGGTGCAGAAGAATGTGCATGATCCAATACGTATCCATGTCATGTTTTACTTTACAGTGTGGGATTTGCCACAAGCCTATGGGAGATTTGATCGACAGCCTGTTCATTCACCGTGATGTGGTCCACTGCGAGAGTTGTTACGAGAAGCTCTTCTAGTAAGTACTGTGTAAGGATAGGATGCTACAGGATTTACATTGTGGCCCAGGAACTTTAAAGGGGTTGTCCACGTTCAGGGGCCTTTCAGTCTGATGCCCCCTACCCTAGTCACCAGACCTGTGGATGGAGACAAACGTACCTATTCCCTATCACTGGGTTCCAGTTCCTTCGGTCCCCTGATGCTGAAGTACCACATGTCAACATCCGGTTTAACGGAAGTCATGTAAGCAGTGGTAATGTATCCTACATTCGTCACGTCAATAGTTACATGACCAATGGTGGACACTTGCAACAGGCCGCCCAGGGCCCTCTATATCACATCCCAGGTTTAGGAAATGCCGAGTGGTATGTTGCGGCCTAAAATGGCTCTTATTGTGTGTCACGGTGCTCCTATCTGGATACCACTGGACCCCAGGCTTTGGCTCCAAAGCAATAAATAGTGGGATATAATTGAGGGATTTGAAGAAATAACTTGAGTCCAGACCTTGAGATGAAGTTTGGCAGCTTTACTTGAATAAACGTTCTCCAGAACACTTTACAGGCTTTGTCTTGATCCCAGCAGGCTTTAGCATGAAACTGGCAGGCAAACTCCACTCTGCTATATCTGTTTCTCTTTGACTCTGCTGTACTGACAGGCTGGCTGTATAACCCAGCTTCTTCTGTAGTCTGACTCTAGGTTATGCCAGGGAACTTTCCTCCTGACTCCTAAGGCTTTAAGCTTTGGCCTCCATGGCCAGCAGAACTTAAGGTGCTCTGGCTGGCGTGGGCACGTCCAGCAGAGACATGCCCCTGCACACCCTTCCCCTAGCTGGGGGTAAGCTAGACTGAAGCTAACTGGTCCCCACCCTTCCTGCAGGAAGTAGGACCCGCCCACTTCTCTCCAGAGGGGGGTTAGAATGGAATGGTAAGTTCCATTCTATCTACATACAGCTCTGCCATGTTTGCTGCCACCTGCTGGTGAACCAGGCACATCACCTGAACATTAGAAATGCACAAGTGTGGAGGACCTGGAATAAATGCATAAGATGACATGAGGTTAGACCATTAGAGATAGTAGCAGGGTGTAGGAGTGGCAACACTACTCGGGGGTGTTACAGACACGTCATTCCCTCCAAACTGGATGTTAAGACTGCAGTACATCAGTGGCAGCGGGGTACTGTAGGAGCCAGAACTCAGCAGTGGGGAACAGGTAAGTATGCCTCCTTCTACAGGTCTGTCGATGGGGGGCGGAGGTCAGGCCACAAGGCCCCTAAATGCGGATAACCCATTTATGTTAAGGCTTTTAATGTATAGGGTGGAAATAATCTCATTTGGACAAATTTCCCCGTCCCAAGCTTTGAAATTCCCAATTATCTGTTCCTCATGGGTCTAGATACTAAAACCCCCGCACTCGCCTGTTAAAGCTGGCCAGCAATAAATAAATGGTTGTCCATGTAATACAGGAAGGAGCTGATACTCTTCGTTCTTCATACAAGGGGTCACTAGTGGTGGATCTCCACACATGATGTTCTAATAGTGAGACATCCCTGTAAATCTAAAAGCCTTTATTTTTTTAAGGAAATAATGTTTTTCTTCCTTATTATTTGACGGCAGAGTTTAGAAAACCACCAGCCTTTTAATTTAAAGTGGTTTGAGTACAATTACAAAATGTATTTGCTTCTTTAGATAAGTGATCCAAGGCTAAAAAGATTGTATTCAGATAGCGTGTTATAATATTGTCAAATTTTATACACGTATATAGAAATTATGCCGGACGAACAAGTAAGAAAAATTGATGAAAGTGACAGATAACAGGCAGTCATGCATACAAATTGTTAACGGACTGTAGATTCCCCGCCGAGCAGACGCAGTGAAGCATGGTCAGATATCCTGCATTATTCATGACAAGCTGCAAACCACAACTCTGCAATCTTCGGGTTTTAGTGTAGACTGGGTGTATTGGTAAATTAGATAGACAGATATTATATAGATAAATATTGGATAGATAGATAGATATGCCGCAGCCTGGGGTGAGCAGAGCAGAAGATGGGAGTGGTAGTGGCACTGGCTGCAACAGTTATTTCCAGTGGCAATCCTCACACCAATGCTGCCTAGGGCTGGGCAGTGACAGGAGGGCACACCTTTTCTTCCCTCAGGGCACACCCTGATGTTGGGGCTCCTGCCTGATGGTAGTTGGGGTGCCCTTGTCTTTATGAGTTTTGTATGGGTGCAAGGCAGGAAATGTAGGTGGAAGGCCAGCAAATGGAGTCGGAGCCAGTAACCAGGCCAGTTGTAGAAAATAGATGTCTGTCTTTTCTAAAGTGCAGAATGGGAGTTGTAGTTAATCCAACGGTATTATAACACAATACCAAACAATGTACAGTGCAAATCTTCCCTGATAGCAACGTATGAATATGAGAAAGCATATGGGTTGTAGTACTCCTTCCCTCTATCTCTCTGAAGTCACTCTCTATCTGGAGAATCTAAGGGCGGCAATAAGGTTCTTGCAAACTTGTCTGTAATTCCCAGGCTGAGGGGTACAGGATTAAGATACTGCTGGCCAGGACGGTGTCACAGTATTACCAATGTCCCTCTATCAGCCTTACTGACTGTCTCCAATGCTCTGTAATGCAGATTCTGGACCTTGTAGTTCTTTTTCTCTCTGGAGTACTATAGAGTAGAGATGAGTAGAGATGTCGTTCTCTGGGACTCTGAGGAGTGAGCACATGTAGCTCCTCTCTCTTCATCAACTAACAATAGTGTGAGCTAGGGATGGACCCAAGTCCATCACCTAACTTCCTAAAAGAGCCGAGTCAGGATTGCTAACCCTGACTGATCCATACAGAGCTGCACTGGGTCATACAATACAATCAGATAATAGTATACAACAAGAAATAATTTGCAAGTACCCTATTCTGGGGTACTGCAGATTAGACAGATAGACAGATTAGACAGACAGACAGATTAGACAGACAGATTGATATATTTCTGTGATATGACCCATTTTATGTAATTTCTTTTATTCTTTTCGTTTCAGATCAAGATAAAGAAGAAGATGAAGTCACGCCAACAGTTTATTAAAGTTACAGACACTTTTCATTGCTTAGCGATGACCTGATTACTACATACAAAGTATTTTACTACTTCTATTCCACTTGCGTATAATCTTCAGGATATAAATTAGACACTCGGAGTAACTGCATCCTTATCTGCATCCTGGGAGGTCTTTATAACTCTGTGTATTGGTGTATTGTTTTTTTTTTTTTTTTTTTTTAAATAATCCAATCATGTTTAAAGGACCATGAACTATGAATATGATCTTCTGATAAAGCCTAAATACATGTGAGAAGATCCCATTGGTCAGGTCTGGGCCACCACTGATTTCCAGGTGTAAAGGGCTCCATAGATCCCTCATACCCTTTGACACTGCTTAGAGTTTTCTGCTGCAGAAATTACAGCCTAACATTCTAATGAATGGCGGGCGTCCTTCCAAATCTGTGCCACGTTATTCGTAGCGGAAATCGCTGAGCAACACCAAAGGGGGCTGAGTGGTCTTTAGACGTGTCTCTATGACGTATCAAAAGATCAGTATGACTGGATCTCCTCTTTTGATGGCAATTTACACGTACAATTTCTGATTTTCTTGTAGTATATCTGTTCCATAGCTGCACTGCCTACAGATAACATGAAGAATTCCATAACCGCACACATCATAATGGTTATTATGACTAAAGCTTCCTAATATAATCTTTCCACATTACAGCAGAACTTTCAGAGTTCACGTTACCAAGGGTTATATACAATATAATCTAATGCAAACAATGGCATCCACTAAGGGCTGACTAATGAGCCATATGTAGTGCCCTGGCTGCAGGGGTGTACCTAGCCTTTCTGCTGCCTGAGGCGAATACTGAAACGGCGCCCCCCCCCCCAATGCCAATTTCTTAACCTAATCCCTTTGCCACAATGAAAGCGTTCATTGCCCATGGCCCTTCCGCTGCCCCCTCTTGCCCCTGAGGTGATCGCCTCACCTGGCCTCATTGGTGGTGCACCCCGCCCGGCTGAATGTATGGCTCTATATATCCAGGTGTCCATTGCATCCAGCTGGAGGACATGACATACATATACTTACTCAATGCAAGAAGGAACTGCAATGGCTGCTATTAGCTGTTGTCACCCAGGATCTGACAGATTAGAAAAACGGAGGGGGTCATTTACTAATCTGAAATACACATAAATTAGTTGCGCTGTAACAAATTGAACCAAAAAAAAATAAAAATTAGTTGCGCTGCTATCTGCGACTTCGCCCCACTAATTCCTAGTCTAAAATTGTGGGCATAGCGTGGGTGGGGAAGGGAATTGGCCGGCAGTCCCGTCTCATTCATCATTTTCTACGCCTGTATTAGGCGTAAAAAATGGTCTAAATATGAAGCGGTCTTACATTTAGAACTGGAGCTAAATGCGCCGAAGTTGTAGAGAGGCCGACGCCTCTTCATAACTTTGGCAGATCCACCGCCAGCTGTGAGCCATTATTGAGACTGGCGTTAATAAATGTGCCCCATAGTTGCCAACAGTGCCAAAATTGTAGGGACTGTCCCTGATTTTCAAAGTCCCTGCAAATTTCGGCTATCCCAGGTCAAAATAGGTGGGGCTTCCACACTCCCCACCTATAAATAGGTGGTCTTACTCTTTGTGCGCGTTCCAGGGGTGTCCCTAATTTACCGATTATGTTGGTAAAATATGGAACAATACGTAATAACTAAAGGATACGAATCAAAGACTCTAAGGGGGAGATTTATCAAGACTGGCGCTTTCTGTGAATGTCTTCCGGGGGATGCGCCTAATTTATGACGTGGTGCACGCCTCATGTCCTAATTCTTACAGAAGAGAATGCCTCCGTAACACAGCAACCAATGGAGCATATCACAATCCTTTCTCTTTTGGATTCATATGGGATCCAACCAAAAAAGACCTAAGTATGAACTGGAAGGAAATCTGCGGGTCGCTTTATTACAGCCCTGCATATTTCGGAGCTTGCATGGTGCCACAATAAGTCCCTAATGAGCTCTGAATGTCAACTTCATGTATCTAATGATAGACTGTACATGCCAACTTTTCACAGTTGGAAACCTGGAAGCAGTACGCACAGCGTACTGTTGAAATTGTTGGGGGGCATTGGCATGCCTTTTTCAGGGCATGCCCCTTTTTATGACACATCCCTTCACCTATATGAAAATTTTGGGCAGTGGGGCTGAGAATGAAGATGCAGCATCCCGCCACCAGATACAGTTGAAGTTCGCCGAGTGCTGCTTTTCGAGAGAAAGCAGCCCTCCAGGCCGCAATCGGAAGATTTGCCAGCTCTTCCTATAGATCTATATATATTTTATTTATTCACATGAAAAACATGACCGGCAGTATTCCACAATCTGATTGTGATGATTTAATTTTTTTTTTTATCAAATAAAGAGCAAAATACCTTCTCTCTAGGAATTCAGTAACTAAGGACTCAAAACTGCCTCAGAGATAAGTAGGCCGTGTTGCCCATAGCAACCAACCAGTCACAGTTTATAAAATGAAGGTTGCTATGGTCCTGTTTATCACTGAGCAGTCCTTTTATGGTCTAGTATAAGGCATATAACATGTACTCATCCATCCAAGCAAAGATGGGGTTCTATATAAAGTTTTAACTAATAGTATCTAATGATTGGTGCACGTCCTTTCATGTTAACTACATTCTTGGGGTCATGGAATATAGTATAATGAAGCAGGTGGGAAACTGGATACAGGAGCCATGTTTCTATGGGTATGGGTGCGATACTCATGCAGGACGCCTGTGTATGACAAACATTAAAGTGTTATTTTAATCACTTTTGGTCCGTTTCTTATTTTAATCCTCTTTAATAGACCATCTTGAGTCAGGATGAAATTTTGCATTACAGGAAACCTTAGTTAAGATGGTTGGGCAGCTACAATATATGGAGACACTTACACATTACACCTACAGGAGCCATTAGGATGGAGTTGGTCTCCACTTATCAGCTTCCAATCTTCTATGAAGGCTTTCTACAAGATTTTGGAGAGTGTCTGTGGGAAGTTTTGCCCATTCATCCAAGAACATTTGTGAGGTCAGACACTGATGTTGGACAAGAAGGCATGGCTCACAGTCTTCATTCCAGTTCATCCCAAAGGTGATGGATAGGATTGAGATCAGGGCTTGGTGCGGCCAGTCATGTTCTTCCACATCAAAGTCACCCAACCATGTCTTTATGGACCTTATTTTGTGTATTGGGGTAAAGTCAAGCTGGAACAGAAAGCACTTTCCTCAAACTGTTCCCACAAAGTTGGAAGCGTACAATTGTCAAAACTTGGCTTCACTGGAACAAAGGGGTTGAGGCTAACCAATGAAAAACACCCCCATAGCGTTATCCCTAATCCACCAAATCTTACAGTTGGCACAATATATCCAGGCGCATAATGTTCTCCTGGCATTCACCAAACCTAGACATCCAGATAGAGAAGCGCGATTCATCACTCCACAGAAGATTTTTCCACTGCTCCAGAGTCCAGTGGCGACATGCTTTACACCACTCCATCCGACGCTTGGCATTGTGCTTAGTGATGTGGTAAAGACTTGCATGCTACTGGTCGGCCATGGAAACTGATGCCATAAAGCTTCCAGTTCCCAGTTTTTGTGCTGATGTTACTGCCAGGGAAGGTTTGGACTCTGCAGTGATGGAGTCAGCAGAGTGTTGGTGACTTTTATGCACTATGCGCCTTGGCACTTGGGGACCCCGCTCTGTAATGTTACGTGGTCTCCACTTTGTGGCCGAGTTGCTGTGGTTCCTAAAAGCTTCGACTTTACAATAATACCACTCACAGTTTATATCCAGGATAGAGACAAATTTCATGAACTGACTTGCAGCAGAGGTGACATTCTATTACAGGACCATGCTGGAATTCAGTGAGCTATTTAGAATGACCCACTCTTCTGCAAATGTTTGTAAAGGCAGACTGCATGGCTAGGTGCTGGATTTTACACACCTGTGGCAATGGGACTGGAATAATACACTTGAATTCAATGATTAACACGTGTGTCCCAATACTCTTCTTTATATAGTTTACATTGAGCACTGGATGTTTCTTCATATGTGTTGTCCAGTGTGAGCCACCAAATCATAGTATGACAGGACCATCCAATGAAATGAAGTGTTAATAACTCATAGAGACTCATGGACACAACCTACCATGTGTATGAACCTTAAGGAACAATCTATGGTCCTTTAGGTCTGAGCGTTATATGGGAATGGACATAAATCTTATTTTTGGGTTAAGGTTGGTTGGAGGAGCTAGAACTATAGCTTGAAGCTACTGGGTCTCCATGTAGCTAGCATATATCAACCCATGACATCATACTCTGCTATATAACAGAATGTGCAGACCTACAGATAGTATTTACATACGTAGACCACCCCTTTGTATGATTAGATGGTGTCATCTCTGCCACTTTATCACTGTGCATCTCACCATCAGGCCAGTTGGGTTTCAAGCATCTGCACTCCCAGTTTTTATATCTTTTGGATTCCCATAAGTGCTCTTCACATATTGGTTCCTGAAGTATCTTTTCCCATTTAAGATACACACTCTAAAGTCTTTACGTGTGCCATTTTTGGCTGAAGATGATGGGAATGTGCTTCCTTCTAGTGTGTCCATAAACCAAGTAGGGGTCCCTGAGATCTACTACATTTTATAAAAGCATGTGATCTTCATTGTGGTTCTTCTTAATGTAGAAGGTTTTGATCTCTTGGGCTGTAAAGACCCCTGAAAACAAGCATTTCACGGCACAGAACAATGTTCTCAAGGTTTAAAATCCCCTAAATGCCTGAAATGCAGAAAACCCCTGTTTTAACGTGAATTCAATGATTTGAGAACAAAGAGGCTTAACAGGTTAAGTGATAAAAAATATTTACTAAGTGCGATTAAGTATAACAGATCGCATACAGAATAAATAAATAATAATCAATCACATCGCTTGCCCAATAAAATACGGGGGGAGGGGGGGAACTTCAGCCACCATGTGGTAACACGAGGCCAACACCCCATGGTGATACATGTAAGAAATAGTGTTTCAAATCAATGCATACATCCAATCTGGATGATGTTCCCCAATGAAGTGCCAATTAACGGTCTGTGTTCATAAGATTTTATAGCTTTTCCGCCCCTGGCGTGTTTCTACAAGGAATATCATTACACAGGATATAGAAGGTAATGTAAAAGAAGACAGAATTAAAGGGGACAGAACCAATCAGTACTTAAAATACCCTTACAATACAACCCATTTAATGTTAAAACTGAATTGAAGTATAAATGATTTTCCATGTGATTGTAACAATAAAATTCTCTTTAAAGAAATGTTTTGCCCCAAAACACGCATAACTGTTCTGCAAAAGTAGAACTTTGTACACACTGGACGCACTTCGGAATGAACCGTAGTTGAGCAAAACTTTTATTACAAGACCCGTCTGTTCAGATTCCATACTTCAGACCCATTATAACAGCATGCATACAAGAAAGGGGGTCTCATCATACAGATCAACGGGCTTTTCCACCCAGGATAGAGGCGCCTGCTTTAGGTTTTCCTCTCCCAACCCATTGGATGGTTTTCACCCATTCATTTCCTAAGAATGCAGTTCCTCTGAGGAGGAGAGTCCTGCACAGGTTGTCACCACCCAAGGGCAATGGGACCTGTTGCCACCCAGGGCTGTGCCATCTCTTTCCAGCTCGCACATATAACCATGGCTTGAGGGAATTAATGCCATAGAAGAAAGGAGCACGGACACCACCAAAACCTAATATCTGAGTAATATGCCTGTAATGTTTCTGCTTGAACGTTCTGGAATGTGTCTTTTGGTTGGATAATCCATATCTATAGGTCCGACCCATGACATGGCAGCAGGCACAGGAAACAGATAAATGGTTTGCATGTCCTGTCTGAAGCAACCACATCCTTCAGGGTGCCCAGCGCTCACAAAGCTTTCCCAGTTCACTTTAGTGTTGATCACGAATATCGGCACTTCGAGAATTCATGAAAATTTAGAATATCGTGAAATATATTCATAATCGTGAATATTCGGTTTTTTTTAAATACCAGTTGATATGCCATTTTTTTATGCGAATTTTCGCAATCAAGAAAATAATGACAGTATATTGTGCTGCACTGTGGTGTTTTTTGTTCTGCTGGGGCAGTATATTGTGCTGCACTGTGGTGTTTTGTTCTGCTGGGGCAGTATATTGTGCTGCACTGTGGTATTTTGTTCTGCTGGGGCAGTATATTGTGCTGCACTGTGGTATTTGGTTCTGTTGGGGCAGTATATTGTGCTGCACTGTGGTACATGGTTCTGCTGGGGCAGTATATTGTGCTGCACTGTGGTATTTGGTTCTGTTGGGGCAGTATATTGTGCTGCACTGTGGTATATGGTTCTGCTGGGGCAGTATATTGTGCTGCACTGTGGTATATGGTTCTGCTGGGGCAGTATATTGTGCTGCACTGTGGTGTTTCGTTCTGCTGGGGCAGTATATTGTGCTGCACTGTGGCGTTTCGTTCTGCTGGGGCAGTATATTGTGCTGCACTGTGGTGTATGGTTCTGCTGGGGGAGTATATTGTGCTGCACTGTGGTATCTGGTTCTGCTGGGGCAGTATATTGTGCTGCACTGTGGTAGGGTATATGGTTCTGCTGGGGCAGTATATTGTGCTGCACTGTGGTGTTTTGTTTCTGCTGGGGCAGTATATTGTGCTGCACTGTGGTGTTTCGTTCTGCTGGGGCAGTATATTGTGCTGCACTGTGGTGTTTGTTTTCTGCTGGGGCAGTATATTGTGCTGCACTGTGGTGTTTCGTTCTGCTGGGGCAGTATATTGTGCTGCACTGTGGTATTTGTTTCTGCTGGGGCAGTATATTGTGCTGCACTGTGGTATTTGTTCTGCTGGGGCAGTATATTGTGCTGCACTGTGGTATTTGTTCTGTTGGGGCAGTATATTGTGCTGCACTGTGGTATTTGTTCTGCTGGGGCAGTATATTGTGCTGCACTGTGGTATATGGTTCTGCTGGGGCAGTATATTGTGCTGCACTGTGGTATTTGTTCTGCTGGGGCAGTATTTTGTGCTGCACTGTGGTATTTGTTCTGCTGGGGCAGTATATTGTGCTGCACTGTGGTATTTGTTCTGCTGGGGCAGTATATTGTGCTGCACTGTGGTGTTTCGTTCTGCTGGGGCGGTATTTTGTGCTGCACTCTGGTATCAGCGACCCTGACTTCTGTCAATTTGGACCCTCCTATACCATGGGGACATATGTTTTAATATATATACACACATCAGCAACAGGTGTGAACACACCCAAAGAGTCACCGTGTGCTGTAGCGTTTTTAGTGATCACTGAATCATTGGAGTTTACAGACCATATACACATCACATGCAGAACCTTCCCTTCAAAGAGGACCCTTCACAAGGGATGAGCAAACTTCTGCGTACAAGGTTTGGGTTATCTAAGAACTTATGGTCCGTGGGAGCGGAATCCATAACGGGATTCTTAGGCCTCTTTCACACGGGCGTCATGTTTGACGCCAGATAGGATGCGGGTGCGTTGCGGGAATATGCGCGATTTTTCCACGCGCGTGCAAACGTTTGTAATGCGTTTTGCACGCGCGTGTGAAAAATCGCCATGTTTGGTACCCAGACCCGAAGCCGGACTTCATCACTGAAGCCTGGTTTCGGGTTCAGTATTCTGGTGAACTTATAGGAAAATAATAGCAGTCTCAATACAGAATGCTTTGTAGAATGAGGATTAAGGGGTTAAAAATAATAAAACTTAATTCACCTTAGCCACTTGTAGTTAGCGATCTCTCTTCTCACTTCAAGCTTTAGCTGTATTCTAAAGGACCTGTGATGACGTCACTGAGCTCATCACATGGTCCATCACCATGGTGATAGATCATGTGATTGGACCATGTGATGTGACGTCATCACAGGTCCTTTAGCTGGTAGCTGAAGCTTGAAGAGAGAAGAGAGATCGCCAACTACGCGATCAAGTGGCTAAGGTGAGTTAAGTTTTTTTATTTTTAACCCCTTAATCCACATTTTACTGAGCATTCTGCATTGAGACTGCTATTATTTCCTCTTATAACCATGTTATAAGGGAAAATAATAAAGATCTGGTCCCGTTGCTAAGCAACCATGCGGGAAAATCGCACTGCATCTGCACTTGCTTGCGGATGCTTGCGATTTTCCTGCAGCCCCATTCACTTCTATGGGGCCTGAGTTGCGTGAAAAACGCACAATATAGAGCATGCTGCAATTTTCACGTAACGCAGAAATGAATGGGTCCGGATTCAGTGCGGGTGCAATGCGTCCACCTCACGCATTGCACTTGCACGAAAACTCGCCCGTGTAAAAGGGGCCTTAGATAACCCGAACCTTGTACGCCGAACTTGAAAACGCAAGCTGGTCCAACACCATCCGTCACCCCCTCTGACATGTCTGTTTTAGGAACTACTTGCATCTGCCTTGTAATAACTTTGGAACATCTATTATTATTCTATGATGTTCTATTCTTTTATTATTCCTACTAGAAGTGGTAAAATGAATTGCTAGCAGCTGCCAATGTAGGTCCAGATGGGTGTTACCATTTGTAGTTGTGTCTCTGACACCGGCAGCACTGATTAATGTAAGGGCTCATTCACACGGCTGTTGCCCCTCCGTTGCCGTATTGAAGCTCGCATACGGTGGGTCCGCAATACACGGGGCACCGGCCATGTGTATTCCGCATCACGGATGCGATCCCATTCATCTGAATGGGTCCGCAAATCCAGAGATGTAGTGTGGAATAGAACGGAATCACTACGGAGGTTCCGTGCCTTCACACCGTAAAAAGATAGAACTTGCTCTATCTTTTTGCAGAACGGACGGATCGTGGGCCCCATTCAAGTGAACGGGTCCGCGATCCGCATGCGGCTGGCCCACGGTCGGTGCCCATGCATTGCGGACTGCAATTTGCGGTACACAGCACGGGCACAGAGCCCTTACGTTCATGTGAACAAGCCCTAAAACTCACACCCCCCAAACTGGTAACACCCATCTGAACCATTATTGCCAGTAATCAAGTCAAAACTTTTAATAAATCGTATCTAAAAATAAGACAAAAATGCACAATAAATACAAAAATTGGAACAATCTTACCGGTATGTTGATAATTCAATTGGCACATGAATACCGGACTGGCTGGGTTGGTTGGTTGGTATTCATGTGCCAATTGAATTATCAGCATCCCGGTAAGATTGTTCCAATTTTTGTATTTATTGTGCATTTTTGTCTTCTTTTTAGATACGATTTATTAAAAGTTAAGTTTTATTTTATTATAGCTGCCCCTCTTGTGTTGCTAGCAGGAAATTCTAAGGCCCCTTTCACGCGAGCGGGTTTTCCGCGCAGGTGCAATGCGTGACGTGAACACACAGCACCCGCACTGAATCCTGACCCATTCATCTATGGGGCTGTGTACATGAGCGGTTTTTTTCATGCATCACTTCTGCGTTGTGTGAAAATCGCAGCATGTTCTATATTCTGTGTTTTTCACGCAGCCCTGGCCCCATAGAAGTGAATGGGGCTGCATAAAAATCGCATGCGCAAGCAAGTGCGGATGCGATGCGTTTTTCACTGATGGTTGCTAGGAGATGTTGTTTGTAAACCTTCAGTTTTTTATCACGCGTATGAAAAACGCATCAAAACGCATTGCACCCGTGTGGAAAAAACTGAACAACTGAAATCAATCGCAGGCAAAACTGAATGGCTTTGCCTGGGAAATTGCACAGTTTTCACTCAACGCATCCGCAACGCATCCGACACGCTCGTGTGAAAGAGGCCTAAGGGTCCATTCACATGTCCGCAAGTTGGGTCCACATCCGTTCCCGCAATTTAGCGGACTCATTCATTTTCAATGGGGCTAGAACGAACACTATGTGCTGTCCGCATCCGCATTTCCGGATCCGCAAATTTAATTCCAAAAAAAAAAATGTCCTATCTCTTGTCCGCAATTGCTGACTAGAAAAGGCATTTTCTATTATAGTGCCGGCGATCTGCGGTCTGCAAATTGCGGAACGCATATTGCCAGGGTCCGTGTTTTGCGTGTTCGCAAAATACAAGAATGGCGCAACATAGAGTCATAAGAATAGATGCTCCAGAATTATTATTACATTGGGAATGCAAGTGGTTACTAGAACAAACATTTTAAGAGAGGTGACAGGAAAACCCTATAAGCTATAGCCTGGAGCCTTTGTCTGCCCACTCCTACTTACTTCAGTCATGGGTAATAAATCGCATGCCTGCTCGCGCCGCGATTTCGATTTGCAGAACACGGTGAAGGATGACGAGTACTCCCGCCTCCTCCTCGCCAGACACCTGTTCATTTTAAACTGGCCACGCCTCCAAGCTCATAGATCCGCCCTCGTGTTTTTGATCACGCTAGCCCCGCCCCTTTCCTATAGAGTTGCTCGGGTACGCCCCGCCCAATTGTTTCCTCATCTGAAAGATTGCACTACACCCCGCCCCTCTGATGCTTCTGGGGGAGCTGCCGCCGGGCCCCGCCCCCCTCAGTTCACGTCGCGCTCAGGGTGGCTCCGCCCCTCGGCCGTTCGCGGAGGATACTGCCGCTGTGGGTGAGGTGAGGAGTGCGCGTCCACGAGAGATGCTGCCGCCGTGCTGACCGAGAGGTGAGGGGCGCGCCCGGTGGCGGGGAGGGAGATGGACGGAGCACGGCGAGGTAGGATGCGGGGTGTACAGGATCTGAGCCGTTAGCTTTTGTTCCCATGTGTAGCCGGCGGTGTTCTCTCCCGGCCTTGCAGTCCTGCCCATTGTCTGCATCCGGCTCCCTCCAGACACAATACCGGGGCCGGGGGAACAATGTCCGAGCTCCAGTGCACCGGCTGCCCCTCCACCCGATGGCTCCAGTGATCTCCGGGGAGCAGGTGATGCGGCCGGTGCACCTGTCTGCTCCTCCACCATGCAGTGCACTGCTAGTATCTCCATTATATAGGGTGCTATCGCCCCCTCCCCATATACACTATCCAGTGACTATATATATCCAGTGCACTGCTAGTATCTCCATTATATAGGGTGCTATCACCCCCTCCCCATGTACACTATCCAGTGCACTGCTAGTATCTCCATTATATAGGGTGCTATCACCCCCTCCCCATATACACTATCCAGTGACTATATATATCCAGTGCACTGCTAGTATCTCCATTATACACGGTGCTATCACCCCCTCCCCATATACACTATCCAGTGACTATATATATCCAGTGCACTGCTAGTATCTCCATTATATAGGGGGTGCTATCACCCCCTCCCCATATACACTATCCAGTGACTATATATATATCCAGTGCACTGCTAGTATCTCCATTATATAGGCGGTGCTATCACCCCCTCCCCATATACACTATCCAGTGCACTGCTAGTATCTCCATTATATAGGGTGCTATCACCCCCTCCTCATATACACTATCCAGTGACTATATATATATCCAGTGCACTGCTAGTATCTCCATTGTATAGGGTGCTATCGCCCCCTCCCCATATACACTATCCAGTGCACTGCTAGTATCTCCATTATATAGGGTGCTAACACCCCCTCCCCATATACACTATCCAGTGACTATATATATATATATATATATATATATATATATATATATCTATCCAGTGCACTGCTAGTATCTCCATTATATAGGGTGCTAACACCCCCTCCCCATATACACTATCCAGTGACTATATATATATATCCAGTGCACTGCTAGTATCTCCATTATATAGGGTGCTATCACCCCCTCCCCATATACACTATCCAGTGCACTGCTAGTATCTCCATTATATAGGGTGCTAACACCCCCTCCCCATATACACTATCCAGTGACTATATATATCCAGTGCACTGCTAGTATCTCCATTATATAGGGTGCTAACACCCCCTCCCCATATACACTATCCAGTGCACTGCTAGTATCTCCATTATATAGGGGGTGCTATCACCCCCTCCCCATATACACTATCCAGTGCACTGCTAGTATCTCCATTATATAGGGTGCTATCACCCCCTCCCCATATACACTATCCAGTGCACTGCTAGTATCTCCATTATATAGGGTGCTATCACCCCCTCCCCATATACACTATCCAGTGACTATATATATCCAGTGCACTGCTAGTATCTCCATTATATAGGGTGATATCACTAGCACCCCCTCCCCATATACACTATCCAGTGACTATATATATATACCATATATATCCAGTGCACTGCTAGTATTTCCATTATATACGGTGATATCGCTAGCACCCCCTCCCCATATACACTATCCAGTGACTATATATATATATATATATTTATATATATATATATCTCCAGTGCACTGCTAGTATCATTATATATAATAATGGTACTAGTCCCCCCACACACACTTACCATTCAGTGACTGTATATCCAGTGCACTCCTCCTATCGCCTTATACACAGTAATAGCACAAGCAGACACCCACTATCCAGTGACTATATATATCTCCAGTGCACTGCCGCGATCTCCATTATATATGATAGTACTAGCACCCCACACACACTATATACAGTGACGATATATATATATATATATCCAGTGCACTGCTTATACATGGAGATAGTACTAGCGCCTTCCTTCCACCCAGTGACTATAGATATCCAGTGCACCCCTCACAGACACCCACTCTTTTCATACAGTGCAGTACTGGTATCTCTGTTATACATGGTGATAGTACTAGCACCTCCCTTCCATCCAGTGACCGTATATATCCAGTGCACTGCTGGTATCTCTATTATATATGATATTAGTACTAGCACCCCCCACACACTATATACAGTGACAGTATATAGCCAGTGCAGTGCCAGTATCTCTATGACCCCCCACAAATTAACCACGAAGTGGCAATGAGTCAGTGACCTATACCCTGTAACACCCTGTGCCAGTGATAACTACACCTTCAGGTTGCAGAAGTATATCCAGTGTATTCCTGCACATTGCAGTGACCGTACCGCCAGCTCGCAGCTTTCTACATACGCGTTATACGCAGTGTCCCCTTACCAGACATTTTCTTCCTATAGACACTGTTAAAGACGTTATATACAGTGTGCGGCCTGGGTATAGAACCAGTGCACTGTACACTGCAAGGACGTTGTATACACTATACAGGTTAGGCTTCTTTCACATCACGGTATCCATTTCCGTTCTTCTGATGCGTCAGAACAGAAAGAAATACGATCCTGTTGCACATTTGGCATCCGTTTTAGCCATTTCCGTCTGAGATCCTGATACTGCATGCAGGACTCTTTTTTTTTACCCGTCTTTTGGCTAAAACAGATGCCAAATGTGCATAACGGATCCGTTTTTTTCCCCTGTAGGTGTATGTGTCCCATTACTGAGCAGTTGGAGTCCTGTAATGTCCTACGTAAGTGTCCAGTGTATTTTACCCAGTGCAGCCGTATGTGAGGGGTGCACCCGGCTGAGAGGTTCTTTCGGAAGCCATAGGGAGTTTGGCATCTCTCCGGCTCGTAAGAAGAATGCTAACACCGCCTTATGGATAATGACAGATCCGCGTCCAAGTCAGTTTGCGCCCCATACAAATGAATCTGATTTGCATTTTCGGATTCCTTACTTTGGGCACCACTGACCCCTTATTCTAGTTTTACATGAGCGCCATTATATTTAGCGGTCTCTAGACTGGCAACTTCCTAATTATTTAAAGGGACCCTCTGGTTCAAGAAAGAGTCCCATTCAATGGGGAAGACTCCGATCACTTACCTAGTCTGCTCTTTGTCATCTTTTCAGCTGCAGATCCGCCATTTCCCAGGCCCTTCTGCTACCCAAGATGGCGGCACCACACTGGCCTATTTTCCGGCTGATGATCGCTAACACGCGTTCACATGAATGCTCGTTAGCGATCATCTGGCAGTGTAATGCTGCTGCCGATTGCCCGTTCTTTGGGCAATTCTGATATTTAAGCACGCTTAAAAATCAGCACTTGCAGGCGGCACATTGTGGTGTCTAATAGCGATCTGCTGCCGGCGAACCACTGCATTAGCAATCGCTGCTCCTCATGCGGCGGAGGAGATCGCTGTATGTATTAGCAGTGGTCTCTTCCGCTAGCGAGCAGGCGATTGCTGGGAGGGAAGATGAGCCGACAGAACTGAGGGGGCATCGGGTAAGTGTCCCCACCGTATGTGATTTATTATTATTTTTTTCTTGAACTGTAGGGGCACTTTAATTCTACAATACTGGTTACAGGTATGTCGCTGTCCAGGAAGGAGAGGGTTAAATATGGACTGTCCCAGCTCCAGTGACATTTTCCCTTTTAACCATGTTCTGGTTTTGTAGTTCAGGTCCCCGGGGAACTTGGTTTTCTCTCAAGAAGGATCTTTAGGAAGAAGGCGTTTGTGGCAGCGGAGTTGCTTCTGCTCCGGTCTTCCGTCTACTTTTACTTTTCCCATGCGATTGTTTATATTGTGCTCGGGGCGTCTCCTTTCCGTGCTTGCCAAGGGCTGTTCTGTGCACGCCCTGAGCACTGCAAACAATAGGAAGGCTCCAGCAGGTAGAGATGCGGCAGGATGGACGGCACTCCGCTTTATGGTGGGTTATCTGGCTTTAGGAATGTAAAGGTAAGTACTCCTTATCTGTGGGTCGTGTTTGTGAAATACCCCATTTTCTGAGGGGGTGGGGGGGCTGAGGGGAGTTTACAGAGGAGAATAACCTAAACCTGATCTCCAATAGAGAAGACCAATACCAGTGAGACTTCTCAGGAGACCATTTTTTAGAGCTGCAGCCGCACCGTTGAATCCTGACAGGCCCGGTTAGCTTTGGACAACGAGAATCGCGCTGCAGACCGCGCTCTTCCTGCCTTTAAGAGAATCTGTCAGCAGATCTGTCCCTATGACACATCTGTGTTGGTCCCATGTTCTTATGTGTCCGCATTGCTGAGAAACATGATGTTTTAATTAGGGATGTCCCGAT
This sequence comes from Bufotes viridis, assembly GCA_033119425.1. Classification (NCBI taxonomy): domain Eukaryota; kingdom Metazoa; phylum Chordata; class Amphibia; order Anura; family Bufonidae; genus Bufotes; species Bufotes viridis. Next base: position 37,687,572 of record CM065597.1, on the reverse strand, counting down.
ACCGATACTGGACATTTGCAGAGTACTTTTACTCGTGCAAATGTCCCTGATACCTGCTGGCCGCTTGCGGCGCGCTCTCAGCAGTTTGGCGTGGGGGAAGGAATTCTGTGACTCGCATTTCCGGCACCCGACCTCTGAGAGGACGCTGTGATCCGTGCAATTAACAGCGGCACCTGAGAGGGTAATTGCACGGATCACATCGTCCTCTCAGAGGTCGGGTGCCGGCAATGTTCTTCAGCCTCTGCATTGGTGGCACAGTGCGCCCTCAACCTCCCTCCTCCGTCCCCAGTATTAATCATTGGTGGCAGTGGCAGGTCTGATCGGAGTCCCGGCAGTGTAATGCCTGGGCTCTGATCGGTTACCATGGCAGCCAGGGCGCTACTGAAGTCCTGGCTGCCATGGTCAGTTAGTCAGCAGCATTATACTCACGTGCGCCGTGGCCGCCGGGCGTTCCTTCTTATAGGTCTGTGTGGCGCATTGCTAATGCTATAAGGGAGGGGGGGGAACCCCCCGGCCACTGCCTCCAATGATTAATACTGGGGAGGGAGGGGGGGGTTTGAGTTACCAGAGGGAAAGGCTGTGGGGCACATGAGAGGATGGGGGCCTGATCAGAGGGGGGGTTTTAGTTACCAGAGGGGGCTGATAAGAGGGAGAGTCTGGGGGGCACATGAGTCTGGGGGCCGTTCTCTTTTTTGGACTTTTGGTAGGTCAGTGGTCACAAAATAAATGTGTTACTTATTTCATTGTTATAATTGGTATCGATGAGTACTTAAATAAAAGTATCGGTACTCGGTCTTAAAAAAAATGGTATTGGGACATCCCTAGTTTTAATATATGAAAATGAGCCTCTAGGAGCAACAGGGGCGTTGCCGTTACACCTAAAGGCTCTGCTCTCTCTGCAACTGCCGCACCCTCTTCCCTCTGACAGGTGTGCACACGTTTCCACTGCCTGTTCCTGCCAAAGTGCAGAGAGCGCCGCAGTTGCAGAGAGAGCAGAGCTTCCAGGAGTAACGGAGAACAAAGCCCTTTCAAAAATGGCAAAACGAAATGCTATGTATGTGGACTTTACAGTATTTTACAGTAGACCATCTTCTGACCACGATGGTATTGATGGGCCTGTGTTGCGGGTGGGCAGGAGCGCTGATGTGCAGACATAGTCAGTGGGTTGCATCAGATGCAGGGGTTTTCCCGCTCGTAATTATTTTTAAGCAAGTGCCGCAGCCTGCCTGCTGCAACAGAAGATTCATACGTACCTGCTCCGCGCTGCTCCAGTCCGCTGCCGCACTGTTTACATCCGGGGTGGTCAGATGCACCGCTCCATCCAGTGATTGGCTTCAGCGGTGATGTGGCCACAGCAGCACGTCAGCGCTGGAGCGGTGCATCTGACCACCACCGGATGTAAACCGTGCAGGGACCGGGAGATTGAGGAACGTCAGGGAGCAGGTAATTCATGATTCTTCTATTTCAGCAGGCAGGCTGCGTCACTTGCTTCAAAATAATTATATCCCCCTTGAAGGGGTTTTTCCAGGATTTAAATATAGACGTCCAACGCTATGGGTAGGTTATCAATATCTGATTTTTTTTGGGGTCTGACACTGATCAGCTGACGGGTCCGCATTGCTTGGACAAGTTTTGCAGCCTCTTGTAGGGTTGTCACAATACAAAAATTTCGATTCAATTTCGATGCTATAAAAAGTATTGCGATATTTGATACCACGCGTAAAAAAAATAAAACACTAAAAAAGCCACGTGCATTCCGCATTTTATGGAGCGTCCCGTCCATAATCGAACAGTGCAATCCTATTTTTTGTCGGGACAAGGTGACTAACAAATTGCGTCTTTTTTTTTTTTTCTGTTACGGTGTTCCCTGCATAGGGGAGATTTCTTTTTATATTTTAAAAGTTTGGACTTTTTCGGACGTGGTGATATGTTTATTATTTAAATATTTTATATGTAAAATTGGCACAGGGGGTGATTTAAACTTAATATTTTTGTGTTTGTTTTTTACTTTTTATTTAATAACTATTAGCCCCCTTAGGGGCTACAACCTGGGATATTTTTATTCCTTGTCCTATTCACTCTAATAGAGATCTATTAGGGTGAATAGGACTTCACATTCTCCCTGCTGCCCTGGGCTTAGTGCACAAGACAGCAGGGAGATTACCATGGCAGCCAGGGCTTCAGTAGCGTCCTGGCTGCCATGGTAACCGATCGAAGCCCCAGCATTACACTGCTGGGGATCCGATCGGAAGCTACCACTGTACCACCAATGAGGAGGGGAGGGGGGGACCCTGTAGCCACTGCCACCAATGGTTTTTAATTCTGGGGGGTTGGGGGGGGGGTGCACTGCGCCACCAATGTAGATAAGTAACCTTTTAATACAAATACAGGTGCGGCACCTCAGGGGTTAACTGCCGCAGATTACAGCGCCCTGTCATAGAGGTCGGGTGCCGGCTATGTGATTCTGCAGCCGGCACCCGCCTCCTGTATTTGTGGCCACAGCCCCTCCCCTCCTCCGACCCCTCTCTCCTCTCATTGGTGGTGCAGTGGCCACAGCCCCTCCCCTCCTCCGATCCCTCTCTCCTCTCATTGGTGGCGCAGTGGCCACAGCCCCTCCCCTCCTCCGATCCCTCTCTCCTCTCATTGGTGGTGCAGTGGCCACAGCCCCTCCCCTCCTCCGACCCCTCTCTCCTCTCATTGGTGGCACAGTGGCCACAGCCCCTCCCCTCCTCCGATCCCTCTCTCCTCTCATTGGTGGCGCAGTGGCCACAGCCTTTCCCCTCCTCCGACCCCTCTCTCCTCTCATTGGTGGCGCAGTGGCCACAGCCCCTCCCCTCCTCCGATCCCTCTCCTCTCGTTGGTGGCGCAGTGGCCACAGCCCCTCCTCTCCTCCGACCCCTCTCTCCTCTCATTGGTGGCGCAGTGGCCACAGCCTTTCCCCTCCTCCGACCCCTCTCTCCTCTCATTGGTGGCGCAGTGGCCACAGCCCCTCCCTCCTCTCTCTCACTTCTCATTGGTGGCGCAGTGGCCACAGCCCCTCCCTCCTCCGACCCTCTCTCCTCTCATTGGTGGCGCAGTGGCCACAGCCCCTCCCCTCCTCCGATCCCTCTCTCCTCTCATTGGTGGCGCAGTGGCCACAGCCCCTCCCCTCCTCCGATCCCTCTCTCCTCTCATTGGTGGCGCAGTGGCCACAGCCCCTCCTCCTCCGACTCCTCTCTCCTCTCATTGGTGGCGCAGTGGCCACAGCCCTCCCTCCTCCGATCTCTCTCTCCTCTCATTGGTGGCGCAGTGGCCACAGCCCCTCCCCTCCTCCGATCTCTCTCCTCTCATTGGTGGCGCAGTGGCCACAGCCCCTCCCCTCCTCCGATCCCTCTCCTCTCGTTGGTGGCGCAGTGGCCACAGCCCCTCCCCTCCTCCGACCCCTCTCTCCTCTCATAGGTGGCGCAGTGGCCACAGCCCCTCCCCTCCTCCGATCCCTCTCTCCTCTCATTGGTGGCGCAGTGGCCACAGCCCCTCCCCTCCTCCGATCCCTCTCTCCTCTCGTTGGTGGCGCAGTGGCCACAGCCCCTCCCCTCCTCCGACCCCTCTCTCCTCTCATAGGTGGCGCAGTGGCCACAGCCCCTCCCCTCCTCCGATTCCTCTATCTTCTCATTGGTGGTGGTGGCACAGCGGGGAGACTCCCTCCTCCTCCCTTGTGCTGCTGAGGGAACATGGAGCGCGCTGAGAGCGCAGCCTGGTATCGAATCAATACCGGTACAAAAGTATTGATAATTTGATACCCGGTGCAACCCTAGACTAAGCCCAGTGTTGAACATTGTGTAGCGGCTGTGCTAAATATCCCAGCTCTATTCCATTCACTTGGGACTGAGCTGCAGAACGGCCATGTGACTGATGGACAGGACGCCACAGGCGCGAAGGGCATCTGTCGGCAGATTTGTACCTATGACACTGCAAATGAGCCTCTAGGTGTAATGGTAACGCCCCCGTTGCTCCTAGAGGCTCATTTGCATATAATAAAACATCATTTTTCTCAGCAATGCGGGCACATATGAACATGGGACCAACACAGATGCCTTCAGCTGCCGAGCGCACATGTAACAGGTCAGCCGGTGTCATAGGTGCACATGTAACAGGTCAGCCAGTGTCATAGGTGCACATGTAACAGGGCAGCCAGTGTCATAGGTGCACATGTAACAGGGCAGCCAGTGTCATAGGTGCACATGTAACAGGGCAGCCGGTGTCATAGGTGCACATGTAACAGGGCAGCCAGTGTCATAGGTGCACATGTAACAGGGCAGTCAGTGTTATAGGTGCACATGTAACAGGGCAGCCAGTGTCATAGGTGCACATGTAACAGGGCAGCCAGCGTCATAGGTGCACATGTAACAGGTCAGCCAGTGTCATAGGTGCACATGTAACAGGGCAGTCAGTGTCATAGGTGCACATGTAACAGGGCAGCCGGTGTCATAGGTGCACATGTAACAGGGCAGCCAGTGTCATAGGTGCACATGTAACAGGGCAGCCGGTGTCATAGGTGCACATGTAACAGGGCAGCCGGTGTCATAGGTGCACATGTAACAGGGCAGCCGGTGTCATAGGTGCACATGTAACAGGGCAGTCGGTGTCATAGGTGCACATGTAACAGGGCAGTCGGTGTCATAGGTGCACATGTAACAGGGCAGCCGGTGTCATAGGTGCACATGTAACAGGGCAGCCAGTGTCATAGGTGCACATGTAACAGGGCAGCCAGTGTCATAGGTGCACATGTAACAGGTCAGCCAGTGTCATAGGTGCACATTGGTTTGATAGATGCCCTTTCAGTATAGGGTGCAGAGCGGCCTCTTCAATCAGCTGGTGCAGGAGTGCTAGGAGTCAGACATTGATGACCTATCCCAAGGATCAGCATTTCACTTCCGTAAAACCCCTTCTACTAGCATTGTGGCCCCTTCTTTTTGAGGTTTATTGGGTTCCCAGAAGTCAGACCCTGTCGTCAAGAAACAATGGCATATACTGATGGGAACGCCCCCTACCATACTAGTTTTTCTCATGTATGCATTTCCATTCGTCCTGCAGACGCTTGTTTGCACTGGACCAGTGATGACAATGAGCTTTTTGCACCGTTCTGTTTATTCTGTCACCTCACAGAGTCAAGTGCAGCCCACCTTAAATAAACAGTCCGGGGGCCGGGGAGCTGAGGCGTCCTATTTCCACTGACGCCACACATTCTACTTGTGTCCTCGCTCCAATGTACAATGTGCACGTCCTGACAGGACATGTGAAGAAGGGTATTTTCTCTGCTTGCAACGCCCGTGGTGACCATGCACAGTTGTAGAAGGGTGAAAACCTACATAATTAGTCGTTAGAGAACCCCCCCGACTAGGGCAATGTCCAGACGGGGTCCTCTAGCTGCCTATAGATATTATAGTCACTTTCTGCAGACCAGGAGATGGAGGTGATTGACCCTTACAGGGGTTGTCTCATCAGACACTGGGGGCATATCGCTAGGATATGCCCCCAATGTCTTATCGCACCTATATCGGGTACGGAGAGGGCAAGGTGGTGGCTGGAGGACTCTGGTGCAACCACCATGCGCGCTCCCTATAAGAGTGAATGGGAGCGCACAGCGCATGACCGGCCTCCGCTCCCATTCACTACTATGAACCTGACGGAAATAGCCAAGCCAGCGCTCGGTTATTTTTGCCAGCCCCGATATAGTGGGACCTACACCTATAAGACAATGGGGGCATATCCTAGTCATATGCCCCCATAGTCTGATGAGACAACCCCTTTAAGAGCCCCATACACATTAGTGTATTGTCAGCCGAACGCGCCGAGAACATAACACTGTAAAGCGTATGCGTCTGCACAGCAAGTGTAGGTAAGGGGCATTTGCAGTAGGAATCCCCGATGCCACAATGTACTCGTACAATAGCTTATGTCACCCATAGGCTCCCATGTAAAAAATAAAATAAACTATAATACCTGTATATGTATTGAGCGGTATACTTTTTTTATCGGATGCCTCTGTATAGAATAGTACAGTGGCCCATGCTATACAGTAAAATATAGTATACAGGTACATACTAGGTGGAGGCGACACTCTCCTGGCCTTCATCATGTGAAGGAACGTGTAGATACATTTGATCGGAAGCCTTCCTAGCTCATACACCGAACCTACACTGCAAGCTCGTGGAAGTAGACCTAAACGTTCAGAGGAAAGACTAACTCTACACCCAATGTCTTCTCTTTGCAGAGCCCATTTGACCATGGTGGTCCCTGAAAGTTCCCCTGGCATTCAGCACGACCGCATGAGGGTGGCAAGCAACAGTAAGATGGACAGAGAAACCGAAGCAGACGCGAGCTCTGAGCTCACGGAAGTCCGCAAACTGCACGAGTTGGTCAGAAGACTGGAGATTCAGAACCAGCAGTTACGGGTAAAGAAGAACTCGCAGGGCACAAGTAATGAGCCCGCCATGGATACCCACCTCTCCACTCTCCACTCCTCGGGAGTCATGAACAGCATGAACATTCAGCCTGAGGTGGGAGATCTGGAAATCATCCCCGACCTCCATAGCAAACTGGATCAGATTCACTCCGAGAAGGAGAACATTCCCCGTCTGCGGGTAGAGAAGTTGTCTTCTGACTCCAAGGCCAACAGTAAGGAAGGGAATCACTGTGACACCGACGACAGCTCCTTCTTCAGCCTGGACCTCAGTGGGAGGACAGAGGAAGGGATGGGCAAGATGTCCGAAAGGAGCTCCAGTGGAGATCTAGGGGATATCTTGGATGAAACTGCCCTCGATGACGTTGAGGTCCTGGAGTTGGGCTCCTGCAGTGAGGATGAGGAGGATTGTTGGTATGTTCACTGTCTGTGAGGGGTATATCATTTCATGGAGGTCCCCCTCCTATGAATTAAAGTGAGTCTCTCACCACCGATGACCGTTTTTAACCCTTTGCATAGCAGTGTTGGTCTCCTATTGTGATCTCCAATCTTTATGTCCTGCTCCCTCTTCTGGAGGATCATCCTCACAGACGGAGCATGGTTCCCGCAATGGACTCGCTTGTGTAAAACAGCCGTGGCCCTCAGAATGGAGCCTCGCTCCTCCTCGTCTCTCCACCTCCTGGCCTAGACTAACCTCCTCGACGACGTCTTGATGCTGCTTCAAATCTCGCGCAGGCGCACATCTCCTTTATGTCTGCGTCGTTGGCATCGGCTTCATCTGAACTGCGCTTTCCAGGAAGATGGCCAGTTCCAGGTTAACTGAACCCAGCGTACAACTGGCGCATGCGCAGTTTAGTTGAAGAAGCCGATGCCTACATAAGTTCACCAACGGCGCAGGCGCACACACAGGGGAGGTGTGCGCCTGTGCGAGACTTGAGGCGGCATCATGATGAGGCTAGGAGATGGATGGAAGGAGCTGGGCTCGGTTCTGATGGGCACAGCTGGACTCCTTTAGGGATTCGCACGGCTCTTTGAGCTCCTTCATCCATTAGCATAATTATTAAAACCTGTTCTTAGGGGTCAAACGAAGAGGGAGCAAGACATAAAAAAATATTTGGAAATCACAACAGGAGAGCTACTGGGCGATGCAAAGGGTTAAAACCCCGCCGGGGGTGACGGACGCCCTTTAATCCTGTTAGGGACACACTTTAGGCTCCTGAGACGCCTCAGCCCTTTGATGTAACCGGGCAGATTAGCGAAGGGCAGACTAATAATGCAGCTTGAAATATCCAGTAATGCAGAAGCGATTTGCTGCGGTGAAATATTTAAGCCGCGCTCCTGCGTCAGCTCGGGGAGGTAAACAGCCCTCACTCGACCTAGCTTTTTTTTTTTTTGCTGCTTTAAAGTGTATTAGGGTGGTGCGTAATCTGTGACCCGACTGTATCCGCTTCTACCTGAAATATGTAAGGACATCAGAAGCTCTGTGTATGTATGAGGTAAGCAGAACATGGCTGCTTAATTCCAGTAACAGCGCCACTCTTATCCATAGGCTGTGTGTGGTACTGCAGATTAACCACATTCATTTGATTGCGCCTGAGCTGCAATACTAGATACGGCCCATGGACAAATTGCGCTGTCTGCCATGCGAGCAGCTGTGTTTTCTTATGTCATGCACTGAGTTTTCCTAAAAACTTTTGATAGGTCATAGTGACATATAAAACGCGGGGATCGGTAAGGGTCTGAGTGCTGAGACCCCCACTGATCGCTCAAACGAATAGAAAGAAGCACTCACATAGCACACTCTCATGGCAGTGGGAGACAAACTCAATAGAAAGTCCATGTCTCTTGCAGTGAGGAGGGGGTGCGAGCTATGCGATCGCTCCTCCCTGCCCGTTCTAGCGATCAATGAGGGTCTCCGCACTCGACTCCCACTGTTGAAAAACACTTTTGATATGTCTCTCTGACCAACTATCAAGTTTTCTGAAATCTCAGTGACCCTTTAAAACTTCTGGTTTTAGGTTCTACAGATAGGACATCAGTATCTGATCAGTGGGGGTCCGACTCCCAGGACCTCCGCCCATCAGCTGCTTGAGAAGGCACCAGTGCTCGCAGTGGTGCCGCAGCCTTCTCTGTGCTCACCAAGCACAGCGCCGTACATTGCATAGCGGCTGTGCTTGGTATCGCACTCAGTCCCATGTACTTTAATGGGGCTGAGCTGCGCCCAGGCCATGTGACCGATGAACGTGATGTCACATGGCCTAGGAAAAGCTGCGGGAAGGCCGCGCCTCTACTACGAGTGCCATTGCCTTCTCAACAGCTGATCGGGTGTTGAACGCCCACAATCAGATACTAATGACTTATACAGTTTAAAAAACTCATCAGTTTAAAAAAAAAATTGAAAATCCCTTTAATTCTTCTTTTGACCGGTTCATAGAAAAGCTGGATGACAATCAGTATGGGCACCATAGTGGTTGTCACTCAGCCTGGTAGGTTTACCCTCTGTGCATCAGGATAAGCAGTGTAAGGGCTCTTTCACACTAGCGTTTTTACTTTCTTTCCGGCGTAGAGACCCGACGACGGATCTCTACGCCAGAAACTGATCAGGATTATCCCCATGCATTCTGAATGTTCAGGATGTCTTCCGTTCAGTATGTTAACGTTTTTTGGAAGTTGACAAAACCGCAGCATGCTACAGATTTGTCTCCATCCAAAAATCCGGAAGACATGCCGTAACGCCGGATCCGGAATTAATGCCCATTGAAGTGCATTAATCCGGAATTAGGCTAAACGTCATTTCGGCGCATCGCTAGATCCGACGTTTAGCTTTGCGCATGCGCAGCAGCAGTTCCAATCGGGGCCCCAGTGTAAGCTGGGGCTCCTATCGGTTACCATGGCAGCCAGGACGCTACTGAAGTCCTGGCTGCCATGGTAAGTACTCCGCAGCAGTGTACTTACCTGTGCTGTGGCCCCCGGGCGCTCCTTCATGACGTCACAGGTCCGGACGGCGCATTGATCTATGCGCCGCGGGGACCTCTAACGTTTTGAAGCGGCGGCTGCAGCGCAGGTAAGTACACTGCTGCGGAGTACCATGGCAGCCAGGACTTCAGTAGTGTCCTGGCTGCCATGGTAACCTGAAAGCATTTCGAAGACTGATCAGGATCCTGATGAGTGTTCAAATGCTTTTAGGCGACTTGCGTTCTGATGGATCCGGCGGGCCTGAAGTGCCTGCCAGATCCTCAGAACGCAAGTGTAAAAGCACCCTAAGGACTCTTTTCGCAGCTGTGACGGCAGCTACAGTGGTTGTCGATCATTTTTGCCCCCAAGAAAAATATCCATTGTATTTCTGACTGAAGCAGATGGGGATGCCTGCTGCCCTTATGAAGGAGCATTTGGTAGAGGTGGCTTCACATGTCTGATGTAAGTAGGGGAATCCTCTGTTCTTGTGTCCAGGATTGTCTCCTTTCCTAGTCTACGTTGATTATGAACATTAATTTTTATCATACTTGTTTTAAGGCTTTACGTGTCGCCAAATAAGCTGGCAATTGCAGAGCAGAAGCCCGATTCTCCCTTAAAATGGTGCAGACAGGTGTTGGATCATCACAGCCCCGAGACAGAAGCCGCCTGCCGAACTTTAATTGGAAAGCTTGATCAAGGTGGGTAAAACCATGCATAAGTTTTTTTTCCCGGTGCAGATGAGGTTACAGTCTATACAGACAGTCGCCCAGGAAGACGAGACAGTGCAGGGATACGAAGTGAATATCAGGTGAGCAAACCCAATAGCTGGGGCACACCAGGAGCAGGGGTCGCTCACATCAACGCCTGAAACTGTGGATCTGCCCCCATCAACAAGCCGCTTCACATGAGCTAACCTGCAGGATATGTCGGAAGTCTGATAGTCCCACCTCTGGGTGATTTGAGCCAAAAACTTAAAGGGATGTTCCAGGCAGATCATTTTGTAAAAAAAAAAAAAAAAAAAAGGTCACAAACAACAAAGATGTTTACTAGCCTCCACTGATGTCCCGCTGCTGCTCCTGTCCCGCTATGACATGCCAGCTCAGCCATTGACTAGCTGATTTGTGTGACGTGTAAGGTCAGCGATTGTCTGAACAGTCCTCGGATGACGTTTCCAGTGTGTTCAGCTGGGACCGGAATGGCAGTGGCAGAGCAAAAGTGGAAGTGAGTAAAGCTGCTTTGGTGTTTTTAACCTTTTTATGACCAGTTTTTGTTATTTTTTAACAAAGTTGCTTGCCTGGCACACCCTGTAATGAGGGTATTCCCAATCTAGCGTCTGATAGATAATTGCTCAGTAGATGCAGGGCCGCCCACCTCTGATACTCAAATCTATATGGAGAATGGGCGTTCCCTAATCCCTGACCTGCTTGGGGAGGCGACCACCAGTTAGACAGTGAACTGCTCTGTCTATTTACTTCTGTAACCCATAGAAGTGAAGCCACGGCCACCTCTACATTTATTCTCCCCTAGTGCAGTGGACGATAGCTGCCTCCCCAGGTATGACCTATCCTGTGGAGATAGGTGATAAAGAAGGATCGCCACTCACTGGCTGTTTCTTTTCGCATGCTTCGTTTATTGCCACTTACTAGTGACTCGTTTCGGCACAATCTGTGCCTTCCTCAGACTGTGATTGTGCCGAAACGTGTCACTAGTATGTGGCAATAAACGAAGCATGCCAAAAGAAACTACCAGTGAGTGCCGGTTGTTTATCGCTAATTTTATGGGACTCCTGCCCTAGGACACGTGCAGCACCCCGCTACCTCCGTAGTGCCGACCGATACACACTGCCTGTCCTGTGGAGATCGAACAAGATGTCCCAGCAAACGTGTAATTCCAGACTTTACTTCTATTACTTACATATATCCAGACATGTACAATCCAGTGATACTCTCAGACGCAGACTGGTACTAGCCTTCATCAACCTGTTGATGAAGGCTTAATTGCCGAAACACTTCTGGGAGACACTGGATTGTAATTCTGATATATGAAAATAAAGAAGTAAAGTCTGGAATTACACGTTTGCTGGGACATCTTGTTCGATTGTTCGTTGGGGATTGCTCCTTACCGCGCAACGTGGATTAAGGTGGAGTGCCGACTGGTTTCCTTTCTATCCTGTGAAGAGGTCATGAGTCTAAGTTGTTCATATCACCTTGGTTTACTTCCACCACTTAAATAACCCGAACATTTGTACAAACCCGTAATTCTCTTTGCTGGCAGACTGGTTCTGTTTTATGCTGAGTACCCACCTCTTCTGTGCAAAAGCATATGAGAGACTAGGAGCAATAGGGGCATTACCATTACACCTAGACGCTCTGCCCTCTCTGCAACTGCTGCGCCCTCAGCACTTTTTGACAGGGCCTGGTGTGGTGATGTTTTCACTGCCTGACCCGATCAAAGTGCAGAGAGTGCGGCAGTTCCAGAGAGAGCAGAGACTGTAGGTGTAATGGCAACGCCCCTTGTTGCTCCTAGAGGCTCATTTGCATATTTTACAAACATCATTTTTCTCAGCAATGTGACATGGGACCAACACAGATGCCTTCAGCTGCCAAGTGCCCATGTAACAGGTCAGCCAGTGTCATAGGGACAGATCTGCTGACAGATGGCCTTTAGAGGGAGTCTGCCACCACAGTATGCCATTATACACTGCTTACATGGTACTGTAGCATAACTATAGATGAGTCAAATGGTACTCGTCTCCTTTAGTTTTGATGTTCACTAAAGGAAACAAAATGTTTTATTCATATGAAAATGAGGCTCGTAAGGGCCCAGGGGCGGCGTTCGGCCTGCAAGGGCCCAGGGGCGGCGTTCGGCCTGCAAGGGCCCAGGGGCGGCGTTCGGCCTGCAAGGGCCCAGGGCGGCGTTCGGCCTGCAGGGCCCAGGGGCGGCGTTCGGCCTGCAAGGGCCCAGGGGCGGCGTTCGGCCTGCAAGGGCCCAGGGGCGGCGTTCGGCCTGCAAGGGCCCAGGGGCGGCGTTCGGCCTGCAAGGGCCCAGGGGCGGCGTTCGGCCTGCAAGGGCCCAGGGGCGGCGTTCGGCCTGCAAGGGCCCAGGGCGGCGTTCGGCCTGCAAGGGCCCAGGGCGGCGTTCGGCCTGCAAGGGCCCAGGGGCGGCGTTCGGCCTGCAAGGGCCCAGGGGCGGCGTTCGGCCTGCAAGGGCCCAGGGGCGGCGTTCGGCCTGCAAGGGCCCAGGGGCGGCGTTCGGCCTGCAAGGGCCCAGGACGCTCATCCTTCTCACATAACCCCTCTGCAGCCTGTTGCTTGGCCCGCCCTGTAAGCCTCTTATGTCGTCCAGTGTACTGGATGAGATTCCGTCAGTACATGCGCATTGCATGGAGCGATGTTGCTGCCCACAATGGTCATGACAGTGCGCAGGCGGGATCTCGTCCAGTACACTGGATGACGTTAAAGCCTTACAGGGCGGGCCAAGCAACAGGCTGGGGAGGGGTTATGTGAGAAGATGAAATAGCGGCCTGGGCACCTACAGCCCCAACGCCGCCCCTGGGCACTTGCAACCTGAACGCCGCCCCTGGGCACCTACAGCCCCAATGCCACCCCCGGGCACTTACAACCTGAATGCCGCCCCTGGGCACCTAAAGCCCCACGGACGCCCCTGGGCACTTGGGAGCCCTCATTTACATATGATTAAAAAAAATTTCCTTTGGCGAACATCAAAACTAAAGGAGACTGGTACCATTTGACTCATCTATAGTTATACAGTGTCATGTAAGCAGCGTATAATGGCTTACTGTGGCGGCAGACTCCCTTTAGCGGTTCTTCATTTTAGGTACTTCTTGTTTGCAGGCAATCCTGGGCGGTGTCCCTGCTCTCCTGCAGACAGTTATGTCTGGGGAGCTCTGAGTAAATGCTTTCTTTCTCCTAGAGATGACAGTGGTGTTGGTTGTGAATTATATATTAGTTGGGCATAGATTGTACGCAGCCCTTTTGCCTGATGCACACCCCCTTCTTGTCATTTTTTTAGTACCTTTTCTATGCTAGATTAAAACTGTACTAAACCAAACTAAAAGCTGGACCGTGCAGCCAAATCTTTTTGGTTGTTTTTTATTGATATGCATAATGACTATTCTTAAAGGGGCTGTCTCATCTTGGACATTAGGGGCATATTGCTAGGATATGACCCCAATCCCTGATAGGTCCGGGTCCTTAGAACAGAGCCGGCAAAGTGCAGCAGGGCGCACTGCTCATGCGCAGCCGCCCTCCATTCATTCCTATGGCCAAGCGGTACCCTTCACTATTTGTAGGCCCCACACAAATTAAAGGCGAGGTGGCCGCACATGTGTGGTGCACTTCCTATTCTTTTTTTAATGGGACTTCGGAAAATAGCCAAGCGTGGAGCTCGGCTATTTTGGACACTCCCATAGGAGTGAATGGAGGGCGGCCGCACATGCGCGATGCACCCTTTTGCACTTTGCGGGCTCCGGGTTTTAAGGATAGGTGCAGGTCTCACAGACATCAGGGGCATATCCAAGCGATTTGTCCCCCAATGTCCAAGATGAGACAACCCCTCTAACACCAGGTCATTTTGGCCCCTGGAGTAGTCAGATGGGCTCCCAAGCCCCAGTGTTGTGCCCACACCTTTTTGCACATTGTATTCCAGTGATGTCTGACTTTCTTGTGCACATGAACTACAACTATGCCAACCTTCTTTCTTTGCAGTCTTTTCGGGTGGCACAAGGTAAGTGTTGTCCCTACTCAGATTGCTGGCATCATGCATTTTCCTAGCACCCGTTGACCTGTGATTGGAGCTTGCATCTCTCCTTCTCTCCACTAATACTGATAATGCTTTCAAATTGTCATTGTAGCCGGTAGATGGAAAAGCCTGTACTGCAGCCCGCTGGCATCGCCAAGTGCACATAGCGCCAACCATGAGACCAGCTGTTGTAGCAGTACACTAAACTCACCGGGGTGCCTCAAATCCACTAACAAACCACTACTAACCTGTGGCAACTCAGGTATGGCATGTTGTGAATGGCATGTTTCCTAACCTACACCACTGAAGTGTGTTTTCACGTGTTGACTATTATAAGAAGTGGGGGGTTTTGTATCCTTCATCTATCTGTTTTATACAGTCAAAAGTATGAAAATAAATCGGCAAAAATGTAAAGGCATTGTTCAAGATTAAAAAAAAAAATCTAAAATTTAAAAAAACACCAGCAAATACGACACAAGACTGCTTAGGCCTCTTTCACACTTGCGTTGTGAGGATCTGGTGTGCACTTCCATCGCCGGAAATGCCCGCCGGATCAGTCACAGCGCAAGACAACTGAAAGCATTTGAAGACTGATCAGTCTTCAATATGCTTTCAGTGTTACCATGGCAGCCAGGACGCCACTAAAGTCCTGGTTGCCATAGTAAGTAGTGGGGAGCCAGGGGAGCAGATACTTACAGTCCGTGCGGCCCCGAGCACTCAGGGGGCCGCACGGACGGTAAGTATACTTCTTCCCTGCCTCCCCACTACACTTTACCATGGCAGCCGTGACGGTTAGCTTAATGCCGGATCCGGATTAATGCTTTTCAATGGGCATTAATTACGGATCCAGCATTACGGCATGTCTTCCGGATTTCTGGACGGAGACAAATGCGCAGCATGCTGTGGTTTTGTCAACGTCCAAAAAACATTCACATACTGAACGGAAGGCATCCTGAACAGAATGCTCGCCATTCAGAATGCATTAGGATAATCCGGATCAGTATCTTTCCATCCTAGAGCCCCGAGGACGGAACTCTAGGACGGAAAGTAAAAACGCCAGTGTGAAAGAGCCAGTGATTGGCAGCAGAGATCAGATACTGGTGCACCGGGTCATTGGTCGAAGCATGAAAGCAAATCTGTGTGGGAGCATTGATGATGGGGGAGAGGTTATAGGTAAGTAGTCGTGTCAACCCCCTTTTTTTTTTCTTTATCTTTAGGGCTGTTTCACATGAGCATTTGCAGTGCGGGAGTCCAGCAGTGTCCAGAACAGAGAATCGCGCTCGCACACGGAGCGTGATTCCCACTCTTAACACGCTTGTGTGAAATAGCCCTTACAAAGCAATCAATAATTGGAAAAAGCTGAAATTTAAAGGTGCTTTCCCATAATTCATGTAAAAAAAAGATATATATAAATCGGACATCATCTAGTACATGATAATCTCTTTCTAACAAAGCTAGAACCAGACGTGAACGCATTGCACCCGCACTGAATCCGGACCCATTCACTTTAATGGGGCTGTGCAGATCAGCGGTGATTTTCACGCATCACTTGTGCATAGTGTGAAAATCGCAGCATGTTCTATATTCTGCGTTTTTCACGCAACGCAGGCCCCGTAGAAATGAATGGGGTCTGCGTGAAAATTTTTCACGCATGGTTGCTAGAAGAAAATGTAAGTAGAAGGATTCCTCTATATTCATTCAGCAGGACCTGCGCTGATGTCACCATGCTCGCCACGTGGTGAGCGCGATTACGTCATCAAAGGTTGCAGGTCTTGAAAGAAGAAGAAAGATGATGTCCTGCTGCCCAATTAATTGGATAAGGTGAGTAAATTTTTTTTTTTTTAACCCCCGTAAGGCACATTTTAGAAAGCATTCTGTATTGAGAATGCTTTTATTTTCCTTTGTAACCATGTCATAAGGGAAAATAATAAAATCTGCACAACACCGAACCCCAACTTCATTGAAGACGTTCGGGTCTGGGTACCACATTTAGTTTTTTCTCACGCACGCAAAATGCATTGCACTCGCTCGGAAAAAACTGAACAACGCAATCGCATTCCAAACTGACTGAAATTGCGTGCGCACTCATGCGGGTTTCCCGCATTTCACCCGGGACACATCCAGAGCAAATTCAGAACGCTCGTGTGAAAGTGTGTTCATAAACTCCTGTTTCTTTCTCTGTGATGGTGAGACCACATGCTGTGAGAGGGGAGGGGGAGCATTGAGATAGTCAGCTGATCATTTTCTGTTCTGATCCGTCAGAGCTGGAAAACAAAATGGATCCTATACTTTAAGCATCCGTTATGTACATTTTCCATCCATTTTAGCCATTTCTGTTTGATAATCGTTCTTTTAGACGGGGAAAAAAAAAGTCCTGCACACAAGACTTTTTTTTTTTTTTTTTCCTTCTGTCTAAAATAACGGCTCTCCGGCTGAAATGGCTAAAACGAATGCCAAATGTGTATAACGGATGCTTAATATATAGAATCTGACGGATCAGAAGAACGGAAAATGAAATGGTGATGTGAACCCAGCCTTATATTACCCTCGCTCTACTTAACAGGATTGACATGAGGGAATCTACATTTAGAAAAACCATCAGAGTGAGGAGAAAATCTGCAGATTAACTGGAACAAAAGGAGCTTAAAGGGGAGCCCTGCGGGATTACTTTTTTTTTTTTTTTGTAAATATGTGGTAGTTTGGGTTAAAAAAAAATCCTCACCTCACAGATTCCCTGCACCAATGCCGTTTTGATGCTGGGGAGGGTCACTGATTGGCTGAGCGACCATCCCTTGCCGTTTCTAGTGTGTCAACACCGACGGGGACCTAGGAAGCAGCAGAATGGCAGCTGTGGGGCATCTGTCAGCAGATTTGTACCTATGACGCTGACTGACCTGTTACATGTGCGCTTGGCAGCTGAAGGCATCTGTGTTGGTCCCATCAGCCTGAACGCCGCCCCTGGGCACTTGAGCCCAGCCCCTAACGCCGCCCCTGGGCACTTGCAGCCCCAACGCGCTGCCCTGGGCACTTGCAGCCCCAACGCCGCCCCTGGGCACCCTGCAGCCCCACACGCCGCCCCTGGGCCCTTGCAGCCCCAACGCCGCCCCTGGGCACTTCAGCTCCACCGCCCCTGGGCACTTGCAGCCCCAACGCCGCCCTGGGCACTTGCAGCCCCACGCACCTGGCACGCGCCCCTGGGCACCTCTGCAGCCCCAACGCCGCCCCTGGGCACTTGCAGCCCCAACGCCGCCCCTGGGCACTTGCAGCCCCAACGCCGCCCCTGGGCACTTGCAGCCCCAACGCCGCCCCTGGGCACTTGCAGCCCCAACGCCGCCCCTGGGCACTTGCAGCCCCAACGCCGCCCCTGGGCACTTGCGAGCCCTCATTTACATATGATTAAAACTGTTTTTTTCCTTTGGCGAACATCAAAACTAAAGGAGACGGGTACCATGTGACTCATCTATAGTTATACAGTGCCATGTAAGCAGCGTATAATGGCTTACTGTGGTGGCAGACTCCCTTTAGGGGTTTTTCATTTTAGGTACTTCTTGTTTGCAGGCAATCCTGGGCGGTGTCCCTGCTCTCCTGCAGACAGTTATGTCTGGGGAGCTCTGAGTAAATGCTTTCGTTCTCCTAGAGATGACAGTGGTGGTGGTTGTGAATTATATATTAGTTGGGCATAGATTGTACGCAGCCCTTTTGCCAGATGCACACCCCTTCTTGTCATTTTTCTAGTACCTTTTCTATGCTAGATTAAAACTGTACTAAACCAAACTAAAAGCTGGACCGTGCAGCCAAATCTTTTTGGTTGTTTTTTATTGATATGCATAATGACTATTCTTAAAGGGGCTGTCTCATCTTGGACATTAGGGGCATATTGTTAGGATATGACCCCAATCCCTGATAGGTCCGGGTCCTTAGAACAGAGCCGGCAAAGTGCAGCAGGGCGCACTGCTCATGTGCAGCCGCCCTCCATTCATTCCTATGGCCAAGCGGTACCCTTCACTATTTGTAGGCCCCACACAAATTAAAGGCGAGGTGGCCGCACATGTGTGGTGCACTTCCTATTCTTTTTTAATGGGACTTCGGAAAATAGCCAAGTGTGGAGCTCGGCTATTTTGGACACTCCCATAGGAGTGAATGGAGGCTGGCCGCACATGCGCGGTGCATCCTTTTGCACTTTGCGGGCTCTGGGTTTTAAGGATAGGTACAGGTCTCGCAGACATCAGGGGCATATCCAAGCGATTTGTCCCCCAATGTCCAAGATGAGACAACCCCTCTAACACCAGGTCATTTTGGCCCCTGGAGTGCTCAGATGGGCTCTCAAGCCCCAGTGTTGTGCCCACGCCTTTTTGCACATTGTATTCCAGTGATGTCTGACTTTCTTGTGCACATGAACTACAACTATGCCAACCTTCTTTCTTTGCAGTCTGTTCGGGTGGCACAAGGTAAGTGTGGTCCCTACTCAGATTGCTGGCATCATGCATTTTTCTAGCACCCGTTGACCTGTGATTGGAGCTTGCATCTCTCCTTCTCTCCACTAATACTGATAATGCTTTCAAATTGTCATTGTAGCCGGTAGATGGAAAAGCCTGTACTGCAGCCCGCTGGCATCGCCAAGTGCACATAGCGCCAACCATGAGACCAGCTGTTGTAGCAGTACACTAAACTCACCGGGGTGCCTCAAATCCACTAACAAACCACTACTAACCTGTGGCAACTCAGGTATGGCATGTTGTGAATGGCATGTTTCCTAACCTACACCACTGAAGTGTGTTTTCACGTGTGCACAGTTGACTATTATAAGAAGTGGGGGGTTTTGTATCCTTCATCCATCTGTTTTATACAGTCAAAAGTATGAAAATAAATCGGCAAAAATGTAAAGGTATTGTCCAAGATTAAAAAAAAAAAAAAAAAAGCTAAAATTTAAAAAAACACCAGCAAGTACGACACAAGACTGCTTAGGCCAGTGATTGGCTGCAGAGAAGTAAGATCCCCCTCCTTTTTTTTTTTTTCTTCATCTTTAGGGCTGTTTCACATGAGCGTTTGCAGTGCGGAAGTCCATGTGTGAGCATGGTCCCCCATTCTGGATACTGCTCATCTGGCAGGAACACATGGCATTATACGGATTTATAATTCTATGTGTCTCTGGATGACCTTTATTACTACAGAAACAGTGTAGAAATAAGGTCAGAGAAGCATAGCATTATAAGTCCGTATAATGCTGTGCGCTCCTGCAAGACTAGCAGTGTCCAGAAGAGAGAATCGCGCTCGCACACGGAGCGTGATTCCCACTCTTAACACGCTTGTGTGAAATGGCCCTTACAAAGCAATCAATAATTGGAAAAAGCTGAAATTTAAAGGTGCTTCCCCATAATTCATGTAAAAAAAAAATACAAATCGGACATCATCTAGTACATGATAATCTCTCTCTAACAAAGCTAGAACCAGACGTGAGCGCATTGCACCCGCACTGAATCTGGACCCATTCACTTCAATGGGGCTGTGCAGATCAGCAGTGATTTTCACGCATCACTTGTGCATAGCGTGAAAAGGGCAGCATGTTCTATATTCTGCGTTTTTCACGCAACACAGGCCCCATAGAAATGAATGGGGCTGCGTAAAAAATTTGCATAGCATCCGCAAGCAAGTGCAGATGCGGTGCGATTTTTACGCATGGTTGCTAGAAGAAAATGTAAGTAGAAGGATTCCTCTATCTTCATTCAGCAGGACCTGCGCTGATGTCACCATGCTCGCCACGTGGTGAGCGTGATTACGTCATCAAAGGTTGCAGGTCTTGAAAGAAGAAGAAAGATGTTCTGCTGCCCGATCAATTGGATAAGGTGAGTAAATTATTATTTTTTTAACCCCTTAAGGCATATTTTAGAAAGCATTCTGTATTTGTAACCATGTTATAAGGGAAAATAATAAAATCTGCACAACACCGAACCCAAACCCGAACTTCATTGAAGACGTTCGGGTCTGGGTACCACATTTAGTTTTTTCTCACGTGCGCAAAATGCATTGCACTCGCTCGGAAAAAACTGAACAACACAATCGCAGTCAAAACTGACTCAAATTGCGTGCGCACTCATGCGGGTTTCCCGCATTTCACCCGGGACACATCCGGAGCAAATCCAGAACGCCCGTGTGAAAGAGTGTTCATAAACTCCTGTTTCTTTCTCTGTGATGGTGAGACCACATGCTGTGAGAGGGGAGGGGGAGCATTGAGATAGTCAGCTGATCGTTTTCTGTTCTGATCCGTCAGAGCTGGAAAACAAAATGGATCCTATACTTTAAGCATCCGTTATGTACATTTTCCATCCATTTTAGCCATTACTGTTTGATAATCGTTCTTTTAGACGGGGGGGGAAAAAAAGTCCTGCACACAAGACTTTTTTTCTTTTTTTCCTTCTGTCTAAAATAACGGCTCTCCGGCTGAAATGGCTAAAACGAATGCCAAATGTGTATAACGGATGCTTAATATATAGAATCCGTTTTTTTCCTGCTCTTCTGACGGATCAGAAGAACGGAAAATGAAATGGTGATGTGAACCCAGCCTTATATTACCCTCGCTCTACTTAACAGGATTGACATGAGAGGGAATCTACATTTAGAAAAACCATGAGAGTGAGGAGAAAATCTGCAGATTAACTGGAACAAAAGGAGCTTAAAGGGGAGCCCTGCGGGATTACTTTTTTTTTTTTTTTTTGTAAATATGTGGTAGTTTGGGTTAAAAAAAAATCCTCACCTCACAGATTCCCTGCACCAATGCCGTTTTGATGCTGGGGAGGGTCACTGATTGGCTGAGCGACCATCCCTTGCCGTTTCTAGTGTGTCAACACCGACGGGGACCTAGGAAGCAGCAGAATGGCAGCTGTGGGGCATCTGTCAGCAGATTTGTACCTATGACGCTGACTGACCTGTTACATGTGCGCTTGGCAGCTGAAGGCATCTGTGTTGGTCCCATGTTCATATGTGCCCGCATTGCTGAGAAAATGATGTTGTAATATATGCAAATGAGCCTCTAGGAGCAATAGGGGCGTTACCATTACACCTAGAGACTCTGCTCTCTCTGCAACTGGTGCGCCTTCTCCACTTTGGCAGATCAGGCAGTGAAAATGTCATCGCACCTGGTCCTGTCAGAGTGCAAAGGACGCGGAAGTTGCAGAGAGAGCTGAACCTCTCGGTGTAACGGTAACGCCCCCGTTGCTCCTAGAGTCTCATTTGCTTATATTAAAACATCATTTTTCTCAGCAATGCGGACACATATGGACATGGGATCAACATAGATGCCTTCAGCTGTCAAGCGCACATGTAAGAGGTCAGCCAGTGTCATAGGTACAGATCTGCCGACAGATGCCCTCTCAAGACAGGAGGTCTATTTAGACCAACTACCTGGGCCATAAACACAGTGGTCAGGAGGGGACCTCATTCTGTGGGAGAGTTTTCTAGGCCTGCTCTGTGAGCTGTACAGAGGTCAGGAGGGAGCTGACAAGCTGTGATATCACCTACTGTGAATGGCGGAACCGCTTTCTATATGGAGGTGTTCTTTGTGATTGTAATTCGTCCTGTGATTATTATGATTTCATGACCTATAGTTAGACCTGGCGTCCAGTGCGAAAATTGCAGGATTATATACTTTTATTTTATTTTTATTTTTTTTAATAGTGAAATGGAAAATTTTAGAAAATCACCCAAAATTCTAAAAAGAAATATTTAACACAAAACACGACTTAAACAATAGGTCATTGCCTGATGACACATTCCCTTTAATCCTGCTAGATATGCTCCTTTAATCTAAAGCAAGGGGAGGACGTGAGAGTGGGAGGGACGTCGGAGACCTGTCTGGGCTTCCAGATGTCTTTTACGGTGTTGACTCGTGGCTAGATTACGGTGTACCGCTTGTGTTTGTCTTTCAGTCCTATTGTATGAGGTTTCGACCTTATTGCACTGCTAACATCCGATGACTTTCTTCTTTTTCCCACAAGTAGCTTTTGGGTGGTTTCACACGATTTCTGATTCCCCTGCACAGCTGGAGGATGCGCCAAATTTACGCAGAGACCTCTCCTAATGTTGGCTTATCCTCCCGTTTGCAGTGTGACAGACTAAGATCTACATCGGCCTCCTCGCTGCTGGAGATTTTTCTTTATTCATGCCAGTTTTCTGGAGGGAATAAAGATAAATGTGCTGGGTCTGCTGGCACGCCCCCTCCTGTCCTCGCCACTTCAGGAAAGTGGCGAGAAAGGGGGAGAGTTACAAATTGTGGTGTGCAAAATTTGCCATTACTTTAATATTGTGGCCTAAATGGCATAATAAATGCCCACCTGTGTGGATTTTTTTTTTTGTTGGGGGTGTATTTGTAGTATGCTCAGAGTGGGAAAAAGATTGGGTGACTAAAGAAAAAAAAGACAATTCCCTGGCATATTTGATGGAATTGTTGAGGTCCTGTGGACATGCCATAAATGTTTATAGGGGTTTTACAGGAATATTAACCCTTAGCCTTCTGAAAGATTCATACTTACCTGATGCGTCCGGTCCTGTGTGCTGTCTCCCCCGGCTTGTTTTTTTTCCGTCTGGCTTCAGGGATGACGTGTCCCCAAGTGACAGGCAAATGAACAGGAGCCAGCATGCAGGATCGGAGGAGCAGGTAAATATGAATATCTCAGTAGACGATGCCTTAAGGCTCCATTCACATGTCCACAAAATGGGTCTGCATCCGTTCTGCAGGTGCGGACCCATTCATTTCCAATGAGGACGGAAAAGATGAGGACAGGACACTATGTCCGCACTTCCGTTGCTGCAAAAAAAATAGAACATGTCCTATTCTTGTCCTCAATTGCGGACAAGATTAGGCATTTTCTATTATAGTGCCGGCGATGTGCGGTCCGCAAAACACTTACGGACGTGTGAATGGACCCTTAAGGTGGGCATGATTATGAGACTTCAGTTCAATCCCAGCATTCCCCAGGGTAAGGCCTTCCTATGGATGGTTATGTGGCCCCCTCTTCAGTCCTGGTCTCCTTTGGTGACGTCCCGTCTTTCGGCACTACTGTCTGATTTTGCTTTGAGCAGATTTAGTTCTGAGGATCTAACGGGCCGTCTTCTCTTTCTGGCAGGCTACATGAGCGTTCATTCTACCCTCAGCTCCCAGTCCTCCGTGGACAGTGAATTAAGCACCTCTGACGACTCCATATCTATGGGATACAAGCTCCAGGATCTGACCGATGTTCAGGTCATGGCCAGACTTCAGGAGGAAAGTAAGACCCGTGGTAGCTGTATTACCCAGTGTGTGCGACTTTCAGCTTTATGTGTTATCAGCCTATGCATCATATACTATTGGATACCCAGTTCTCATCCTGGTGCTGGGGATGAGAACTGGGTATCCAATGCGAATGACGTAAGTAGCCCGATCACCAATCTGTCTTGGCTTGCAGAAGTTAATCCCAAATATTAGGGCTCATTGCGGTGGTGGGACCTATAGGATGTGTTACGGGTTTTTTCTGTGTTGGGAGTCCTTTCCCGTGTATGCTTCTAGCATTTTGGGCTATTTTTTCTGACCATACGCTCCCTGTAGTCCTTTTTTTTTTTTATATTTTGCTCCATTTTACATGTAGCTACTTGTGTGTATTCACACTGCGTTATTGCAGGTACGTATCTGGAGCGAGGCAACAAGGACCCTCGTGGCCTCTTTCAGGTGGGAGGTGAATGTGGGCTTATGGATGTATTTGACGTATGCTCCTGGAGCCTTCCCGGTGTATTCTGCAAATGGATGCCACAGACAGTGTGAACGATTTCACGCTATGGGCCACACTTATTTGAATACGGCACTTCTGTTGCTTTAAAAAGTCGCAAACTGCGTAAAAATTTTTGTGTAAGTGCTGTTTTTCTGCAGTTCTCGACACTTTCCTGAAGAAGGGGATGAGGTGTGCGGCCATGCTACATTTATCATCTTCTAGGCTAGAAGAACAACACTGAAAACTGCACCAGCCAGGACCGGACGTAGATTCCAGGTCGGGCGCATGGACTGGCGAATGCTGCACATAATTGACAAGTGATAAATCTGCCCCAGTGTCTTTTTTTTTTTTCTGGTGTTTTTAAAATGCAAATGCTAGTACAATGTGTCACTGAAAAATCTAAAGCACTTGTAAGAACACATGGCAATTTATTTTTTTAAATAAATTTTGTTCAGAAAGCTAAAAAAGCACCCCAAAAAAAGTGTGGAAGCACGCTGAAAGGATTGTACCATCAGGCCAGCCCTCAATTAGCCCGAATGGAGAGAGTTGCTCTGCAATATTATCTAATACATACAGTAGTCGCCCCTTTATTGGAATAAACGGTTGTCTACGTTTTCCCTACAGTTTCCCTTATTGATAAGGGTTTCAGCTGCTGAACATGTGACAGTCGAACCGGGCATCGGCAGGACTGCACCAGGAAAGGGTTAAAGGGGTTGTCCGGGTTCAAAGCTGAACTTCTTACGCTCCGATGCTCCCCATTGCCCTCTGCTGAATCGCACAGGGCAAGGGACTTTTATCGAGATCCGGTGATGTACCAGGCTCTCCATGGATAAGCTAGGCGGAGGCTCCGCCTAGCAGTGAGCCCGGTGATGTCACCGGCACTGATGGGCGGGCTTTAGCGCTGGGCAAGGGGGAGCATCGGACAGCCCCTTTAATACTGGTGAGATGACCAACTATTGTTTACATTTTTTTTATTTCTTATTTTTTACAATGTTTACAGAAAATAAAATCTGAGTCTCATTGCATATCTGGTCGAGAGAAGTAATGGATATATCTTCATTAACCATACGAAGGCGCCTATAAGAAAACCGATAGGGATAACATAAGAAAACTAAGCGGTGACAAATAATAAGACGTGTTGTCTCCTATCTATAGGGAACCTATTGTGGCTTTTCTGTTAATGTTGATGTGCAGATTTCAGCGTCTGATCTTGGCTCCTTTGCAGGTCTCCGGCAGGACTATGCTTCCAGCTCTGCCTCGGTTTCCCGGCGCAGTTCTAGTGCCTCCCTCAACTCTCTCAGAAGAGGGACCTTCAGCGACCAGGAGTTTGACACACACAGCCTGGAGGACGACGATGACTGTGATTGTTCTCTGTCCTTTCGAAGTGCTCACCGCTACTCACCGTCCCCTCTCAGTTCTCCCCGGTGCCAGTCACCTTCCACCACAGGTGAAAGCAGCAGATCATCCATTTCCCGCCTTCGCCCACCCCGCAGATCTATGCAGAATCAAGCGCAAGACCGGATGAAATACCCAGGTTATGAAGGTAGGTTGTGCCAGTTGGGCTATGTCTTCTTTCTTAAAGGGGTATTCCCATCTCAGACGATCGGGACATATCGCTAGTATATGCTCCCATTGTCTGATAGGTGCGGGTCCCACCGCTGGAACCCGCACCTACAATGAGAACAAAGCGGGGAGCGCTGTGGCTGGAGGAACCCGGATTTCCCGGGGTCCGTCCACCACCAAGCGCTGCTCCCATAAAAGTGAGTGGGAGCGCAACACGCATGCACGGCCCGATGCTCCCATTCTTTTCTATGGGGCAGACGGAAATAGCCGAGCCAGAGCCCTAGAAATGAATGGAGGGTGTGCACCCTCCGTTCATTTCCCCGCTTCGTTCTCATTGTAGGTGCGGGTCCCTGTGGTGGGACCCACCTATCAGACAATAGAGGACATAACCTGGCGATATGCCCTCATTGTCTGAGATGGGAAAACCCCTTTAAGATGTACATCTGGGCTGCCGCTGACCTTGTTGTTAGGGGCAGTCGGGTAATCCTTAAAGGAGTTGTCTCATTTAAATAGCATTTATCATGTAGAGAAAGTTAATACCAAAGCACTTACTAATGTATTGTGATTGTCCATATTGCCTCCTTTGCTGGCTGGATTCATTTTTCTATCACACTCTACACTGCTCGTGTCCATGGTTAGGACCACCCTGCAATCCAGCATCGGTGGTCGTGTTTGCACACTATAGGAAAAAGTGCCAACCTCTCTGGTGGCCGGGAGTGCACATAGGCACGCATGCGCAACAGCTATCCCTCCGCTGCGCTGCAATGATGGCCGAAACGCCTGGATAAGAACAGTGTATAATGTGATTGAGAAATGAATCAAGCCATCAAGAGGAGGCAATATGGACAATCGCAATACATTAGTAAGGGCCTTGTATTAACTTTCTCTGCAAGATAAATGCCATTTTCTGGAGTGAGACAACCCCTTTTTGAAGAGGACTCCGGCATGTACTGTGTTTAGCAACTACTTGTGTTCTTCATGTAATGCCAATTCTGAAGCATCTCTTCATACGATTCTGCGGTGCTATTCCTCTAGATTCCTTCTACAAGTTTATGGCTGAATTACCAGCAGTCTGCAATAAAGTTCCATCTAGCTGTTACTAGTGGGGGTTATTCCTTACACTGCTAATTGGATAGTGGCAGACTTTGTAAGGACACATTCCCTTTATTGCAGACTGCTGGTAATTTGTTCAGAAGCTTCTAGAAGGAATAATAGAGGACTTGCACAGCATAGGGTCATAACAATAGATGTTCCAGATTTGTTATTACAAGGGGAATACAAGTAGTTACTAAAACAGACATGTCGGGAGA
The DNA here is from genome assembly GCA_033119425.1 of Bufotes viridis. NCBI lineage: Eukaryota > Metazoa > Chordata > Amphibia > Anura > Bufonidae > Bufotes > Bufotes viridis. The sequence goes on along the minus strand of CM065597.1, from coordinate 37,660,804 downwards.
GGGGGCAGCTCCTCTAAGATTTTTTTATTGAGCTGAATTGAGGACTTGTCGCCTCTCCTGACATGTCTGTTATAGTAAATGCTTTTATTCCCAACAAATTAGCAATTCATAATAACTTATAACTCTGCATTGTGCTGTTCTTCGATTATTCTTCCTAGAAATTTAAAAATGTAAGTAAATTGATATGTGGGTGTCCAATCAGTGCCAGACTTTGTAGGGACACACCACTGTAACAAGGGGAACGTTAACAACCAAGTTCCCAGTTTATACACCTACTGTATGTTCAGGAGGAGTAATAGAGGAATCGCAAAATGCAGAGTTATGAGAAAAGCTGCACCAGAACGGTTCTATGGGCAATGCGAGTATTTAGCTTTGTTCCACAGAAGGAATCATCACCTATCGGATCACTCAGGAGGGAAGTCTGATCGGGTTGTCTCATTTATTTGGCCACATTAATATTTATATTGGGATTATTCTGTGTGGTTTTAAACAAAGACGACTGGTTTCTGTCCTCTTTGATCCTTTCCGACGTGATCACACAGCCAGCCGTACCAACGCTTGATGGCTCCGCCAGAGCCCTCGCATGCGCTCACTATTGTGATACTGCCCCCTATTGAGAAAATGTACTCGACTAGAGGCAGAAGGATGTTCTGATCTAACAGCAGATATTTCCTTTGGCTTGAAAAGGCTCTGAATACCTGGATCCCATATTGTGATCTATCCGCCGTATCTTTTATTCTAGATGACCTGAGACACAGCATGCCCAACCTTGCCAAAACGAGTCTGCGCTCCTTGGAAGCTGTGAGAAGCAGCCGCAGTTTGGAGTCGGATCTCCAGGGGCCAAGTGGCCGGTTAACCAGGATTCAGCCGCCCGCAGGCAGTATGTATTGTGAAAGTAATAGTCATTCTTTAAAATCACTGGAGGCATTGAGCAGGTAGGGTCCTATTACACCACAGACGACGGTTGGGAGGAAGCGTTCTCTCCCGTCACTCGCCTGCTCACTGGAGGAGGAGACTGGCGCTATTACATGCAGCGATCTCCTCCTCGATATAGGGATGAGCGATAGCTAACGCCATCGCTCGTCCCTATAGGCATCATTGTTTGCCGGCAGCAGAGCTCCTATTAAACGGCGCGATCTACCGCCGGCAAGCCAGGATCTTTTAACGTGTTCTGCGGCAGTATTGCGCTGCCAGATGATCGCTAACGAGTGTTCATACGCACACTCGTTAGCTATCATTTTAACAATAATTTCTCCTTATAATAGGGCCTTTACGTTGAACACCCTGCACCATGAATGAAATCTTACAGTGGCCTTTTAACCCTTTCCCTGTCAGGACGACACACTTTTGACATACACAAAGCCTGAATTTTGAAGTAAAAAAAAATAACTAAGCCCATGCCACCCAGCACTTTACATTCATTGACGCCTTTGTCCAGTTGTGGTTTTGGAAAAAAAAAAAGTGCATAAATAAAAAAAATAACCTGCCTGTTTTCGGAATTCTTTTAGTACCCAGAAGCATAAGATATCCCTAAATGTGACAGCTGAAGTGCACATATGATGAATGAGAGGTGGTGAAAAGCCTACAGCAGATCCACGAGGAGAGCTTTCTCCCTGATGTCACTTGCAGTTTCTGGCCTTTAATATGATATAAAATGCACAAAATAAAGTTGCAGCACTCACCTAAACATCAGCAAATCCCAGAGAGGCACGGATAAACGCTATGGACCAAGCGTAAAAGTATCCAAAAAAGAAAAGGCAATCCAGCTTCCCTTGAAAAGTGATCGTCTTTAATGAAACTGTGCCTTAAAAACCGACCTACAATACATACATGTCTACGCGTTTCAGTTAACAAAAAATACAGATCCTTACTCTGTCATGAGTAAGGATCTGTATTTTTTGTGATCCGAAACGCGTAGACATGTATGTATTGTATGTCGGTTTTTAAGGCACTGTTTCATTAAAGACGATCACTTTTCATGGGAAGCTGGATTGCCTTTTTTTTTTTTAATATGATCTAAGGTCCAGCCCCAGTATTCTAGCTGCACTGGGTGCATTACATATGTATTTGGCAGTGAAATGGACGAGGGAGTAGTCTAGCTTTTCTGTGACTTTGCATCTATCAGTTAGTACTGCATTGGTAAGTGAAAAGTGAAAGTAAGAGAAAGGACTCTAGCTGCTATGGGGAAAAGTTACTATGTTTTTTTTATACTTTGGTTTTTACATGTGCGCTGAGCGTTCCTGCTGCTCTGTCTACTCTGGAGAGGATAATTGCAGAGGTTAAAGGGCATCTGTCAGCAGACTTGTCCCTATGACACCAGCTGACCTGTTACATGTGCGCTTGGCAGCTGAAGGCATCTGTGTTGTACCCATGTTCATATGTGCCCGCACTGCTGAGAAAAATGATGTTTTATTATATGCAAATGAACCTCTAGGAGCAATGGGGGCGTTCCCGTTACACCTAGAGGCTCTGCTTTCTCTGCAACTGCCGCACCCTCTGCACTTTAAGTGACAGAACCAGATGTGATGACTTTTACACTGCCTGGTCCTGTCACAGTACAGAGGGCACAGCAGTTGCAGAGAGAGCAGAGCCTCTAGGTGTAATGGTAACGCCCTCGTTGCTCCTAGAGGCTCATTTGCATCATTTTTCTCAGCAATGCGGGCACATATGAAGATGGGACCAACACCGATGTCTTCAGCTGCCAAGCGCACATGTAACAGGTCAGCCAGTGTCATAGGGACAAATCTGCTGACAGCTGCCCTTTAATACAGTGGGTTATCAAATACAGGAGAGGATAATTGCAGAGGTTAAAGTTGCCCAAAGAGGTGCCTCATTATAATAAACAAGGACTATACAGCCTGTGTGCCATATGCTAATTAACTGTTTAAAGTCTGCCGAGAGAAGTCAGGATGCCCCTGCTGTTATCCCTCCTAGGATAGGGAACGTCCTCATAAGGCCGTCTGACATCTTGTCCGTGCACCATTCTAGTCCAACTTCGGCACATGCTTAGGCTACTTTCACATCAGCGTTTTTCCTTTCTGGTATTGAGATCCGTCACAGAATCTCAATACCGGAGGAAAACTTTTCAGTCTCGTCCGCATGCATTGTCAATGGGGACGGAGCAGAGTGCACCGGAATGTATTCCGTTCCGTTTGGTTGCATTCCCATGCCAGATAGAAAACCGCTGCAAGCATCGTTTCTGAGTGCGTGATGGAATGCGGAAACACAATGAAAGTCAACGGTGCCGGGTCCGTTCTCTCATCATACTGTTTTAGAGATAATTAATAATATCTTAACGGATCCAGCAAAAATGCAGCTGTGATAGTAGCCTTAGTGGCAGGGTGTACTTCTCCTGCCTCTCGCTGCTGATCTCGCTCTTCACATGGCTTTTGTTCTTGCAGATACCCCTCAGAGTAAGCTGCGCTACGGTTCCGGCTCCAGCCACCCGGCAGGTGTCCGCCAGCCCGTCAAAGCAAGTTTAAGCACAAGCTCCCTCATGAACTCCAGGCAGCCAGTAAAATCATCCGGTTACAATGGGCCAAGTGGCGTCCGTAAGATGTCTTCGCCTGGTTTAGCTCCGGTGGTTCCTGGGGTTTCAAGAACCAGTAATCTTTCTCCATCTGTGAAACACTCAGGTGTCAAATCTCAGTTGTCTTCAGGAAACTCCGCTCCTAAAAGCAAGATGGTGCAGCCTTCCAAGAGGTGAGATTTGTACTGGGTGGAGGGATGTTGGGAAGATGCAGCTTTCTCGGACGACACACAAGCGGTTCAGAGCTTGGTGTGAGTTTGTATCCAAGTGATCGATATTAATATATTAATATAACAATGTATGTGAAGCTTATCCAGGGAGATAGCGGGGGTCCTGGCTTCATAGCGCCACCTTTCATTAAACAGTATTGGGCTCTGTCCACACCTGCGTTCATGGTCTCCATTATGAATGAAACCACAGAGCAGTCCTGGATGTAGCAGCGATTGCTGATCCCATTGACTTTTATATCTGGTCCCTTTGTCTCTACCTGGTTGTTGTTTGAATGGAAAAATAGCGCTGTATGCACTAATATTCTTCCTGTTAGAAAAGGAATCTTCATTGCAGAACGTGGCTTAAAGGGAACCTGTCGCCATGAAAATACAATATAATCTGCAGGCGGCATGTCAAAGAGCAGGAGGAGCTGAGCAGATTGATATATTGTAATTTACTCCTTTATATTCCTACTCAGTTTGGGCTCTGAAGTCCAGGAGGCGGGCCTATCAGTGATTGACAGCTATCTCTGTATACACAGTCATAGAGGGCAGGCTGTCAATCACTGATAGGACCGCCTCCTGGTCTTCAGAGCCCAGAATGAGAAGGAATATAAAGGAGTAAATTGCAAGTTATACTGAGTCTTTAGGGTTTGCGTTGTGAGGATCCGGCAGGCAGTTCCGTTGCCAGAACTGCCTGCCGGATCCAGAAATCCGTGTGCAAACGGAAAGTATTTGTAGATGGATCCAGATGCAGATCCGGCTAACAAATGCATTGAAACACTGGATTTGTCCCTCCGGTGTCAGGAAAAACGGATCCGGTATTTATTTTTTGGAACTTTTTAAAGGTTTGCGCATGCGCAGACCGGAAAACCTGGTCCGTTTTGCCGGAACACTTGGTGCCAGATCCGGCATTAATGCATTTCAATGGAAAAGTGTTCCGGCCAAATACCGTAAGAGTAACTGAACTGAAGACATCCTGATGCATCCTGAACGGATTGCTCTCCATTCAGAATGTATTGGGATAAGACTGATCAGTTTTTTTTCCCGGTATTGAGACCCCAGGACGGAACTCAATACCGGAAAACTTTAACGCAAGTGTGAAAGTACCCTAACCTGTATGTAGTACCAGTGTTCCCCAGTCTGGCGCTCTCCTTCTGTTGCGAAACTACAACTTCCCAAACTGTTATGGCATGCTGAGGGTTGTAATTCTCCAACCACTGGAAAGTGAAACACTGGCATTGGGCATGGACGGTATTGGTCTGTATGACTTTTCAGCCTTCCATGGCCGTCACGGGTCTTATGTCTGATATAAAGCGACATTGAATAACATAAACCATGTCTTTTTTTTAATGCAGATCCCTTAATTCCTCAAGGACAAATCCTCCAGACGATGATGACTCATGGAAAGAAGGATGCTATTAAATCACCCCAAAGATGAGGCTTTTTTTTTTTTTCACTTTCTGTCCTGACAAGTCCAGCGGGCTGGACGTCAATATTTTAGTGGGGGGAATAAAAAAAAAGACCCTTACCTGTTTGCCGGACATGAAGACTGATTTTTGCGTCTTCACCATAGTTTACGTTTTAGGTTTTCAGACTTTGCATAGAAAAGATTGGGCTGTTTCCGTGTTTTTTGCTTGTTGTAGCAGATGAATCCGTTTCACCCTAACACTGAGCCATTGGTTTTGGAAGGACAAGAAGAAAAAGCTAGACTTGCTGGACATTTTTGCACTATTGCTATTGAGGTTTCACCTATACATGTTGAAGACAGACATTTTGAAGGCAAAAACTTTTTGGATATTGCGCCTCCCAACCTTAGAGTTGATCTGTAGAGGTGATCTCCAACTGCTGTAAAACTATAGATCCCAGCATGCCCTGACGGCCTGTGGGGAGTTGTAGTTTTGCAGCATCTAGAGGGCCACAGCCGAGACTACTGCTGTTCAGCGCAGCCATCGCTATACTCCCCTGCTCTGTGAAGAACAGAATACTCAGGCCTGAGATGAACACTATGGTAGCGGGGTTGAATATGGCATACACATTGGATATCTGTTGCTGACAGCTCTCTCTCCCGATCCTCCCATACATATGCATGCTCAGACAAGAATGAGCAGAGGGGACAAAGACGATGCTGGATCTGGCTTGAATCTGACATGACCAATCTGGCTGATGTTGGGGGAGAACCTGGAGGCCACCATACACGTTAAATAGTGTGTTTGATACACATATAATCTGTATGGCGAGCTTAAAGGGGTTTTCCACTTTTCGGGCTAGACCCTCCCACATTGGCAGACCTGTGGAGGGAACCACTGCAGGGTTTCGGCATATTCAGTCCCCCTATGCCATGCTGCGGTCCTGATTGTCAACATCTGCTTTGATGGGGGTCACGTGTGCCACTGCAGCTAATTACTGGCCACGGTGCTGATGCGTCACATGACCTATTGATGTGAAGCATGGGGGACATATCCTCACTGCGTCCAGTAATTGGCTGCAGTGGGACACGTGACCGCTGTCACCCCAGGTGTTCACAAGTAGGACCCGAATGTGGCAGTGGGAGACCAAAAGAGCCAGAACCCTGCAGCAGGAAGCAGGTAAGTATGCTTTCCTCCATAGGTTTGATGACGGGGTCTGGCCGAAAGGCCTCTGAAGGTGGACAACCCTGTGCTAATTGCATATCTTGGCCAATATACAGCACCCCCCCAAATATCACTTTTGTGGGGGGAGTGTAGGTCCCATATTGAGCTTTTGGCCCTTGACTGACTTCAGTAGACATAATATGGGTTTGGGTCTTTGAAGGATGAGGCTGATAAATTTCCTGGGAATCGGAGATTTTCACCTTATTGAAGGAGTTGTGCCAAGTTTAGAGATGATCGCCTACCCGCAGGAAAGGAGGTAACTAACTGATCGTTGGGACCCCCACTGATGGTGAGGATTGGAGGTCTTGTCCCATGGTTAGGCATGCGCCCTGCTGCTCCGTTCATTCTCTGTGTGGCCACTGGAAATAGCCGAGTGCTGTACTCGGCTATTTCCAGCAGTCCCATGCCTGAGCTGCTCCATCATATCTGGGGAACAGGATTCCCATTCTCAGGATCAGTGAGGTCCCAGCAGCTGGATGCCAAGCGATCAGTTATCCCCTTTTCCTATGGATAGAGGAGAACTTCTAAACTTGGCAAAAGGCATTCTAAGCAGTTGTCGAGCCCCTCCTCTGCAAACCTCGACATGAATTAGAATAGGCTTGATACCTGCTGGGCATCAGACTGGAGAGAGGGGCCGGACAACACCTTGAAGCCCGGCCACAAAATGCCAGCCTTCGACGTGTGAAGACCTGGAGCCACGCGGTCAGTTTCTGAAGATCATGTTGGGAACAAATGTAACGTAGATGGTCTTAACATTTTAAAGTTTTCTGTTGTTTGCCATTCACAGAACATTTTTGTATTTTTTTTTTTCTACTTAAAGCAGAGACGTTTTTTCACCTGCAAGTTTTTAAAGTCGTGGCAGTTTAATGTGTGAATATATGTATATACATAGATCTATTCCCATATGAAGAAGTCACTGGAGCAGCAGTCCCGCGCCACAAGGACTGCAGCACTCACAAATGACGACGGTGCACAATATTTGTGTGGTTCTATAAAGTGGATTTAGTTGCGTTGTGTAGAAGAGAATATGTTTTGTGGAATGTCACCTTTCGATTTCCTGCTTGACAACCTCTAAGTAAATGGAGAAATGTACATTGCGTTGTGTTCTTCTTCTTGCCTGGCTGGTTACTGTGATACTATGTCATCAAAGAAACCCTCCATCTACGGATGTAGCAGAGCTGAAATGGTCATGGAACAGTTCTGAAGATGCTTGCGATTATTTGGAGTAAAGACTGCAGGGGAAACCTACTGGCATTAGCTTATGGAAGGCTACAGATTTATCACAGAATTCAGAAAGTTAGCTTAGGAAAAGAGGGGAGCTGATAACTGGAGAGCAAGGCAATTTTTTTTTTTTAGATTTGCTTGCACTGTTGATTTTATGCAAAGTCCTTTTCTTTGATCCTGTTTACTGTAGATGATAGTAACATAGATAAACACCTTCTCATTAATGTCTTCATGTAGAGTAGCTCGGTTTTTCTAATACAACAAGGAGCAAAAATGTCAAGGATGTGAGACAAGAGGCTTTAAAAAGTTGCATAAACGACACTACTCGCAATAGGGATATTTGGCTTGAGGGTTAAATTTTAGGTTGAACCTAAAATGCAATCTAACCTTAAGGCTACATGCACATGGTCGTTGGTGTTTTGCGGATCCGCAAAACACGGAAGCTGCTCCGTGTTGTGGAACGCGGTCCATTATAGAAATGCCTATTCTTGTCAGTAAAACGGACAAGAATAGGACATGCTCTGTTTTTTTTGGGGGGGCATGGAACGGAGCCAAGGATGCGGACAGCACACGGAGTGCTGTCCGCATCTTTTGCGGCCTATTGAAGTGAATGGGTCCACGTCCAAGCCGCAAATTATGCGGCTCGGACGCGGACCCCAACAACGGCCGTGTGCATGAGGCCTTACAGATTAACTTAATGTGACCTTCTTTAAGCATTTCAATGCACATGTCCAACTCTTCAGTGTTTCAGTACTTTTTGCACAGCTTGCTGTTCTCTATCAAGGTGCTTAACGGCAAAATTCACAACAGGTGTTTGATCTGTGAATCGCCCAATAAATTTCCTGGTTCAATTAGAATTGGTATGTAAACAGTCCTCCTCATCATGCTGTTCACATTTTGACATCATGAGACCAAGACGACACCTAGCAATTGATGAACAGTACCTCACCATTGCGAGGCTTCAAGCAGGTTGTTCTCAGATGGAAATGGCTACTGAGCTTAGAATGTCAGTGTCATCAGCAGGTTGCAACAGAGAGACTGGAAGAGTCACAGAAAGGCACAGAAGCGGGCGTCCTTTGGCCACATCCCACACTGATGACCACTTCGTTGTGAACAATGCCCTGTGGAACCGGATGATGAATGCCACAACTCCAGGCACAGTTAAGGGAGGTAAGAGGCACTCAAGTGTCATGTCAGACCATTTGAAATCGTTTACATCAGAGTGGTCTGCGTGCTGGACGAACTGCAAGGATACCTGACCACACCACCAGGCATAGGTGACATTGTCTTGCATGGGCCAGGGAGCATCTACGCTGGACGAGGGACCAGTGGGCCTCTGTGTTGTTCACGGATGAAAGTCAATTCACGCTGAGCAGACGTCAACGAAAGCGCTTTGCATCAGCCACTGCTGTCACCAGACGTGCCTTTGGTGGTGGTGGTGTTACAGTGTGGGCAGGTGTGTCTAGTCAATACAGAACTGCCCTACACTTTGTTAATGGTACAGTGACAAGCCCATACTACCTGAATAACATCATTAATCCAGTCATTGTGCCTCTGCATGAACAACACAGGCCAAATTTCACCTTCATGGATGACAACTCCCAGAATGAAGAGAAAGACGGTCCAGCTTCACTGAAAAAATACTTGAGGCTATTTTTAATTCCCGTGCAGATAAAAACCAACATACAGCAATGCAAGAAATCGACTGGTTTTGGATCACTATAAGTGCGGACCCTTAGTCATGAATGGATGACAATGCGCCAGCCCATCGAGGTCTTGTCAGGGAATGGCTGCTGGAGACTGGGGGACCTCAAATGGAGTGGACTGCACTTTCTCCAGACCTGAATCGCATAGAAAACCTATGGGACCAGCTGAGTCACTGTGAAGAGACTCGTAACTCTGTACCCCAGAACCTCAATGACTTGAGGGCCGCACTTCAAGAAGAGCAGGATGCCATGCCTCAGCAGATAATAGGTCGGCTTGTGAACAGCAGAAGACGTCGTCGTCAAGGCCACGTGACAAGTTATTGAGACATTTTTGTGGGGGGTATACAAAAATGTTGGATTATTTTTTGTGGCTGATTGTTTTGATAAATTGTTTGAGATGAGGAAATCACCGTTGCTGCTTCTACTTCCATGTTATAATATCACTGTAGCGTAAACGTTTTAAGTTTTCCATAAATTTCACCAGAAAGCCAAATATCAACTTTTTGTGAATAGTGTATAATTCAAAACGTGGCTGTGACTGGGGCTCATCCGTTCAACCACAGCCCATGCACAAGAGGGGTGCTGTTCCTGTTTCATTTCATAGAACCATTTTAAAAGGGTTTACTGATCGATCCCCTGGATGTGTCATTAGTATTTGTCTTTGGTGGTCCAAAACCTGAGACTACACCTGATCAGCTACAGCGCTGGTGCCTTCTCTCAGCTCATCAAGCACAGCGCCGTACATTGTATAGTGGCTGTGCTTGGTATCGCAGCGCAGCCCCATTCACGTAAATAGGGCTGAGATACACCTAGGCCACATGACCGATAAACCTGACATCATGCGGCATAGGCCAAGCTGCAATATGGCTGTGGCGCTACTGCTCGGTGCTCGGTACAATGCCTTCTCAAACAGCTGATTGTCGGGGGTCCCGTGTGTTGGATCCCTAAGGATAAGTCATCAGTACGAAAGTCTTGGAAAACCCTTTAAGCTTTGATTACATCAATGAAGACGCAGTAAAGACCAAGCGCCGCTCTCTTTAACAAGCTTTATTTACACAATTAGTCACAATCTATGACTTGTAGAAATGACTATATTAGTACAGTGAAAAGCATTTGCGCCACATACATGGTCTGTTTTTTAGGGCTCATACACGCGATTTTTTTCCATGTCCATTCCGTTTTTTTTTTTTATTACTTTAACCATTCACTTCAATGGGGCCGCAAAAAAACAGAAATGACTCTGTGTGCATTAGGATCTGGTTGTTCTATGTGGACCGCAAAACAACGCACCAACGGTCGTGTGCATGAGCCCTTACTCTGTAGTAATTGTGGAAAATGTGGCAAATTATCAGAACCAGTTTATTAATGGTAGAACCAATAATTTATCATAACTTTGTTGTATACAGGAAGTCAACATTTGGGGGGGGGGGGGGGTACTGATACAGCTGTCCCCCTATAGAAATCAGAGTAAACAAGAAAAACTGAGATGTAAGAGCTGAACCCTGCAGAATTGTGAATGCAGCTCTAACTGTAATTCAGGATCAATAAGAAATGTCAACTTTTTAGATTTTCTATAGGTGGAAACTTTTAAAGGTGGACATAATGATATCCTAGCGTGAAGCTCAGATGAAGTTGTACTTCTGGGATCCCTTTAACAAAGTATTACGGAATGTCTTAACTAACAAGGCTAGGGCTACACAGCGAGATGTGCCGCACGACATCAAGCCTCAGAAAAGTTGCAATTTTTTTTTTACCCACAAAAAAGCATCCAAAAATATCAGACACTTTTTTTGTGGTGGTGGTGTTGGCAAATAGTGCTTTTGAGCAACTTGCATTTTTAATGGTTTTTTCTTTTTTTTGCATGTTTGCATTTTTATGTACGTACCTTTCCCCCACTGATGTCATTTTCTTTTAGAGCAGTGTGGGAAAAATACACTGGTAGAAAAAATACCGTGCAAAAACCCTGCCCATAGTACGCAGGCTTTTTTTTTTTCCAAGAAGGGCAAAATCGGTGGATGTCTATGGGGCACAAACACCAGAAAATGAGGGAAGCAATGCCTGTTGAGCTGTTCCACTGCCCCCCAAAAAAAAACAAAACACTGTACTGCTTTTATTTCCTATAGACTTTCCTGAAATGTCTGGAGCTGGCATTTTTTTTTTGCCTAAAAATGCTGTAAAACAGACCGGCAGAAAACAAACATGCGGCAAATTTGTGCAGATTTCTGTGACTGTCCTGTTCGTCTGAATGAGGCCCTACAATAAATCTGCCCCATGTGAAGAGAAGGGACGGCTTCCAGTAACTATTGATTAGGAAATTGCTATTTAGTCAGTTTCCTAATATACTCGTATACAGAATGGCTCAGAGGACAGGTCTTTAATATTGGTCACAAATGGACGGTGTATATTTCCTCCAATATTTAATGTGTGCCTGTAATTTCGATTTTTAATATTTACTTTATTAGGGAAAGGTTTTTCTTTTTAGGCCCCTTGTGTCAGGATCTGTTCAGGAAAAAAAACAGATGGTTTTTCTGGGTTCAATCAGGTTTTTTCTGCGATTACATTCAGTGTGTACATTTTTTTATGCATCTTTAACGCATGCTGAATACAATCTACATCTAACAACCATCAGTGAAAAACACAATATAACTGAATGCCTTCCGTTTTTCACACAAGCCCCACTTACTGCTATGGAGTCAGGGCTGCGTGAAAAACAATATAGAACATACTGGGATTTTTCCTGAACGCAGAGATGATGCATAAAAAACATACACATGGGTGTATTGGGTCAGGATTCAGTCCGGATGCTATGCGTTCACTACATACCTGACTATCACGTCTGGAAGGAAAACTTGCTCATGTGAAATGGCTATTACTAGGGATGAGCGAATTGACTTCGGATGAAACATCTGAAGTCGATTTGCATAAAACGTTGAATCACTTGGAACCGAACCAGAGTTTGGGAAATGTCTTTTTACAGTATAAATCAATTTCTAAAGTTATTATGTGAAGTCTTGTGCTCATTGGAGCCAATACATTCTAATACTGTATAGAGCGCTCGCTCCGTACAGTATTGAAACAAAGTTTTATGCGAATTGACTTTGGATTTTTCATCCAAAGTCGATTCACTCATCCCTAGCTATTACTAAAAAAAATAAAACTTAGGTTGCGAACATTGCAAAGGAGACTCCATCATTCTACTGGTCACTTAAGACAGCTATGTGTACATAGAGAGGCTTCCAGCCTGCCTCTTATCACCACCCCAGCCCCACTACATGTGTCCCTGTTTCTTTGATCTGCTTCCAGCGCTAACCGCATGCAAGGCTTTTTTGTATGGCCAACACCTGGCATTTGCGCTGGATCTCTGAAACCGAGATGTGAACACAGCCTTACTGAGCGCAGGGAAAAGAGCAGATAACGGGGCTATCAGCGCCTAGGCCCCTTTCACACGGGCGAGTTTCCCGCACGGGTGCAATGCGTGAGGAGGACGCATTGCACCCGCACTGAATCCGGACCCATTAATTTCTATGGGGCTGTGCACATGAGCGGTGATTTCCACGCATCACTTCTGCCTTGTGTGAAAATCGCAGCATGTTCTATATTCTGCGTTTTTCACGCAACGCAGGCCCCATAGAAGTGAATGGGGCTGCAGGAAAATCGCAAGCAAGGGCGGATGCAGTGCGATTTTCCCACATGGTTGCTAAGAGACGGGACCTGATCTTTATTATTTTCCCTTATAACATTGTTATAAGGGAAAATAATAACATTCTCAATAAAGAATGCTGTGTAGAATGTGGATTAAGGGGTTAAAAATAAAAAACTTAACTCGCCTTAGCCACTTGATCACGGACCATGTGATGTCATCACAGGGCCTTTAGACTACAGCTAATGCTTGAAGAGAGATCGCCAACTACGCGATGAAGTGGCTAAGGTGAGTTAAGCTTTTATATTTAGCCCCTTAATCCACATTCTACAAAGCATTCTGTATTTAGAATGCTATTTTTTCCCTTATAATCATGTTATAAGGGAAAATAATAAAATCTCCAGAATACTCAACCCGAAACCGGACTTCAGGGATGAAGTCCGGGTTCGGGTCTGGGTACCAAACATGCCGATTTTACCCACGCGCGTGCAAAACGCAATACAAAAGTTTGCACACGCACGGAAAAATCGCGCATTTTCCCGCAACGCACCCACATCCTATCTCGGTGTCAAACAGGACTCCTGTGTGAAAGAGGCCTTACTGTTCACAAAACCAAAACACACTTATTGTCAGTGCAAAACGCTGCAGCCCCGATCCTCTCCCAGTCTGTCTGTCATAGCCCTGAAAAGAAACAGAAGAGCAGGAATACAGCGTTCTGTGCAGATAGTAAGTGTGCTATGTTGCTGTACACTTGCGGTCATCACTAAAAGCTGTGGAAGCCCAGTTCTCTGCTCTCTTCTTTGCAATAAGCAACTAAAATGGATGTGCAGGATAAAGAGACATATACCATGAATCAGGGGCAGGGTACTGTAAGTGAGATAAGAGGCAGGCTGAGAAGCCTGGCTCTGTATGTACACATAGTCATCTTCAGTGGAACGCTGAAGATGGACTCTTCTTAGGCATGCTTTTTTCTTTCCTTTATTTTCAGCAGTCAAAGACATACCGTACAACAATGACAAAACACGTACACTTAAAGCAGTCCTCCCACCATGGATGTATACGCTGTCCTAACAGAGGACATTGTAAAACAATACAAATTAATCAACTCTTTATCCCAGCGGGGTAAACAATCGTGTACGCTTTAGCTACCTGCCTAGCAGCAGACATCATGTCCTTCCCCCCCCCCAAAAAAAAAACGTAGAAAACAAAACACCCAATAAATGTAATCGTAAATCTTGCGCCATCCTCTTTTGTCACATCCTTGCAGATCCTTTCAGCCATTTTGTAGTTATCACTATTTTGGTTCGCGACCAGTGTCCACCATGGAAGGTCTGAACAGTAATACCCTGGGGCACCCCCACCCTCATTATTTCAAACCTGTTATTTTTGCAGTGTTTTCTTTGGTATTTTTCACAGTATTTTTTAGGTTAAAAACACTGCTTCCACATGTTACTTTACAGACCATGGTAAAATATTGGGAGGTATACACTTTTTTTTTTTTTACTTTATGCAGAGTGCTCTGGGTATGATGTTTAATCTGGTGTTTTTCCCATAGGCATTGAAAAACACCAGGGAAAAAAACCTAACCAAATGTAAAATGCCACTAAAAGCTCTTTGGGGGAAAAAATGGTATTAAAAACCCTAGAAATAGTACTGCATTTTTTATTTGCAAGAGTCTAAAGACACTGGACAAAATGGTGTGAAGAAAGACCTATTAAAAAAAAAAAGTCACATGGCGTTTTTTTATAATGATAGTTAATGGTGTGTCGCACTGCGACACAATAGTCACAAAAAATCCAACCAAGTCCACACAAGTCGCAGCGTAGTTGTTACTTTTTGTCGCACCGACATGTTGCCGTGTAGCCCTAGCCTTACGTCTCATGCTCCGCTGCATTTTTAATCCGCATTTTTTGTGGAACGAACGTTGACGCGTTTGTTTGTAGAGGGACGCAAAAAATGGGTATAAGAATAGACATTTTTACAATAGGAGGGGTCTAAGAAAAGTGCGGGATGCACACGGACCACATCAGTATTTTGCAGACCACAAAATGGAAGCGGTTGTGTGCAGGAGGCCTTAGGCATATATTCCAATCTCACTGAATTCTGAGATGGACATTCACTTATGGACATATTGGCAGTCACCCAGCTTTCCCAGTATAACTATGAAATAGCTGAATAGAATTAAAAAAAAAATTTTTTGGAGGGGGACTTTAATTGACGGCCTATCCCAGGAGCTCCGATTGAGAAGCAGAATGAAGGGGCCATGGTGCCTGCTAGAGCAGTGTTTCCCAACCAGTGTGCCTCCAGCTGTTGCAAAACTACAACTCCCAGCATGCCCGGACAGCCTTTGGCTGTGCAGGCATGCTGGGAGTTGTAGTTTCGCAACAGCTGGAGGCACACTGGTTGGGAGACACAGCGCTAGAGCCCCTCATGGTTTATCCAGGCACAGCGCCATACATCTGGGTGTGGCTGTGCCCGGTACTGCAGCTGGAGTTGTGCCCTATGTGTCGCGCAAAGCCCTAGCCTAAAAGGTCCCAAGGAAAACCCTTTAAGGTGAATTGTTCTGCACACTATGAAAGCGTAAGTGCAACAAAAGCCCCTTCCCATGGACAACAGGAAACAGCAGTAACGGAGCCCGAGATAAAGTGACACAAGAAGATGGAAGCCTGTGCACCTTCTCTATGTTACATACAAGATTAGTTTCCAGATGGCGTTAACGATCATTAAATAAAGCAGGATAACATTTGTAGAGAATAAGGAAATTATAGCGGTAAATATGTGGAAAATGAAAAGCATGAGTGGTTTTCATCAGAATGACTGACTGTATTACCACCTCCACATGAGGACCATGTCTATTGACTACTTAAATATTTCTGTATGAGATCATACTGACGTTTATATCTCTTCCCGGGAGAGCTAGGTGACCACCAACATGGACTCGTCACCCTAGCTTCCACCTTACCATGAATTCTGAATGGAAAATCAGCCTAGAAAGGCAGCGAAGTGGACAGAGGGGACGGATCGCTGCACGTTGGTCAGCCAACTATACAATCTGTAATACAGCCATAGGCATGAGGCCTAGAATTTTTATGTTTTTAGGACCATTAGAGCACCCATAGCATACTCACAGTGAACGCCCCCAAAATGGTACTTTTGGGCAAAAACCTCAACCCTTTTGCGGTCAGGTTTGTGTGCAAAACAGCAACTGTTGGCAAGTATGCCATGGGGTTTATCCTTCAGCTTTCCTAGAAGCCTGAATGAAAAATCAAGATACAAATGCAGTGACTTGGAGCGGGTATAGGACTGCAGGAACTACCAGATTCACCAGAGCATCCATTATTATGGCCCGACTGTGGGTTTAACTGACCTGAGCTCTCAGGCAACGTTCACACATCCATTCTGAAATCCAGCAGAACATCCGGCTGGAATTCACCTGACTGATAATGCCTTAAACCGCACCGCCAAATCCCCATTGACTACAATGGGATCCGGACGCTTTCCGCTATAAATGTAGGCCTTCCTTTGGACAAAGAGTCCTGCACGCGTGATTTTTTTTTTGTCCGCCAAAATTGTGGCGTAAAGCAGACGGATCCCATTGTAGTAAATGGGGATCTGGTCGTTCGCCAGATACAGTGAACTCCGGCAGGCTGTTTCTCTGCCGGAACAGCCAGCTGGATGTCACAATGCAGATGTGAACGTAGGGTCAGCATCCTAGATCCCTATGACATTCAGAGTTCAGGTCGGTGAATCCTATGGTCAGGCTGTAACACAGGAGTAATACAGTAGGAAAATACATCTAAATTAAGGTCGTGTGAGTCCGGCCTAAACCGACAAGCAGAAATTCCAAAGCGGATTTGTCCTGGATTTTGCTGCAAGGTGTGAAATATGCGGTGGAAATGTGCAACGGCAGTTGACATGCTGTGGACCTTAAATCTGCGCCGCAGGTCAAGTCTGGGAACCCTATGGCAGCAAACTTGTTATTAACCCGCCTGCCTAAAAGCAACTATAAGGAGGCAACAGCTGGATAGAAGAAGACATATTGTAACATGAGGTTTTTCCATGCAGGGGCGTGTCCCTGCATTTCTTTGTCCTATCAAAAATGGTGATGCAACCGCCAGATGATCCCGAACACACAGAAAAATCACCTACCTAACCTTGACAATGCCAGAAGTGAGATGATGGTTTACAGAAGGTGGAGCAAAATGTCATAGCATATGTGTGCAAGACGTACATAAAAGACGGGCGCGAGGACGGCGTGTACGTGGCAGAACAAGCAGTGCAAGTGCGGCCGGGCCAAAGGAAATTAAAAATAACTGAACCACTTTCCGGAGGTTAAAACATGAACCAGTCCAATATACATATATATTATTTAGGAAGTAAACTGACAAATGGTCGGAGCCACAGATGACATCTCTCCCGTCACCGTCCTTCATTTCCAGTAGAAGCCTGACTGTACAGGACAGCGGGGTGAGGGAGGTATAAGGCATAGAGATACATTGTCCAGTAAGGATGGAGGGACCACAGATTGAGAAGAACTTCTGACACCTCAGTGTCTTCAGGGGGGGAAAAGGCTTTTCCGTTAAGTCTCTTTTCTACGGGAAGCTACATGTGTGAACAAGTAGTAGGTTATGTTCTGATTCCTGTCGATGGTCTTCATGCAGCAGAGGAGAGGCGGTTACTTATTCACACAGGTAGGCCAGCTCAGCCCTCCACATGCTGCCGACACAATGATATAGATGATGACCTGCGAGACAAACGCATCTGATGAATCCAAGCCAAAGTGTCACCCTGGAATAAATGAGTCTTGTGCGATATTGGTCCTTGAATAAACCCCCGTAAAGCGCATCTATCAGCAGATCTGTACCTATGACACCGGCTGACCTGTTACATGTGCGCTTGGCAGCTGAAGGCATCTGTGTTGGTCCTATGTTCATATGTGCCCGCACTGCTGAGAAAAATTATGTTTTAATATATGCAACTGAGCCTCTAGGAGCAACGGGGGCGTTACAATTACAGTTAGAGGCTCTGCTCTCTCTGCAACAGCTGTGGCCTCTGCTCTTGGACAGGACCAGGCAGATGTAATTACTTTTAAATTACTAGGCTCTGTCAATCAAAGTGCAGAGGGTGCAGCAGTTACAGAGAGAGCAGAGCCTCCAGGTGTAATGGTAACGCCCCTATTGCTCCTAGAGGATCATTTGCATATATTAAAACATAATTTTTCTCAGCAATGAGGACACATATGAACACGGGACCAACACAAAGATGTCCTTAGCAGCCAAGCGCACAGGCAACAGGTCAGCCGGTGTCATAGGGACAAATCTGCTGACAGATGCCCTTTAAGGGGGTGTCTGGGATTAGGAAATGTGCACCTGTACTGAGCAAGCAGCAGATCCTTAGTACTTACTATTGTTACAATAGCAATAATGATGGTCAGCTTCAAATTCTTCATGCACATAGCCCTGGCGAGGTTTCTGCTTGTGGTCTTAAAGGTGACCGACTGCAAAGACAATTAAACGGTTAAGAATTGTGGAACAAATTGCTCCAATCAAATGACAAACAAAATAGCGGGTGACACTGGACCAACACCTCCCCTACTAAAAAACAAAATCAGCTGAAGCAGTGATGCTTGTCTCACCTGAGGTTCAAGCAGAAGTAAGCAGTGCTGAGTGACATCACAGCCTTTGTGCGTATCCTGTCCAGGCAGCCATGCAAGGAAGCAGTGCAAACTGATACTTCAACCTTCCGAAGAGGCTGCATTTTAAGAAATTAATCTTAAAAGCATTTGTAAGAAAGGCCAGCAACAACACACTAATAAAAGAAACCACCAGATGGCGGTCTTGGGACAGGCTCTGGGCTTGTACTAGGACAGTGATGGCTAACCTCTGGCACTCCAGCTGTGGAGAAACTACAACTCCCAGCATTCTGTATTCATTTCTATGGAGTTCCAAAAACAGCCAAGCAAGAGTGCACGCTGGGAGTTGTAGCTTTACCACAGCTGGAGTGCCGGAGGTTAGCCATCACTGTACTAGGATAATACAGACATCTGTATACAGCTGTCTGGAAGATCCAGGGATTGGTCCCTCATTACAGAGGGGTCTGACTACCAAACTCCTGGAAAATGGAGACAGAAGTGATTTGTTTATTCCAAAGCTCCTGTATTCATGAAACGCTGGATCCTCATGAAACGATAAGCAGCATTGGAAGCGCAATATAGTATGTCATCTTAAGACGGCATTCACATGGCCATGTACGGTCTGTGTGACGGCCACATTTCCCAGACTGACCGCCGCATCATAGTGATCTTTCCAGCCCAACCTGAGATTCCGTACCGAATTATTCTGTGATTTTGGGACATCAGACCCTTGGTCAGGCTCGAACTCGCAGCATCATTAATTTCTACGATGCAGCAGGTTAGGCTCACGCCAGCCACGGGTAATCCAGGAATTGTGCCAGTCACACAGACAGTGAATGCAGCCTAAAGGGGTCATCAAACTTTTTTTTTTTTTTTCATTTTGCACCACATCCAGTCATGCCTGTAGAAAAATTCATACTCGTCTGCTCCCAACACCTCCCTGTCTGTCTTTATTGGTCTTCTGGTCCACGTAGATGGGATCAAGTGCACCTCTGCAGCCAATGACTGAACTCAGCGGTGGTGTCCACAAACAGCATGCCACTGAATCAACTGAGCAGCGACGTATTGTTTGGGGACACGTCACCACTATGGCCGGTCACTGGCTGCAGCTGTGCCCTTGACCTCAACCATGCAGAAGAATACAGATAGGATCCAGAAGGCCAGTGAAGAGAGCCAGGGGCCAGCACAGAGCATCGGGGGGCAGGCAAGTATGGATTTTTCTAGAGGTACAGCAGGCTGGGGTGGAAATAAAAAAAAAAAAAAAAAGTGGGACAACATGTTAATAGCCAAGTATGAGGATGGCTTCAACATACTTACTAGGATACACGCATTTTCATGGACATGAGCGAGATCTCCGTTACCACTTATAAAGCATCCGGTAATTTATGCCCACCACTGAACCCCGATTTTACAGTTAGCCGAGAGATATAATAGACCGTTAGAGATTTATCAGTACAAAGAATGACAAAGGATACATAAAAGTGACTTGGAAAAAATGGCGCTCGCTGCACAGATTTAGTGTGGCTCCGCACGGTATGTTAAAATTGTCCGTTATCTGGGGACAGACACAGGGTAAGGAGCTCCTATACTGCGGCGGATAGTGTAACATAGTATATAAGGCCGAAAAAAGACATCTGTCCATCCAGTTCTGCCTGTTTCCTACAAGTTGATTCAGAGGAAGGTAAAAAAAAAACTGTGAGGTAGAAGCCAATTTTCCACACTTAAGGGGAAAAAAATTCCTTCCCGACTCCAATCGGACAATCAGAATAACTCCCTGGATCAACGACCCCTCTCTAGTAGCTATAACCTGTAGCCTGTAATATTATTACACTCCAGAAATACATCCAGGCCCCTCTTGAATTCCTTTATTGTACTCACCATCACCGCCTCCTCAGGCAGAGAGTTCCATAGTCTCACTGCTCTTACCGTAAATAATTATTTTCTATGTTTGTGTACAAACGCAGAGGATGTCCCCTCATCACAGTCACAGTTCTGGGGATAAATAAACTTACCGGCCTATAATTTCCAGGCTCTGTTTTTGGACCCTTTTTGAATATTGGCACCACATTTGCTATGCGCCAATCCTGTGGAACATTCCCTGTCAGTATAGAGTCCGCAAATATCAGAAATAAGCGTCTGGCTATGACATCACTTAATTCCCTTAGGATACGGGGGTGTATGCCATCTGGTCCTGGCGATTTGTCTATTTAAATCTTTTTAAGACGCCGCTGTACTTCTTCCTAGGTCAGACAGGGCACTTTTAATAGGGAATTTACGTTTACATTCTGCATTTCATCTGACAGTTTATTTTCTTCAGTAAATACAGTGGATAAAAAATATTTAATAGCTTTGCTCTTTCATCATCGCTCTCTGCAACTCCCCTCTCATCACTGTAAAGGGGCGACACTTTCAGATTTATACTTTTTACCATTTATACAATTGAAGAATATTTTAGGGTTAGGTTTACTCTCTTTGGCTATTAATCTCTCGGTCTCTAGTTTGGCCGCTTTTTTGTTTTTTACATATTCTAGTTTTTCCGTGCTTCCTCTCTCCCCTCCTGTTTTAGTCATTTAAATGATTTCTTTTTGTCATTTATTGCTTTCTTTACAGTTCTATTTATCCACATTGGTTTCTTCTTGTTCCTTATATTATTCCCATAAGGTATGTCCCTCGAACAATTAGATTTTAGGATGCTTTTAAAAATATCCCATTTTGTGGCTGTATTTTTATTTTTGAGGACTTTGTCCCAGTTAGTTAGGCCTATGGCCTCTTTGGCTAAATTTAGCTTTTTTGAAGTTTGGTATTTTTGTTCCTCCCTGTAGAAATGCTCTTTTGTATGATAATTGGAAGGTTATTACTTTATGGTCACTATTTCCTAGGTGTCCCCCAACCTGCACGTAATTTATTATTGTTTTCGCCTTCATGTATTTCTACCCACAGTGACTCCACATGTTCATGTCCCTCACTTATATCTTATCGGACTGTGGGCTTTAGACAGGACTTTACATAAAGGCAGACCCCTCCCCCTCTCCGGTTTTGACGATCCTTTCTAAACAGATTGTAACCCTGTACAGTCCAGTCATAGCTATCATCCACCAGTGTACATCATCTGATGTAAAGATTATCCTTCCCAGAAAGCAAATCACCACCACAAGCTCTGTGTGGACGCTGACTGAGCACAGAATCACCAAAGGTTCTACACACACAATACAAATCACTAGACCAAGCAAGAAATACAGGGAGATTTCAGCTCTGAGGCCTACAGAACTGTAATGCAGCTTTGGATTATGGTACAGCCTGTAACTAAGGACCAATACAACCATGTAATTTAACTTTGCATTTACATTCATTCTATATCTGCCTGGTAAGATGGTGTTCAAGGGTGGACAGGCCTTATAAATCTGTGCAGCCCTCTTTCTTATAAATATCTTTCATAATTTAACGACTCTGTGAGTCTCTGATATTTAATTTGGCACTTTTACAATTCAGGATTCTGGGCAAGATGGATGACAACCCTGTGGTACCGGCCCCACCTACAGAGGGAGTCATACTTACCCAATCCCTGCCACTGGGTCCCAGCTCCTCCGCTTCCCCAGCTCTGCTGGAGCTCTCTGGTCTTCCAAGTCAACATCTGGTTCAATGCGGTTATCTGCTCGCCGTCTTAACCGTATCGGTAAGCAGGTTTAATTACAACTAAGCTGTCCCATTCTCTTCTATCGGACGTCTTCTTCTTCCATTTAAGTGTATAGGAAGGAGCCGTCCCATAGAAGTGAATTTGGCGGCTTGGTTGTAATTACTCCTGCTCACCCCTGTGGTTGCGACGGCGAGCAGATAATCAATGAAGAGAAGGCAGCACTCGCATGGAGTGCGGCCTTCTCTTAAAACAGCTGTTCGGCGGGGGTCCTGGGAGTCGGACCATCACTGATCTGATATTGATGACCTATCCTGAGCATAGGTCATCAACCTAAATAAAGCGGACGACCCCTTTAAGAGTTTGTCCAAGTACAGAGTAAAGTAAAACCATTGGCCGCTGGGGAGCATATGCAGCACGTTTCATTTTATTAGAGAAGATTGCACTTACGTATCCGCTATGTCCATGTCTCTATGTGGACAGAGCGCAGGTTTCACGTGACTGCTCCTAAGTGAAAGTCATGTGTCTGCTAGGGAGCGGCAAGGAAAGAGGTCATTCTTGTATATACTTACTGAGTCCACAAGGCTCTCTGTTTTATCGATTAATAGTTCTAATCGTTCTCCTCTCTGGGCTACAAGATCTGGAGAAAGAAGGTCAAATCTGTTAATAAGAATGGGGATCTGGAGCGGGGAGTATTCATAAAGCTCATTTATTACACGCTCTGCATGCGCCATCTCCCAGCAGCTCTCACCTCGTAGTGCAGATACACAGCTGTCCATCAATCCCTGCTGACAGGGGCAAGATGAGGCGGGCAAGTGGTACCCCCATGAATACAGCAAATATCTGCTTTAGGCTACATTCACACGACCGTATTTTCGATCCACGTCCATGCAGATTGCACGCGGACCCATTCATTTCTACGGGGCCGTTAAAAATGTGACACATGCAACACATGAATGTCATTGGTGTGCTGTCCGCATCCACGCAGGGCATGCCGCAAATAACAGAACATGTCCAATGCTTGCCCGTTTTGCAGGCAATAATGGACATTTTACAATAAAGCCTGCAAAAAGGGTTGGATGCAAATGAACTTCATCCGTAATTTGCAGACCACAAAACGCATGAACTCGTATTAATGTAGCCTTAACTGGGCTGTCTGCTTTGAACAAAACCTTTGAGAGCCACCGAGACCCCAGAAAACATCTTATTTTACAGAGGAAGATCTAGAAGGCTGAAGCAGACAGTGCAGAGGAAATGTCATAGATGGATGGCCCAAGTCATCCCAAGTGTTAACAGCCACATGTCTCCCATCTGGCTCATACAGGTAGGTGCCCATGAGTAGACCTCTCCTGTATGGTGCCCATTTGTATACACTGCTTTCTCGTGCTCAGACCATACCTATATTCCGGACCATAATTCCTTTCAGCTCGTCCACTTGGGCTTGGGTCTCCACTACACGGTCGACGCTCTTGTTTTCTGAATGATGCTTCTAAAACGGAGTTAAAGAGAACATGTTATACCCAATGGCACGGCACGGCACTATTATCGCCCCAGTGGGCGATATCCCATTCTGCATTGTGTACTTCCTTCCTACCATTAGACCTTTACTCAGTCTCTCTCACTTTTCAATCTATTATTCCTTTAATCTGGCAAAAATGGGATTTGGAGATGGGTACAGGACTATTAGATGCTCCTATAAAGGGGTATACCTACCAACAGTTAGATCCCAAATCCATTTAAAGGGTCACTGGCCTTTTAGAAACTTTGGATATTTCACAGCGACATATCAAAGGTTTTGATCGGTGGAGGTTTGAGTGCTGAGAACCCCACTGATCACTAGAATGAGGAGAGAGAAGATGTAAAACATGGCACGCTCTCTGTCTCCTCATTGCAGGAAACGGGCTCAATAGGATGTCTCTCTCCTCGGACTAGCTGTCAGCTGGGGGTCTCAGCACTCCAACATCCGCCGATCAAAATATGTCGCCATCACATAGCTAAAGTTTGGTGAAAGCTCAGTGTCTCTTTAAAGGGGTTATCCAACCCCTATAATGCCCCCCAAAATGCCTGGGCACCTCATACAGGTGATGGATAGATCACCTCTGGATAGATCATCAGCATCTGATCGGCGGGGGTCCAACACCCGGAACCCCCGACGATCAGCTGTTTGGAGCGCCGCGGCTTTCTCACTGTTTACTGCCGACCCAGTGACATCACGACTAGTATCAACTGGACTGGGCAGGGCTAAGCTCTGTTCACTTCAATGGAGCTTAGCCCCGCCCAGGCCAGTTGATACTAGTCGTGACGTCACTGGGCTAGCAGTAAACAGTGGGAAGGCCGCGACGCTCCTGGAACAGCTGATTGGCGGCGGCCCCCGGTGTCGGACCCCCGCCGATCAGATGCTGATGATCTATCCAGAGGATAGATCATCAGTTTAAACAAAGTGCAGAACCCCTTTAATATAGTGCTGGGCGCTCCATATATATATATATATATATATAATCTATCAGCATGTCATCTGCTGGCTGAATATTAAAGAAATACCCTGCAGGGCTGTACTGCCAGAGTATTCCCGATAAGTACTGTATCCGGGGTCTGCTATGTACCATGTGCATAGGATGAAGGGTAAGCGCCCTTTCAGTCCAGTGATTCTATTGTATGTCCACACAAAGGGCACCAAGTATCCTCTATGCGTGCGGTCACATGGCGGCCGGCGTCTATTCAGTGCGGGGGTCACATGTGCTCATATGAACGGCTTACGGAGATTGTGATCATGAAGGGCTCACATGACTGATGGCCGCTGCTCCTCCCTCGTAGCTGGGATCAGGTGACATGACTCGGCTTCAGCATAGGCTTCCTTTTCGATCATCCCCCGTACAATGTGAGTACTGTGTCCGCTCCTCTCATCATCATCTACTCACCAGCTGCGCTGCCAGGACACTGGAGAATTCGCTGTTCATGGCATAGGGCAGAGCGGTCTGTGCCCTGGATCCATAAGTTGTCTGAAACCTCTTCTTTACTTCATTCAAGAAATTAAAAGCCCGGGAACGCTCAAAATCCTAAAAGTGACAAATATTCAATATATTCTTCATGGCTTATAAGCGCACAAATACAATGTATCAATTCCTGACCATACATTTGTTACATAAGTTGCTATCCCGCCATGCAAACTTCTTAAAGAGGGCCTCTCCTGTCAAGTATATTTCAGTATTCCTCATAATAGAGGAGTTCTGGACCATCTTTTCTTAGAACTCTGCATTGTATTGTTCCTCAGTTATTCCTCCTAGAAATGTATAAATACATTGCCTATTGGGTGTTACCAGTTGGGGGTGTGTCCCTACATATTCTTATGCTAACCAAGCAGCACTGACAGTATCAGACTGTACAGGGACACATCCCACCACCCACAAAGGGCATGGTAAAATCCACTCAATTTATTCCTAAACTTTGAGTAGGAATAACAGAGGAAAATCACAACACAGAATTATGAAAAAAAGATGCTGCCGAACGGTTATTACATGCGGACCACGAGTATTTATTAAAGCAGACGTGTCAGGAGAGGGGACAGATGCTCTTTACAGCGAGCCTGTCACTATGACAGACCTCTCAGGAGACGGATATGGCTGTGGTATGGTGATGGGCATGCCTCGTCAATGAGCGGCATCTTCTATAAGAGCGCGCTGCCATCTGGGACAATGATGGCATATTGCTAGGATATGCCATCAATATCAGCTTGTTGCAGGGACCCCCTCCTATCTGAAAATGCGGCCCCCAAACTGAAGGAGAGCGCACCGCACATACACGACCACCCTTCATTCACCGCTAGAAACAGCTAGAGTATTTTGAGAACTCCCATAGCGGTGAATGGAGGGTGGCCCCCGATGCATGGCTGCTCTCTGTTCACTTCGGGGGTCCCGTTCCTGTTCAGGGGGGCCCACCTCTGACACCAAGCTGATACCAATGGCAAATCCGTGTGATATGCCATCAATGTCTCAGATGGATGTAACCCTTTAATGTCCCTTTTAAAAAAGTACTCACGTCATCGGTGATGCAAAGGTAGATGATTCTATCCTGACAGATGAAATGGAACAGATAACTGTTAAAAAAAAAGAGACAAAAAAGGGAACTTTAAAAATAGGTAACTATTACAATCGTACATAGCTCTGAGGAGAGGTCACTGGGGGACTAATGCCCCTCACCCCCATGGGGGTCATCTATCAGATCTGCTATTAGGATTCAGACGTGGAGGATTCGCAGTATGGACTCTGCACAAAGTGACAATACACAAAACCAATTCACATGCATCCGAAAAATCCGTGCTGATATTCAGATAGATGGCGGGTTTTCAATGCGCAGCGTGTGTGATATATTGCAGGCTTTTTCCAACACCTGCAAGTAACACATTGAGGGTCCATTCACACGTCCGCAAGGGTTTTGCGCTCCGCATTTTGCGGACCGCACATGGCCGGCACTTTAATAGAAATGCCTTTTCTTGTCCGTATTTTTTTGTGGAACGGAAGTGCGGATGCGGACCGTACACTGTGTGCTGTCCGCATCTCTGTCTGGATCCGTTCCGCATTGAATCATGATCCATTTTGCGGACGTGTGAATGGACCCTTAACTGTGAATAACTGCCGCATGTGAACAGAGCCTAAGGAGCCACATACTGGCCCTGAAGGCTTCTCCTGAACCTCTGAATACCTCACGGCCTCCTCCATCTGACTGTATATATGGAGGTACTCTCCCCCCCCCCACCTAGGAGCAATGAATAGAATACGGCACTGTACGCACAAAGCCTGTATAGCAGAGCGTGGCGGCTATGCGGCTCCGCACTAATACACTGCAATGTACATGCAGCTCAGCTGTGGATGTCGGAGGTAGTCTGAAATCCACGGGTCACTTCTACCCATATATTGGGGTAAATGAGGGCACAGTCTGTAAATTCCCTTGTACCCAACTAATGCCCCCAGGGCCAAGCACCCTGGGTATACAGCAGACATAGGACACATACTGGACTCCTACGCTGGACGTCTGAGGAGACCCGGGGCATGTGAAACCTTATCGACAGCAGGGAACAGCGACCCGTCGGCTCCTCTGACTTGTCAGTAAATGCTTATATTCCTCATGAAGGCACAATTCTTTGCATTGTATTGTTGCTCTATTATTCCCCCAAGAAATTGAGGACTAAATGAAAGGGGTTTTCCAGAGATTTTTGAACGGATCACCTAACCTCCGGATAGCTGGATTGAAGTGAATGGGACTGAGCTGTGCCTAGGTCATGTGACTGATGAACGCAATATCAGGGAAAGCTGAGAGAGAAGGCTGCGAGGTGGGGTGCGGGGGTTGAGAGCTAGTGTCAGACCCCCACGGCTCAAATACTGATGACCTATCCGGGGAATAATTCATCAGTTCAAAAATCTCGGAAAACATTTTAAGAAATGAATGTTATCTTTCCCTTTGTCAAATGGGTGTGTCCCTACACAGTCAGTCTGTTTAGGGACGCGCCCTCAACTGGTAACGTCCAACCGTCAG
The DNA here is from genome assembly GCA_033119425.1 of Bufotes viridis. Classification (NCBI taxonomy): domain Eukaryota; kingdom Metazoa; phylum Chordata; class Amphibia; order Anura; family Bufonidae; genus Bufotes; species Bufotes viridis. Next base: position 37,633,071 of record CM065597.1, on the reverse strand, counting down.
TTTAGTCACACCTTACCAGGAGTAATAATAGAGGAATGACAACTCTCAGTTATAAGAAAAGATACTGTAGAATTGCTATTTCATGTGGAACAGACATATCAGGGAGGTGAGAGGTCCCCTTTAGTATCAGCACCAGTGGGTGTAATTGCTCTAGTACCTAGTAACCAGGCACAATATCAGGGGGGACGGCCCGAGCCAACGCCGCGTCGCCCACCCAGCACCTCACCTGCCATGAGAGTAGGTCAGCTTGTTGTTTTCTGAGGGGATCTTGGCCAGGATCTGCTCTGTCACCTCCAGGAAATTTCCTCCGCACCAGGCATGCTTCGCCAGTATGGTGGTTCCCCTCGCAACGACCGCGAACAGGATGGCCATGTTTTCCCTGCGAGAACAGAACAGACACGTTAGAGGTCAGTCCGCAGAAGCTGCCAGCTCCGCGCTCATTACGGAGATTCAGCGTCTCCAACATCAAGCGTCAATTATCTGCTGGATGAAGGACACGGTCAGCTTGGATTCTTCTCATCATGTTCCTCGCTGCTGGATGTGATGTTAATTGGAGGAAAACTCATAGAGACGAGGTCAGACATGTCTTCTGAGTCAATCTGACCTTCCCATCACTGGAGGTTGCGGTGCGAAGGGGTCTGTGCCACTTTTTAAAGGGCATCTGTAGATTTGTCCCTATGACACCGGCTGACCTGTTACATGTGCACTTGGCAGTTGAAGACATCTGTGTTGGTCCAATGTCCATATGTGTCCGCATTACTGAGAAAAATTATGTTCTCTAGGAGCAATGGGGGCGTTACCATTACACCTAGAGGCTCTGCTCTCTCTGCAACAGCTGCGCCCTCTGCACTGTGATTAACAGGACCAGGCAGCGAAAATGTCCATACCTGGCCCTGCCAATCAAAGTGCAGGGGGTGCGGCAGTTGCAGAGAGAGCAGAGCCTCTAGGTGTAACGGTAACGCCCCCGTTGCTCCCAGAGGCTCATTTGCATATACAAAAAAATTTTCTCAGCAATGCGGACACATACTGTATGAACATGGGACCAACACCGATGTCTTCAGCTGCCAAGAGCACATGTAACAGGTCAGCCGGTGTCATAGGAACAAATCTGCTGACAGATGCCCTTCAAGTACTGGCAGAATCTATAAAGAAGAGGAGGATGGGAGTCATAGGATCCACTCACTGAGCGAGCACCATCATAAAATCCTACTCTGGCCCAAGCTTCAAAATCACAATGATCACAACACGGCCCACGTGGTCCAGCGCCACCCAACTTCCAGTGGAGACCATTTTTCTGAGACAATTAAAACCTATCTCTGGAACTTTTGGGAGTCGACTTCATCCGCAGGGATGACCACTTGCGATTCAATCCAGGCAGTCAACGTTCAGAAAACCACTGCCTAAGGCCACATGCACGGGTGCGGACTGTGTAATACAGTACCAGCGAAGATAATGACATTTCTCAAATTTCATGTACACAGTGTGGGGATGGAAGGGGGGGGGGGGGTGTTCGTGCAAAAATTGACCTGCGGTGCAGATTTTGGAATCGGTAGGATGTCGGTTGTTTGTGTGGATTTTCAGGACAGATTTTACTCTTTGCAATGCATGGTCCATGTCCAAATCCCCAGGTAACGCATGCGGATTTTGGTATAAAATTGGTGCAAAAAACACAAAGAGAATCGCATATATACCCTGACACGTGTATAAACCTGGCGAATCCGCATGAAAATCTGCATAAGCTACACTACCGTGCACATATACCCTGACACGTGTAGAAACATGGCGAATCCGCATGAAAATCCACATAAGCTACACTGCCGTGTGTACGTGACCTGAGGACTCAGACACACAACTGTATGTTGCATTTACGTCCGATCGGCGTCCTTTGCGGATTGTGCACAGACCATTCATTTCTATGGGTCTGTAACTGAAGCACGAGGATATTATATAGATGTGACGCGTCATATTCTTGTTCACATTGTGGACAAGAAAATTATTTCTAGGGATAAAAGTGAGAAAAACACAGACTGCACGCAGAAGGTGTCCGTATTTTTACATGGATGCGGTCGGGTGCATGAAGCCAAAACCTGTGACTCCCCAACTGTCGCGAGGCTACAATATCTTGTAAATCCTTCTTGACAGGGCATGCTGGGAACTGTAGTTTTACATCAGGACTGGCCTGCGCGGGTTGAAGACAATAGGGCTCCTGTGGTTTCCCTTTTCGGACACAGCGGGCCTCGCCATGCTTCCAGGTGCACCCTGTACTTGGCGGCCGCATCAGCTGGCGCTGACAGCGTGACTACAGAGAGGCGGAACCAGGAAGAAACTGGATTTACTAAGTGATGGAAAATCCCTCGAATTATCCCCGGTGACTGCTGCGGATTATCCATCGGGATCTGTGGGGCAGGAGATCCACGCTGCGGAAAACTTCTGCGTGTAAACGGACAGGCGGTGCTGATTGTTAAATCCATGGCATGTCAATTCTGCGGATTTCAAACCCTGAGCAACGCAAAGGCTGAAAACCACTGCAAATCCACATCTAAAACTAGCAGATTTTGATGCGGGACCGCTGCAAATCTTTTTTTTTTTTTAACATTGCGTGTGAACGAGCTTTAACAGTGAAGTAAGAGAGACACGAAATGAATGGTTGGGGTGGGGGGGATCTGTCCGCTAAATCGGGGACACTACAACGTCCTATCGTCTTGTGTACTCAGAGGTTGTCCCTTTTCAAATTTAGCTGATTGCCTTGGATCCCATGATGAACTGGCATGGTCTTCACAAGACAACCCATTTAATAAAAGCTTTTGTCCCCCAAAAACTGATCACTAGGACTGCAGGCGAGGAAGACCCTGAGGGGTCGGCACATGCCAACGACGTGAGGGGTCGGCACATGCCAACGACGTGAGGGGTCGGCACATGCCAACGACGTGAGGGGTCGGCACATGCCAACGACGTGAGGGGTCGGCACATGCAAACGACGTGAGGGGTCGGCACATGCAAACGACGTGAGGGGTCGGCACATGCAAACGACGTGAGGGGTCGGCACATGCAAACGACGTGAGGGGTCGGCACATGCAAACGACGTGAGGGGTCGGCACATGCAAACGACGTGAGGGGTCGGCACATGCCAACGACGTGAGGGGTCGGCACATGCCAAAGACGTGAGGGGTCGGCACATGCCAACGACGTGAGGGGTCGGCACATGCCAACGACGTGAGGGGTCGGCACATGCCAACGACGTGAGGGGTCGGCACATGCCAACGACGTGAGGGGTCGGCACATGCCAACGACGTGAGGGGTCGGCACATGGGAACAAAGCCTCCAGGATTACACTACTTGGTCCCCACAACACCATTGGATGGGTTTCTGACAACTGACAACCAATCACAGTGCAGGCAGTTTCCTAAAGCTCTACTTTACAGAGACGGACCCTGCATTGGCGGCCTCTATTGAATAACGCTCTAACTAGCACAAGCACAGCTTTAGGGCTCATGCACACAAACATTTTTTTTCCCCCCGTGTCTGTTCCGTGTTTTTTTTGCGGCCGGTATGCAGAACCATTCGCTTCAATAGGGTTGCAAAAAAAAGTAAATGACTCCGTGTCCGAAAAAAATATAGAACATGTCCTGTTATTATCCGCACTACGGACAAGGATAGAACTGTTTCTATAAGGCTGGGAACACACCTGGGCGTTTTTCAGCGCGTTCGAACGCGCTGTAAAACGCCCTACATGTGAAAAGCCATGCTTCCCTATGGGCATGGTTCACATTTGGGCGTTTTAAAGCGCGTTTGAACGCGCTGTAAACGCCCAACGCCCAAACAAGTACATGAGCTTCTTTGGGGCGTTTTAACGCGCCTATGGACAATGTTGCCATAGGGGAGAATCACTGAATCGCGCGTATGACGCGCGTTTCTTAGTTACAAAAACGCGCATCCAAAAACGCGCGTAAAACGCGCGATTCAGAAACGCCTAGGTGTGTTCCCAGCCTTAGGGCCCGGATGTTCCAGTATGCAAAATGCGCAATTTTCAGACCGGTCGTGTGCGTGAGCCCTTATTCAATAGTCTAGCCACGTGCCACTCCTTGACCTGACATGTTGGGACCCAAGGCCTACATAAACAGCTAGCATACATTAAAGGGGCAGCGCACGTAACAATAATTCTGGAGCATCTATTCGTATGGCCATTCCTGTATTATTCCTGCTAGAAATTAGAATGAGTTACTAGCAATTCACAATGAAGGTCCAAATGGGTGTTACCAGTTGGGGACCTGTCCTTGCACATTCTTACACTGGCAGCACTGATTGGACAGTGTCAGACTGTGCAGGGACCCCCCCCCCACAACTAGTAACACCCATCTGGACCTTCATTGAAAAATGCTAGCAATTCATTCATAATTTCTAGCAGGAATAATAAAGGAATAGTGCAACGCAGAGTCATAAGAATAGATGCTCCAGAATTATTATTACATGGAGAACGCAGGTAGGACAGACAGGTCAGGAGAGGGGACAGATCCTCTTTAAACACTAAAATCAGGGTACACGCTGCAGGGGGAGGGGGTGCTGGTTACAGATTCTGCATTGGGCCCCAGGAGCATTAATTTACATCACTGACTAGAACGGATGAAATGGGACAAAAGCAAGAAAAAGGTCAGTCTGGGGATAACCAGTGCGAGGAGCAGAGACTGGAGGGAGCGCAGCAATGAGCCCTACATTACAGTCTAACCTCCATTAGAATCACAGCGCGTGAAATCAGCTGCAGCCGTCGAGTCCTCGGCGTAATGACACAATGGCTGCGCTCGGCAGAAAATTACTGTTTTGCCTCTAATTCTTCACGGTCTATTAGACGCTACGGTTCCAAATCTGCAATCCAGTAACTAGACTAATTACACCGCTAGACGGCTCGGATGATGCGAGTGATGAACTCCAGCCCCGCAGCTATGCGAAGAGGACCTCTCATGAAGACCACCCCTTTCTAGATGCCCCGTTACGGTGTATGGACATCATAGAGCGGTCCCTTTAAAGGGGTTGGTCCATGTTGGACACTGGTCCTCTTACAGCTCCCATCTTGGGCAGAGCTCTAGTTGCTGAGTGCTGTTATATTTTTGTGTTTGTATGTATAATTGCCATAACCTACGTGCACCTGCATACAGGGAGTGCTGACTGAAACCCCCCCTTTTTGTTTTTACTTAATATATGTTGGAGGTGTGGCGACCTCCTTCTCAGTCGTGCACACCTGACTAGTGTTTCTGCCCTAGATGCTGGTTTTCAATCAGAGTGAGTATAAAGCTGAATGTGTACTCACATTGCCTGCTAGTAGCCATCTGGCTCCAGGAGGAGTGCACAGTGGGCTCGGCATGCATGTTGGTACCTGCATCCCTGGATCTAATGGAGGCTGTTGCAGCACCAGAAGCGGTTAATAAGTAAGGTCTATCCCAGCGTGCATGCTGGGCCCACACTCCCTGGATTTTATGTGGCTGTCGTGGCCCATAACAGGTAAGACTTAGCGTTAGGAGGATTTTATGTGGCTGTCATGGCCTATAGTAGGTCAGATTTAGCGTTAGTACCCACTCTAGGAGACAACCGTGTCGGGGTGAGTGGGCTTACTACCTTTTGATCAAAATGTAAACCAATGTCTCCACTGTTTGCATGTGATATCACTAATGTCCTCTTACAGCTCCCATCTTGGGCAGAGCTCTAGTTGCTGAGTGCTGTTATATTTTTGTGTTTGTATGCCATCAATGTCAAATAGGTGCGGGTCTCAGAGGTCCCTAGCCACATACCATCAATGTCCTAGATGAGAGTACCCCTTTAGATAAAATATATATATTATTAGATGACCATGAGTCTGGCCCCTAACAATCAGGTCTGTTTCAGAATGGCCTTTTACATAAACCTATTGCTTTCAATGGAAGTTACTGAAATCCAGCTAAAGAGGAGCTGTCCCCTCTGCCGACATGTCCGTTTTAGTAACTACTTGCCTACCCCACGTAATAGCAATTCTGGAGCATCTATTCTTATTACTCTACGATGTGCTATTCCTTTATTATCACTGCTAGAAGTTATGAATGAATTACTAGCAGTTTGCAATGAAGGTCCAGATGGGTGTTACCAGTTGGGGGCCTGTCCTTGCATAGTCACAGTCTGGCAGGAATAATAAAGGAACCGTACAATGTAGAGTCAGAAGAACAGATGCGGAAGAATTATTAGTACGTGGGGAACAGTCATGTTAGGAGCCTATCCACTTTAGCCAATCCTCTACAAATAAACGGATTACCGTACGCCCCAGTCAGCGGTGATCTGGGGGGTGGGAGAGGCCAAGGATCAGGGCACATATAAGGGCTGAGTGCCCTTACGAACGCTCGATTCCGAAACTGCCCCATGTAAGGCCTCATTCAGACGGCCATAGTGTTTTGTGCATCCGCAAAACACGGATACCGGCCATGCGCGTTCCGCAATTTGAGGAACGCACATGGCCGCAACCATAATGGGAAATTCCTATTTTTGTCTGTAATTGTGGATAAGAATAAGCAATGCTCTATACTTTCCGCGGAGCCGTGGAACAGAACCACGGATGTGGACAGCACACGCTGTCCTCATTTTTTGCAGCCCCATGGAAAGGAATGCACCCGCACCCGTTCTGCAAAACTGCAGAACGGATGCGGACCCATTCATACGGTTGTCTGAATGAGCCCTAAATGTGCTGCCGATTAGGGGTGAGCGAATCGAGCTTCGGGCCCAAGATCCGTCTCCGTACAGCATTAATGTATGTCCTTTGGCGAGGGAAAATTCGCTAAGTCCAAAGTCGCGCGAGACTTCTCTGAATAACTTTGGGCTTCGATTCAACGACTTTAAACAAATAGGAATCCGAAGTCGGCGGCAGATCATACGTGTAAATAGGGACGGCTGCCTGCAAACAATGAAGCTGTATGGGGATGAATGATCGTAGTAGTGATTGTTCATTCCCATACAGAGGGGATGATTAAATGCAACCCTTCCCTCTGGTCACTGACAGGCGATTGTTAAAACTGAATGGTCTGTTCCCAATAATTGCCTGTCCATCGTCCGGTGTAAAAGGGTTTTTCTTTTCTTGACCCCCCCTTTTTCTTCTTTTTTTTGTTAATTAGGTCCCGGACAGAGTTTCACCAAAAGTAACAAAATTCACCCTGCTTCCGACGGCGATGCATCGTTCTGTGATCCTTCTGGTTCCTGGCATGTATACGTCCGGACAGAGGCCGTTTGCAGTGAAGTGTCCCCCAGTGGCCTAAGCTGGTACCCATTGAAGTGTTCCATTTCCCTGCACTGCCCCCATAGGGAACATGTGGTATTACATGGTACCCACTGAGATCAGTGACTGCCTAGGATCACAGAGATGCTCTTTGTAGTCAGTCTCTGCTCCAGCTAAGTAACCCCTTCCCGCATCTGGATGTGACTGTATGTCCATTTTAGTGGGAATTTTTAGCAAATGGGTGTACGGTTACGTCCGCACTGGGTGCCCACGGCATCTCGATGATTAAGACAAAGGGACTGGCCATCTCCACCACCCACCAGCACAGCAGGAACCCTAACAATGGCTCCCAGGTCTACCATGGCGGACCCTAATAGATCAGCCTGTCAGATAACTGAAGCATTACGGAATCGCACTGTGACGCCCCCTAGTGTTCACATTGTGGAAGGCGGAATTGAAAAAAAACAAAAAAAGCATGAAAAAAAGTGAAAACTTTCTATGGGGAAGGAGGCGTAACAGAAATCATACATAGCACCTTGTTCTAAAGTAGGCTTCGGTGAGGGTGTGGTAGCACAGGGGGCACCCCCCCAAAAAAAAATCCATAAGAAAATGTTGGCGAGGCTCAGAGACACCCCCATATACAGAACATATTTTGGAGAACTTTAATGAGATCATCTTGGCAAAAGAAAAGCAATATCGAAGCCAAATCCCCGAATGTGTATGGAGAAACGCGCGGTCTCTGCGCCGTGATATATGATCAGTCTGACGGCTCCCACATCATGTCTCCTCACGGATATTGTGATTTAGTAAAATGCACTTTGTTTTCTCCGTTACAGAGGAGGTGGTTTTATGGCGAGATCCGGTTTACTTATGCACATGTTATGCTTCATGTTTACTGAGAGTCCGGGTAAGGAAAGGTAGGGGAATTCAAGGGACACGCCCAATCATCTGTGCAGTCATCTGCCCTTAAAGGGGACGTGCCCCCATGACAATGCAGAGTGACCTGCAGGCAGCAGGAGGAGCTGAGCAGACCGTGTCATATACGTCTCAGGCACCCGTCCGCAAAACACAGGTACACGGCACGCAAAGCCCATCCGTGTGCGCCCACATCTGTAAGACTGCGCTGCAAAAGACAGAACATGCCCTATACTTCGCCTCTGTATGTGAATAACGGACAACGGTTATCACTAGGGATGAGCGAAATGACTTCGGATCAAACATCCGAAGTCGATTCGCATGTTACTTAGTTTGAATACTGTACGGAGCGAGCGCGCTGTACAGTATTAGAATGTATTGGCTCCTAGGAGCCGAAGTTATGACTTTGCGAAGTCCCGCGCAACTACGCATAATAACTTCATAAATCAAAAAAAAAAAAAAAACTACCTTGGAACCGAAGCAGAGTTCGGGAAATGTTTTTTTTACAGTAGAAATTGATTTTTGAAGATATTATGCGAAGACTCGTCCGGCGTCGATTCGCTCCTCCCTAGTGATCCGTGTTTTGCAGAGCTTTGCTGTCGTGTGCATGCGGCCTTATTCAATGACTGACAGTCTCCCCTGTATATATGGGTACACACCGGCGATCACATGCAAGTCATGCAGATTTTTGCACAGCAATTTACATCCCCGGTGGTGGTCAAACCCTTAAAGGGGTTGTCCTATTAAAGGGATTTTCCGAAATTTTAAAATAGATGACCTATCCTCAGGACAGGTCATCAATATCAGATCGGCGGGGGTCCGACACCTGGCACTCCCGCTGATCAGATAGCTGAAGAAAATACTACCAGACAACCCCTTTAATGAGTAATTGCACTTCGGTCACAGAGGTTTTGATTGGTGGGGGTCCGAGTGTTGAGATTCCACTTCACTGCGGAAGACGTCCTCGTAGACTTTCTATTGAGCCCATCTTCTGCAGGGAGGACAGACGGACTCTCAGCACTCGGACCCCCACCCATCAAATCCTTTCATACGTCACTACGACATATCACATTTTTTGGAAAGTAGTCAAGACTGCACTGCTGTCCTTCTCTAACCCTGGGTTCAGACCTGAGCGTTTCTGTTTCTATTTGTCGCACGTTTTACGCGCGTTTTACGCGTGTTTTTGGCAATAGTAAACGCGCGTTTGAGTGATTGACTGCAGTGTTGTCCAATGACCAAATATCCCTGTCTATATGAAGTTTGGCCAATCAGAGCTGGGGTTTGGTCTTTCCAGCATGTTGCAAATTCATAAACGCGCGTTTGAACGCGCGTTTTCAGTGTCAAAAACACGCAAATTACAAGCGTTGCGCGTTCCCATTGAAGTCTATGGGCCAAAACGCGCGACAAACTCCCCAAAAAAAGCTCAAGAACTTGTTTACGCGTCGGACGTTTTTCAGCGCGTTCGAACGCACTGTAAAACGCGAAAATGTGAACCAGTCCCATAGAGAAGCATTGGTTTGCATCGGTTATGCGTTTTACAGCGAACGCGCTGTAAAACGCGCAAGTGTGAACTTAGGGTAAAGCTTACCAGTATCTGCAACATACTGGTCTGTTTAAAGGGGTTCTCCGGGATTTACATGTTGCTGACCTGTCCTCAGGATCGGCGGGGTCTGACTGAGGCCCAAGTGGCGCACATCCCCCATTTATCCAGGGTATCGCTCTAGCTGGAGATCTATGGACACTTGACTGAGCTGGGCGACATTGCAGAGCTTGCATTTCACATCCAAGTTGTGTCAATTTCCTTCACCAAACCACAGCTTTAAGCTCAATTGTCTTCTCTAATTTCCAGCCTTCGAGCTTAAAGGGGCTGTCCCACAAAAAATATTCTACAGTTTTCAAACCAGCACCTGGATCTGAATACTTTTGTATTTGTATGTAATTAAAAATTTTGCATAGCCACCGAGGTATTCAATAAAATCTATCTGTATAGCGCCACCTGCTGTAAGTTTTTTCCTGTTTCTTTGACCTGCTCACTGAGATGGCCGCACATGCTCAGTTTCCTCCTGAGCTGTGATAGGTAGAGCCTGGACACGCCCCCTAGCTGCAGCAGAAAGGACACTACCCTTGAGCTGTCAGCTTGATATAAATCTAGTAGAGCAATGAATGGGGAGATCACTGGATCCATGTGAGGTACACGGCTGGTTCTAGCTTTGTTAGAAAGGGGTTTTCATTGACTATATTATTTCTAATTTTCATTTTTTACAGTAATCATGTAAAGAGGCCCCTCGTGCTCAGACGCAGTCACCTCCTCAAATAGAAAGCCATCTGCCAACTACAAAAACCTCTCCTAAATCTCCATCACACCAGACAAAAAACATTCACCTTTAAAAACAGATGGGACATGTACCTAGAGTATACTTTTTAGAAGTCAGGGTACCCCCCCCCCAAAAAAAAAAACACACACCGGCGCCACATCTGGCACCGGAGACCACGCTGGTGTCCACACCAAGGCTATGGCAGAAGGCCCTGTAGTAAAGCAGCCTCACTGTATTCGCACAGACTATCTATTAAAGGGGTTCTCTACCTGGGACTTGTGAGAAGGGTCCTAACAATAAGCTGATCACGTGTCTTCGTCCTGGGACCCCCAGATGTGAGGAGACCTGTCGGTATATATGTCCATACACAATGCTCATTCATTCACCAGCTATTCCCCCTGACTCCCATACCATGCATGCTTGGTTCGGCCGAGCATGCATGTGTTTTCAGAAACCGGAGAGGAGAAAGCTGCTGTCAGAACAACAGGATTGGGTGTTGCAATTTAGTTTTCTTGATCCTTCTTTCACCGAACATCATCTGTTGAGGGAGAGTCGGGAGACCCCCCCGGCCAAACCCACCGCTGCCAAAATCGGTGGGTTTGGCCGGCAGTAATCTAATATATTAGAGGGCCTTAAAGGGGTATTCTGGTTCTGACAAGTTAGCACATATTAGATTGGTAGGTTCCCTCATCCTGACAATGGAGGTCCCGCAACCCCAAGTGGCGGTGGAGCATGCGCAGTGTCGCTCGATTCATTCTCTATGGGACGGAAACAGCAGAGCGCTGTACTCAGCTATGGCAGACCATAGCGAATGAAGGGAGATGCTCCATTCATTTCTTGTAATGAGGGGGTCTCCCAGCAGTCCGGACCCCACTGATCTAATAGCTATCCCCTATCCTGTAGGGGATAACTTCTTATAACTTATAACAGGAATTCCCCTTTAAGGCCCCATTCACACGTCCGCAAAAGGGTGCAGATCTATTCATTCTCTATGGGCCCGGACGTGAAGCGAAGCGCGGCCCTGAACTTCCGGTCCGTGGCTCCGCAAAAGATGTCCTATCCTTGTCCACTGCAGGGGGTGCTGGCTGGGTGTGTTGCGGATCTGCAATTTGCAGATCCACAACACACCACGGACGTGTGAATGGACCCCAAGTGTTCAATTAACTCCGAATTCCCTAATAGTGTTGATGAAAATGAGTTTTCTAAACTAGACAACCCCTTTAAAGGGGTATTCTCATCATATAAAGTTGCCCCCTATCCACAGGATAGGAGATAACTATCAGATGGTGGTGATCCTAGCACTGGGACCCCCACCGATCATGAGAATGGGAGCCCCCAGAAATGAATGGGATACGGGGGTCCTCGTTCTCGTGATGGGTGGATCCTGGGGATAGGGGATAACTTTATATAATTGGACTCCCCCTACAAAATTAATTAATGACAAGTTCTACAGGTAATTGCAGCAGAGTGTCCCTTTAATGTTCGGTTGGTGAGCAATGATGCCAAGGTCTGTAGCTACAATCCAGGACGGAGACGTACGTATATCCCTATGGACAAGATATGTCTCAGCACCCCCTCCATACATACAGACATGGGAACTGTTCTTTCTTCTTTCAAGCCAACAGGGAACTACAAGTCCCAGCATTTACAGAGTCAAAACATCCTAAGAGTCAGTTTTCATAATGCACATTTACCACCGCTTTCACTTTTCATTACAGTGTCCCATGACGGCGCCTGCACAGCGTTTCCTCCTCTGCAAGCCAAACGTTGGACTGGCGCCAAAAGCCGCGCACCTTGATCCCATATTTACTGCTCCTGCCGACAACGGTTATCAGGTCGGACCCCAATAAACAGGATTCCTGCTATTTAGTCATCAGTCAGTAACTGAGGCTCTGTCAGGCTACTTTCACTCTAGGGTTTCTATTTTCCGGTATTGAGATGAGTCATAGGGTTTCAAAAAACGCTTCCGTTTTGTCCCCATTCATTGTCAATGGGGACGCAGTGCTCCAAAATGCATTCCGTTCTCATACCGGAGAGCAAACCGCAACATGTTGTGGTTTTCTTTCCGTCCTGGGATGCAGAGCAAGACGGATCCGGCATGACCCACGATGCAAGTCAATGGGGACGGATCCGTTTTATCTGCCACAACAAAAAACGGATCCGTCCCCCACTGACTTTCAATGGAGTTCATGACGGATCCGTCTTGGCTATGTTAAAGATAATACAACCGGATCCGTTCAGAACGGATGCAGACGGTTGTATTATCAGTAACTGAAGCGTTTTTGCTGAACCCTGCCGGATCCAACAAAAGCGCTAGCGTTAAAGTAGCCTCAGACAGGTACGACGCTTATCTCCTGAGGAAAACCTACTACAGCGGCGGCAGCCCAAGGGAGGGGGTCTGCCTAATACTACCATAATACTCGCTATGCTTCAGCCCTGCTTTAATATAAGGCTGCCCACCCTGCAGCCTACAGCTACTAGGCCATGTTGGGAGTTGTAGTTTTGCAACAGCTGGAGGGCCGCAGTTTGAGGATCCCTGATATAAGGGATCATCAGGACTTTGGTCATTGAGCGCATCAGATGGCAGCAAAGAACCTAATATTTCCGTCGGATGCTGACGGCATCAGCAAGGCGCTCAAAATACGGCAGACTTTAGGAGCTGGTCAGACCACTATGGGACTGTGGACCCGCCCTAAAGGGGCGGTCAGGGCTTCCATTGTTTGTAGTATGGGTCTCATTAGGGAATCATGCACACAGCAATGTCCGTATTTGGGACCGCAGAGACCTTCCGTGTGCGCTCCGCTTTTTCTCACTCCTCTCATTAGAAAGGGCTGTTGCAGTCCGCAGTGCAGACCAGGACACGTTTTATAATGCGTGGATCTGCCAAAAAATAGGCTGATAGCGTACTGACGAAAAATCTGGTCGTGGGCCTAAGGCCTCTATTATGCGTCAGTGAATCGCCGACATGTGCTCTACATGGACAGCACACGTACCCCTTGACTTGTCCCAAGTCACCCATTGGTGGCATACCGCTAGTATATGTCGCCAATGTCACATAGGTGCGGGTCCCATAGGTGGTCGCCAAAGAGGGTGCCCTGCACACCCGTTACCACCGTCCATTCACTTCTATGGGACTGCCAAAAATTCTGAAAATAGCTGAGTGTGCTCGCTCTGCTCTTCTCAGAAGTGCCACAGAAGGGAATGGAGAGCACGCTGCGCATGCGTGGTGCCCTCTCCTTCGCATTGGCGGGGGCCACCGTTCCACAGATAGGTGCAGATTTCGACCTATTTGACACTGGTGGCACATCCTGACGATACCCCACTAATGTGGGAGATAGGCCAACCCCTTTAATGTGGATTTCCACGGGCCGTGGTGACACCACGAAAGCATGACCCATTTTGTCTGTGATTACGGATCCCTCACGCACTTTGTAGTCTATGGGGGAGATTTATCAAAACTGGTGTAAAGTAGAACTGGCTTAGTTGCCCATAGCAACCAATCAGATTCCACCTTTCATTTTTCACAGCTCCTTTGGAAAATGAAAGGTGGAATCTGATTGGTTGCTATGGGTAACTAAGCCAGTTCTACTTTACACTAGCTTTGATCAATCTCAACCTTTGGGTCGGTGAAAATCACGAAGACCATTGCTAGGAGATGCTCTAGAAACTAATTTCCAGCCTAGCAGCGTCTGTGGAAGATAATTAAATAATTAAATTAATGATTAATAATAAATTGACAATTGTAATAGACGTGGCACGGCGTAATAGACGTGTGGTTCTGTACACAGGGAGATGAGGCGCCGCCATACACGCAGCGAGCTTCAAACCACATCATCACTGCAATACACTGCGGTGCTCATGGCAACCAATCAGATCGCACCATTCATATCCCAGGCCGCTTTGGAGAGATGAAAGCCGGGCTCTGATTGGTTGCTATGGGCAAAACTGACTAGTGCGCATTATGACCAGTTGCCAAGGTTGCGCTGTCAACGCGGTGGATAGAAAACCGACAACGTTAATCGCTGCGTTTACAGGAACACGTATGACAACATATCCCATGACCGCACAGAGCTGTGACTGCACTAAAAATGCAATTTCCTGCCATTTCAAAACTCCCTCCTGAGCCTGCATACATGTCACATGAGGCTGCTGACAGAACCTGCCACTCTCCCCTGTGATGTCCCCTCACACTCCATTATCTGGACACTCTGCCCTGCCTGCCTCTAATTATTGACCCCCAGACCCCCCTCAGCTCCCCCTCTAATGGTGTGACCCATCCCCCCCGTCCCCGTACCTGGAATGGCTCAGGCCGTACAGTGTAGATACAGACAGGGCGTTATTTACATGCCAGGACCCTGCAGCTGCTTCCTCCCTGGACTGAGCACAGATCACGTGGACTTCCGCAGGTGACTCTTTGTCACAGTGAAGCATCATGGGAAATGTAGTTCTGGCCGGTGATTGAGCGCTGCGTACACTCCCCCTGCCTGTCAGTGTGTGGAGCCCAGTGCGTAGCTTATGGCCAGTGCTAGTGTGGAGATGTGGTGTGAACAGGGCTGTGTAATAGGCACATAGGGGGCATGGACTAAAAAACTTCACAGGTGACACTTTATAAAACAGGAGGAGAAAATACTGGAATTAACCCTTAGGGCTCTTTCACACCAGCGGATGCCATGCCTGGAATCCGCTGCGTGAAAGGGTGCCAAGCTCAGTTCCAGACAGCAGAGACAAGGAGCATTAACATGACTGACACATGACACGGAGCATTATCAATCATGTTAAGGCCTCATGCACACGACCGTTGCTTTGCGGTCCATTTTTCACGGATCCGTTCCACATCTGAGGTTTTTTTTCTCTGATTTAGGCTACTTGCACACGAACACATTTTATTTCCGTGTTCGTTCAGTTTTTTTTTTGCGGATAGGATTTATTTCAATGGGTCCGCAATAAAATGCGGACAGCACACCATGTGCTATACGCATTCGTATGTCTGTTCCGTAGCCCCACAAAAAAAAAAAATCCAGCACGTCCTATTCCTGTCCGTTTTGCAGACAAGGATAGGCAATATTACAATGGATCCGCAAAAAAACGGATGCCATACGGACGTCATCCGTTTTTTTTTTGTGGATCACAGAACACATACGGTCGTGTGCATGTAGCCTTAAGTCCTCTTCTGTTCCGCTATTCCACAAAATTATCCATATGGTTTCCGTATGCGATCCATTTTTTGCGGATCAGAAACGGAAACAGTAACTTATTAATCACCAAACACATGAGCAATATGGGCTGGGCATAGCATTTCTACAGTAAGGATCCGCAAAATACGCATTCTGTGTGCGTTCTGTATTTTTTGCAGACCCATTGACTTGAATGGGGCCTCGGACCCTGATTTGCGGACAGTAATAGGACATGCACTACTTTTTTGCGGAACGGCCATGCGGACAAACGGGAACGGAATGCACACGGAGTAACTTCCGTATTTTCTACAGCCCGATTGAAGTGAATGGTTCCGCATACGGGCTGCACAAAAAACAGAACGGAAGAGGAAAGAAAATACGATCGTGTGCATGAGCCCTAATGCTCCGTGTCTCTGCTGTCCAGAGCGGGGCTTGGCACTCTTTCACGCAGCGGATTCCACGCACGGCATCCGCTCATGTGAAAGAGCCCTTAGGATACCAGAGGTTTTTTCTTTTTTCATTTTTCTTCCCTATCTTCCTGGAGCCATAACTTTTTTTCCTTTTTCATGAACATAGCCATGTTGTACTTTCTAATGCCCCCATTTAATATGGCCTATGGGAAGCGGTAAAAGTGGGAAGCAGTGTTTCCTTTGCGGCAAAAATGACCTGTGCCCTTTATTTTCTGGGTCAGTACGATTATAACCGTACCACATTTGTATATATTTATGTTTGAATACTAAAAAAAAAAAAATTACAACTTTTTTTTTTTTACATCACCATATTCTGCCCCCCATAACTTTTGTGTAGTCTTATCTACTGAGCTGTGTGGGGGGCTCTTTTTTGCAGGATCATCTGTAGTTGTTATTGATACAATTTTGGAGTGTGTGTCTTTTTGTTCATATTTTATTGATTTTTGGGGTAGGAATGAAAAACATGTCGAATAGACCATTTTGATACTTTTTTCCATGACGCCATTCGATTGGAGAAATATTTCCTTATTTTATGGATGTTTTTGGACGCGGTGATGCCCATTATGTTTATATTTTTTATTATTTATTTTTTAATCTAAGGGGGTGATTTAAATTATTTTTTTTTTACTTTTTTTTTTTTGTAGCCTCTTTAGGAGGCCACAATGTCCACTACTTTGTTTTTATTGAATATTACCATACTCCAAAAAGCATTATAGTAATATGTGAATTGCTGATTTCTTATGTTGGGCTGCTACCTGCTGGCCAACATAGGAATTGCAACTCTAATACTCCGGATCCCTTCAGAGAGACCCTACCTATTAGAATTATTGACCGGTATCCCCAATCGTCACACGGGGATGCCGGTATTAACCTGGAAGCACATGCACATGCAAATATGACGGACGCTCCTGTGTGAACTACAGCCCACTCAAATGAATGGTGCCGCTGTCCAAGGGGAAACTAAAAGATAGCCTACAGGCTAGCCCTCCTATATCCCCTATACCCATGTACGCTCTGACTGGGAAGACTGCAGTACGCCGGTGCCAGATCAGGCATCTTGAAATTCAGGGAAAATCAAACGCCCCCATCCCTTTTAGGCCCCTTTCACATCAGCGTTTTTCCTTTCGGTCCTAGAGTTCCGTCCTCTGGGCTCTAGGACGGAAAGATACTGATCAGGATTATCCTAATGCATTCTGAATAGAGAGAAATCCGTTCAGGATGCATCAGGATGTCTTCAGTTCAGTACTGACACGTCTTTTGGCCGTAGCAAAATCCGCAGCATGCTGCAAATTTTCCTCCGGCCAAAAATCCTGAAGACATGCCTCAAGGACGGATCCGGAATTAATGCCCATTGAAGCATCCGGATCCGACTTTAACCACTTCAGCCCCCCTAGCTTAAACACCCTTAATGACCAGGCCACTTTTTACAATTCCGCACTACACTACTTTACCCGTTTATTGCTCCGTCATGCAACTTACCACCCAAATGAATTTTACCTCCTTTTCTTCTCACTAATAGAGCTTTCATTTGGTGGTATTTCATTGTTGCTGACGTTTTTACTTTTTTTGCTATTAATCAAAAATTACCGAAATTTTGCAAAAAATGACATTTTTCACTTTCTGTTGTAATTTTTTTAAAAACTACATTTCTATATAAATTTTTCGTAAAATTTATTGTTCTACATGTCTTTGATAAAAAAATACAATAAGTGTATATTTATTGGTTTGGGTAAAAGTTATAAGCGTTTACAAACTATGGTGCAAAAAGTGAATTTCGGCATTTTGAAGCAGCTCTGACTTTCTGAGCACCTGTCATGTTTCTTCAGGTGCTAGAATGCCAGGATAGTATAAATACCCCAAATTACACCATTTTAGAAAGAAGACACCCCAAAGTATTCGCGGAGGGGCATGGTGAGTTCATGTATCATTTCATTTTTTCACAAGTTAGCGGAAAATGACACTTTCTGAGGAAAAAAATAAAATAATAAAGTTTCCATTTCTGCTAACTTCTGGCAAAAAAATGAAATCTCCCACGGACTCACTATGCCCCTCAGTGAATACCTCGAGTGTCTACTTTCCGAAATGGGGTCACTTGTGGGGTGTGTTTACTGTTCTGGCATTTTGGGCGGGCTAAATTGTGAGCAGCCATGTAAAAGCTAAAGGTACTCGTTGGAATTTGGGCCCCTTTGCGCACCCAGGCTGCAAAAAGTGTCACTTATGTGGTATCGCCGTACTCAGGAGAAGTAGGGCAATGTGTTTTGGGGTGTATTTTACATACACCCATGTTAGGTAGAGAAATATCTCTGTAAACTGACAACTTTGTATAAAATGTTTTAAAAAGTTGTCATTTACAGAGATATTTCTCACACCCAGCATGGGTATATGTAAAAATGCGCAACGGGGCCCAAATTCCAATGAGTACCTTTAGGATTTCACAGGGCATTTTTACGCATTTGGATTCCAGACTTCTTCTCACGCTTTAGAGACCCCTAAAATGCCAGGGCAGTATAAATACCCCACAAGTGACCCCATTTTAGAAAGAAGACACCCCAAGGTATTCCGTGAGGGGTATGGTGAGTTCATTTAAAAAAAAAATTTTTTGTCACAAGTTAGTGGAATATGAGACTTTGTAAAAAATAAAAATAAAATAAAAAATAAATATCAATTTCCGCTAACTTGTGCCAAAAAAGAAAAACTTCTGTGAACTCGCCATGCCCCTCACGGAATACCTTGGGGTGTCTTCTTTCCAAAATGGGGTCACTTGTGGGGTATTTATACTGCCCTGGCATTTTAGGGGCCCTAAAGCGTGAGAAGAAAAATGCGTAAAAATGCCCTGTGAAATCCTAAAGGTACTCATTGAGTTTAGAGTCCCTTATGAATCTTGGCTGCAAAGAAGTGTCACACATGTGGTATCGCCGTACTCAGGAGAAGTAGGGCAATATGTTTTGGGGTGTATTTTTACATATACCCATGCTGGGTGAGAGAAATATCTCTGTAAATGGCAACTTTTTAAAAAATGTTATACAAAGTTGTCAATTTACAGAGATATTTCTCTCACCCAGCATGGGTATATGTAAAAATACACCCCAAAACACATTGCCCTACTTCTCCTGAGTACGGCGATACCACATGTGTGCCACTTTTTTGCAGCCTGGGTGCGCAAAGGGGTTCAAATTCCAATGAGTACCTTTAGGTTTTACATGGCTGCTCACAATTTAGCCCCGCCCAAAATGCCAGAACAGTAAACACACCCCACAAATGACCCCATTTTGGAAAGAAGACACCCCGAGGTATTCGCTGAGGGGACCCTAGTCTCATATTCCACTAACTTATGACAAAAAATAAAATTTTACATGAACTCACCATACCCCTCACGGAATACCTTGGGGTGTCTTCTTTCTAAAATGGGGTCACATGTGAGGTGTTTGTACTGCCCTGGCATTTGAGGGTCTCCGCAATCATTACCCGTATGGCCAGCATTAGGAGTTTCTGCGATTCTCCTTATATTGAGCATACGGGTAATGAGATTTTTTTTTTTCCGTTCAGCCGCTGGGCTGAAAAAAATAAATAAAAATGAACGGCACAGATTTTTTCATTCGCATCGATCATCGTGGATGAAAAAATCTCTGCCAAAATCAGTGACTGCGGTGCGGTGGGCTGGGCGCTAGCTACCTAACAAGTATCTAACTAACTGGCGGTGATAAGGGACCCTTATGCCCCATTCACCCCAATTCTGTTTGCGGAACGGAATTGCGGACCCTTTCATTTCTATGGGGACAAACTTTGTCCCGCTCGGATCCGGAATTACGGATCCGCACTTCCGGGTCTGCACATCCGTTCCGCAAAAATATAGAACATGTCCTATTCTTGTCCGCAATTGCGGACAAGAAAACGCATTTTCTATATAGTTCTGGCAATGTGCGGATCTGCAAAATGCGGAAAGCACATTGCCGATGTCCGTGTTTTGCGGATCTGCGGATCCGTGGATCCACGGATCCGCAAAACACATATGGACGTCTGAATGGAGCCTTACAGGGGTGTGATCAATGACAGGGGGGTGATCAGGGAATCTAGATGGGGTGATCAAGGGGTTAACAAGGGGTTAATAAGTGACAGGGGGAGGGGGGTAGTGTGGTGCAACTTTACATAGCTACCTGGTCCTCTGGTGGTCGATCCCAGCAAATGGGACCACCAGAGGTCCAGGTAGCAGCTATATCAGACCCTGTTCACAAAACAGCGTCTGATATACCAGTTTGATGCGATTTATTTCGCATCTACAGCCTGCCAGCGATGGATCATCGCTGGCAGGCTGCATTATAACTGCCGAGACGCACGCCACTGTAAACGCGTGCGTGCGCGTTCACAGGAAATCTCGTGTCTCGCGAGATGACGCACGGATGCGTCCAGTCAGAGCAACAGGACCGCCGGTTAGGCAGTCCTGAGCTGGTTAAATACCAGTTTATGTGAATTTTTATGCTAATTTCATGCAAATTTTTTATATGCGAATTTTCGCAATCGAGAAAATGATGACATTACTTTCTTTTTGCGAAAATTTGCATATAAAAAATTCGCATAAACTGCTATTTAAAAAAACAAATATTCGCAATTGCGAATATATTTTGCGATATTCTAAATATTCGCGAATTCTCGAAGTGCTGATATTCGCGATTAAAATTCGCAATTCAAAAATTCGTGATCAACACTACTAACGACGTACCCCCCCCCCCCAGATCTTATACACTTTAAGAAGTCTACCTATATACCTCCCTGCGAAATTATTTTCGCTAGCAGACCCCTCTAATGATAAGCCACATGTGGACATTGAGCGTGGTTTGATGGGAGCAGACTGCAAGCCTCTTGTGGGTCTCTACCTCTGCACGGAGGAAGTTGACTCGACTCAATGACATTACGCGCACTACGCACTAGACGCACAAAAGGACACTCTATGAGCCATGGAAAAATATCGCCATTGGCGCCACTCTCAAGTCTTCCACACCACTTAAGGGGAGGAGCCAAGGAGTGTCACCAATGTTGGCGTTCCCTAGCAGATGTGAGACTATCGGCCCTGCGTAAGGCGACGGATCTAGAAGTTTTCTTGGGGGAGGTAAAGGCAAAGATACCTGCAACCTTCACGAATTCCCTGGCAGAAAGAGAAAATAATGTGACTTTTAGGGATTACATTGTCCTTAACAGCCTCAATAGTGGCACTGGGTATGCGCCGAGCCCAGTGACGTTTTTGGAGCGCTGTTGCCCTAAGTTGCCATCGGATCGCGCAGGCGCAGGCAGTCGCCGGCACTGAGCCTGCGTGAGATTTCCGGCTACCGGCGAGAAGAACGCCCTTCTGGGCTCCTTACAGCCTAATTTACATAATGGATAAAGCGTTTTTTAACAGAAAATACAAAAGACACGGCAAAAAGAAGAACATATGGATATAAGGTACTTTATTGCCCTAGGGCCTAGGCTAAAGGAAAAAATAAATTGTGGATAGCCAGGTGACAGATTCCCTTTAATACATGATCTGTGTTAGGCCCCTTTCACATCAGCGTTTTTGCTTTCCGTCCTAGAGTTCCGTCCTCGGGGCTCTAGGACGGAAAGATACTGATCAGGATTATCCTAATGCATCCTGAATGGAGAGCAATCCGTTCAGGATGCATCAGGATGTCTTCCGTTCAGTATGTGAACGTTTTTTGGACGTTGACAAAAGCGCAGCATGCTGTAATCCGGAAGACATGCCGTAACGCCGGATCCGGAATTAATGCCCATTGAAGGGCATTAATCCGACGTTTAGCTTTTTCTCAATTGTTACCATGGCAACCAGGACGCTAAAGTCCTGGTTTCCATGGTAAAATGTAGTGGGGAGCGGGGGAGCAGTATACTTACCATCCGTGCGGCTCCCGGGGCGCTCCAGAGTGACGTCAGGGCGCCCCACACGCATGGATCACGTGATCGCATCATTTACGTGATCCATGGGCATGCGGCGCTCTGACGTCATTCAGGAGCGCCCCGGGAGCTGCACGGACTGTAAGTATACTGCTCTCCCGCTCCTCACTACTACTATGGCAACCAGGACTTTAATAGCGTCCTGGCTGCCATAGTAACCTGAAAGCATTTCGAAGACTGATCAGGATCCTGATCAGTCTTTTAATGCTTTCAGGCGACTTGAGTTCTGATGGATCCGGCGGGACAGAAATGCCCGCCGGATCCTCAGAACGCAAGTGTGAAAGAGGCCTTAGCTCTGGCCAGTATTCTCAATCTCTAGCAAATTTGGGAGGAGACTCCGTACTTCTACCACGGTATGCGATTTCCTTAAATCTTTGGTGGAGTAGACTGCCTTTTAGGGGATAGTTGGTATGGTGCAATGTACTGAGCTGCATAGTATCATGCCATACCACTATGACACTAAGGCTACGTTCACACGACGACATTTGTCGCGCTACAGTTTTTATAATGGGAGTCTATGGTGTCGCATTGCGACATGCAACATGCTGCGACTGCGACAGTCGCAAAAAATCCATTCAAGATGGGTTTTTCTGCGACTGTCACGTCGCAGTCGCAGCATGTCACAATGCGACACCATAGACTCCCATTATAAAAATTGTTGCGCGACAATAGTGCAACTTTGTGTGAACCTAGCCTAAGAGCTCTCGTATGCTTTGTCTGCATTATATTCCTAGCGGGATGTTTTGTAATGTTTTGTAATGTTTTATTCTGTGGTGTGACGATATACTGCTCATGTTACTCTGTCATGTAACATTATGTCACGCATTGTGGTTTCATGTCACTTGGATATAAATAAAGACTTATTAAAAGAAATAGTAATATTAAGCATAATTCTGGCTTCAAAAAAGTCGCCAAATAGGGATTTGCAACTTATGGGGCTTATTTGCACAAACTTTTGGAGACTTTTTGCACTATTGCCCCACTTGCTGCAGTTTTGGAAAGGGGGTGGGGAAGTCGACGCGGTCAGCCCTGTTAGGGTGCCTTCACACGCTGCGGATTTTGTTGCAGAGTTTTCTGCGACTGAAAATCATTTACTTGGGGCGGAAAGCACATGGATTTCTGCAAGTCCCATTCAGGCAAATGGAACTGATTTTCAGTCGCTGAAAATTGAGCAGCAAAATCCGCAGCCGTGATATGGATAACCGATTCTCAGGTCAGGTCATTAAATGGGTTTTCCAGGCTTTTAATATTGACCTATCCTCAGGATAGGTCATCAATATCAGATTGGCGGGGGTCCGACACACAGCACCCCGGCCGATCCGCTGTATGAAGGTAAGCCGCGTGCAGTTTGTGCATGTC
This sequence comes from Bufotes viridis, assembly GCA_033119425.1. NCBI lineage: Eukaryota > Metazoa > Chordata > Amphibia > Anura > Bufonidae > Bufotes > Bufotes viridis. Next base: position 37,609,673 of record CM065597.1, on the reverse strand, counting down.
CTCTCCCTTCTCTCTTCCTGCTCGCTGCTGTATGTCTATGGCAAAGGAGGAAGAGAAAAGGGAGACGGCACGGGACACTGCACGGCCTTCCCTTCATACAGCTGATAGGCGTGGGGTGTCAGGATAGGTCATCAATATTAATAGCCCAGAGAACCCCTTTAATAGAGATGAGTGAATCGAGTTGTCTCATCAACAAGAGTTCTTCAGCTATGATGGGGTGTCCCCGCTGCTGAAGAAGCTCCCCCTGCAATGACAATCTGCTGCTAGCGGCGCATGATCAATTGCGGAAGCAGAGCCACTACCCGGGGCAGACGTGAGATTGTCAGGGCTGGGCTGCAGAGGAAGTCTCTTCAGCAGCGGGGACACCCCCTTGTAGCTATATGTAACTTAAGAACTGACTCACTCATCTCTAGTCATCAATATCTGATCAGTGGAGGGTCTGGAACCCGGTCCTCTGTGTGAAGAGGCTACGGCACTTGCACGAGCGTGTTTTCCTGAATTCTATCTAGATTATACTGTAAGTAGAGGAAAAAAACTGGAACAAGTGGAACAATCCTTGTGGCGCTGCTTGGCTGATGACATCCAGTCAGTTTAAAAAGGACTGATTTTATTTTGTCAACGCGTTTCAAGGGCTTGTAGCCCCCTTCGTTAGGACAATACAGCATTCACACATAACTGACACAATACTGGGTTTAAAAAGCTGTTTTGGCACGCTTAGATGTGTAGGGGGTGTGGTTTTCGGCGCGGCCCCCTGTCTTAGCTCAGAGTGACATATTTTTTATATTTGCATCGGGTTCTCCATGTGCTTCGGAGTTCCCGATGCGATCGGGTGTGAGCTCCGCCCACATTAACGTCAGTGGGTGACGTGTGGGACTTTATCACAACAGCATCTGGTAAGCGCATAATTCTACTTTAACATTTAAGTTTACCGTAGGTACCACACAGGAGGCGCTTCCCCCTCTCTCTTTTTTTTCTTTTATTATAGATTATACTGTAATGACAACGTCGTCTTTCGTAAAAAAAGGGGGGAAAAAAACGCAAACTCGCTCCAGTAGGGGGTGGAGTAAAAAAACTGGAGAGGCATTTCTAGACAAAAGTGTTCATTTTAAAGATGCGTTAAATTACATAACCTGCGACGTTTGATAGATTTTTGCATAAAATATGCCAACGCAGACTCAAGCAAAACTAACTTCAAATGTTCCCTTCTCCCTGGCGTGCTCTGTGCTGTGGTGTTTTGGTGGCTCTGGGTACCATGTTTTCTCTCACGTTTTTCCCATAGTCTTCTCTATAGGATTTGAAAAATTTCAGAAAATACACATGACAATAAATACATTTGTTTTCATTTCCAATGGTTCCACCTTATGGATCCACCTCTGGCTTTGGCTGAAAAACCTGCAAGAAAACCTCCTCCAAAAATTCTGTGTGAATTTACTCCTAACTGCACTTGCTGCAGAAAATCCACCGCACTTCCTCTTTGTGTGGACATATGCTTAAAAGGCTACACGACACGACAGTTGTTTTTTGCTGTCCGCAAATCGAGATCTGCAAAAAAAAAAAAACTGATGGTCCATCAGTTTTTTGGGGAGGATTCCTTTGTTTTCACAGATCCCTTGTAATAAATGCCTATCCTCGTCCGCAAATGAGAAAAAGTAGGACATCCACTACTTTTTTTGTTGAAGGGAAACACGGACAAAGGACGCGGAACACAAACGGATGAACTGTCAGCATTTTTGTTAACTAAAGAACTGAGATAAGCTTCCAAGGTTGCAGAGTGGCAATGGAAGAAATCCCCTTCTAAGGAGAACTTTATCACAATCCCTCTTCAACTTCACCTGAGGACTTTGCCATGTACTTCAAACAAAAGACTGACAAAGTCACAGAAAGCTTCCGTCTGCAGTCTCCACAGCCCCTCTACACAACTACTCCTCTTCCCCAAAACCTCTGCCAGCAAAGAGGAAAACCTTTCCACCCTACTCTCCAGATCACATCTCACCACCTGTGCACTTTGCCTGATCCCATTCCAGCTCATCCACAACCTCACTGCCACGCTTCAGTGTGGGAGGGAAACACAACACCGAGCATAAGAGGGTAGGGGGGAAACAGGGAATCAGGCCTAAGAACTAGGGAAGGAAAAGGGACACCTCCTAGTGAAAATCCTGACTGACTACCAGTATGAATAGACCCCAAAGGTAGGTGAGTTCATACGCAGGAATACCTAGAATCCTATCAAGCCCTATAGGACCCTGGTACTAATGGCAGGGACGAGACGACCTGTTCCTCCAAAAGGAAGGACAAACAGGAGTCTCCTTCAGGCCCATTACAAACAATAGGGAAATGCAACACACAGAACCCAAACAAAATACAAAAGGGAAAGGAAAGACTTAACTTCAAAGGAGCAATAGAAGCACCAGGAACTCAGCCGAGATCCAACCACAATCTATCCAAAGGTCCAAACAGAAGCTATAAACCACACAGCATTGTGGGAGAAGCAACTATAAATAGAGAAGGTTAAAGGACCCTAATAGCCGCACCTGGGGAATGTGGCAAGCACCAGAAACAACACAGACGTCATTTGATCCAAACGGAAAACAGGTCAGATCAAACCTAGTGTTGCCAGTCTCACCGATCTCCTGCCACCTGTCGCGGGAACGTCCGTGATACTCACCACATTATTTATCCCTGCCCTAACCTATCTGTAACCACAAGTGTCTTCTCCTCCTGTTTTAAACGCTACCATTACACTCATCCTCAAAAAGCTTTTTCTTGACCCATCTTCTTTGTCTAGCTATTGCCCCATATCACTTCTCCCATATGCCTCAAAGCTACTTAAAAACCATGTCCACCTTGAACTTTCCTCCCACCTCTCTTCCTGTTCCCTCTTTGACCGGCTACAATTCGGCCTCCAACCTCACCACTCGACTGAGACTATCTTTACCAAAGCAATGACCTGCTAACTGCCAAAGCCAAACAACATTGCTCTGTCCTCCTCCTCCTTGACCTGTCCGCTGTCCTCCCTTCTTTTACAAACCCCCTCACCTCTTGGCGTCACAGACTTGGCCCTCTCCTGAATCACCTCATACTTCACAGACCGAACATTAGGGTCTCCCACTTGTACACAGCCTCATCTCGTCCCCTCTCTGTTGGTGTCCCTCAAGGCTCTATCCTAGGACCCTTGCTCTTCTAAATCTATACCTTCGGCATGGGACAGCAATGCCTATCTGCTATATCCTCCTTCTTCTCCTTCTAAAACTTAACATGGATAAAACAGAATTTGTCATCTTTTCCCCATCTCACTCAACCCCCCAACAGACCTATATATCACGGTCAATGACTGCACACGCTCCCTGGTCTCACACATCTACTGCCTTGGGGTAACCTTTGATTCTGACCTGTCCTACAAACTACACATCCAAGGCCTTTCCACCTCCTGCCGCCTCCAACTCAAAAATAACTCTTGGATCCACACATTTCTCAACCAGGAGTCTACAAAAATGCTAGTACATGCCCTCATCATCTCTCAGCTAGACTACTGCAATACCCTTCTCTGTGGACTCCCATCTACCACCCTCCTACCCCTCCAATCTATCCTCAACTCTGCTGCCCGACTAATCCACCTCTCCCCAGAGCTGAACCCAGACATATCCCCATTTTCACCCAGGCAGCCCCCCTGACTTGAGTATCGGAGCAGTACATGCTCCGATGCTCTCCTTTGCCCTGCGCTGATTTGCACAGGGCAAAGGCATTTTCTGGAGTTCTGGTGACGAACCGGGCTGTCCTTAGGGCTGCCAGGCAGAGGCTTCCGCCCAGGAGTGAGCCTGGTGACGTCACCGGCACTGATGGGTGGGCTTTAGCACTGCCCTAGCCTGTAAAGCCGGCCCATTAGAGCCGGTGACGTCACCGAACACACTGCCGGGCGGGTGCCTCTGCCCGGCAGTGTGTTATTGTAAATAAAAGAGCCCTTGCCCTGCGCTATCCAGCACAGGCCAAGGGAGAACATCGGAGCATGAAATGCCCCAATGCTCTTGTCAGGGGGGCTGCCTGGGTGAAATTATGGTTATGTCCGGGTTCAGCCCTGAACCCTGACAACCCCTTTAAATAATATCCCAAATAGTGATAAAATCTGCACATAACACACGTGCATTTTGGTGCGGAAACACAGCGAAAGCCGCACCAAAATCTGTATAAACTACACTGCATGTACCCTTAACCTATTATATACCCACAACTAACTGTTTGGTGGAGGTCCGATCACTGAGACCCCTGCCGGCCGTATGACAGGGGGTCCCATATCTCCCTGTGTGAACGGAGTGATGGTGGGGCATGCTCGCTGTCAGTCCATTCATCTCTGTGAGACAAGGTTTTGTTTGCCTGTTCCATAGAGATGAATGCTTGATGGCTGCTCTATTCACGGGACCCCCATTCTCAGTAGAGCGGGTCTCCTGTGGGACATTAGGTCACTATGGAGTAAATGGTAGGCGAGGGCAATCCTGACAGCATTTCAGAAAGTTTTTCCATTATTTCCTATAAGTAATGAAGAAACATACTGGGGGAGATTTATAAAACTGGTGCAAAGGAAAAATAGGTTAGTTGACACTAGCAACCAATCAGAATCCACCTTTCATTTTGCACAGGAGTTCTAAAAAATGAAAGGTGGAATTTGATTGGTTGCTATGGCCAACTACACCAGTTTTGTTATATGTCGCCCGCTGTGTGTTGTAAAAGGTTAATTTACTTTTCATTTCATGTAAGCCTCCCCTTTGCCTGCCCCATCAGCTGGACAGGACATTCATAACACATATATGGCTTCTTATCAGCCCATTACAATCCCACACCGTCAGCTACCTGACCCGCAACGCATTAAACTACAACTCCCGTCACCCCCTGGGTCCGCGTGACGTCATCACAGCGCGACAAGTTGACGACGCGCACGGGGGCGCCGCAGTTTAGACAGCATGGCCGCAGGAGCAGAGAAGAAGCCGGTGCTGGAGATGGTAAGATGGGTACTGAGCGTTAGGGGGAGGCCGGGACGTGGTAACCCTGCTCTCCTCCACTGTATGGAGAGAATCCATTGTCTGTGGCTTGTAAATGTGAGGATTTACTGCAGGTCCAGGAGCCTGTACAGTTGTGCGCATGCTCTGTTTGATCCCCGTGTAAAAGTGGTACATTGGGTCTCCAACTTCAGGACCTTCCACGTGGTAAAAGATTACACTTATGGTCTCCTGGTGGCCACATCCATGAGATGTTAGTATAGGGCAATGATGGGCAACGTGCGGCTCTCCAGCTGTTGCAGAACTACAACTCCAAGCATGCAAAGCATGTCTATAGCTATCAGCCTACTGCAGGGCATGGTGGGAGTTGTAGTTTAGCAACAGCTGGAGAGCCGCACGTTGCCCATCACTGGTATAGGGGAGCCATCGTGTCTTGTGGCGCTGTGACCATGACTTCATGGAAGTTGGTAGTGGTGAGGCAGTTGCCATGTAAAGTTGTCCTCCGGTGACTTATTGTGGAGAGACCCAACTCCACATAGGGCAGTCAGGTTGCTAAGGCGACCGTCTGATGCCCAGCTCATGCCATATACAATTAATGGGGCTGTGCGGTTGCCCCAGTTACCCAGAGTGCAATTCCATCTCAGACTGAGGATTAGAGGGGGGCAACTTAAGCCGTCTTGATGGCCGCAGGCCAGGGGTACATAATGATCTGATGCTCAATGGCCACAGGTGCCCTCCTGAACTCAACTGTATTGCCATCCTCATGATGGCAATACAGTTGTATACTGTGGTTGGAGCAGCAGTATTTTGTGCTGCACTGTGGTATTGCAGGTCCCTGCCTACTTGTTTTGTCCCTCCTTCTGTCAATTTAGACCTGCCTACAACATGGGGCCACTTTTTTATTTTCCAGGGCCACTTTAAGTTCCCAATCCGCCCCTGGAACCTACACTTAAAGGGGTTGTCTCATCATAGACAATGTGGGCATATCGCTAGGATATGTCCCCATTGTCTTATAGGAACTCCGGTCCGGCCACCACCGAGCCGGCTCCTCATAGAAGTGAGAGGGCCCTGCTTCCAGTCATCTCTATGGGGCTGACGGAAATAGCCGAGCCAGCGCTTGGCTATTTTTGCCGGCCCCATAGAAAATGAATGGAGGGTGGCTGGTCTTGCACAGTGCACCCTCCTTCACTTTTTGGGGCTCGGTTCTCGATATACAGTACAGACCAAAAGTTTGGACACACCTTCTCATTCAAAGAGTTTTCTTTATTTTCATGACTGTGAAAATTGTAGATTCACACTGGAGGCATCAAAACTATGAATTAACACATGTGGAATTATATACATAACAAAAGTGTGAAACAACTAAAAACATGTCATATTCTAGGTTCTTCAAAGTCGCCACCTTTCGCTTTGATTACTGCTTTGCACTAGAGTTGTTTCGGTACCAAAATTTTGATTCGGTATTGATACCATAAAAAAGTATTGCGATACTCGATACCACGCGAAAAAAATAAAAACGCCAAAAAAATCTGCGTGCATTCCACATTTTATGAAACCGCCGGCTCATAATACAACAGTCCTATCCTACTTTTTTGTGGGGAGAAGGCGACTAAAAGAAAATGGCGAATCGTGCATTTTTTCTTTTTCTTTTTTTTTCTTTTACGGCGTTCACCGCATAAAAGTGGATTTTTTAATAGTTTAGACTTTTGAGACGCGGCGATATGTAATATTTTATTTATGTATTGTTTATATATTTTATATGTAAAATTGGGAAAGGGGGTGATTTATAATTAATATTTTGGTGTACTTTGTTAACTTTTTTTTTTTTTACAGTTTATTTATTAACTATTTTCCCCCTTAGGGGCTAGAACCTGGGATATTCTCATCCTATTCACCCTGATAGAGCTCTATCAGGGTGAATAGGATCTCACCCTCTCCCTGCTGCCTTGTGCACTGTGCACACAGCAGCAGGGAGCAGACCAAGGCAGCCAGGACTTCAGAAGCGTCCTGGTTACCATGGTAACCGATCGGAGCCCCAGCATTACACTGCTGGGGCTCCGATCACTGCCACCAATGAGGAGGAGGTGAGGGGACCCTGTGGCCACTGCCACCAATGATTTTATTACTGGGGGGATGGGGGAGGCACGCACTGGCCACCAATAGTGTATTTATTACTGGGGACAGGGGGGGCACACTGGCCACCAATGTTTTAATACTAGGGAGGGCGGGCGCACTGGCCAGCAATGCCTAATAACGTTCATATATAAATGCAGGCAGAAGACACAGGCTGCCGGCACCTGCCTGTGACCGAGCGCTGCGATCAGAGGCTATTAATTGCATCTGATCGCAGTGCTGGGTCACAGGCAGGTGCCGGCAGCCTGTGTCTTCTGCCTGCATTTATGTATGAAACGGTACTCAGCATTGCTGGCCAGTGCGCCCGCCCCCGCTCCGCCCCCCTCTCCCTCTATTGGTTGCAGTGGCAGCACTGCCACCTTCTCCCTGTGCTGCCGAGAAGAACATGGCCGCGCTGAGAGCGGCGCAGCCACACTCTCCTATACTGGGCTGTGCAGTAGCGCAGCCCAGTATCGATAAAATACTTTTCCTGGTATCGAGTGCGATACCAGAGAAAAGTATCGATTGTCGAAAGTTCGATACCCGAAACAACCCTACTTTGCACACTCTTGGCATTCTCTTGATGAACTTCAAGAGGTAGTCACCTGAAATGGTCTTCCAACAGTCTTGAAGGAGTTCCCAGAGATGCTTAGCACTTGTTGGCCCTTTTGCCTTCACTCTGCGGTCCAGCTCGCCCCAAACCATCTCGATTGGGTTCAGGTCTGGTGACTGTGGAGGCCAGGTCATCTGGCGCAGCGCCCCATCACTCTCCTTCATGGTCAAATAGCCCTTACACAGCCTGGAGGTGTGTTTGGGGTCATTGTCCTGTTGAAAAATAAATGATGGTCCAACTAAATGCAAACCGGATGGAATAGCATGCCGCTGCAAGATGCTGTGGTGACCATACTGATTCAGTATGCCTTCAATTTTGAATAAATCCCCAACAGTGTCACCAGCAAAGCACCCCCACACCATCACACCTCCTCCTCCATGCTTCACGGTGGAAACCAGGCATGTAGAGCCCATCCGTTCACCTTTTCTGCGTCGCACAAAGACACGGTGGTTGGAACCAAAGATCTTCTCACCAGTGACTGTATTTGTGATTTATAAGCTCCATTCTTATCCTCAGCTGTGTCATGTGACCAGCACTCTGATCTCCGACTGACACAGGACAGGAAGTCAGTTAATTCTCTATCCATTCCTATGAGACTGATGTTGAGTCTCCCATCGGAACACATAGAGAAACTGGATTTCTGTGGGTCACATGACACAGCTGAGGATCACAAGGAAGATTATAACTCACAAATACAGTCACTGGTAAGAAGATTACCTTCACTACAGTTTACATCATGTTCTTTTTTAAAAGGTCAGAAAATAAAAACTTGAGACTCTCTCATGTCCGCCGCATCTCCAGGACCGATGGCGGCTTATCTGACCTGAGCTCACATCATAGTGTGGATCGCCAGAGGAGACGTAGTATAAGGACAGATTTCATTTCTCTTCCTATTTGGAATCCACTCATGGTTTTGGTGTGAAATCTGTACTGAAAATCCACACCACAGGTCATTTTCCGTGCAAACAAAATGTCTGCGCCGTGTACGTGAGATTTTGATAATAAGGTAAATGCAGCTCTCTAAATGTCGCACGACAATTTTTATAATGATAGTCTATGGTGTCGCACTGCGACACGTCAGTAGCAAAAACTCCATCCAAGATGGCTTTTTCTGCAACTGTCACAGTCGCAACATGTCGCGGTGCGACACCATAGACTATCATTATAAAAAATTGTCAATGTAATCAGTGTAGTTGTGCCCTATGTGTCGCGTGACTTATTGTCGTGTAGCCCTGGCCTTACGGTCAGTCAGTTGTCAGGATAGTTTGGTACTTTCCCGATAATTGCCCGTTACATTGTGTAATTCACACACGGCAGATTTTTTTTTTGCTGAACATTTCTTTGACTACAAATCAGTTCTATTCATGTGAATGAGATTGTTCTGGTGAGAAGCTCGTGGATATCTGCACGATTCATTCAGGTGAATGGGACTGATGTTTGTGATATGTGAAGGCCTCCTAAAAAGACCATTACACGTAAAACAGTTGGTCACTAGGTGGCGCCACACAGTCATATAGTAAGCTGAAATGTATAATACAGAGATATTTTTCTTTTCAGGTCCAGGGTAACGGGACGGATGAGTCCTGTGTGACGTTTGTGTTGCATGAAGAGGATCACACGTTGGGAAACGCTCTGCGCTACCTGGTCATGAAGAAGTAAGTGGAGCGCAGTTTATGCTCAAACACCAAATGCCCTTTTTTCCACCAACGATTTTGTAAAGAACGACCATACCTTATAGGACTTTTCTCCCTCCTGATGGGAGGGAGGATGTCCTCTGCTATTGTAGGGGGATGTAGTACTAAGTTACTGGAGGGCTGGACTACAGTACCCAGGCGTGCTATGATCCTCACATTAGTTCTCCAGTTGTGTTCTTTGTGAATTGGTGTCATTTTAGCTGCTTGAGTTGCTACTTGATAAGTATCTTTTTGGGTTGGGGGTTACCTGCAGATGGGCTGCCTGCAGGGTTCTTTCAGACCCCCATCGTTGCCTGATATTGGGTCTTCATTACCTCATCACCTTCTCCATCTGCAGACCCCAATAAGGTTGAACTCCACTTGGCATCTGGAGATTTGGTTAGTAGGCAACCAGATGGCTTATTGGTTTGTCATGCCGCACAAATGCTACTGTATGGCAGTAATGTTTTGGCAGTTGAACCAGCCACGCTGACATGGTACTCTAAAGTTAAATCCACGTGTACTGCACCACAGGTTTAGCAGCAAATCCACATGCGCAACATTCAGGTTTTGATACAAATTTGGCATGGATTTCGCCCCTACTATGTTTTTAAAGGGGTTAAATCCACAGTGAAAATCTGCAACAGACTGCCTGGGTGAAAATGTGGGTGAGTCCGGGTTCAGCTCTGCTAAACTGCAGGTCTCTTGGATTGTAACCACGAATACTAAAAAGAAACAAAAGCATAAAAGGACATTGTCCCTAATGCAATATTATTTACAATATGGTTGGTGAACTTGCTGAAGGAACTCTGACATCTGTGTCTGTCTTTTTTTTATTATACATATATATATATTTTACTTGTATGTTCTTCATTTTCTTTTCAGCCCCGAAATAGAGTTTTGTGGATACAGCATCACGCATCCTTCTGAAAGCAAAATCAATTTTCGCATCCAGACGCGAAGTACGTAGATAAGGCCTCGGAATTACTACTTTCTGTAAAAAGTTCAGTTTTCCTTCGTGCTGGGAGGGATCTGAAAACATGCAGAGTCTGGGCAAGGCCTCATGCACGTGGCCATAGCTGTTTTTGCCGTGCGCGAATGGCGGGTCCGCAAAACACAGCTACCGGCCTTGTGCATTACGCATTTCACAGAACGGTAGGAACTGTCTATTCTTGTCTGCAAAACGGACAAGAATAGGACATGTTTTATTTTTTTCTGCGGGGCCGAGGAACAGACGTGCAGATGCGGACAGCACATTGTGCACTGTGCACCTCTTTTGCGTCCCCATTGAAATGAATGAGTCCACATCTGATCCGCAAAAAATGTGGATCCGCTATGGACCAAAACCACTGTCGTGTGCATGAGGCCTAAAGGGGAGGATGGGTGTGCATGATCTGATGCCACCCTTTAATATCCATTTCCTGCTGTGTCAAGAGGATTTGGGTTTATGGCTGGTGGGTGGCGCATGTGTGGGTGCCAAGCTGTTTACATACACTCATGCCTATAGACCGGGTATGTACATAGCCTCCTGGACATGTGCCAGGCCTTTTTAGAAGGGTCTAAACCAGTTGTTGTGAAACTACAACTCCCAGCATGCATAGTTGCTCTGCTCTTCTAAGAACTTACATAGAAATGAATGGAGCATGCTGGGAATTGTAGTTTCACAACAGCTGGGAGCCAAAGGTTGCTGATGCCTGGTCTAAACAGACAAAAAAACATTCCCTCCGTACCCTTTACATGCAGTACCATAATCGCATGAAGCTAAGGACCCGGGGCGAGTAGAGACAGTGCCATTGTTTAAAGGGCTTGGCTAGTTTCCTCTATTGATTTTTGACTTTTTGCACTATTGCCCCACTTGCTGCAGTTTTGGAAAGGGGGTGGGGAAGTCGACGCGGTCAGCTCTGTTAGGGTGCCTTCACACGCTGCAGATTTTGTTGCAGAGTTTTCTGCGACTGAAAATCATTTGCACGGGGCGGGAAAGCACATGGATTTCTGCAAGTCCCATTCAGGCGAATGGAACTGATTTTCAGTCGCCGAAAATTGTGCAACAAAATCCGCAGCCGTGATATGGTTAACCGATTCTCAGGTCAGGTCATTAAAGGGGTTTTCCAGGCTTTTAATATTGACCTATCCTCAGGATAGGCCATCAGTATCAGATCGGCGGGGGTCCGACTCCCAGAACTTCTGCTAATCAGCTGTTTGAAGAGAACGCAGCCCTCATATGAGGACAGGTCATCATTATTGGACCCTTATGTGTTGGCCAGAGCAAGGAACAGCTGCCAAGTGTCCATCCCTTTGGAGGACTTGACACATCTTTGTATTACTTGGACTCTTTTCACTACCCTTTAGCTCTGCTCTAATAGGGCAGGCTATGATTAATAATCCCAGGTCTCCTACTTCTGCTATTAAAGGGTTTTTCTGAGTGAAGTAACATTTTCTTCATGCCCCTGAAAGCTATAAAATAAAAAAATCATCATATACGGACCTGTTTCTCCCCCACCATTGTCAGTGCCGCAGCTCGATCCTCCTCCCAGTGTTTGTATACAAGGGTGCGGCGCTGACATTGAGGTATACGGCATGTGACTGCTGTAGCTAGTTGCTATGCCCGGTGGTCTCATGCCGTATACACCAGGAGGAAGACTGAAACTGCGGCGCTAACAACAGCAGAGGAGAAACGGATGAGGACAGCCTGATTTTTGTCTTTTTATAGCATTTTTGGCAAGGGGAAAGTTTTAAATTAACTGACAAGCCCTCTCAAGGGAGTCTGTCCCCTCCAAATTGGATTCAAAGTAAGCATACCGCCATGTAGGGTAGGTGCCCCGAAACATAACCGTACCTTGTCTTGTGAAAATCGGGTCCTCCAATCCTGAGAAACGCTTATTTTTACGGGGAATGCACACGGTGTATGTCTGTTCCACACCCGCCAAAAAATATAGAGCATGTCCTAGTCTTGTCAGTTTTGTGGACAAGAATAGGCATTTAAAAAAAAAAAAAAAAAAGGCGGGACACGTTGGTCCACAAATTGTGGACCGCACGAACCAGGTATCCATGATTTGCGGGCTACAGTGTGTGAATGGCCCCTTATTTGTATGCCAGTAAGTTTTTTTTTTTTTTTTGGTGCACAGTGGAAGTGGGTGCTCCATTTGGTGCACCATGTCTCTGCCGGTAATGCCGCCCAGCGCCTCTCCCTCTTGAATGCCAGTCCACGATGTGCTATGCGTTTTTCAGGATCGGAAGATTAGATTTTCACAAAAAAGATATGGTTATGTTTCAGGCACCTACCCCACATATGGTCACTTTCAAACCGATTTGTGGGCAAAAGACACCCTCTAAATAGATGCTTTTCATAAATCCCTTGCCTTTTTATTTCGGCCTCTGATCATGGCTCTGACTTCTGCTCCCTCTTTTCCATTGTCTCTGCCCCATGCTTTACACTGCATCTCTGCCAGGAACATCATGTGTGGATGAATGATTTCCATTACAGTGTCACAAACATTTACCTCTGAAAGGTTGTGACCAGAGGTCGCAAAACCGCCTGTACAAGCGTCATAGATGTCTGTACAGGCAGTTTTACTCCCTAAAAAATGTCTAATGCGTGTGAATGCGCACGATAATTTCACTGCTATTCATGAGCGCACTGAACGCTGTGAATGGCACGGGCAGCGCATCGATACTGCTGGCGTCTGCAAGCTCTAATAACAAAGATCTGCACAGTACAGAGGGAGGAGGCTGCTGATTTGCCAGTATCGGCGTGCTGCCGCGCCATTGGCTGCTCCTCACACCCGCTTCTCCTGCACGCAGCATGCTTTTCAGTTGTTATGAAAACATGAGCAGTCGGCAGTGGCGCGTGCGCCTTAAGATGCCAGGGACAGCATGGTGGGAGCGGAGCCTCTGCTGAGCAGTACCAGCGTGCCCGGGTGATGTGACACCAGAAGTGCCAGCGTGCCCGGGTGATGTGACACCAGAAGTGCCAGCGTGCCCGGGTGATGTGACACCAGAAGTGCCAGCGTGCCCGGGTGATGTGACACCAGAAGTGCCAGCGTGCCCGGGTGATGTGACACCAGAAGTGCCCCGCAGGCTTCTATCTGCTGCTGGGAGCTCAATGTGGAGGTTTATGAATGGAAAAACTAATAGCCAAGAGGCTAAACAAAGCCCTGCTTCTGACCCTTATGTTACAACATAACTTTCATTTGATTGTTCTGATTCCTAAACGCCTAAAGGAAAAAAAAAGAATTGTAAAACCTGCTGTTTCTCTAGATGACCTTATGTTGATAGTTGTGTTAATAGAGTCTCAAGGGTCTATAGAAGCAGGTACCCTAATTTTCTAGACCGTTGAGACGTCCTCAGCCAGTTCATTGATGCATCTGCCCACAGCGGGCAGTGTACGGCGCGGTCCCGGCAGTGAAGTGAGCAGAGTCAGCGGTAAGTGTGGCATGTAAAGCATGTGCGCCAGAATCCCGATGCTTTTGCAGAAGTAAATCTGCCCTATTGTGTGAATTACCAGAATTTTCTGCTTTCAGATGGATTGCCAGCAGTGGAGCCATTCAGAAAAGGACTTACTGAGCTTATAGATGTCTGCCAGCACGTTCTCAACACATTTGAGGTAAGGTAACCTGATTGGAAGGGACAGATCAACATTAAAGAGGTTCTCCGTGCCACAGGTATTGATGACCTATCCTGAGGAATGTGAATGGGGCTGAGCTTCCTTTGGGGATCCTTCTACAGGGCAGATTGTCCTCATATTTGCATACCCATGCCTACTAAGCCAGTAAGGTTCCTATGTGGCTGGATGAAAAGAGAGGACCGTTATCCCTGCGGAAGGAAAACCAGTATTTTCCAAAGCATGTTGAGGTTTTTTGATCCTCAGCTATTGGAAGCTCTTGTGACGTCCCTACGCGCTCTACATACAGCGCAAGCTTTGGGTGAGGGAGACATGCTGTCGGCCAGGGCACACTTCTGCTACTGATCTGAACAGTTTCCTTATACCATCGGGACCATGAATATATGCCTATTCAGGAGGATGTGTCCTCTCAAGATTGACTCCTCAAACCCGTGGACATCAGCTCTGGTAGTTTATTCAGCACTTGTGCTATAGTGTGTCCACTAACGGGAGTAGTAGTAGGCTAGTGATCCGGTGGATTACAGGTTCTGTATAGATGGTTAGCTCTGTCAATGCTTTTTACTTATCTGTTTTGTTTTTTCAGTCAGTGAGCGGTACTGGCTTGTGCACTGCAGCACTGTCAGTCTTTTACATGACAGCTTCGCCAGAAGTTTTAAAGGGGTTGTCCGGGTTCAGCTCTGAACCCGGACATACTTCCATTTTCACTCAGGCAGCCCCCCTGACTTGAGCATCGCAGCAGTTTATGCTCCGATGCTGTCCTTTGCCCTGTGCTATATCGCGCAAGGCAAAGGCATTTTCCGGAGTTCCGGTGACGAATCGGGCTCTCCATGGGGCTTCCAGGAAGCCTGGTGATATCACCGACACTGATGGGAATGAGAACCCACTGATCAGATAATTATCCCCTGTCTCGTGGACACGGGATAAGTTAAGAACTTGGCACAACCCCTTTAAGTGATGGCTCATACATGAGATGACATGATCCCTCCCAGGTCTGGTTTCTGTTTGGTTGCACTGGCTTGTGGTGGTTCTGGCTTTAATCCATAAGAATGACTTTCCTATGTCATGGCTGAAGGCATGTCATAGTTATCCATGTTATCCTGCTGAAGATTAGGAGGTGGTGCCGGTTAGCAAAAGATGTGCACCCCAATTTGATGATCGCCACTCCCAGACTAGTCATAACACTTCTGATCTCGGGACCTAATTATTTAAAGGGATTGTCTGACAATCACAGCTTATCACCTAACCACAGGGTCCCTCTTCTGGGACCCCCTCCATTCAGAAGTATGGGGGTCCTGTGTCTCTCTTTGAATGGAGCAACAGTCACAGATGCACACAATAATGCTCATTACTATTATCTCAAGGAAAACCCCTTAGGGTATGTTCAGACGACGACAATTGTCGCGCGACAAAAAGTCGCACTATTGTCGCGCGACAATTTTTATAATGGGAGTCTATGGTGTCGCAGTGCGACATGCGACATGCTGCGACTGCGACACGACAGTCAACAAAAATCCATCCGGGATGGACTTCTTGCGATTGTTGTGTCGCAGTCGCAACATGTTGCATGTCACACGTGCGACACCACCATAGACACCCATTATAAAAATTGTCGCCCGACATTAATGTGACATCAATGTCGCGCTACAAATGTTGCAGTGTAGTGGTTCCCAAATTGTTGCGCGACTTTTTGTCGCGCGACAATTGTCGTCGTCTGAACATACCCTTAAGGCTATGTTCATATGTGCAGTAACCTGATCCCGCAGGCTGTTTTGGCAGAGAATAGCCTGCCAGAGTTCACTAGTCGGCTATTAACCGCCGGACCACCTAGACTATAATGGGAGGTTTTTATCCAACCAGAACCTGGTACTCATGCTGGATACCTGTCTGTTCCATTATAGTCTATAGGGTCCAGGGGTTAATGGCCGTGTCTGGCAAGGCCGGACTGGTGGACTCTGAATCAGATCTTTTTTTATTGAACGTTTTTGATAAACATTACATTACATTATTCAATTTACAATTAACGCAATCCGCAAAGCCAATCCCCCCCCCCCCAATTCCAGTGTCTGTTGCAGACGGGTGGACTCTGGGAGGCTGTTCTCTGTCGGATCAGATTACCATTCATGTCAGCGTAGCATTAACGTCTACGGGAGTAGTGAAGATGACCAAGCACTGTACTGTGCTTTCTCCATCAGTCCCATAGAAATGGAATACAGCTGCAGCACTGATGCATGACTGCCCCTCTATCTAAACCGGAAAAAACAGGACCCCCGATTCCGTAGTTAGTAAGTGACTCGGAGGTTAGCCCCCAGCGATCAGACAATTAAACGGATTGTCCATCCTGCTCTAAATACGCCACAACCCCGCCGATCAGCTGTTCGGGTGTAGATTTGACCCAAACTCCACAGCTCCATCATCCAGCTCATCCCTACAGCACTGCTCCCGTTGAAGTCAGTGTGAGCAGCGCTGCGGTGCTGAGCTCTGTCCTCTACTGGTTAACGGAGACGTGTAGTTCTGCAAAGTGTTGAATTCCTGCCTGTCAACCAGTGATAGGCCAACACTGGACGACCCCATTAACAACCAGTGGGATTGCCGGACAGAAGTGTTAGCATTTCTTATAAAAATCTTCTCACTTTGTCTATAGTGAAATTAGCTTTTTGGGCATGTGTTTTTTAGGACTTTTATTCACTGCCTTTAAAAGTGTAATTTGTTCTGTAACTTTTATAGTTTTTGACTAATTATCCCCTCTTTGTTGTCTCTCACAGACCAGCATGAAACAATACAATGACCAAAAAGAGACTACAATGGAGTAACGTCCTGGAGGAGCGTGTATATAATGTCCTGGGAGGACCTCTGCTCTGTAATATACATTTCTTAGAACTTTTTTCTATTGCTTCCATTCTTATATGTAACATAAGGTTAAATATAAATGTACAATACTTCTGAATATGAATGATTTAAAGACCGTGTGTATATACAGTATATATGAATCTGCTGTGAGGATGTACTTCACGTCAAAATGTCCGCTGGGTCAAAGCATCTCCAAAACGACCGCTCTTGTAAGGTGTTCTCGGTATGCAATGATTAGTACCTACCGAAAGAGCTCCAAGGAAGGAACTGGCGACTGAGTCCTGGACGTCCCAGGCTGCACAAGGGGAGCAACATCTAGCCTGTCTGCTCCAGTCTCATGGAAGAGCTACTGTAGTACCATATATGACCTGTCCACAGAGATTCCCACCTCAAAAAGCTCATTTGGCTTTTTCCGTGACTTCCATAGAAGTCATTGGGGAGATCCGTACACATGTACAGCCACCTCTCCATTCATTCTCTGTCTGAATATGGAGGCCACCTCACCATGCTAGGCAGGGATGAGGGGAACCCTGTTCTGGAGATGTGAGAGTCCTAGAGATGGGACAAACCTCTATCAGACATATTGGCACATCCTGAAGATCTACTGTAATGCCTAAAGTAGGAATAGCCATTTAATGCCAGCTATGATAGAAAACACAGAGCATCGCAGCTTGTTGTGTATGGGGCTGGGTAGCGCTGACCGGTCAAAGTGTCCATATTGACCCCTGTCCACCACTGAGAACACCTACAATAGCAGCAAGAGCATCAGAACTGGATCATGGAGCAGGTGGCCTGGTCTGAGGATTCGCCTTCTGTTTTAGATCACATGGGGTAGAGTTGGTTGCTTGTGCCTCACTTACCTGAGGTAGAGATGGCACTTTGGGAAGAAGACAAGCTGGAAGAGGTGGGTGGAGATGCTCTGTAAAAAGTTATTGGTAGGAAAACCTGAGTTTGGGCATTTGTGTGGATATAACTTCATACAGACCACCTACCTAAACATTGCTGCAGACCTTTCGCGGTAACGGTATTCTCTAATGGCGCCGGATCTTCCTGTAGGTGCGCGGTGTACTCGTCTTTCATCACTATGGGAGTTCCCAAAATAGTCTAGCAAGCTTGCGCAGCTGTTTTTGGAACTCCTTAACAGTGAACAGAGAGTGCACCGCACAAGCGCTGCCACTTCTCCATTCACCACCATGGGACTGCCAGAAATAGCCGAGCTGGCGTTCGGCTATTTTCGGACCTCCCATAGCTGTGGTCGTAGGATAGCCGTGCATGCTCAGCAGCTCTGTGTTTACTTTGGGGGTTCTGTTTGGCCCCGCACCTTTGTGACATTGATGGCATGTCCTAGCAGTATGCCATCAATGTCCCAACACACACTTTTAAGGATCAGCTGCTAACGTTCTGGTACCAGCCATACGCTATTAGGTAGGTGGTTATAATGTTCTGGAAATACATTGAAAATTGTGATCACTGCCCCATTGTCTCCTTCAGACACTTTTGTGTACGCCGTTGGTCGGCTGGGTCATTTTGCACCAAAATTTTAGGGCCATTTTGGCACATCTTAAGCCATACTGTTTTCTGTAATCGATGCCTTTTCCTGCTAAGGCCTCTTTCACACTTGCGTTGTGAAGATCCGGCGTCCACTTCCGTCGCTGGAAATGCACGCCGGATCCGGCACAACGCAAGTGAACTGAAAGCATTTGAAGACTGATCAGTCTTCAAAATGCTTTTAGTGTTACTATGGCAGCCAGGACGCTACTAGCGTCCTGGTTGCCATAGTAGCAGTGGGGAGCGGCATACTTGCATTCCGTGCGGCTCCCGGGGCGCTCCTGAATGACGTCAGAGCGCCCGCGCGCATGGATCTTGTGATCTATGCACTGGGGCGCCCTGGCGTCATCCTGGAGCGTCCGGGAGCCGCACGGAATGTAAGTATGCCGCTCACCCCTGCTTTACTATGGCAACCAGGACTTTAGCGTCCTGGCTGCCATAGTAACTATTGACAAAAAGCTAAACGTCGGATCCGGCGATGCGCGGAAACGACGTTTAGCTAAAGGCGGCATCCGGACTAATGCCCTTCAATGGGCATTAATTCTGGATCCGGCGTTACGGCATGTCTTCCGGATTTTTGGGCGGAGACAAATCCGCAGCATGCTGCGCTTTTGTCAACGTCCAAAAAACGTTGACATACTGAACGGAAGACATCCTGATGCATCCTGAACGGATTTCTCTCCATTCAGGATGCATGGGGATAATCCTGATCAGTAGCTTTCCGTCCTAGAGACCCGACGACGGATCTCTAGGACGGAAAGCTAAAACGCTAGTGTGAAAGAGGCCTAAGCCAGACCCACTTGTTGAGCAATGTGCAAAAATTTATAAAAAGCATGAAAAATGTGATGCAAAGTGAAGAAGAGTTTTTTTTTTTCTTTTGGGAGCAAAGTCGTCTTGTAATAAGCATGTTAGGATTGTAAGGTAAGAAGGGACCATGTTTTGTCAACTGCCAGTGGGGGAAGGACACTGGTTCTGGCCAGAGCCTACCCACAGCAGTACCAGGAGGGATATGCGGTAAGAAAACATAAAAAACGTATTTCTTTATGCTAGAAGACACTGCTGATTACTGTAAAATGGCTATTTTTGTCCGATATTACATGACTGCTAACTGGGAATCATGAAATGCCCCACTAATACTGTGTTGGTTGTAGTGTGTTTTTTTTTGATTTTTTTTTTTAGTTTTTTTTTCATCTCCCCAAAATGCAGCATGCTTGAAGTGTGGCATTTTTTTCAGACATCTTCCCATTAACACAGGGGGAAAAAAAAAAAAAAAAGCCTGAAAACAACCCAAGTAAAATGTGAGACTAAAAAATACCACCCCAGAAAAAGACTTGTAAAAACGCACGATTGATGTTTGTAAACTTTTTTCGACTTTTTAAAAAGAAACAATCACTTTCGGGGGCATTACCAAATCCATCTGTTTGGGAGGCTTAAATGTTGCACGTTTTGGGGTTGTAATGCTGGGGAGTCTGGTAACTGGTAAGAATTTTTTTATTTTTTCTAAAGGGTTTGTCGAACCCCAAAATTTTTTGTGAAAAAACTGATTACAGTGATGTTAAATAAAATGAGGATGCGTCGACACAAAATTTTTCCACTATAGCCAGTCACTGACTGTAGCAATAACATGTCGTCACCCCTCTGGCTAGTGATTGGTTACAGCCGTCATGTCCACATGTCGCTGCTGGATCCAAGGACCTCAGAGACCATTGGAAGACCTGGAAAGTGTTGGCACTGGAGCACTGGGGTAGTGGTAAGGGACGTAGATTTTTTTTGTTATTTTGCACCCTTGTAAAACTGTTTAAAAAAACGTTGAACCCCTTTAATGTAATTTCAGAGTTAAAGGGTTTTTTCTAAAACTTTAATACTGATGGCTTATCCTCTTAACCATCAGTCACATGACCTAGGCACAGTTCAGTCCCATAGAAGGGAATCGGCCTGAGCTACGCTACCAAGCACAACCACTATCCAATGTACGGCCTGGTGCTTGGTGATCAGAAAGAAGGCCGTGACACTACTGTGAGCGCCGGTGCACTGATCAGATACTGATAACCTGTCCTAACAGGTGAGAAGACAACCCCATACAGCATTCACTCCTGCATTGCTCCTTCATTCTTATTTTGTAGTGAAGGTCTCGCTCTCGTCTGTTTCTCCCCACAGCCAAACTGTATGTGTAATTAGGACTCTGGTCCGATTATCATAGATGCTCTTGAAAAGTTTTCCAAAGAGCTCTAAAGATGCGTCAGCGTTGAGTTCAGAGGATTTCCTGCCAGGTATTAGATTAAAGGGTGCACACGTGCCTGCGGAGGGTCAGCAGCTGGCGCTCGGAGCAGGTATAACGTAATCCGATACAGGAAGACTGTGAACTACGGCTCATAACAAGCAGCTCTTCTACTTTTACAATGGATAGAAGGGATCAAAATCTACAATACTGCGCAACACTTAGGGCTCAGGCACACAAACATATTTTCTTTCCATGTTCGTTCCGTTTTTGTTTTTTTGCGGACCGTATCTGGAATCATTATTTCAATGGGTCTGCAAAAAACGAAACGGAAGTTGCGTCGGGTGCATTCTGTTTCCGTATGTCCGTTCCGCCAAAAAACAGAACATGTCCTATTATTCTCCGCATCACGGACAAGGATAGGACTGTTCTATTAGGGGCCGGCTGTTCCGTTCTGCAAAAAAATGGAATGCACACGGATGTCATCCCTGTATTTTTGCGGACTGCAAGATACATATGGTCATGTGCATGAGCCCCAAGGGTACGTTCACACGACGACATTTGTCGCACGACCAAAAGTCGCACTATGTCGCGTGACAATTTTTATAATGGGAGTCTATGGTGTCGCATTGCGACATGCTGCGACGGGGCAATCGCAGAAAAATTCATCTTGAATGGATTTTTCTGCGACTCGCAGTCGCAGCATGTCGCAATGCGACACCATAGACTCCCATTATAACTCTGGCTTATTACAATAGTATCAGTACTTCAGAACCCTGTTCAGTCAGAAAAGAACATAGCATTTCTTGCTATGAAGGGCCTGGGGCATGCATTCATTACACAGTTGACTGGTTTTAATGGGAACGGTGTAATGCTTCCCTTTACCTGTGGAGGCGCTGCAGGAAAATAAAATGATGCAAACTTGCTCACTGCTAATCGGCAGGTCCCAGCAGTGGTCAGCTTATCTGTGGGAGACGATTTTAAAGAAAAGTGGACAACATCCCTATAATAGCCCCCAGAACACCTGGGCCCCTCCTCTAGAGCATACTTAACTGTTCACCGGCACCCGCGTCTCTGCACGGCCGCCGCTGCATCTCCCTGTCGCATGGATCAAAATATCCGGCAACCGGGGGTTGCAACCAATAGCAGACCGCAACGGTGACCAGCCGCTAGGGGGTCATTATGGGGATTGGCTAACCTGTCAAGTCTCATCAGCAGGACTTCTTCACCTGTGAGGGGCTGCCCGCCTTTGGCTAGATTGAAAGGCAGCACAGCTGTGACAATTTCCTCTCTGCGTCGGTGCTCCAAATAGCAGAGGAAGAGTAGAGGCTTCGGCGTCAGAGCAGCGACCGCACTAGCGCCACTACACTTTCCGTTAGGGGAGGATAAACGGAAGGACAATCTGTGAACCAGGGTCATGGACGCCTAAGGCTCCTTGATATGTATGAAGAGCAAAGTGTAGCCCATCAACTGCAGGGTGGTCAGAGTGCCCATGATGACCCCTGTTTACCAACCAAATTGTCTATAGTGGGCAAAAGAGCATGAGAACGTGATCATGGAGGACTGGAAAAAGGTGGCCTGGTCTCATGTGGATGGACTGGTGCGTGGGTATCACATACCTCCTGGATTCAGCCGTGCGCCAAACTTTGCAACTTTATTTTGCACCAGAATAGGGGTTGATAAATGTTCCCCTAGGTGTCTGGATGTAAGCGTTGTGCAAGATTAGAAAAACATGGCTGCCTTCTTTCAAACACTGGAAACTGTGGGCGGAAATAAAAACCCAAAAACTATTTCATAGTCAGAAATCTTTGTTTTTCTACAAAAACCCCCAAAAAACACCTTTTTAATATAATAAAATTACGATGTACACACACCGGCAGAACGTTACAAGAACAATCTTATAATAACGCTATATTGACTCCTATGGTTTGCAGGTTTTTGCATTATTCTAGGGAAATAATAGATAGAGGTAAAGGTAGGTGTAACTAGGTAACTAGCAGAGGTGGTCATTTTTGGCTACTTGTTGCCTGTGGGTGACAGAGACTCAGTAAGTGCTTCTTTAAAGGGGTATTCCGATTGAGACAAGTTATCCCTTATTCACATGATTGGGGATAACTGTGACATCGGTGGGGGTCCTATTGCTCTGAACCCCACCGATCACAAGAATGGGGACTCCGTACCCCTTGAGGGCCCCCTCCTGAAATAAATGTGGCGGTAAGATGGGCGTGCGCACTGCCACTCTATTCATGTCTACGGGAGTGCCCGAGACTGCTGAGTACAGCGCTCGGCTGTTTCCTGAGCTCCCACAGAGATGAACGGAGTGCCTGCTCCATTGATTTCGGGGGTTCCTGAAAAGTACGGTGACTCCCCCCAACCCAGTAGTTATTCCATATCATGTCATAGGGAACAACTTGTCACAACCGGAATACCCCTTTAAAGAGGACCTGTCAGCTCTCCTGACTTGCCTACTTTAGTGTTCTTCATGAAATAACAATTCTATATCTCCTTTTCTTAGTTATTCCTTCTAGAAACTTAAGAATAAACAGTTACCAGTTGGAAGTTTTACTAGTTACTGGTCGGGAGGGGTATCCTTACATGTTCCGACACTGTTTGACACTGGCCATTCAGAGCTCAGAGTGCCAGTGTGGGCAGGGGCACGCCCCATTGACAAGGTAACACCCAGTTATCTGTGTTTATGCAAAAAGATGCTCCAGAATTCCTATTACATGGGGAACGCGAACACTTTCTAAAACAGACATGTCAGGAGACATTTAAAGGGTAATTTAGTTTTAAATATATACTTTGGGCCCTGTTGCCCATAGCAACCAATGGGTGTCCATCTTCCATTTCTTAAACCGCTGTGGAAAAATCGCTAGGAGCGGGGAGAGCGGTGGCTGGAGGACCCCAGCTTTCCCAGGTTCCAGCCCCGCGCCAAGCGCTCTTCCCATACAAGTGAATGGGAGCACATTGCGTTGGAGCGGCCACCGCTCCCATTCATTTCTGTGGGGCCTACGGAAATAGCCGAGCCAGTGGCTCAGCTATATTTGGCGGACCCATAGAAATCAATGGAGGGCGACTGTACATGCGCAGTGCGTCCTCCACCACCTTTCCCCGCTCCGTTCTTGGTGTACAATGGGTGTCCTAGCGATATGCCCCCATTGTTTGTGATGGGAAACCCCTTTAAGCCCCTCCCTTGGGACAGCCTGTGAAATGCTCACAAAGTGCCCACTTTGGGGTAAATTGGCACAGCCCCACTCCCTTCCCATTCATATCCTGGGACTGTTGGAGACCATCTTAAAGCTGATTGGTTTCTAAGGGTTATTGACTCAACTGACAATAACCTTTTAAATTTTATAGAAACCTTTGGTGCACTTTTTTATGATTGCATTTTTACTAATTTTGGGCTAAAATAATTTTTTACAGAAGATCTTCAACCATTTCTGAGTACAGGGTTAAAAATCAGTTTGCAGGCTGTAGGTTTCAGTTTTATTTTAATCGTGTCATCTGAGGGCTCATGTGTAGAACTTATCTCTGATCACCTGACCTCATAAAAACTCAGTATTAGCTCAATTCTTATCAAACTCAGAGATAAGAGCTACACATCACCCCTCCGATGATGGTTTTCAAAGAAAACAGAAACTGCCAGCTTGCAGACCGATTTTTAACCCCTGTATCTCAGAACTGGCTGAACATTTTTAATAAAGACCAACTGAAGAAATAATTTCTAGCAGAAAATGAGTATAATGAAATCATAAAAAAATAAAAGCTCCTAAAGGTGTACACAGTCTGTTTATAATACCAATAACTTTATGGATCACATACATAAAGACGAAATGTGATTTGTGTGACCCAGTCACATATATTTAGAAAAATGATAGACAATACTACATAATACGCGTAAATGGCAGTGTTAAAAAAAGTCCAGCGACCTTCATTTAAAGGGGCAGTAGGCACAAAAATTGCCCCTCTAAAAATTTGTAAAAACTACCCTTGTCCTGTACATAAGAAAACTTGCATAGGCTAGCTGTTACCTCCCACACCAAACAAGGTTGGGTCACAATATTCAGCCCATTATTTTCATCAGTTTACAATTCCCGCCACGGTAGAATTTGGCATTGAATATGGTTTCCATATGCTGTGGACAGTTCCAATTGTATGCCAAGCCTTGGGATTTATGCCTGCTTTATATAAGCTTGGTAGCTTGTTACCACAATGAAGTATGGGCTCTCCTACAGTCTTTGCAAGGGTGCAGTCTGAGGTGGTGGTCCAGGAGAAATGGGATCCTCACATGCAGAGTACTGGAGCTTGAAGAACCTTTTGAGCACTAAGGTAGGAAAGGGGACCTACGTCCATTAGATACAGGGATGTGATCCTATTTTGTCTTCAGGAAGAGCTGTATTTGTTTGTAAGACGAGAACTGCTCCGATCCAGGACCAGGTCATGGCCATTGGCTTTCCACTTTCCTCCTGAACCTTTCTCATCCATAGGTGTGATGGCTAGATTTGGCCTGTGGCACCAACAGCAAAGGCAAGACTATAGAAACAAAAACCTGAGGTCAGTACATAAGTACATGCTGGTTACATGAAAGATACTTGGACCATAAGCACATCCGAAGTCAATTTGCATAAAACTCCGTAAAGTATTAGAATGTATTGGCTCCGATGAGCTGAAGTTATCACTTTACGAAGTCTCGCGAGATTTCACGTAATAACTTGAGAAATTCATTTCTACAGTAAAAAAACATTTACCGAACGCGGATTCGGTGTACCTTGGAGCAATAACTTCGGCTCATGGGAGCCAATACATTCTAATACTTTACGGAGTGCTCGTTCCGTACAGTATTCAAACTAAGTTTTATGCAAATCGACTTCGGATTTTTCATCCGAAGTCGATTCATTCATCCCTACTCCTGATAATCGGTTTTATCGCCAGAGGAAGCTGCACCCATTGCAGGAGAGATGTAGGATTGAATACCGACCCTTCGAATGGATGTCTCTCTACCTAGGCTAGTAGAGAGGCCCCTATCATCTAAATCAGGCATGCTCAACCTGCGGCCCTCCAGCTGTTGCAAAACTACAACTCCCATCATTCCCGGACAGCCTACAGCTATCATCCTACAGAAGGGCATGGTGGGAGTTGTAGTTTTACAACAGCTGGAGGGCCGCAGGTTGAGCATCCCTGATCTAAATGACATACATATGCCCTAAAAGAGTAGCTGGGAAAGGGTTGACATGAGAAGACAACCGTTTAAGGAAATTATCCAGTAATTAGTAGTTATATTTTCATTAAAGGGGTTTTCCAGAAGTTTAATAATGATTGCCTAGTCTTAGAGAAGGTCATTGATATCTGATCAATTGGGAGTTTGACTCCTGGTACCCCCAATGATCAGCTGTTTTAAGAGACTGCAGCCTCGCCCTAGGGCAGTGATGTCGCGTTCATCGGTCACTGGGTCTGGGCTGCAATACCAAGTACAGCCACTATATGGCCCTGTGCTTGGAATGCTGGGAAGAGGCTTACTAGAGCACAGCGGCCTCTTCAAACAGCTAATCAGTGGTGGTGCTGGACCCTCACTAACTTGATATTGATGACCTACCTTGACGATAGGACATTATCACTCGCTTTCCTCAATTTGGGAAGGGTACCAGGAGGAAACTTGCACAAACACAGGGGGAATATACAAACTTCATGCAGGTGATGTCCTTGGTCAGATTTGATTCCTAGACCTCAGTGATGCAAAGTACCAGTGCTAACCACTGAGCCACCGCGGTGTCCCTCAATATTGCCCATCTCGGCAACAAATGGCGGTTATGAAAATACCCCTTTAATGCACTCCTGTTGTCTTATTGTGGTGTTATGGTGAGATAATTTTCGCCTCTCGCATCTCCCTCTCAGATAAATCACAAGTTCATCTCAAATGTTAAAATTCTGCATTGAAATCCCTGGTGTGAATGGGTAGCTGAAGGTTCAGTGATCACACAATCTTCTTACCCGGAAACAGTTTTTGAATTTTCTGCTGACAAAGTAGAGTGCCACTGGGTTTATGCAGGAATTCAGCGAGGCCATATTGATGCCGATATAATTCACAACCAAGAAAAAGCTGAATGAAGCAAAACAGAGAAGCATGGTCAACATGTGCGAGAATCTGGGGATATGTACAAATTCTATCTATGACCATATACGTTCTTCCGTTTTTATCTACTGTAGTGTGTTAACCAAAAGCTCTTGGGCATTAATGTGAAATCTATAACAGGGCCCTGTACCAACCATGTGCCATTTATGACACTGACATCTTGAATTATAGACTTTGGGCCCCTTAGGGAAAAACATGGTTTTCAAGGCAAGCGGTTTTTCCAGTGTGGTTATAACCTCACCTATGAGAAAGTTGATAGACCCACCCATATATTTTTGGAGTATGGAAACATGAGCACTTAGACCTACCCCCTACCTACATAAATGGTGAACAGTTGTATTACCTTCTTATTATAGTGAAAAATGGCTTGGAAATTTTGGCAAATATCCCTGGTTCTTAGTGAGGTTTTGCTCACCTTATTCATATTCGTGACTATATTAAACATACAATGAAACATCTCCAAAAGACCAGATGCAGACTGACCATTTTCTGTAAAAAGATCACTCCGCGGAAGACCACTTTTCAATGCAATGTTGGGTGGTCGTCTCAAAGAGGTTTCATAATTGTTTCATGTTCATTTCATAATTGGACGGATTGAAGTCAAAGTTTATCCATGAGCAAAGATGGTACAAGTAATGGGGTAACGTGCACAACCCCTGGTCCATGAATTTGGAAGATATGTCATGTTTGGAGCCAGTATAGTACACGACCCTGTATGTCTGTATAGAAATAGTTGGTATCTTACCTGAGCAGCTCACATCGATGTGGATCAGTTCCGTCGTACACCGTTTTCTTCAGTATGCTGCTAACGTGAAGAGGCAACCAACACAGCGCAAAGATCACCACCAGACAGAACACTGTCTTAGCCACCTCCCTCCTCTGAAACAAAAAATAATAAAGCAATTATCTATCTATCCATCTCATATTTATGCCTCTCATACCCATCCATCTCTTCGTCTCATATCTATCAACCTCATATCTATCCATCTCATTTCCATTCATCTGTCCATCTCATATCTACGCTATCATATCCATCCATCTACCCCTTTCAAATCTACCCTCTCATATCCATCCATCTACCCCTTTCATATGTACCCTCTCATATCCATCCATCTACCCCTTTCATATCTACCCTCTCATATCCATCCATCTACCCCTTTCATATCTACCCTCTCATATCCATCTATCTACCCCTTTCATATCTACCCTCTCATATCCATCCATCTACCCCTTTCATATCTACCCCTTTCATATCTACCCTCTCATATCCATCCATCTACCCCTTTCATATCTACCCTATCATATCCATCCATCTACCCCTTTCATATCTACCCTCTCATATCCATCCATCTACCCCTTTCATATCTACCCTATCATATCCATCCATCTACCCCTTTCATATCTACCCTATCATATCCATCCATCTACCCCTTTCATATCTACCCTATCATATCCATCCATCTACCCCTTTCATATCTATCCCTCTCATATACATCTATTTGTGCATCTCATATCTATTCAATTCATTTATAACTGCTCAGGGGCTGTGGAAGTGGTTAACCTCACCCCTCAAACTGGAGAGAGGCTATACAGCAGGACCACTGAGTGTGATCTTTTAAGCCTCCATTGTACACATTCAGAGAGTGGAAACCATTCATTGTTTTTGCTGGCCCTTATAATGACCCCTAATGCCACATGCAGACGGTGCGTATTACAGGCAGGTTTTCTGCATGGATCTTGTACAGAAAACCTGCAGTACAATACAGTACCCACTAAGTAGATGAGATCTACAGGGTGCCGACAGTTTCCACACGGAAATTCACCTGCTTTGCAGATTTTGAAATCCACAGCATGTCAACCAGTTTGCAAACGGTGAAATCTGGGGACAAATTTGCAAAAAAATCTGCATACATGGATTTTGCATTGTGTGGACGGCTCTACACTTTACTGTCCTGTATGGAATACTACATGCGAGGCTGTGTGCAACATCTATCTATATAGGAGTTCCTCATCGCCCTGTCAGCCTCAATCAAAAAAATAATTGTCTGTATAGGACATCCACTAGGAGAACATTGTCTTTAAATAAGCCTCGCACCTTGAAGGAAAATGGACACATTTTTGGAGCACAATACTTTGGTTTACCTGTTTCATGTGATCATTAAGTGCAATCCTCATCCCATTCTTCAGGCTTAACATCTCACAGGACATCAAGGTGTAGAAGACTCCAGTGCAGGCCAAGGGTAAGCAAAAGTAGAAACCGAAAAGCCACCAGACCTTCACTTCTTGATAGAACTAGAACACAGAGGGATATTTTGTAGATTTATAAAACTGTGATAATGATGGACGTTCCAGCTCAGTACGATGCATGCCGCGTACAGTAATTGTGCAGGAAAATAAAAAGAGCATTAATTACACGCCATTACAAAAGTGTTCAGATCCAGGTACTGTTTGGAAAAATGCTAAATGTTTTTCATGGGACAACCCCTTTAAGATAAATTGACCCCAACGTATAAAAGAATGTTGCAGAACTTTTACAAGAAATAAGATTTGCCTCTTTAAAGGGGTTGTGCTAAGTTTCAAATGTACCCCCAATCTAGAAGATATGGTCTATATGGTGGACATCCAACCACTGGACCTTGACCGATCGTGAGGACAGGTCTCACATGATAAATGATGTAGCTGTCGAGAGTATGCCCCCTCACTCCATTCATCTCTATGGGACTACATTGCCACACGGGGGTACACTTATACTTTGGCACAAACCCTTTAAGTCTCAGAATACCCATATGGATATCCGGTATAAGCTATCTTTCTAAATTCCTGTGGAAGAAACATCTGGGCTATTTACCGTCATAAATCTGGACGACTGCTCCAGAGGCAGCATGCACACTTGCATGGTTTGCTCTTTAAACTCCAACTTGACCAAGTCAAAGGCAATGGCTTCTGGGACTGCCAAAATGATGGCTACTGCCCAGATCAGGGTAAGTTCTATGGCCTTCCACACTGGGATCCCAATGCCCTGAATTCTGTTCCAGGAGGCCACTGCACGATATCTGTGAAAAGAGCAGAAATGATGGAAGAGCGTTTTTCAAGATATCAAGATTGATGGCCTATCCTCTGGATAGGTCATCAATATGAGATCAGCTGGGGCCCGACACTCGCCACCCCCATGACCACCTGTATGAATAGGCCACGGTGCTCCGCGAGTGCTTAGGCCTTTTTCTAGGCCATGTGGCTTAGCGTTCATCAGTCACATGACCTAGTGAATGGGGCTGAGCTGCAATACCAAGCACAGCCACTATTCAATGGACGGCGCTGTGCTTGGTAAGCTGTGAGGAGGCCACTGCGCTCACCGGAGCTCTGGTGAGCACAGCGGCTTCCTCAAACAGCTGATTAGGGGGGTGCCAGGAGTCGGACCTATATTGACGAAGGATAGGTCATCAATAGAGATGAGCGAACTTTTGTAAAATTCGATTCGGCTGCTTTGATTTTACAAAAAAATCCGCTTCGTGACGAATTACTAGAATTTTCTTGTAAGTAGTGGGTGAAATAAAAGGGAGCGTCGATAGCACTGCCCCCTGTCAGATGCCACGTTCATAACTGATTGCAGGATCTGACAGCAATAATGCAGTGTAAAATAAAAAATAAAAAACATACTCACCTGATCAATTTGCTCGCAACAGGCCAGGCACCGCCATCTTACTCTAAGGTCTGGCATGAAATCTCGCATGGCCTGAGATGACGTCATCATGCCAGCTGGTGTGGTGACGTCATACGTCACCGTGCACAGGATTTCAACCGAGGTCTTCAATTAAGGCCTCATTCACACATACGTGGACCACCGCTGAGTGCACGAGCGCACGGCATCATTGGTTGCTATGATGCCATGCGCTTTGTGCCGCCGCCTCTGTACAGTAATACACTCGTATAGATCATACGAGTGTATTACTGTACAGCGACGGCGGCAGCTCGTGCACTCAGCAGGACGGGTTTTCATGGATCGTGGTCCACGTATGTGTGAATGAGGCCTAAGATGGCGGCAGCCGGCCGTCGCATGCAAATTGATCAGGTAAGTATTGTTATTTTTTTTAAATTGATTCGCTACTGCAAAGCACGAGGAAGTTCAGCTTTGCTTGTATTCAGAGCTTATTCTTAGGTTTACAGTTCACCTGTGAACACTAATTCATAGTTTACACATAACATAGTCCAATGCTACACTCACAATTCTGCAGAATTCAGAGCTGAAATCCCCCAGCATTCCTCTACAAACAAACTCTCCTCCTGCATGATAAGAATGTTGTCTGTTTTCAATGGCAGCCTGCAGAATTGTAAATGCAGCTCTGGAGTATGATACAGGCTGTAAGCTAGGATCAGTACAAGATAAGGAATGAACTAAAATGACACTTTTAGTTTTTGTAATTGGCTGAGCAGGCATTTCCTGCATGTTGAGAGGTACCAGGAAGCAGCAGAGGATCACTGACATTTTTTAACAGAATTTTGAGACTTTTTGAAATAATTTTAAAACCCAGAAAAACCTCTTTAACCCCTTAAGGACCGGGGGTTTTGGGATTTTTTCGTTTTTGTTTTGCGCTCCCTGCCTTCCAAAAGCCATAACATTTTTATATTTCCGCTCACATAGCCATATGACGGCTTATTTTTTGCGGGACAAGTTGTACTTTTTAACGCTACCATTTATTTTTGCATGTGATGTAGTGGGAAACGGGAAAAAAATTCCAAATGGGGTGAAATTGCAAAAAAAAAGCAATTTCACCACTGTTTTACGGGTTTTTAAATTACAACGTTCGATTTGCGATAAAACTGACTGGTTAATTTTATTCTTCAGGTCAGTACGAATCCGGCAATACCTAATATGTATAGTTTTTCTTGCGTTTTGATAGTGAAAAAAATTAAAAGTGGGAATTTTTTTATTTTATTTTTTTGTCGCCATGTTTTGACCCCTATAACTTTTTTGTAATTATGCGTATGGAGCAGTGTAGGGGCTCATTTTTTGCGGGCAATCTGAACTTTTAATTGATACCATTATGGGGTGCGTATGATGTTTTGATCACTTTTTATTCATTTTTTTAGGAAATGAAGCGCCCAAAAATGGCGAATTAGCCATTTGGACGCTTTCTTTCCGTTTTTATGTTTACCGTATGGTGAATATTTTTTAATATTATTATAGTATGGGCGTTTTCGCACATTGCGACACCCATTATGTGTAATTTTTTTATTTATTTTATTTTCATTTTGGGGAAAGGGGGTGATTTGAATTTTTATATTTTTTTATTTAATTTTTATTTTTAAACTTTTTTTTTTTTTTTTACCACTTTCTTATAGTTCCCATAGGGAACTATAAGATGCAATCATCAGATTGCTATTCTCATATATTCCAATGCAATAGCATTGGAATATATGAGAAAATCAGCATATTTCCTATGGAGCCTATTACAGTCATAGGCTCCATAGGAATACTGTGTAGTACCCTAGGTTTCATTCACAGAAACCTAGGGTACTACATGCATGCTCCGGCTCCCCTTGTGGCCATCAGGGAGCCGAGCAAAACCGAAAGTGAAACTTTCGGTTTTGCGCTGATCAGATGCCGTGGTCAGGATTGACCACGGCATCTGAGGTTAAATGTCCGCGATCGGCATCGCTGCCGGTCGCGGACATGAGCTGCGGGTGTCAGCTTGATGAATCAAGCTTTTACCCGCAGCTCGGGCGCCCGCTCCGTGCGGGAGCGGGCGCCATCTTTAAAGTGCGGACGAAGGGCGTACATGTACGCCCTTCGTCCTTAAGAGGTTAAGATAAAATTCTGAATTCAGCAATCTTGATGACGAGGTAGTCAGATTGCGCTGCATGTGCCAACGATTGATCCCAGTTGTAATAAAGAGGTGAACCAACTTCTAAAGAGGCTTTCATGTACTTTCACATGTCAGTGTCTGGTCAGTGATTTCCATCAGTGACTGTGAGCCAAAACCTCAAGTGGAGCCTCCACAGACATAAGGTATAATGGAAAGATCTGCTCTGTCTTTTTGACCCATAGCTGGTTTTGGCTCACAATCACTGATGAAAATCACTGACCAAACAGTGACCGAACACTGAGGCCTCGTTCACATTACTGTTTTTCACTGATGTGCGATGTCCGCATTTACTGCGGACAGCACACGTACCCATTGATTTAAATGTGTCTGTTCACATTTCAGTTTTTTTTACTGACCGTGGGTCATGCACTACTTTGATCTGTGATGCAGACCAAGCACGCCCATTGAGGTCTATGGGTCTGTGAAAATCACTGACACAACACAAATGGTATCCGTGTTGTGTCTCTGTTGCGTCCGTTTTTCACTGAAGACTGATAGGAGATTCTTTGGAAATTAATTTTCAGCTGAGCAACGTCAGTTGATCGCGGATGGTAAAAACGGACACACGGACCAACCACGGATCCTTCACGGACAGATGCATGGATGAAACACGTACGCTTATTTTCATGGACATGACACTGACAACGAAATGTGAACGAGGCCTGACGGTGTCAAAATTGTCTAAAGGAGAAAAAGCTCTCCTAGCCGTGAGAGAAGACTGATCCATGTATTAGTTTGTCACAGAATTAAAAAGTCACTGGTTTAAAACGATATTCTATTAAGAAATGTATCTAATGGAGGGGGTGATCATATATACTACATGAATAGCTGAATGTATCAGAGCTTAGATTGTGAGAATTAGGCCTCATGCACACGACCGTATTTATTTTGAGGTCTGCAAAAAATACAGATGACGTCCGTGTGCATTCCGTATTTTGCGAAACGGAACTGCTGGCCCCTAATAGAACAGTCCTATCATTGTCTTTAATGTGGACAATAATAGGACATGTTCTATTTTTTTGCAGGACGGAAATACGAACATATGAAAACGGAATGCACACAGACTAATTTCAGTTTTTTTTGCGGACCCATTGAAATGAATGGTTCCACCTAAAAAAAACGGAACGGACACGGAAAGAAAATATGTTCGTGTGCATGAGGCCCTAGCAGTCTGCACCTTTACCTGTCTATGCTGAGAGCACAAAGGCTGAGCACCGTGACCCCAACAGATGCCTTCTGGATAAAGGGGAACAGCTTGCACACGTACACCCCGAATGGCCAGTTCTCTGCCAGCAGCTGCAAGTACACAGAGGAACATACAGTAAGTCTTAGTGATACGGAAATATTCACTTTACTTTACCTGACCTCTCCTGACATGTCTGTTTTAATAACCGCTTACATTCCTCATGTGATAACAATTCTGGAGCATCTATTCTTATAACTGTATATTGTGCTATTCCTTTATTATTCCTACTAGAAGTTTACAAATAATTTTCTAGCAGTTTGCAATAAAGGTCCAGATGAGTGTTACCCGTTGGGGGAGTGTATCCTGACACTGTTCAGCGCTGCCAGTGTCCTACTGTGCAGAGACATACTCCTAACTGGTAACAAAAAATATACCTTTGCTGCGGACTGCTGGCAATTCATACATTTTAGTAGGAATAATAGAGGAATGACACAACATAGAGACATAAGGATAGATGTTCCAAAATTGTTATTGCATGGGGATTGCAAGTAGTTACTAAAACAGTTATGTCTGAAGAGGTGACAGGTCCTCTTTATAGAGGTTGTCCAGGTGTTTTATTATTGATGACCTATTCTCAGGATAGGTCACCAATATCAGATTGCCGGGGGTCCGACACCTGGGACCCCTGCCGATCAGCTGTATGAGGAAACTGCGCGCACAGTACGCACAATACGGCTGTCCCATAGACATACAGCAGCGGACAGGAGGAGAGAAGGGCGATGGCACATGCACACTGCGTGCGTTGTCTCCTCATACAGCTGATTGGCGGGGGTGCTGGATGTTGGACCCTCATCAATCTGATATTGATGACCTATCCTGAGGTCATCAATAGTAAAACACCTGAACAACCCCTTTAAAGGGAACCTGTTATTAGTATAGAGCTGCCATAACCAAGGGCAGCATGAAAAAGCAGCAAGCTCCCTCATTACAAGGCACCATCTTACTCCAAAAAGCTGCAGAGCTTCCGAGAAAACATAGGCCTTGATTTATCAAGACTGGCATGCGCTAAGCCGATCTTGATAGGATCTGCACTGCCGGAGGAGGTATGTAATTACATGCCTCCTCCGGCAGTCCGTGTGCCAGAATGAAATCTAGATGTCAATAATTATTTATGCCAGTTTACGCCTGACCACACCATGCTCTCGCCAGGCCACCTTTGTGGAAACTGATGAAGCCGGCGTAAAAGTTCCAGTTGTGGCTAAAAAAAATTGTCACAATGGCATTTAAAAAGTTGCAAAACACAAAAAAAAGGAGTAGGGGAATGATAAATTTCCCCCATAGTTTCTTTTTTATTTTCATGCCAGCCACTGGTCAGCTTCACTCTGCTTGGTTTGATCAATGGAGGGGGAAGCTGCCCAGAGGACATTTTCCCCCAGAAAATTACTTTTTTTAAATAGTTTTTTTTAAACATTCTTTTTAAATGTTGGTGATATTTTTCCAATTTTCCATGTCTAATAGGCATAAATATGAAATGTTTTTCTTGAGTAACCTGGTGTGCCCTAATTACCAATGTCTAATTAAAATATATCAATGATTGGCTGGAAACCCTTTGAACAAACCTTATAAATATTGATGGGAATAGCAATAAGGATGTAGAACAGGTCGCCCAGTGCCAGGCTGGCGATGAGAACGTTGGGTCCATTCCTCATGCACTTGTTCTTGTATATGATTCTTAAGAGTGTGGAGTTTCCGACAATCCCCACCAGAAAGATAATGCAGGACAGTATTGTGGTGACATATTTAAAGGCGTGCCTGATTTTGAAGCGGGATAGACAAGGAGGTGGTTGGCGCGGTGGCATTCTCCCATAGTTTTCTTTGGAGTCATTGCCGCTGTCGTTCTGTAGATTTGTATCCAGCTGCACAATGTGGCCGGCCTGCTCCTGGTCTAATGTCTGTGACAGTTCAGAAATCTCCTCAAGAGACAGCGGAGTTGGTGAATATTGACTGGAAACCCCCACAAGTAGGCACAGGATCCAAATGGCGGAGGTACCAGGAGGCATAGTGGATATGGGTAATATCAGAAGGGTCTTGAAAATTCAGTCGATGCCTCTTTTACATTAATAATCTATGCAGAATAGAGAGAATAAAAATAATCCCATTAGTTACTCAAACCAATATTTACCCTTAAACCCTTAATGGTGTTGTCCAACCCCAAAAAACAAATTTAATTAGGACTAGGAAAGTGTTCACATAGAGGAAAAAGGACCCTCGCCTAATCATTGCCGTTGCATTCCAGTGCCAAGGGTCCCTTTGTGGCAGGGCCAGTAGCCTAAGTGATGGCCTATCACTAAGTGGCACAAGATCATGTCGGCTCAGAGGTCATGTGCTACTTGGGGACATGTCGCCGCTGGAGTCAGTAAATGGCTGTCGGTATGGACATGTCCACAGACGAGACTTCATGCATCCAGTCCACAGGGGGCTGGAAGCAGCAGGTATGGGACCCTCAGAGTCTAAATATTTTATTATATTGCGTATATTTTTGTAATTTGTTTGGTACAAATTCTGAACCAGTTTCGTTCTGCAGACAGGATGTATTTGAACAGAAACACAAGGGGGGTCAGTCAGCACGTCCCTGTATGCAGGTGTACGTAGCTATGGCAATTATACATACAAACAAAAAAATGCAACAGCACTCTGCCCAAGATAGAAGCTATAAGAGGACATTAGTGTATGTTTTGATCAAAAGGTAATAAGCCACTCGCCACGCCAAGGCTGTCCCGTGAGTGGTCCTAACGCTAAATCTGACCTGTTATGGGCCATGACAGCCACATAAAATCCTCCTAACGCTGAATCTTACCTGTTATGGGCCATGACAGCAACATAAAATCCAGGGAGTGTGGGCCCAGCATGCATGCTGGGATAAACCATACTTATTAACCCTTCCTAGGGCTGTAACAGCCTCCATTAGATCCAGGGATGCAGGTACCAACATGCATGCTGAGCCCACTGTGCACTCCTCCTGGAGCCAGGTGGCTACTAGCAGGTACTGTTTATATGTATAATTGCCATAGCTACGTGCACCTGCATACAGGGACGTGCTGACTGACCACCCCCCCTTGTGTTTCTGTTTAGTATGTGTTGGAGGTGTGGCAACCTCCTCTTCAGTCGTGCACACCTGACTAGTTTGTCTGCCCTAGAGGCTGGTTTTAATCAGAGTGAGTATAAAGCTGAATGTGCATTCACAGTACCTGCTAGTAGCCATCTGGCTCCAGGAGGAGTGCACAGTGGGCTCAGCATGCATGTCGGTACCTGCATCCCTGGATCTAATGGAGGCTGTTACAGCCCTAGAAAGGGTTAATAAGTATGGTTTATCCCAGCATGCATGCTGGGCCCATACTCCCCGGATTTTATGTGGCTGTCATGGCCCATAACAGGTAAGATTCAGCGTTAGGAGAATTTTATGTGGCTGTCATGGCCCATAACAGGTCAGATTTAGCGTTAGGACCACTCACGGGACAGCCTTGGCGTGGCGAGTGGCTTATTACCCTTTGATCAAAACGTACACTAACGACCTCTTACAGCTTCTATCTTGGGCAGAGTTCTGGTTGCAGAGTGCTGTTGCATTTTTTTGTTAGGATGTATTTGAATACATAGCAAGCTGCCAAATGCCATTCACTCAGAAACGTAGAAGACTGAGAGCAGAAAAAGACCAGAAGGTCCATATGGTCTGCTCTTATTGTTACTTATCAAGTTTTTATCTCCTTAGGCCTCTTTCACATGGGCATCACGTTTGACGCCTGGATAAGAGGCGGGTGCGTTGCGGGAAAATGCGCAATTTTTCTGCCCGAGTGCAAAGCGTTTGAATGTGTTTTGCACGCGCGTGGGAAAAATCGCCATGTTTGGTGCCCAGACTTGAACCCGGACTTCATCTCTGAAGTTCGGGTTTGGGTTGAATATTCTGTAGATTTTATTATTTTCCCTTATAACATGGTTATAAGGGAAAATAATAGCATTCTCAATACAGAGTGCTTAGTAAAATGTGGATTAAGGGGTTAAAAAAAAACAAAAAAAACTCACCTTATCCATTTGATCGTGTAGTTGCCGATCTCTTCTGTCTTCTTCAAGCATTAGCTGCCAGCTAAAGGATCTGTGATGACATCACCGAGCTCATCACATGGTCCAATCACATGGTCTATCACCATGGTGATGGACCATGTGATGTGATGTCACCACAGGTCCTTTAGCTGGAAGCTAATGCTTGAAGAAGACAGAAGAGATCGGCAACTACGCGATCAAGTGGATAAGGTGAGTTAATTTTTTTTAACCCCTTAATCCACATTTTACAAAGCATTCTGTATTGAGAATGCTATTATTTCCCCTTATAACCATGTTATAAGGGAAAATAATTTTGATTGGGTCCCGTCTTTTCGCAACCTTGCGGGAAAATCGCACTGCATCCGCACTTGCTTGCGGATGCTTGCGATTTTCCCGCAGCCCCATTCACTTCTATGGGGCCTGCGTTGCGTGAAAAACGCACAATATAGAGCATGCTGCGATTTTCACGCAACGCAGAAGTGATGCGTGAAAATCACCGCTCATGTGCATAGCCCCATAGAAATAAATGGGTCCGGATTCAGTGCGGGTGCAACGCGTTCACCTCACGCATTGCATCCGCGTGGAAATCACGCAAGTGTGAAAGGGGCCTTACTTCTCAAAAGTGTATCACTAGTAATCTGTTAGCTGCATCACTTGGGCACCAATGGACTGACAAAAGGAGCTCGCTCCATCTGTCAATTCCATACCTGCCTTGGTCACTACTGAACGTGGCATTAAACTACCTGGCATTTACAGCAGCAGCCTAGCTGTGTTGCAGCCAAACCTTAGTTGTAATCTTCAGGGTATGCTGGACCGTACACACAATATTACAAGATATCACGAGAACAGCCTATCCCCTATACATCCCCTATAGCTGGCGGTGGATCAGCCAGAGTTATGTAGAGGCAGATCCACCGCCACTTCTAAATGTTAGACACCTAAACCAGGCCTAGAAAATGGTAAATGAGAGATGCCTGCTGGCCCATCCTCTACCACACCCGCACGATGCCCACTTTTTTGGACCTGGCGTGAGCAGGAAAAGTCGCAGTTTGCAGCACAAAGGAATCTGCTTAAGGTGGACATCAAAACTAGGTATTAAGGGGGAGATTTATCAAAACTGTTCTAAAGGAAAATTGGCTTAGTTTCCTGAGCAACCAATCAGATTCCATCTTTTATTTTCTAAAGAAGCTCTAAAAAATGAAAGGTGGGATCTGATTGGTTGATAAGGGCAACTAAGCCAGTTCTACTTTACACCAGTTTTGATAACTCTACCCCTACGTTTTTACAAAAAAAAAAAAATGACGGTCCTCTTTAAGTGCGGCATAAAAGATACGATCATGTGATGAATGGGCTTGTTCAGTGGATGACAGTTATGAGGAATTCATGCCTGGAAGTTGCCTTGATCCTTAGCCCATTTCGGTATAAGCTAAACCAGTCTTAGGCTACATGCACATGAACGTATGTGTTTTGCGGTCCGCAAATTGAGGATCCGCAAAAAAAAACAGATGATGTCCGCATGTCATCCGTTTTTTTTTTTTTTGCAGATCCATTGTCATAATGCCTATCCTTGTCCGCAAAACAGACAAGAATAGAACATGCTCTATTTTTTTGTGGGGCCATGGAACGGACATACGGATGCGGATAGTACATGGTGTACTGTCAGCATTTTTTGCGGACCCATTGAAATGAATGGGTCAGCATCCTATCCGCCAAAAAAAACGTTACTGACACAGAAACAAAATACGTTCGTGTGCATGTAACAAGCACACAACCGTATGTGTTTTGCGGTCTGCAAATTGCGGATCCGCAAAAAAAACAGATGACATGACATCCCTATGCCGTCTTTTTTTTTTTTTTTGCGGATCCATTGTAACAATGCCTAAAACGGACAAGAATAGGACATGTTACATTTTTTTTGTGGGGCTACGGAACGGACATTATGATGCGGATAGCACACGGTGTGCTGTCTGCATTTTTTGCGGACCCATTGAAATGAATGGGTCTGCATGCTATCTGCAAAAAAAGGAACGGATACGGAAACAAAATACGTTCGTGTGCATATAGCCTAAATCACATGAACCACACAGTTCCCTTTTCTACCGGTCATGAATTGTTTTTGACAAATGGCGTACAAGTAAACTTTTGTCCTTGCATTCTCATTGTTCTATTGTCCAAGGTCATGAGGGCCCTGTTTCTCCTGAGGCTTTTCTCATGTGGTGACTAGTATGAATCCAGGCTTTGATGACCTATGGTGAGCAGCCAGGGAGACACCATCTGAATGAGCCTTTCTGAACAGCAGCACAAGAAGAGCATTCAATACAAGTTAGAGTTGAGACATCAGCCAAACATGCCCTAAGGTGGTGCCACTTTATCACCAAGTGTAAATCATATTTAGGCGCTATAACGAATCGCATTTAGTAGGCTGTTAGGCTGTTCTTTGTTCCTGGAAAGTTATGAACAGACAAAACAAGGGTGTAGGTCCGAAAATAAGTGATCATGATGCAGTTGTTCAGGGTGGTTGATATGGAATTCGATGCACTTTTGAAAATTCTTTTAGGAAGTATCAGAAAAATATCTAATTTTTCAGTATTGGCCAGTATAATCTTTATGACTCAGAAAATGTGAATTCTAAACCATTTTGTTTTCTTTTAGGGTACTTTCACCCATGCGTTGTTGGATTTCGGTTGGCAGTTCCGTTGCCTGAACCGCCTGCCTGATCAGGAAAACTGTATGCAAACACATGTCATTTGCAGACTGATCAGGATCCTGATCAGTCTGACAAATGCATTGAAAAGCCGGATCCGTCATTCAGCTGTCATCCGGAAAAACGGATCAGGTATTTATTTTTTTCACATTTTCAAAGGTCTGGAAATCCAGATCCGTTTTACTGGAACACTTATTAAAAGTGACTGAACTGAAGACATCCTGATGCATACTAAACATATTTCTCTCTATTCAGAATGCATTGGGACAAAACTAATCAGTTTTTTTCCGGTATTGAGCCCCTAGGACGGAACTCAATACCGGAAAACTTCAATGCTAGTGTGAAAGTACCCTTAATTAGTCCTAAATTCAGTTCAGATTCAATTTATAATTTAGATTTATATTAGTAGTTGCTGCTTTTTTTACTATATAGAGTCCCAAATTCCTGGTGTAGGCATTGCTTAGAAATTGCACATAATATATCCAGGGGTGCACCACCAATGAAGCCAGGTGAGGCTATCACCCCAGGTAGCACCAGGTAGGGGCAAGAGGGGGGCAGCAGAAGGGCCATGGGCAATGAGCGCTTTCATTGTGGCAAAGGGGTTAGGTTATGAAATTGGAATTTGGGGGGGGGGCAGTTTCAGTTTTCACCTCGGGCAGCAGAAGGCTAGGTGCACCCCTGAATATATCCATTGAACGCCACAATAAAACACCAAATAATAAGCTCCCCCTAGTGGTGGCTGCAGGTAGCCAAACTGCAGTGTCCTAAAACACACTGCTTAATACTGTGATTGTGTTTCATGTAAATTGTGCGTGTGAATGAGTTCTAATAAAGTTGCATAGGGAGGGGGAGGTTCTATCAAGCCTCCCAGGGCTGACTCCACCCTACAGACAGTGCAGAGGAGAAGGAGAAGATGGTCATTGTGTGTGATGTCTGAGGACAGCTGCACCTCAACAGCCATCTTGGAGAGTTACAAAAACTCCAAAGTTAGTTCCATGCCTCAGCCCATAGAAAGGAAATATTACAGAAGAACTAGGTAATTCAGAGAGGGAGTGACAATATTGGCAGGGGAAGGTAACTGTCATTTATCAGACTCCAGTCTCCTTTGCATTAGGTGGAGAGACTCTAAGCTACAAGCTGTCCACCATAACCCAGGACAGAAAGGCCATCTGTCAGAACATAGTGTTCCTAGAGAGGATACAGAAGTATATGATTATTCAGTACAGCAGAGACAGTACATCCCTCCAGCCTGGAGAAACAAGGGAGAAAGATTGATTGTTATAGAGTGAAACTACCCCTATGCAACTTTTGGGAACTAATCTGAATCACTGTAAATGCTGCCTTACTGTAAATGACTTTTGCATACATTGATGACCTTTGGATCAACTTCAGTAAAATACTGGGAGTTTGTTAAGAAACTTGGTCTCCATATTCTACATCATCTCCTAAATTGCACCTTACGGTGCTGGCGTCACGAACACAGGGGCCCAGCCACCAAAGCACCCTAAGCATACCCATTACCATCAAGAGCACCTCAACTTTAATCTGGCTGGTGTTCCCTGCAATAGATAGTGCCCCGGAGGATTTAGTGCTGTCGTCCTCATCCCTGCACGCCGACCCGGGAGTTACAAAACCGTGAGTACAACTACTACCCCCATCAGCCCACTGTGCACTAACATACTGCCCCTGCGGTCTGATCTACTGCAAAACTTTCAAGCTTTTTATCAGAAAATTGAAACTTTACCCTTTATACAAAGATATACTTATCGTGAAATTAAAGGGTTATTCCCATCTAAAATAGTGATGGCGTGTCACTTGGACATGCTATCACTTTATGATCAGTGGAGGTCCACCATCAAGCTGATATGACTACAGCTTTGTTTTCGTGCTGTTTCCCATTTTTAAGTGAATATGATTGCTCCATGATGCTGATCGTGGATTTCAGTTAAAATCAGTGACAAAAAGTCTCAAACACAATGTTTGGAGTTGGCTTATTTTGAACAAGTGCTGCATATCCCACCCAGTGCATGGGTCCACATCAGTGCCTTTTTCTGCCATGACTGTAAAGTATGTTATGATTGGGAAACCCATTATTTCCTAAAGTGGTTCATTGGTTTTATCTTCTCACATTATTGAGACTTATTAAGGATTCCATTGGGTGCAGGTCCAAGACTCCAGCAATGCTCTCTTAGCAAAGGGAAATGACTGGACACTTTGGCACTGCATCTCCTTGTACATCTTTTAGGTTGGCCTACCATATCCCCTAATCTAGCTGTTCTCCATTCACCGTACCCCCCACCAGCATCATTCTTCAGAACCTGATCCATCATCAAATGCAGTACAGATATCAGCCAGCTGGTGATGGGCTCATGGAGCTTCATATCTACTCCCCTATTGTCTTAAGATGGCTGGACCATTGCCCAAAACATGCACTTTTTACCTTTTGTGCCACCCCATCTCCTCATAGATTGTAAGCTCTTGTGAGCAAGGTTCTCACTCCTCTTATTTTAATGGTTGACTTGTTTGTTTCTGTGTAATGTAATCCTATGATTGTAAAGCGCTGCGGAATATGTTAGCGCTATGTAAAGAAAGTTTCTTATTACCGGCCATCACTAAAGGAAGAGTCATTGGACTAGGTGTCCAGTTCACTCGGAGCCTGCCACCCAATGCCACACTTGGTGCTAAATATTTGGAAAGGCACCAGATACATTTACATGGCTTAGTTTATTGCCTCTGCAGTGTTATCCGTACACTATGTGTTCATATTTTTTGGGGCGATATAAGATAAGGGAGCATCAGTAGAATGTTCCTCACTGGGCACCACCCAACCCAAGATTAAAAATCAAACTTTTTCCACGAGTTAATACAAGAGGCGTTAGACTGGACAATTAACATTCCACATCACAGATTGTGCAACATAGCCTACAGAATCAGACCAGCTGAGAAGAAAAGATCACTTGACTTGGTTTGCGGCTGGAAGAAGTGACCAACGATCATCAACTTTCCACCTGCTTTTGCTGAGCTACAAACAAGATAACACATGACGATCAGTCAATACGATTCTCACCCTTCACGGTTCAGCGTCATTGGAGCAAGAGATGTGATGTGTGACTACATCTGAGATCACCAAGACTCTGCTGCAGACTGAGCCAAAAATGACACGGGGATTGTTTCATAGACTAAGGCTATTTTCACACTAGCGGCAGGGGAGTCCGTCAGGCTCGGATCCATCCTGCCGCTAGTTCACGTGTGCCCCCGGACTATAATGCGGGCAGGGGCGGAGTTTCGGCGGCAGCATGGCAGCACACGGCGAGAGACAGCCAGACTAAAAGTACTGCATGTTATACTTTTAGTCCGACGGCCTCTCGCTGTGCGCTGCCGTCGGAACTCCACTCCCACCCCTATTATAGTCAATGGGGACGGAGCGGCAGTCGGGGGGCACACATGAACTAGCGGCAGGACGGATCCGACAGGCTCTTCACCCGCCGGAACAACCTGATGGACTCCCCTGCCGCTAATGTGAAAATGCCTTAACTCATTCCCTGTAGGTAAGAACTTACATCTCATTTGTGAGCTGGAAGGTCACCTTCATTTACTTGCCCCCCACCAACCCTAGTCTTCTTGTAGATAACACATACTCTACTCTCCCCCAACCCTCCTGACCTTCACATGTGTGCGTTCTCAGTACAGGGCTGATCACGCTACAAGGTATCCATTGTAGCTACAGGGCTTTCTGCAGCTTGTTTGTTCAGTCATCCATCATATATCCATCAATTGTGACCCCCTCTCCATCCCAAATTGCCACCATAGGCAGTTGCCAACTTTGCCTGCCCCTCGGCTTAGCCTTTTTCTACTAAACAACACTATAGTTCCTTACGTTGGTAAGGATTGCAGGCAGGGG
Source organism: Bufotes viridis (assembly GCA_033119425.1). NCBI lineage: Eukaryota > Metazoa > Chordata > Amphibia > Anura > Bufonidae > Bufotes > Bufotes viridis. The sequence goes on along the minus strand of CM065597.1, from coordinate 37,565,173 downwards.
CAGATTGGCCATAGCCCCTACAGGGAAATTCCCAGGGGGCCGCCTGGGCTGTCCTCACGGCCGGCCAGTGGAAGTTTTTGGGGATGTATTTTGTGCTGCTGGCAGTATCTTGTGTTGGACTGTGGTATTTGGCTCTGTTGGGGGGTATAATGTGCCACAATATGGTATTGCTGGCCCTGCCTTCCATCAATTTGGACCCAACTACAAAACAGGTCCATTTTTAGTATGTTTTTTCCAGGGGCACTTTAAGTTCCCAGTCCACCCCTACATTTAGAATACTTTCGAAAAAAAAAAACACACAAAAATATTAGGAATTAAAATCATCCCCCTTCCTAATTTTATATATAAAAACAAGCAATTAAAAATAAACATCATTGGAGCTATTAAAATATAAAAATTTAATACCGTCACGAAAACAAGAATAAAAATTAGTAGTTTGCTCCTCCCAAAAATATATAATTTTTGGTCCCTCAAAAAATAAGACATTATGGGTCTGGGAAGGCCGGGAGGAAAAAATAAAAATGCAAAAACAAAAATTGGAAATTGGCTGGGTTCTTAAGGAGTTAGACAAGGGTAAAATATCTCCATACCCCTTCACCCCAATAAGGCCCCTTTCACACGAGCAAGAATTTCGCACAGGTGCAATGCGTGATGCGAACGCATTGCGCCCGCATGAAATCAAGACCCATTCATTTCAATGGGTCTGTGTACATGAGCGTTGGTTTTCACGCATCACTTGTACGTTGTGTAAAAATCGCAGCATGCTCTATATCCTTCGATTTTCACGCAATGCTGCATGAAGATCACATCGCATCCGCAAGAAAGTGCGGATGCGATGCGTTTTTCTCAGATGGTTATTTGTAAACATTCATTTTTTATCACACGCATGCAAAACCCAATTAAATCGCATTGCACCCACGCGATAAAAACTGAACGCGATCGCAAACAAAACTGAATGTACTTGCTTGCGCAGTTTTCACTGAACGCATCCGCAACGTATCCGGACCTAATCCGCTCACGCTCGTCTGCAAAGGGCCTAAGGGTTAGGTCTAATTCACATGTCAGTTATTCGGTCAGTTATTTCCATCAGTTATTGTGAGTCTAAACCAGATGTGGGTCAAAAGCATAGAACAGGAGCAGATCTTTCCATTATATCTGATCTCTGAGTAGGTTCCACTACTGGTTTGGGCTCATAATAACTGATGGAAATAACTGACCAAATAACTGAAGTGTGAACTAAGTCTAAGCCTTAACATTTAGCGAAGCTTGACTTCTGTGTTAATGGGGACATTGTGTTTGCTGGCCATCTTTCTGCTGACAGTTTTTCTCCGTTCACAGCCAGCTTGTCTTGACCAGTTTCGTCGAACAGAAAAATATTTCCAAATTATGTAACAGATATAATTAGGCATGCTGTAGAAATAATTCTGTATTCCAGGCTGAGGTCCCTGAAGACATCCGCCTCAGGACACTGAAAGTTTATATAGTACATACTACGGACATAAACAATTTTACTTTTGTCATAATTTAAATCTTAAGATTTATTTATCCGGAGGGTCATTTTGATTTTTTGGGGTATCATAGATTATTACATAGGCTTGCTAATAAGATAATTTATTTATTGTGCTTTGGCCTCTTATTTAACCCCTTCCCAACCGCCATACAGCTGTACACGGCATACAGCAGGCACCCGCGGCTAATGTCCGCGACTGGCGGTAATGCCAATCGCGGACATTTAACTCCTTATTATGTCGTGGCCAATTCTGACCATGGCATCTTAATGCTGAAATCCTGGAAACCCAGAAGTCTGTTCTGGCTCCCCTGGTGGGGATTGGGGAAGCCGGAGTGTGTCAGCAGCAGCCCCTGTCCTGTAGCAGGGCTACATAGAAATATAGTAAAATGCATTGGAGCCTATGAGAATAGCAATCCAACGATTACTTGTTATCGTTCTCTATAAAAAGAAGTGTTAAAAAAAATTTTTTATGAATTTTTATATAAAATTTTAAATTAGACCCCTTTCCCCAAAATGAAAAAAAAAAAAAACGACATAAAAAAAAATACACATCATAGGTATCCCAGTGTGCAAAAATACCCGCACTATTAAAAAGGTAATTTCATACGGAAAACGTTGAAACGGAAAAAAGTCAAAATGGCCAATTCGACGTTTTTTGGTCGCTTCTCCTCCCACAAAAAATTTAATAAAAAGTAATCAAAAAGTCATACACTCCCCAATATGGTATCACTGAAAAGTACAGATCACCCGCAACAAATGAGTCTTCACATAGCTCCACATACATAAATGCAAAAAAGTTATAAGGGTCAGAATATGGAATGAAAATAACTAGTAATTTTTATGGTATAGGGAAAACAAAACTCCACAAAAACGTATCGAATTGTGTTTTTATCCAATTTCACCGCATTTATAATTTTTTTACAGCTTTCCACCACATTGTATGCAACTGTCAATAGTGCCATTAAAAAGGGCTTTCTGTCCCACAAAAAACATGCCCTGATACAGCTATGTGAACAGAAAAATAAAAAAGTTATGGCTTTGGGAGGGCTGGGAGTAAAAAAAAAATGAAAACTAAAAAAAAACTAAAATTGCCCGGTCATGAAAGGGTTAAAGGGATAATCCAGCACTAAATATTCTTCTGAGTCGTCACAGAGACTTGTCAGAAATGCAATCAATGGTGGAATGTTAGCTTGGATGCCAACCAGTTCCTGAAAAGAAGAGATGCAGAGTTCGCCGGATTACCTAAACTGCTTTGCACTTCTTTACACGTGACCAAAAATCAAAATTCTCACCCTAAAATACCACTGATTTAAAGGAATACTCCAGGAATAAACTAATGCCCTATGTTATGCCTGGTGCAGGGCCTGTGGAGGTGGTGCATGACATCTATCTATCCTGTTTCTATCCAGGGGCGTACACAGATCTTATAGGGCCCCATAGCAAAACTTAGTATAGGCCCCCGCACCTAGTTTCCCCCGTGTATGTGCATCAATCACTCCCAGGCAATGCAGAACATACTGACCAATTTACTTTTTTTTTTTTAGGTGGAAGAAATTTTAATTAAATACAAACTGTAATTTAAAAAGGTTCACTTTGACCTCGCCCACTTTATCCGACAGGTGCTTTTCAACACCATATTTCTCATTTGTATTTACACCCGAAAATAGGCAAACATACATTGATAAATCTCCTGTTTCTCTTCTATTACAAAGCTACCTGGCAGCAGCCACCACTAGGTGGAGCTAAGTGAATAGGAATTAATACAACTACCATGGAAGCTGTAATAATCTTTTTGCATTGAGCTCCCCCTAGTGGCAGCTGTGTGAAAATTCTGTATTTTCTAATGGGGAAGAAACGAGTAAGTTTCACACAGGCACCTCCTTCCCCCAGGCTCCATAGCAGTCACGTGGCTTGCCTCAATTACAGGTATGCCACGCCCCGCGCTAGGCATACCAGGCTGTACTATTTCTTCCTACAGTATTTATTTATTTATCTACTTAAATAGCAATTACTCCAAGGTAATACCTCAAGGAGTAGCAGCAGTAAAAAAGACTAATAATAAGGAACTCTAGAAACATAGCAAAAAATAATAATATTTAAAGGGGTTGTCTTATCTCACCGTTACTAAGGTGAGATGAGACACAGTCCGGACCACCTGGACGGCAGGTAAACTGCAGAATGTCTCGGCGCTCGCTGTTTCAGTAGCTCCTATTGCGGTGCCTGGGAGCTACAAAAACAGTGAAACACAGGAAGCTATGCTATTTCTGAGTTTAAAGAGTTATCCGAGGCTGTATATGGCGCCCCATACGTCTGGGCCCCTCAAACTGATTCTACTTACCTGGCTCCCCGATCTCTGCGCTGCTCCTGGTCCGGGGACTGCGGCAGCTGCCTCTCCACGAACGCCGATGAAAACTTCCGGTGGGGAGCAGCCAATGGCGGGCGGTGACGGGGATGAGCCTCCCTAGCATCGCGTGTGACGCTAGGGGGGCTCGTCCCCAGGGGAGCCTTTAAGTTATGGTTCCTCTGTATTTAGCTGGAACAAGAAAGTGAATGTCAGATGTAGCAGAGCTGAGAAAACTGATGCGTTATCCCAATCGCGAGCAAGGTAGCCAAGTGTGAGAAGGAAAGCAGAACAAGAGAAGGACTTCTTCTGGTTACAGGTATACTGAGCACCAGTTCTCAATGTCATGCAGAAGCTGCAAAAGCAAATAAGATTTTAAGGTCTGCTAAAAGAGAGAGAAAAAACGATGTAATATTACCCCTTTATCTATCCCCTGCAAGGCCACATATTGAATTTGGGCTCCACATTCTCAAAAAAGATTAGGAGAGGGTTCAAAAACATGCAAGTAGATTATTGAATAGGAGGACATAATGAGGCTTGAAAGATGGGGCCCGTTCCGCTCGGAAAAAGATGCCTACAAAGAACTGGCGCATGATTTATTATTTGTCCCAAAGACCAGGATGCTTTCATTAAGTGTGGAGGAAAGGTGATTTAGATATCAATAAGGGAAAGGATTCTTTACAGTTAGCCCTTTTGCAGACGAACGTGTGCACCCTGTGCCCGTGCTGCGGGCCGCAAATTGCATCCCGCAATGCTCAGGCACCGGCCGCGGGGCAGCCGCAGCGGATCGCGGACCATTCACTTGAATGGGTCCGCGATCTGCCCGTTCCACAAAAAGATAGGACATGTTCTATTTTTTTGCGGGACGGAAGTACGGGACGGAACCCCGCGGAAGCACTCCGTAGTGCTTCCGTAGCATTCCGCTCCGTCATTCCATTCCCACTGTTTCGCATCTCTGTGATGCGGAATGGCCACGGAATGGTGCCCGTGTAAATGCGGTCCGCAATACGGGCACGGGGCGCACACGTTCGTGTGCAATAGGCCTTAGGGTAGTCAGGCTATGGAGTGTCCTAACCCAAGAGATAATGATGGCAGATACTACGTCTAATATTAAACGGCATTGAGGGTTCGAATAAATCTAACAATTCATGTTCTATAATTGACGGAGAAGGCTTGGACTTGATGAACCAATGTTCCACCCATGTAACTATGATAATAAAGTTCAGCTCTGTTAGAACTACAGGCTTCACATTTCTCCCTTTCTAGTAAAAGTCAGTAAAAAGACGCCTTTGTCCGATAATAACTTTTCTTCACTACAACCATTTTAGGAACAGAATTTACTACTTCTCAACCTGGTTATAAATAGCAGATCTACAATTAAAAATATCTAATCCAGCATCAGTTCACGAATGGAAGGATTAAAAAAAAAAAAGACGGGGCGCGGGTTTATTTTGTCTTTCTTCGACTAAAGGCAGAATTGTTTGCTGGGATCATTTATAGCTTTGTAAATTAGACGTTCTATATTTTACCCGACAGCAGCGGCAGCACATAACCCTTCATGGCTGCAGGCGGTGGGATCTTACAGTGTCCACATCACACAAGGGATCATTCCACTTGTCCATGAATAATGTCCTTCTCCCCAGCAGTACAAAGCGGCTATTGTGTCCCTTTTATTCTTTGGTGTCCCCTGACTTTATTAAAGTTTTGTAGTAAATTTACCGTCCATTTAATTCTTCTTAAAAAGAACCTCTTCAAAGGACCTGACACTATCACATTTCGTACCAATTTATATCAAATCTCCAAACTCATTTGATGCCTCTCAAAAGTAGACTCGACATTAAATTCAGTAATTTTGTGGCTCAGTCCCAGTCCACAGTTGTCTTATGTTACGTAAGTGATTTTTTTTGGACCATTCCCAAAAAGGAGAAGAAACTCCAGAATCCGACCCCCTACTCTCACTTGCCCTGACAGAGTACCCACTATGACAAAGGGCAACCCCAATGCATATTCTTTCCAATGCCTCAAGTAGTTTCTCCTGTTGGTTCAAGGGATTCTTTGGAGGACTTCACATTCAACGTTCAAATGAAAACATGTCTGGGATCCAGGCCTCGTCCACATTTCCGTGTCAGTGACACGTCTGTGAAAAAAAGCGTACGTGTTTCATCCGCTAAGCTGTCCGTGGTTGGTCCATGTGTCTGTTTTTACCATTCGTGTGTCATCTGTAATTCACTACGTTGCTCAGCTGAAAATTAATTTCCAAAGAATCTCTTATTAGTCTTCAGAAAAATGTAAGCAACACGGACACCGCACGGATGTGTGTCAGTCATTTTCACGGACCCATTGACTTCAATGGGCATGCCTGGTCCGCATCACGGATCAAAGTAGTGCAGATTTAAATCAATGGGTACGTGCGCTGTCCGCAGAAAATGCGGACAGCGCAAGTCAGTGAAAAAAGGAAATGTGGACAAGGCCTCAGGACGTAGGAACAGGGTCTTCAGCAGTGATAGTAGTACCATGTTGGTGGTGGGATACCGTACGTGTGTATGACCTCTACCACCTGTGGAGTCTTTTACATTTTGATAAAGAAAGCTTCGTTTTAGGATTATCAGTGTCATACTTGAAAACCTTTATTTTTACCTCAGTTTTTGTCTCATTGAAAAGGTAAAGAGGGTGTTGACCATTTTGAAGACCAAGGGTGAGCAGATGTCTCAACCTTAGGTCATCGGCCACCATAAAAATGCAAGGATCCATTTGAAGGAGGCAATATGAAAAAAAATGAGATACGTTTGGTTTATGTCGGGATGTCTTTTTGTTTTTTCCAATATGGTGGAAAATTCACATGGAAATGACAGTGTTTAACATGGCTCCCACGGGCTCTGTTACAGTCCAGGGATTCGGTTTCTTGGAGGATGCACGGTTATATTCAGACTGAGGGCCTAGATCAGAGAGTTTAGGACAAGGAAATCATAGATCTCGGTCAGAAGTTTCCTCATCTACTATTCACTTAAACCAAAACGATCAGACATGTCCCCCCTAGAATGCCAAAAAATATAGCAGAAAGTCTCTCCCCATGGCTCCATATGAAATCAGAGGCCTCCATCAGTACAGTGTGGGCCTATAGACTTGGGTGCTAGATTACAGATCCAGTTGTACTCATTTTCAGAAATGATTCAAAATGGCCATCACATGTTAACTAGAGTTTTCTAGTGGTATTGTTGCCCATTGCAATTGGCAACCAATCGGAGACCACCTCTACTTCTCCAGTTAACTTTGGTTGCTATGAGCAACAAGTAGTTTATCTATAGGTGGTGCAGAAATAGTAGCCCCCTCCCACCCCAAACCCTGGACCTTGGGTTCAAAGGGAACCAAAGGCCCCTCTCCCACACTGGAGGACACCAGCATTACAAATGGTGCCTGGTAGGTGGATGGCCCTGTTACAAATTTTGCATTTGGCCACAAAGTCACTTTCTCGAAAAAGTTTTAGTACATAAGATCAGCTGGGGCAAATTTGCCAGTACTTGAAATGAGCAGAGTAAGAAGGTATTAGGGCGGGTGCTACCAAACAATGCCAAGTTGATATACTGGTTGGGACTAAGGGGGACTTTTATCAAAACTGATGTAAAGGAAAACTGGCTTAGTTGCCCCTAGCAACCCATCAGATTCCGCCTTTCATTTTTTAGAGCTCCTCTGCAAAATAAAAGGAGAGATCTGATTGGTTGCTAGGGGCAACTAAGCCAGTTTTTGTTTAGAACAGTTTTGAAAACTCTCCCCCTAATATTTCTACAAGAAGAAAGTGTTATTGTTTTCGTAAACTGGTCCTCATTCCATAAGACTGACTTTGTTGTCCATAGCAACCAGTCAGAGCTCAGCTTTCCTTCGTCATGAGCACTGTAGGAACAGCAAGCTTTGCTGCAATTGGTTGCCATGGGCAACAAAGACAGGTTTTCTTTTAGACAGGTTGATAGCTCAGCTTCCATCCACTTTTACTATACCAACTGGAAGGCAGAGTAGGGGGTCCCCAACGTCTATTATCAGGGAAACTTGGATCAAACAAGTTGGATTTGATCTGCCCAATCTTATGACTATGTAAGCGGTGCCAAAGATGACTGTCAGACGCTCACCTGTCAACCACAAACTACGTTTGTCCAAGTAGAGAAGAACAAATATTCGTCTACACAAATCCAGATTATTTTAGTTCTTCTAGAATCTAAATAATTTTCTTACTACGTCCACCAATTAAAATAAAGAAGTGGGTGGTGGTGGTGGTGGTGATGGTGGGTTATCAAAACTGGTGCAAAGAAAAGCTGCCCATAGAAACCAATCAGAATGATCCTTCCATTTTCCAATGAAAGGTGGAATATGATTGGTTGCTATGGTCAACTAAACCATTTTGACTTTGTACCAGTTTTCAAAATCCCCCCCCCCCTATGTGTCTATAAACTTGTCGCTTTTGTGAAACCTGACAAATGGCAGTAAAATCACTGTCAATGTTGTACAGAATCCTCCAAAATATCCAAGAGTCGATCACGATAATGCCTTGTGCCGACCTTTACGGGAGAGATTTATCAAAACTGGTGTAATGAAAAAAACTGGCTTAGTTGCCCATAGCAACCAATCAGATTCCACCTTTTAGTTTCCAGAGCTCCTTTGGGAAATGAAAGATGGAATCTGATTGGATATTATGGGCAACTAAGCCAGTTTTTCCTTTACACCACTTGTGATAAATCTCGCCCTATATGTGCGCAGACCAGGAAGATACACCATCAAATCCCTAAAGAAAATTTGCACTACATCACACGGCCGGGGAAGACTCAAAATCACAGATACAGCAGAGCTTAGTTTGTAAACTTAAAATACCACACAACGTTAGGGCTCATTCAGACAGTCGTAGTATTTTGCGGTCTGTGTGCGTTCAGCATTTTGCGGATGCACATGCGGACAAGAATAGGACTTTCTTGAAGTTGCGGAACAGATGCGGACCCGTTCATATGGTCGTTTGAATGAGCCCTTATCGGAGGTTCTACGAAGGGCATCAGGGATCGCATCTATTTTATATTTACATACGGAAACGTGGAGCAGAGCTGAGTTTGTCATGTGTACACCACCTCATCTTGCTATCTTGATGTGTTATCTTTTTTAATCTCAGTCTTCAAGTTAAAGCTTTAGGCAGGGATATCAAACTTGTGGCCTTCAAGCTGTTGAAAAACTACAACTTCCATCAGGCCCAGACAGCCTACAGCTATCAGGACATGCCGGGAGTTGTAGTTTTGACATCCCTGGTTTAAGGAAAGACATACTCAGTTCTGCTACATATATATGGGGTCATTTATCAAACTGGTGTAAAGTAGAACTGGCTTAGGCTACTTTCACACTCGCTTTTTGTGCGGATCCGTCATGGACGGATCAGTTCAGATAATACAACCATCTGCATCCGGTTAGAACGGATCCGTTTGTATTATCTTTAACCCTCAGTTCACACTTGCGTTCGAACGCGCTGTAAAACGCTCAACAGGAGAAAACTCATGTTTCCCTATGGGCATGGTTCTCACCTGAGCGTTTTACAGCGCGTTTGAACGCGCTGTAAAAAGCCCTACGCTCAAAGAGGTTCTTGAGCTTCTTTGGGGCGTTTTGTCGCGCGTTTGCACCCATAGACTTCGATGGGAACGCGCGTAAAACGCGCGTTAACTGCACGCGTTAAAGTGTAGATATGCCTTTTTCAATTGGTCTCCAGGGTCACGAACGCGCGTATGACGCGCGTTTCCTATTTGCAAAAACGCGCTGTAATACGTGCGACAAAAATGCGCGTAAAACGCGCGTCTCAGAAACGCTCAGGTGTGAACCCAGGGTAACATAGCCAAGACGGATCCGTTTTCTATTGTGCCAGACTGAACTGATGCGATCTGAGCGGATCCTTTTCCATTCAGAATGTAAACTGATCCGTTTTGGACCGCTTGTGAGATCCCTGAACGGATCTCACAAACGGAAAGTGTGAAAGTAGACTTAGTTGCCCATAGCAACCAATCAGAGTCCACCTTTCATTTTTGACAGCTCTTTTGAAAATGAAAGGTAGAATCTGATTGGTTGCTATGGGCAACTAAGTTTTACTTTACACCAGTTTTGATAAAAACTAAATTATTATATATTTTTTTTTTGTGTGTGTCTATTTCCTTATATTTTTAAACCTCCTTAAGGGTAGGTTTCTCTTTTTAGGATTATCATCTTTGAAAAGAAAATGACATTTCTTATCAAAATATTGTATAGACCCAAAGGGTCGCTTTAGTTAAAGAGGCATTCCCATCTCAGACATTGATGATGTCAATTATTATAATCATTCTAATTCTATTATTTTCATTTATATTATGATTATTATATTTATAGAAATACCAATGCTTTTTTTCATTTCAAAACAACTTTTTCAACTAAGAGTATTCAAATAAAATAGAACAAAAATAAATAATTAACAAAATGAATTGAAGGCGAGTAATCATAGCATTTCATACCTGATAGGCCTGCGTCGCCCTGAGACGTCATGTATCGTGTATCTTGTCAGGTCATAGAGAAGCCAAAAAGTGACAAAAACATGTCCACAAAGTTACATATCCTCGTCAGTGCCTGGTGTGATCAGAGCTTTGTATGGTGCTGTGACTAGGACTAGTGACTTTATACTGATCTCCAGGCTGTCTTGTCTGATGTGTCCGGCCACAGCCAATGGGGTGTAACAAGGGGGGCAGGACAGTCCCAATACTATGATAAGCACACAGGGATGTTCCAAAAAAACAAAAAACAAATTGCCTGTCACAAGGGAAATAGAGAGTTTAGTGCAGTGAGAACTGCATGAAGGAGGCAGTGGTGGAGTCGATGTTTGATGTTTCTATAGGGACTGTGCCAGTTTTTTTTGCAAGACCAGTCATATGTATACATGCACGTCATTTATCATCTACACATGATGCTACGATGGAATGTGATGTGGCCATATACAGTAGTTAGTGCCGCCTGCATTGCTTCCCACAATTTCGGCAAAAGTGAAAAATCTTTTAAAGTCGTCGTAAATGCTTGGGACCATGTATTCATCATCTCAGATGACAACCTAAAATATGTGGAGTGATGCGGTCACAAACTCAACGCTGTAAAAAAAAAGGCTTGCCTGCCATAACCCTGGCTGGATGGGATCTGCGGGTCCGTCGAGGGCAGCACCAGACATGCCCACAATAAGGGGAATGCATCAAACTTCTATGCCAGTTTTCTGATGTGCCAGTATTGCATCATCATTTTTCTCTATTTTCTGACAACCTCAGCATGGCAGAAATCTACACCAGCTCTTGGTTTGTGTAGATTCCATTTTTGGTGCATGAATCTCCCAGGGATGTACCAAAGTTATTAAGATGCCTGCCTCTTAATAATTCAGGTGCAATGTACGTCAGTGTATTTCTTTACTAAGACTGGCATAATGCCAGCCTTAAAGGGGTTCTCCAGGAATACCTCCGTAAACAAAAGATTAATACTTATTTGCTCCCCTCCTCCATGTTCTTGTCCCTGGCTTGTTTAATTCTGGAGCTGCATGGGCATGGTCACATGCTCCTCTGCAACCAATGACTGGCTTCAGAGGTGCTTCTGGCCAGGGATTGTTCACCCCTTGGGACCTTTTCTACAGACCCCCCAGCGTGGCTGGATTTGCCGTAGTAATTATACTTGATGCCCACTACCAGGTTCCAGCTCCATTGCTGCCCCTCCAGCTTTGCAGGTTCCTAGTCTCCAACATCTAGTTTGATGTGGGTCAAGTGTCTTCTGCGCCAATGACTGACCACAGTGGTAACAAATCACCCATGTGTCACGTGACCCAGTAACATGATGCACGGGTGACAAATGACCTCTGCGGCGAGCCATTAGCTGCAGTGGTAACGTGACCAAAACGGATGATGACACAGGGTGACCTGGGACCTGTAGCGCTAGTAGGACATTAATGGAGCCAGGACCTATCAGGGACCTGTAAAGCTAGTAGGACATCCATGAAGCCAGGATAATTACATTGGGAAGGGGGGGGGTGAATCTTTGGAAACCCTTCGGTATTATGTTGAGGTGACCACCAGTGACTTTCAGACCAGACTTCTCCAAGTGTTGCATTAGCAATAGGCTTGATTCACGAATTTTGGTGCACTTTTGATGTGGTCTCCTGTCATTAGCTCTGCCCACTGTTTTTTTTTAACTTCTTTGACAGTTCTTCTGTGTCCAGACTATTAATCCAGGTTTCACTGGTACCATAGATCGAGATGTCTCCTTTTCACAGATTTACAGAACCACCAGGAGCCACTGAGATTCTTCTAGGGATTTCTTGGTATTCACTTCTCCTGGACTGAGACCAGAGAACAGATGAAGCATTATACATATCACAATAAATGCAATGGTATTGTACTCTGTCTAATAGATACCTGTAGAATCCCCCTCTCTAAATCCCCTAGCAACAAGACACCCTGACTTCTGGTAAGCCAAACCAACATTTTTTGGTGCCCCTGACGAAGCTGTTGTGCCCCTGACGAAGCTGTTGTGGAGCGAAACCCGGGTCGGGCAGATCATCTTGTTTTATACATTGCGCAATTTTATACAATTGTTTGAGAAAAGAGGAAGAAGTATCACTAGTGTGTGAACGATCCTTAGATGTGCCTATAAAATCAGTGAATCCTGTGAGTGAATTTTAAGTATAAGCTGGAGAGTAATCCGGTGGTACTTCACTATATATGTGTTTTTTATGATTCACATAGAATAGCACACACAGGACAAAGCGGCGTACGCTTGGCTGAACGGGATCCAGAGTCCGTCCCCTAGACCAACCTCCAGGAGAATATTTGTCTGCGCGGTCTGTACATATAAAATTGTTACAGACTAACCCAGCCCTCCTGTTCATTGGACATCCATATACAAAACTTGCGAGGAAGCCACCCATCACGTGCCTGAAACCTCCATTCATGTGGGACGCCGCATCCGACCGCGAGACTGCACGGGACACCGTGGCGAGTCCAGGCGCAGAACTGTGAAGGCGCATTATGCACGATACCTGAAGAGTGGTAAAGTACCCTCATAATATTTATTTTATCCGCAGATTAAGGGGCCTGGGAATATTTCCTGTACACTGATATGCTAATTCAATTACAAAGAACGGGTCATATCAGCTCAAACCAGAAGAACACAGAGTGACACTACATTGGGCTTTTATATGTTGGACTTTACAAGGTACAGATGATTGGATTTTATTGAACTTTATAATATTGAGCAAGTCAAATATTTTGCACATCTGCTATTTCTGCACGTTTGCACTTGTCATTCGGACACACTATACCTAATAAGGATCATTTGGGATCCATCCCATTTGCCTATTTGCACCTGCTATTTGGACATAGTACACCTAAGGGTACTTTCACACTTGCGTTGGTGCGGATCCGTCTGTTTATTTGCACAGACGGATCCGCACCTATAATGCAAACGTTTGAAAAATGACAAAGTCCAAAACGGATCCGTTTTGAATTACACTGAAAGTCAATGGGGATTGGATCCATTTTCAAATGCACCATATTGTGTCATTGAAAACGGATCCGTCCCCATTGACTTACATTGTAATTAAAAACTGATCTGTTAGGCTCCGCCTCTTCAGATGTCCGCCTCCAAAACGGAATAGAAGCGGAACGGAGCCTAACTGATGCATTCTGAACGGATCCTTATCCATTCAGAATGCATTGGGGCTTACTGATCCGTTTGGACCGTTTGTGAGAGCCCTGAAACGGATCTCACAAACGGAATCCAAAACGCTAGTGTGAAAGTATCCTAACCAGGACTATCCGGGATCTATTTTATTTTAATCTACTACTACAACCCCTATTACAAATAGGAGGTGTAGTGAACAGCGATTCTTTATTAATTATTATATTATTATTATATTATATTATTATTTGTATTTTATTTCATTTTATTTATGGTATTGCTAGCTAATGTATGTTATTTTAACTGCAGAATTCTCATTTTTACTTTGAAGATTAAATATATTATTCTGTGTTCCTGATAAACGAGTGCCCCCATCTTTGTTATATATTTATTTTTCTTCCTGGTTTGGGCGACACCAGGGGTGTGCATCAATCCAGCCTTACATTGCCGGGTGAGCCACTGACTACTTCAGATCCATCAATAAAATTACTCTATAACGTCAATCTCAGGGCTCATGCACACGACCGTATGTATTTTGCGGTCCGCAAAAAACGGATATGCAAAAGACATGAATGACGCCATGTGCATTCCGTATTTTGCGGAACGGAACAGCTGGCCCCCTAATAGAACAGTCCTATCCTTGTCCATAATGCGGACAATCATAGGACATGTTCTATTTTTTGGTAGAACGGGAATACGAACATACGGAAACGAAATGCAAACAGAGTACCTTCCGTTTTTTTTGCTGACCCATTGAAATTCCGCAAAAAAAACAGAACAGACACAGAAAGAAAATATGTTCGTGTGTTTGAGGCCTCAGACTGATACATCCACCAGATGACTCCTCTAATCAATCTTTATGCATAGGCTTATTATACAACTTTAGTAAATTAATAGATTTAGAATTTTTGGAAGAAAAAGTAACGCTTCTCCTGCTATTTTGATATGTTACAGGCTCATATTAGCAGCTCGATCTGGCGCCACTTGCTGTAGAAACAGATGCCTGAATGTTGGGCACCCTCCGTAACGAGCCTAACGTACACACAGATCCATTTATCTTCTTCTCTGAGAATCTGCACAGACTAAATGATGTATTTCCAGTAATAGGATTATCTACTTCTCACTCATTTATTTGGTGGGTTCTGGGATATACTTGACTTGATACAACCCGGCATAGAATCTCCTCCCTTCAGGCACCATTGATTACATTAATTCATTATATGCCCGGATGGCAGAGTAATTACCACATCTTGATTTTCTTTGCTTCAGTTTCTGAAAAAATTTAGGACACATCCGTTTGTACTCATTCAGAGTGAGTGATGTTTTTTACTCTAAAATGTATTATTATTTTTTCTTCAATGTGTAGGTCGACTTCTCAGAGATAGGACATTTCATAAAAATGGTTGATTACACTTTGGTCAATCAAAATCGGACATTTTGAGTGCCTTTTATCGAGGGGTTTACCTCCAATGAGGCGAGGTGAGGCGATTGCCTCGGGCAGCACCAGACAGGGACAAGTGGGGAAGTGGGGGGGCGGGGGGGGGGGTAGGAGGGGTTTAGCAGCACAAAGGCCTTGGGCAATGAGCGCTTTTATTGTGGAAGCGTTCATCTCTGCATATTCAACTGTATCGCTATATTAACCAGTATGTTTTGTAGCCCTATATGTAATGTTTTACAAGTAGGCCTTCAAGGCCTCTTGCACATGACCGTATTTATTTTGCGGTCCGCAAAAAATACAAATGACATCCGTGTACACTATTTTGCGGAACGGAACAGCTAGCCCCTAATTGAACGTAATGCGGACAATAGTAGGACATGTTCTATTTTTTTGCAGAACGGAAATGCACACGGAGTAACGTCCATTTGTTTTTGCGGACCCATTGAAATGAATGGTTCCGTATACGGTCCGCAAAAAAACAGAACGGACACGGAAAGAAAATACGCTTGTGTGCAGGAGGCCTAACAGTAAGGCTACTTGCACACGACCGTTGCCTGCCTCTGCGTCCGCTCCTCCTTGAAATTTTGCATCCGTCAAAAAAAACGGATGACGGACCGTTTTTTTTGACGGATCCGATTTTTATGGCAGATCCATTGTAAAAATGCCTATCTTTGTCCGCAAACGTGAAAAAATAGGACATGCACTATTTTTTTGACGGAATGAAAACACGGATCACGGATGCGGAACAAAAACAGTTGACCATCCGCATTTTTTGACGGACCCATTGAAATGAATGGGGAAGCATCCTATCCGTGAAAAAAAACGGAACGGACACGGAAACTAACAACGGTCGTGTGCATGGGGCCTAAGGCTGAGAATCTGGCATGAGGGAAGGCGTTATTTCAGTTTTGACCTCAGGCAGCAGAAAGGCTAGATGCACCCCTGCTTTTATCTCATCTGTAGGCAACTTAAAGAGGACCTTTCACTGGTCCACAGTTTATTAGGCAAATGTATGTACATGCAGAGCGGCACCCAGGGATGACCCTGCACTTATTACTATCCCTGGGTACCGCTCCGTTCGCCCGCTGTAGCCCCCGGTACCGGTGCTCGTGCTGCTGATAATTTTGCCTGGGGCGGAGACATCTTCTTTTGCCCTGGGCGTCTCCTTCTCCCAGGCTGGAGCGCCAGCCAGGATATGAGCTGAGCGCTGCGATTGGCCAGCGCTCCAGCCTGGGAGAAGGAGACGCCCAGGGCAGAAGAAGATGTCTCCGCCCCAGGCAAAATTATCAGAAGCACGAGCTGCTATCAATTAATTCTACATCTACTGTTATAATGAAGATTATCCATCAGATAACATCTACCCCACACAGCACCAGTAAACTGACAAAGGATTCCCTATTTATGTAGGAGGTTTTATCATTTGTGCTTCAGAAGGACAATATTTTGTATTAGTCATACTTACCACCTTTTTGAACAGCCCAATCTAACTTTGCTCAATGCCTATCTACACATGCCCAATCCCACCCAGGTCCTTTTATGTCCGTACACTTAAGGGTACTTTCACACTAGCGTTGGTGTGGATCCGTCTGTTTATTTGCACAGACGGATCCGCACCTCTAATGCAAACATTTGTATCCGTTCAGAACGGATCCAGTTTGCATGTAGGCTTTGAAGAAAATGACAAAGTCCAATAGCGGATCCGTTTTGAAGTACATGAATGAGATCAATGGGGACGGATCCGTTTTCAAATGCACTCATATTGTGTCTACTGACAACGGATCCGTCCCCATTGACTTACATTGTACAAAATACGGATCCGTGTAGGCTCGCCTCTTCAGACGGACACCAAAATGCTGCATGCTGCGTTTTGGTGTCCGCTCAAAACGGAATAGAGGCGGAACGGAGTCGAACTGATGCATTCTGAACGGATCCTTATCCATTCAGAATGCATTGGGGCTTAACTGATCCGTTTTGGACCGTTTGTGAGAGCCCTGAAACGGATCTCACAAATGGAATCCAAAACGCTAGTGTGAAAGTACCCTTAGTAGTACTCCCCTATAGTGATGTTGCGAACATAAAAGTTTCCGTTTGCGAACGGCGAACGCGATCTTCCGAAAATGTTCGCGAACGGGCGAAACTTCAATAGGCAGGCGAATTTTAAAACCCACAGGGACTCTTTCTGGCCACAGTAGTGATGGAAAAGTTGTTTCAAGAGGACCAACACCTGGACTGTGGCATGCCGGAGGGGGATCCATGGCAAAACTCCCATGGAAAATTACGTAGTGGACGCAGAGTCAGGTTTTAATCCATAAAGGGCATAAATCACCTAACATTCCAAAATTGTTTGGAATAACATGCTTTAAAACATCCATTGTGTGTACAGTATACGATCAGGTATGATGTTGTATCGATCAGGTAGTGTAAGGGTTACGCCCGCTTCCAGTGACAGACCAAACTGTGACAGACCAAACTCCCCGTTTAACGCACCGCAAACAACTGCAAACAGTCCATTTGCTCAACCGTAAACTCCCATTTGCACAAGGTTGGATACCAAGCTAGCCATGTCCCGTTCCTTGTCCTCACTGACGTCATTGAAGGTCTCTTCCTCGCGCAATGTACTGTGCCACCCTATATGAGTCGTGTGTTCAGTAATCAGTAGTACTTTTTTTATCAGTTTAATCCCTGTTACGTCCCCTATCAGGGGACGTGTATCGAATTGATTTTAGGAACCGGGAGATGGAAAAAGAAGCTTGGTTGGTCCTCTTACTTCCAATTTGGAGCACTGCGCGTGCGCCGTGCATTGTACTGTGCAACCCTATATGAGTGGTGTGTTACTTAGTACTATTCTTATCAGTTTAATCCCTGTTACGTCCCTATCAGTACTGGCAGTGGGCACACTACAGTCAGTGGAAGTGGGCCTGACACACACCTGGCAGGCAACTAACCTTAGATTAAAGGGTAAAAATTAAATGCCTTTTTTTGATGCAAAGTCCTGTGCCAGCCGGTATGAGTGGTGGGCACTGGCAGTGGGCACACTACAGTCAGTGGAAGTCGGTCTGACACACACTGGCAGGCAACTAACCTTAGATTAAAGGGTAAAAATGAAATGCCTTTTTTTGATGCAAAGTCCTGTGCCACACGGTATGAGTGGTGGGCACTGGCAGTGGGCACACTACAGTCTGTGGGCCTGCAGCTCCTCACACATGGGCAGGCCAGGCAACTGCAATATATATATGGAGAAAAAATAAATAAAGGCAGACTAATGTAGCAGCCCTAAAAAGGGCTTTTTGGGGTGCTGTGACGCTGTCCTTACAGCAGATGAGTCTGTGGACACAGAACACTGGCCTAGCTAACGCTTTCCCTATGAATTCAGAATCATCAGCACAGCAGCAGCTGCAGTCTCCCTGCTCTCACTAACATGCAGCTTCAGACTGAATCTAAAATGGCTGCCCTTTTTATAGGAGGTGGTAAGGTGTGGGAGGGAGGGTGCTGATTGGCTGGAATGTGTCTGCTGACTGTGAGGTACAGGGTCAAAGTTTGCTCAATGATGATGTATAGGGGGCGGACCGAACATCGCATATGTTCGTCCGCCGCGGCGAACGCGAACAAGCTATGTTCGCCGGCGAATAGTTCGGGACATCTCTACTCCCCTAGCGCCCTTTCACAGTAGTGATGCTCCCTTAGTGCTCCCCTCACAGTATTGCTGCTCCCTTAATGCCACCCTTACAGTAGTGCTGCCTGCTTAGTTCCTCCCTCACAATAGTATTGTACCCCACAATAGAGAATAGTTTAAAAAAAATAAAAAAGTAATTCTCACCTATCCCCGTTCCCCTGGTGAAAAGAATACATCATCCCCTGGCTTGTGCTCTCACCTGCTCAGTTTAGCAGGTGTGATGATATCACTGCATTGCACCTGCTGCCGGGGAGCGCACCGGACGGTTAATGGCTGGAGCAAGGAGTTGATGGCTCCCTGCTTCACTACTGTATTTAACTGTATCTGCATCCTGAGCACGCGGATACAGTTCAAAATGGGATACGCCACAGCCCTCGTGGGACCACAGGACAACCACTAAAATCCTGGACTGTCCTGTCGGATCCAGAATGGTTGGGAGGTATGCCATTAGTGGAGAAAACGCTCACTAAGGGGCAACCCTAAAATAGTTGCCTTAATGTTGTTACAGGTTATAGTTACTAAAATACTGGGAGATGATCCAGGGAGTTATTCTGATTGGTTGATTGGAGTTGGGAAGGATTTTTTTTTTCTCCTGAAATCAGGAAAATTGGCTTCTACCTCATGAGGATTTTTCACTTTCCTCTGGATTACAGGCTGAACTGGATGGACACATGCCATTTTCAGCCTTATAAACTATCCTTAATTTGTCTATTCTTCAATATGGGGTCTTATTACACATGTAGAGCTGTTTTACAGTATATAACCTCTCTTCTATGTACATATTTTATTTCTATTAATAGGTTCGATACTTTCTAAGCACCACATGCTCCTGTGTTTATTCATGCACTGAAGGACACCATTATCTTTGTCTTATCATGCCCCATATTTGCATCTTTTACTGAGCTAAATACCAGATGAGTGACCTAGCAAAGTTGCCATTGTTCATTGAGAATTTTATCACATGACTGATCATCCACAGGTTCACACTGCATTTATGGACCTCAGTGCTTTGTCAGTTCAGATGTAAGCATTTATAGTTTTATATAATGTACAAGAAGCAAATAAAACCTCTATTGTGTATTCTTGGCGATTTTTTAATCATCCTATCACTGTGTACACATACATATAAGATATGATTGTGAGATATATCAGATTGTAATCCGTATGTGAGGTTGTCATGTAGTAGCAAAAGGCTTTTCCATTTCTTTGATGGCTTCTGGCCTTCTTGGTGATGCCTCCAATTCTTTTTGACATAATTTTCTCTGCTTAATATGGTGCTATCAAATGATTCTTCTTCCAGTAAGATGAAAGATCCACCTAGGTGAGGCATTATACTGTATGCTGGATGTTGGACTGGCCCACCAGAGTACCAAAAGATGGCTCTGGTGGGCCCAAGCTTCATTAGATTGACCCACTAAAGTACCAGAGCATCATCTGGTGGACTCAAGCACTAAAACATTATAGGCCTTTAATGGAACAGGACCCCAAAGGTCTAGCAGAAGACAGCTGTTTTCGGAACGAATAACCTCAAAGGTGGAAAAACATATTTACACCCCGAGGAACTGTGGTAGGAAAATGGGCCCACAACCATCTCACCAAGAAACCACCAATGTTTTCTGGTGTCTAATGGTTGTAATTGGTGAAAGAGACATTATTACACCATTAAAATACTTGGTAGGAATGAACCTTATGAACATCTCACTTTCATCAAATAAGCTGTTTCATAAAAGGGGCCCACCTAGAACCAGATATTCTATTAAAAGTGGAAATGTACAAGCCCTGCATATAAGATAGGTTGGGCCCTCAGAATAATTTATTTTGGTAGACCCAAGGAACGTTAGCCAGATGCTGTCTACGCTTCAGCCTACAGCAGCAAAATTGGGTGATGTTATATTGTAAATATCAGGTTTTTCTATGGAAAGTCCAAACATCCAACTTGTTTCCAGCAGAGAATCAAGATAAATTTGGAGTTTCACTGAACCAGAAGACAAAGCAGAGAGAAACAGTTCAGTTATATGCTTCTATTTTTCCTTGACCCAATCTCCTAAATAGTAAGCCATAGTGTTGAGCGAGCATGCTCGGCCGAACACCATTTTGACTCGAGCATCGCGATGCTCGGCACATCGTGGTGTTCGGCCGAACACTGCGTGTGCTCGAGCGCGATGCTCGAGTCTCCTCCCCACATGTTTGTTGCCTGCTACGCAGCCAATAAATGTTCGGGATAGTACTGGCGCTCACTGTAATGCGTAGCCATGTTGGTTACTGGCATTACAGTGATTGGCTGGCCGACACGTGGTTCGGCTCAGTCTTAGTCAGGGCGAGCTGCAGCAGAAGGGACAGATAGTCTAGGGACAGGAATAGTTTTGTATGTTGACAGGCTTTAGTGTTGACAGGTGTTAGAGACCCAAAAGTCCTTTTAAGGACTATTGTTTTATCTGGCTGCAATATATATTACTAGCGCAACCTGCCCTAAATTGCGTGCAATTGTTTGGCCACTGCTGACACTGACACAACCTCTGCTACATCTATTGTGTTACATTTTCGCATCCTAAATATCTGTGACATTCAGCGCAATTGTTTGGCTGCTGCTGACAGCGACATTACCTGCGCTACATCTCCTGTATAACATTTGCGCATCCTAAATATCTGTAACATTCAGTGTAGTTTATTTGCGCATACACTTACAAAACCTGCGCTACTGTACGTGTGACATACTTGCAAGCATATATACCATTTAATATGCTCAAGGCGAGCAGTAAGGGACAGGGAAGTGGCCGTGCTGCTGATGGTGCACGCAGAGGGCGTGGCCCTGGGCGCGGTAAAACTGTGCCTGCTGCCAGAGCACATGAAACACACTCATCCACGATACCTAGCTTCATGTCCCAGTTTGCAGGGTGGCGCAGGACACCACTCGAAGTCACACCAGTGCGGCCAGGTGGTTGGTTGGATTGCAGCACCACCCTGTCTTCCACAAAGTCCAGTCTCAGTAGCCAAGAGTCTGGTCAGCAGAATCCTCACCCTGATCCTCCTTCCTCCCACCATGGAGAGTCTTGGCAAACAATTGATCCCACACTCGGATATTCCAAGGAGCTCTTTTTATTGCCATTCCTTGATTTGGGCCTCTCGCCAAGCCCGCTTGAAGAGGGACATGAGGAGATCTTGTGCACTGATTCCCAAACTCTTGAGCATCCACAGTCAGAAGAAGATGACGGTGGGGAATGGCCATTAGTGTTTTATGAGGTGGATGATGATCATGAGACACAGTTGCCAATAAGTCAACGGCAATTAGTGTCTCAAGAGGTTGATGATGAGGATGAGACACAGTTGTCAATAAGTGAGGTTCATGTTAGGTCAACAAGTGAGGAAGATGACCAGAGTGAGGAAGTGAGGAAGTGGAAGAGTAGGTGGTTGACGATGAACTCACTGACCCAACCTGGGAAGGTGGCAAGCCGAGCGAGGACAGCAGTACAGAGGGGGAGGGATCCGCAGCACCGCAGTGGAGTGGCAAAAGGGAGAAGGCGGGCCACACCAAACAGGCCCGCAACTGTTCCCCGGAGCACCCCCTTGCGGCAATCTCCCTTGCCAAGGGGTAGGTGTTCTGCAGTCTGGCGCATTTTTTAGGAATGTGCGGACATAAAAGAATTGTCATTTGCAACCTGTACCGTACCAAAATGAGCAGGGGCGTGAACACTTGCATCCTCACGACCACCAGCATGGTCCGCCACATGGCATCAAAGCACCCTAATAGGTGGGCTGAACGCCTGGGCCCACAATCAGTGTCTGCGGGTCACACCACTGCCTCCTCTTCCCCTGTGTTACGTGCTGGACAATCCATTGTCCAAGACGCAGGTTCGGATGCCTCCTGTCCTGCACCTGGACCTTAGCAAGCACCAACAGCTAGCACATCCACTTCTGTGTCCCAGCGCAGCGTACAGATGTCCATACCCCAGGCCTTTGAACGAAACCGAAAATACCCAGCCAACCAGCCACAGGCCATAGCACTAAATGCGCACCTTTCCAAATTGCTTGCCCTGGAAATGTGGCCATTTAGGCTTGTGGACACTGACGCTTTCCGCAGCCTGATGGCGGCGGCCGTCCCTAATTATTCAGTCCCCAGCCGCCACTATTTTTCCTGGTGTGCCGCCCCGCCTTACACCAGCATGTGTCCCGTAACATCACCCGTGCCCTGACCAACGCAGTTATTGGGAAGGTCCACTTAACGACTGACACATGGACAAGTGCTTTTGGCCAAGGACGCTACATTTCCCTGACGGCACACTGGGTGAATGTTGTGAAGGCCGGGAGCGAGTCATACCCTGGGATAGCACAGGTGCTAACGACGCCAAGGATTGCAGGCCCTACTTCCATCAGGATTTCCACCACCACCTGCGTAAGTGGCTGCAACCCCCCCTTCTCCTCCTCCACTTCCACCTCTGAATTCTCATCTTACCATCAGTCAGTAGCTGGAAGCAGTGTAGCACTGCAGTGGGGAAGCGGCAACAGGCCGTGCTAAAAGTAATGCTTAGGTGACAATCAGCACACCGCCGCTGAGCTGTGGCAGGGTATAAGGGACCAGACTGAGCTGTGGCTCTCGCCACACCTACAACCAGGCATGGTTATGTCTGATAATGGCCGTAACTTGGTGGCGGCTTTGGAGCTCACACACATACCATTTTTACGCAACTTTGAGGAATCAACACAACACATGTGGAAGAGGTGGAAATGAGGGAAGACAGTATACAGGGTGATAGCCAAACCACCCTCAGTTCGTCTTCTCAGCGCGAATTGGATGATGATGAGGAGGAGGAGCAGGAGACAGTTGCCTCTGCTACAGAGGGTAGTACCCATAGCAGGTTTATTCCATCTGTTCAGCGTGGATGGGCAGAAGAGGATGAGGAGATCGAGAGTTATCCTCCTGATGAGGACAGCGTAGTCTTGTCTGTTGGGACTCTGGCACACATGGCTGACTTTATGGTATGCTGCCTTTCCCTTGACCCTCGCATTATACACATTTTGGCCAACAGCGATTACTGGTTGTTCACCTTTCTCCACCCCCTCTACAAAGAGAACTTCTCATCTCTCATTCCTGTGGTGGAGAGGATTAGCAAAATGGTGCAATACCAGAAGGTCGTTGTGGAAAAATTGCTCCAAAAATTTTCAGCTGACAACGCTGGCGGCAGAGCACGTAGTTCCTTGGGCAGCCGAGGAGGGGAGATGAGGGGAACACACAGCAGTTCCAACAAAGGCTGGGCAACACTCTCCAAGACCTGGGACAGTTTCATGACACCCCGCCAGCACCCTCACCCTGATGCGCGGCCTAGTGTCACAAGGAGGGAAAAGTTTTGAAAGATGGTGATGGAGTACGATCCCTCAGTGCCTTACAACTATTGGGTGTCCAAGCTGGACACGTGGCATGAACTGGTGCTCTACGCCTTGGAGGTGCTGGCCTGCCCTGCTGCCAGCGTTTTGTCAGAGCGGGTATTTAGTGCTGCTGGGGTCATAATAACTAATTAGCGCATCCGCCTGTCAACTGAAATTGCTGACAGGTTGACTCTTATCAAAATGAACAAGGCCTGGATTGCCCCTGACTTCTCTACTCCACCATAGGAAAGCGGCTGAACATAAAGGCACTTTAAGGGCACTTGCGGACGTGTGAATGGAGCCTAAATGTGGCTTTTATGGTGTATTGAATACACTGTATTCCCATGCACCCCTTCCACCCCAAAAAAGTTCAATCTTCCTTTACTCGTCCTCCTCCTCCTCCATCATATCAACATGCTTATTAGGCTGCCCTTGCTCCTAATGTTTTAGAGGGTCAGCTCAGCAGCAGATCCTCACCCCTAATGTTTTAGATGGTCAGCTCAGCCTAAGACCCTCACCCCTAATGTTTTAGATGGTCAGCTCAGCAGCTGGCCCTCACCCCTAATGTTTTAGAGGGTTCCCAGCAGGCCATCAATCATAATTTTTCAAGGGTGTGTATGATTCCCTCCTTATGTGCCTATGTGTAATAAAGGGTGTATTGTAGTGTCAGTTCCTTGTCATTTTTGGCAGCCCTTTCACTTAGTGCATAGGCTTTATGAGTGTAGGAGTCCCACTACCTGAACAATTGTACCACAATGTGAATGAGGCCCTCCTTTATGTGATATACAGGTTGTATCGGAGTGACTCTTCCTTGTAATTTTTTGCAGCACTTGCACCTTATATACAAGTATGCACATGGGAAGGAATAATGCAAGTCACCCGTACATACTAAATGGTAAAACACTCGGTAACACTGACATGGAAAAGGACCTAGGGATTTTAATAAACAGCAAACTAAGCTGTAAAAGCCAGTGTCAGGCAGCTACTGCCAAGGCCAATAAGATAATGGTTTGCATCAAAAGGGGCATAGATGACTGTGATGAGAACATAGTCCTACCACTTTACAAATCTCTAGTCAGACCACACATGGAGTACAGTGTACAGTTCTGGGCTCCTGTGAACAAGGCAGACATAGCAGAGCTGGAGAAGGTTCAGAGGAGGGCAACTAAAGTAATACCTGGAATGGGGCAACTACAGTACCCTGAAAGATTATCAAAATTAGGGTTATTCACTTTAGAAAAAAGACGACTGATGGGAGATCTAATAACTATGTATAAATATATCAGGGGTCAGTACAGAGATCCGTCCCATCATCTATTTATCCCCAAGACTGTGACTGTGAGGAGGGGACATCCTCTGCGTCTGGAGGAAAGAAGATTTGTTCACAAACATAGAAAAGGATTCTTCACGGTAAAAGCAGTGAGACTATGGAACTCTCTGCCTGAGGAGGTGGTGATGGTGAGTACAATAAAGGAATTCAAGAGGGGACTGGATGTATTTCTGGAGTGTAATAATATTACAGGTTACAGCTACTAGAGAGGGGTCGTTGATCCAGGGAGTTATTCTGATTGCCTGATTCGAGTCGGGAAGGTATTTTTTCCCCTTAAGGCCTTATTCACACGTCCGTAGTGTTTTGCGGATCCACAAAACACCTTGCCACCAGCCCTATAAAGATGCCTATACTTGTCCGAAATTGCGGGCAACAATAGGACATGCTCTATATTTTTGCGGAGCCGCTGTCCGGAAGATCGGTGGCGCGCTCTGCAAATGCGGATGCGGAGAGCACAGTGTGTGCTCTCCGCATCCATCACGTCCCCATTCAAAATGGGTGCGGACGTGTGAATTAGGCCTAAGTGGGGAAAATTGGCTTCTACCAACAATTTTTCCTCTAAAATCGATTTTATCTACTGTTTTGTGTGTATTATTGTCAGTCTGTAAAAGTGGCGTACTACTCGGACAACATAGTTCGCAGCAGCGACCTGGGAATCCAAGATGCATCAAGGCATTCTTTCTATGCTGTTCTCGAACCATTTTAGTGGTGTTTCCATCAATTTCTGACCTTTTCCTGTGAACCAGACACCCTCCCGTCTTCAGAGCAGAGGGTGTCTGGTTTAATGCTGTGGTTCTCCCATTGACTTCCATTGTGCTCTGTAGATTACCCGAGCATCCCACAGTGTTCTACTCGAGCACCCAAGCACTTTGGTGCTCGATCAACACTAGTAAGTCATTATTGCAGCTCCCAAAGGGCAGATACCACAAAGCTCTGGGACAGTATACGTTACAGTGCCGATTACTTACATAACTAAAGTACATCATTTATGCAAGTTCATTATTATTACTGTACATATCATGATACCATGAAAAGCGATAGTCACATGTAATGGAGGTACATCAGATGTACAGAAAAGAAACCGATGGAGTGACTGGCGAGCATGACAATATCCGCTTAATACAATCTCATGCTCTCATGTCCTTTCCTTGTTACTGGACAAGCTTGGTTCTAACTGGTTTGTCAGATGTTCTATTTTTTGCAAAATGCAACCAAATAATCTGTCAGGTTTGCTCTGGTATCTGACAATTATCTGTCACATGAAAGTTGTGTTCCTAATCTGCAGGCGTCTGTCAGTTCTCATCCATCCTACTGCAATTGAATTGTCAAGAACTAGTGGCTTTTCATCCAGTCTTTGAATGGAATTAATTTCAGTGCATAGAAAAACCAATCGATTATACATTCATCTGTTTTTTACAGCAGAGGAACATCGCAGTATTAGGCCCCTTTCACACGAGCGTGTCCGGATTAGGTCCGGATGCGTTGAGGATGCGTTCAGTAAAAACTGTGCGATTTCACAGGCAAAGCCATTCAGTTTTGCCTGCGATTGCATTCAGTTGTTCAGTTCTTTCCACGCGGGTGCACGCGGTGCAATGCGGTATCACGCGCGTGATAAAGAACTGATGGTTTACAAACAACATCTCCTAGCAACCATCAGTGAAAAACGCAACGCATCCGCACTTGCTTACGGACGCAATGCGTTTTTTCACGCAGCCCCATTCACTTCAATGGGGCTAGGGCTGCGTGAAAAACCCAAAATATAAAACATGCTGTGATTTTCACGCAACGCAAAGGTGATGCGTGAAAAAAAACGCTCATGTGCACAGACCCATTGAAATGAATCAGTCAGGATTCAGTGCGGAAAACTCGCCTGTGTGAAAGGGGCCTTACACACACACTTTGGCCTCTTTCACACGGGCGTCACGTTTGACGCCCGGATAGGATGCGGGTGTGTTGCGGGAATATGCGCGATTTCTCAGCGCGTGTGCAAACTTTTGTAATGTGTTTTGCACGCGTGTGGGAAAAATCGCCATGTTTGGTACCCAGACCCGAAGCCGGACTTCATCACTGAAGTCCGGCTTCGGGTTGAGTATTCATGGTTATAGGTAACATGGTTATAGGGGAAAATAATAGCATTCTCAATAAAGAATGCTTTGAAGAATGTGGATTAAGGGGTTAAAAATAAAAAATGTAACTTACCTTAGCCACTTGATCGCGTAGTTGGCGATCTCTCTTCTCTCTTCAAGCATTAACTGCAGTCCAAAGGACCTGTGATGACGTTACATCACATGGTCCGTGATGGACCATGTGATTGGACCATGTGATGTGACGTCATCACAGGTCCTTTAGACTGCAGCTAATGCTTGAAGAGAGAAGAGAGATCGCCAACTACGCGATCAAGTGGCTAAGGTAAGTTAAGTTTTTTATTTTTAACCACTTAATCCACATTCTACAAAGCATTCTTTATTGAGAATGCTATTATTTTCCCTTATAACAATGTTATAAGGAAAAATAATGAAGATCGGGTCCCGTCTCTTAGCAACCATGCGGGAAAATCGCACTGCATCCGCACTTGCTTGTGGATGCTTGAGATTTTCCCGCAGCCCCATTCACTTCTATGGGGGCTGCGTTGCGTGAAAAACGCAGAAACTGGAGCATGCTGCGATTTTCACATAAACGCAGAAGTGATGCGTGAAAATCACCGCTCATGTGCACAGCCCCATAGAAATGAATGGGTCTGGATTCAGTGCAGGTGCAATGCAGAATACTCGCCCGTGTGAAAGGGGCCTTACACACACACTTTGAGTTAGCATGTTGTACCGATAATTTCAGGGTTTGGCGTGAATATGGTCCAAGGACTATTGGTAGAAGTAGAAGCAGTCCTCTCTCTAGGTACCGGGGGAAACCTAGCATAGATTGAACATCTCTTTTCATAATGGACATGTAAACTTCCCAGACCATGTAAGGAATACAGAGAATAAAGTGCCGTCTTACAAGGATTAAAGTGGTTGGCCCAAGAACATTTATCTCCATCCACAGGAGAGTTGATAACTGTGTAATCTCTTGGGTCAATCCACCGAAACCCTCAGAAATCACAAAGACAGGGTCTCCGAATCCACTGTTGAAATGGAGTGACAACCACTCCATTCACTATCTATGGGACTGCCAATCACAGAGCTCATATCCACCAGTCCCACAGATGTAAATGGCATGGTGGACATTCATGAGCACCACTACTCCATCAGCACAAGGGACTTTGGGACCCCGGTTCTGTTGATCTCTTAGGGTTCTGCCAATTTACATATTAGATAGATATTAGATTTGGCAAAAAGACAAGGTAGGTCAGTCATCTTGATGCAGTGTTGATTTAAAGGAAGGCAAAGCAACCGTATTGGTAGGATAAACATCTGAGAAGTGGAGCCTTAAAGGAGTTGTTCAGGATTAGAGTAGGACATCAATATCAGAACGGTGGTAGTCCAACACACAGCTCTGTCCATTGTGTAGTGGATGCAGTGTCGGACTGAGGTGCCCAGGGTCCACCAATAAAATTTATTTTGGGGCCCACCGTATGGATACATAATTAAATATGGGGGTCCCTGCAGCAACTTTGAGAATGTACCCCTGTGGGCCAGTCCGAACCTGAGAGGATGGAGTTGGTTACTGCAGCATTGCTCCCATTACAGTGAATGGGAGCAGTGCTGCAGTAACCAGCTCTGTCTACTACACAATCGACAGGCCTGTGTTGTTGCGGTGCTGACTTCTGGTGCCACTGCAGTATGGCTGATCGGCAGGGGTGTGGGTGTTGGACCTTGGACAATCAGATATTGGTGGCCTATTCTGAGGATGGGCCGTCAATATATAAATACTGGAAAACCCATTAAGGTCTTATGCACATGACCCGATGTAATACGGATACCGGCCGTGTGCATGCCGCATTTTCCTAATTAGAACTGCCTATTCTTGTCCACAAATTGGACAGGAATAGAACATGTTCTATAATTTGTGGAATGACATCCGTGTGCCGTCCATATTTTTTGCAGCTCCATAGAAACTAATGGTCATTGTCCTATCCTCAAAAAATGCGGAGTGGACCTGGGCCGAAAATATGGTCATGTGCATGACTACTGGTAGAGTCTGGTGTAAGTGTTCAGCTTACAGCTATGGCCAGCTTCACCCTCATAGAAGACCAGGGCTGGTGGTGGATAGCAGTGGGCTTCACAAGCGCTACCAGTCCTGACTGCCAGAAAGGTGATGGCTGGGGGAACAGTTATATCCCCTCCTAAGGGTGCTGCCACATGTTTAGGTTTTTTGATGCCGTTTTCGAAGCCAAAACCACAAGTGGATTAATAAAAGTGGAGCAGTTGTTTCTGCCCTTAATACTTTCTCTCGTGTTATGATCCACATCTCACTTTGGCTTCAGAAACTGCATAAAGAAAACCTATACGTGTGACAGCACCTTTAGTTTTTCTTTAAAATTATCTAATTCAGAACTGAACACAAGATCAAAGTCTAATGAAATGGATGATAATTTTCAAGTTTGGGTCACACCGGGGACAGTTAGAAAAGAGGGGTTTGCCAGCCTTGATCCCTACAGAGTCTTGACAGTGATCACGTCAACCCCAGCTGAGCCTATATTGGCTTCCACAGTGTGCACACAATACAGTGATTGCCCCATATATGTAGCTGCCGTGGTCCTCAGAGCCTCAGGATATTCAGGCAGACAGAATTATACTCTATTCCTTGACAATATGTGTTTTCAAGAAGGTTTCTATATATTTGAGACTCAATAGATGAATTGGGCACAGAGGCTCTATTCAGCCAGGACTCTAAAGCCCCTTTATTGGACTCAGTCCGTCTTTCTTCGCCCCTTTTTGGAGAAGACCTCATTACCAGTAAACTGAAGAGAAAGGGGTGTTTTGTTATACCCTCCACTTAATACAACCCTGGATTGTATTGCTTTTGTGGAGTAAGGCGAAAAAATTGGACTGTAGAATAAAAATTAAATGCAGCATTTTTGCAAGAAAATTGTAATAATTGTCATAATTGATACATAAACATTAGAGAACATCAAAGGAAAAAGCGCGTTAAAGTTGGAGGGAATAGAAGGAAAATTCACAGCTGAATTCTATAGCAGAGGCCTCTGTCACCAAGACAGAATATTCTGAATGTCTTCTAGGATGTGCTGTAAAATGCTAGGAGTTAGTTCACCTCTACAGTATGTAAGTGTAACTATTTTAATATACGCACTTGAGTCAGATTATTATGACCACCAGCTAACCTCCGTGGGCAGCACGGACAGCAGCTAGACGGACTGGGAGTGACCCAAAAGGTCCTGGTAGGTTGTCACAGGTATCTGGATCCATGATGACTAATAGGGATGAGCGAGGTATTGAAAAATTCAATTCAGCTGCTTCGCCAAATTTAAGTAGTGGGTGCAATTACAGGGAACGGCGATTGCGCTGCTCCCCCTCATTGTACCCCTCAGATGTCGCGTTCATAGCTGATTTTGGTATTTGGCAGCAATAATTAATAAAATCACACTTAGGGCTCATGCACACAAACATATTTTCTTCCTGTGTCTGTTCCGTTTTTTTTGCGTACCATTCACTTTAATGGGTCCGCAAAAAAAACTGAAGTTACTCCATGTGCGTCCGCATTACGGACAAGGATAGTACTGTACCATGAAGGGCCAGCTGTTCTGTTCCACAAAATGCGGAATGCACGCGGATGTCATCTGTATTTTTGGTGGATCCGTTTTATGCAGAACGCAAAATACATACGGTGGTGTGCATGAGCCCTTACCCTGATCAATTTGATCGCGAAGAGCTGGCCACCGCCATCTTAATTGTAGATCTAGCGCAAAATCTCACGCGGCCTGTGATGACGTCAAGCGAGTTCGTGCGGGATCTTAAATCAAGATGGCGGTGGCTGGCTCTTCGCGCTCAAACGCATGAGGTAAGTATGATTTTTTTAAAATTTGTACCGCCATTCAGGGAAAATCAATTCGCTACCACGAAGGTTGAGGAAATTCGGCCTCGTGGTGAATCAAATTTTCCTGAAATTCAAATCGAATTCCACTTCGTGGCGTTCGATTCGCTCAACACTAGTGACTAAAGATGAGCGAAGTTTGCAAAAATGTGATGCTTTGCAGTAGTTCACAAAGAAATTGGCACGAATCGCATTCCATTCTATGTAACAGGCGCAATGACGGGAAACGACAATTGCGCAGCATTGAACTCCTCAGATGCCACATTCAACCCTGATCATGGTATCTGACAGTCACATTTCAGGGTTTAATCAGGGGTTTAAAAAGACATACTCACCTCATCCATTTGCTCGTGGAGAGGCCGTCATCTTGATGAAATCTTGCGCGCATTGACATGATGACGTCACCACGCCATCATGCTGGGCAGACACGGTGACATCATCACTGATGAGTATGTATTTATTTGTTTTTTACCCGCATTTCGGAAAAAATTGATTTGTTACCATGAAGCATGAGGAAATTCGGCTTCGTGATGAATCAAATTTTCCCTGAAATTCGGATCGAAGTCAATTCGTTTTACTTCGATTCGCACAATACTAAGGACACATTTATAGCTGCTGGAGGGGGCGTGGAGGTGGATCCATATAGAAAACAAGGCGGGCCCACAGATGCTCAATTGGGTTCAAGTCTGGAGAATTTGGGGACCCGGGTAGTACTAGGTACTAGGGCAATCAGCATGTATGGGTGTACGTGATCTGCAAGGATGGATTCATGCCCAAATGAGAGTAGAATGCCTTCCACATGGATCAGAGGGCCCAGAGAATGCCGCGAAAACATTCCCCAGACCATAACGCTGCCACCACCAGCTTGTGTTCTTCCAGCAATGGTTGCAGGCTGTTTGTTCTCTGATGTTTCTCGCCTGACACGCCAACGTCCATCCGTTCTATGAAGCCGAAAAAGTGACTCATCGGAGAAGACAACCCTTTGTCAATCTACAGAGGTCCAAAGCCAATGCTGCAGTGAAAATTGCAGCCTTTTCTGTCTATGCAACTTCGTTAGCAGAGGTGCAGTGGCCGTTCGTCTGCTCCGGAGCCCCATTAGCAGTAGTCTTCGCAGAGCTGTTTTTACAGACAGACGTCTGGTAGCCTCCTGGTTCATTTTGGTGGTGAGCTGCTCCACTGTACCATGTCGGTTTTCCCTTGGTCACCTTCATAGATGGCCTTCATCTCTCACATCAAAGGCACGTGGTGCTTCTCAATGGTGCCAGTTGTCCACTCACGATGCACTTTCACCACAGTGGCACGTGAACAGTTCACAAACTGCGCAGTGTCAGAAATACTGCCACCCTTAGTCAATAATTATCCCTTTTTGCAACTCCGATAAATCAGCAATTTTACCCAAGACAGCAGCGAGGGATGTGTATGCAGACAGATTATCACACACCTCATATAACCACCAAGCCAGCTCACGACACGGGACTTCCGTCATGAGCTTCACACTGCCGACGTCGAAAGTAGGAAGTGGTCATAATAATGTGACTGAACTGTATTGCTGCAGGAGTCAGCAACCTTCGGCTCTCCAGGCGTTGTAAAACTACAATTCCCAGCATGCTCCATTAATTTCTATGGGAGTTAAGAGAAGAGCAGAGCAAGTGGGCATGCTGGGAGTTGTAGCTTCACAACACCTGGAGTGCTGCAGGTTGCCTACCCCTACTTTATAGGGTTTGTACTCAGTTTTTATTAAATAATAGACATAAACTTTTTCTGCCTGCAGCCTTTATTTGTGGGGCTTAGGAGCTTACTGCATACTCTTTACAAATTGATAATGATATCAACTTATCTCCTATCTACATGATAGAGGTTAAGGACACACCCCCTGAGCCACCACCTTGAAATAAATCTTGCAGAGCAATTCAGGCAATGAATGGGAAGATCTCTGGATCCATGGGAGGCACAGGGCTGGTTCTAGCTTTGTTAGAAAGTGATTGTCATGTACTATATGATGTCTGATTTTCATTTTTTTACATTACTTATAGGGTAACCCCTGTTAAGCAACAGAGTGGTGATTAATAACACGATAAAGGTGCGTTTTTTTTTACCTATTAGCATACTGATTATTTAAAAAAAAAAATTACAATCACTCCTGTGCTGTGTACTTTGAGCCAAATACATCTCTCCCACTTGCTGCTCCTTCTTCCTATACTGTTGAAGGGCTCATGCACATGAACGTATGCCGGATGGACGTGTATTGCGGGTCCGAAATATACGGCCCCTGCCATTTGTGCACCACATCACGGATGCAGACTAGTGTTGAGCGAACTTGTTTTTTAAGTTCTGGTTATCGAAGAATCCTGTTATGGATTCCAAATTCCGTTAAGGTCCGTGGTAGCAGAATCCATAACGGGATTATTCAATAACCCGAACCCGAACTTTAGACGCAGAACTTAAAAAACAAGTTCGCTCAACACTAATGCGGACCCATTTACTTGAATGGGTCCGCAATCCGGAAGGTGCGGTGCGGAAAAGAGGCACAGAATCCCATAGGAGCACTACAGAGTGCATCCGGGAGGTTTCTCTCCTTCCCGCCTCCTTGCAAGAAAATGGAACATGTTCTATTTTTTTTGCGGTGCAGACAAATCACAGACAAAACCGCACTGATGTTGTTAGTGCATTGTGGACCTCAAATTGCAGTCCCCAATGCACGGAATGGCCGTGTGCATGAGCCCTAACTGAAATAGTTAATAAAAATCCGCAGCTGCATCCCCCTCCTCCTTTCACCTCCCTGTCTTTTATCGACTTGGGTGGATGAGGACCTGAATATTTATAAAATGCCCGCAGGATGGGAAAAAGTGGACAACAAAGCGTCATGTATTCATATGTACCATTGACATATGCAAAAAAAAATAATATGATCAAAAATTGAGAGGTCATCTTTAGCAAAAACATACATAAAACATGAATACAGTACTCACTTGTAAAGTTTGGAGACTGCATTTCACAATAATCTAAACCAATACAGATTTATTACCATCAGAATCTAACTACCTTCTTGCTGGGTTTATTCGGATCACAGAAAGCAAGGGTATAAAACGTAACCTTTATTAAGACCGTTAATATTAACTTCAAGGTACACCCAATAGATACACAGTATTGTCATAGTTCAAATGGCTGCAGCTCTCACCTCTACCTTTAATCCAAGAAGCACGGAAAAGAGACCAGAACTGGACCTTATGAAGTATCCAATGGAAAAATGGAATCCAGCTTCTTATGGAATAAAAAAGGTTCTTTATTGGCTCATCATATAAAATCCAAAGTCACAGAAAATGACATCAAAGTGATGCGTTTCGGTCTACAGAATCCAGCCCTTCATCAAGACAGTACAAACCATTAGAAAACGTGGTGTTAAACAGGCAGGATATGCTCAAACCCACATGCGGTTGTGCATATATATAGGGGAGCATATCCTGCACTTGTAGTCCGTTGCTTATGGCAATCAACAGCAAAAAATTGCATACAATGGAAGATGCCAGCAACGGACTACAAGTACCACAATAACCATCCTACATAAGGTAACGATTATGTGGATGTGAAGAACAATCAAAGACTAAACAAAAGCAAAGGTGCACAGGCCTTACGCTTCCGTAATCCGCCCACTGGCCCCTGGTATTGCCCAAACGGCACAGGTAGGTGAGTGATAGGGCCTCGGGCTACTTTGAGAGACCGTGGCGTGGTGCCCGAGCTTAAGACATGTCCTCCTAGTAGGATATGTCGAACTAACCTCTCAATTTTACATCAGTGTGAGGGTTTAGTATTACCGCAGAGTGCACCTGTCTTTGCTTTTGTTTAGTCCTTCATCAAGATAGTCCCAATGAAGGGATGGATTCTGTAGCCCGAAACGCGTCACTTTGAAGTCATTTTCTGTGACTTTGGTAGATTTTATATGATGAGCCAATAAAGAACCTTCTTTATTCCATAAGAAGCTGGATTCCATTTTTCCATTGGATACACAGTATTGTGCATTTCACAATACTTCCATCAGATTACACTGTCCGTAAAAAAAAAAAGACTAAATTTCTCGCTGGGAGCTCCGATAAGCAGATCATGAACCTAGGATGTAATGTTCTGTCACTGACACATTGCAACAACAAAACAGCGAGATAGCTGGGAGTAACACAGAGAGTGTTGGCCGCCACTGTCACCATCATGTGGAGCGTAAGCAGCTCTCAGTCCTCATTATCGTCCGGGTCATTGGGGGCTCTCTTTCAAGTGTTTGTATACTGCATGCGGAGTAATGAGGGAATGACATTCTTGTTGCCGATGACATCATATCACAGTCTTATCTGGGTCTGCTTCCTGACATCAATGCTTTATTAATTGCCAAGTAGCGTGTCCTTATGTTTATGTTATGAGATTGTCAAACCTCTGCTTGCTGTGTGACTGATCTGCATCCTCCAAAGTCTGTTTCATGCTCAGCAGGGCAGATGACATACTATCTGTCCTTCCCACGTTAATAAGAAAAAAAAAGAAAAACATAGATTATTAAAAGGAAGTGGCTAAGGTCATCCCGTTCCAAGACTTAGAGTTGACTTGTCTTCTACAGAGAAGGTTTGTAGCCTTTCCGGGAATGCAGGCAATTAGGCCTCTAGGACCTGTTTCATTTAAAGGGACACTTCTATCAAAACTTTCTTTATCATGTTTTTGGGGGGGTATTTTTATGTATTTTTTCTTTTAGGCCCCTTTCACACGGGCGAGTTTTCCGCGCGGGTGCAATGCGTGAGGAGGACGCATTGCACCCGCACTGAATCCTGACCCATTCAGTTCTATGGGGCTGTGCACATGAGCGGTGATTTTCACGCATCACTTTTGCGTTGCGTGAAAATCGCAGCATGTTCTATATTCTGCGATTTTCACGCAGCGCAGGCCCCATAGAAGTGAATGGGGATGCGGGAAAATCGCAAGCATCCGCAGTCATGTGCGGATGCGTTGCGATTTTCCCGCATGGTTGCTAGGATACGATCGGGATGGGGACCCGATCGTTATTATTTCCTTTATAACATAGTTATAAGGGAAAATAATCGCATTCTAATTACAGAATGCAATGTTCCCGGGCTTTAAAGGGTTAAAAATAATAAGAGTTAACTTACCTTCTCCCATTGTGCGCGCAGAGCCCCAGAGCGTCGTCTCTCTTGATAGTTTGGCTGCTTGAGGACCTGTGGTGACGTCACAGGGTCACATGGTCCAATCATAGAAGCATTTGAGTGGACCATGTGACCCATGTGATCCTGTGACATCACGGCAGGTCCTTCATCCAGCATCTGTTGTTCGATGAAGGACCTGCCGTGATGTCACTGGGATCACATGGGTCACATGGTCACTCAAATGCTTCTATGATTGGACCATGTGACCCTGTGGCGTCACCACAGGTCCTCAAGCAGCCAAACTATCAGAGAAGACGGCGTTCTGAAGCTCTGCGCAATGGGAGAAGGTAGTTAACTCTTTATTGTTCAACCGCTTTAAGCCCGGAGACATTGCATTCTGTAATTAGAATGCGATTATTTTCCCTATAACTATGTTATAAAGAAAATATGCGATCGGGTCCCCATCCCGATCGTATCCTAGCAACCATGCGGGAAAATCGCAACGCATCCGCACATGATTGCGGATGCTTGCGATTTTCCCGCATCCCCATTCACTTCTATGGGGCCTGCGTTGCGTGAAAATCGCAGAATATAGAACATGCTGCGATTTTCACGCAGCATAAAGTGATGCGTGAAAATCACCGCTCATGTGCCAGCCCATAGAACTGAATGGGTCAGGATTCAGTGCGGGTGCAATGCGTCCTCCTCACGCATTGCACCCGCGCGGAAAACTCGCCCGTGTGAAAGGGGCCTTAAGAAAGACTTGTCTAATGTGCTAAAAGTCCAAACAAAGAAGAATTTAAAGAGACAGGACAGGATATAGAATACATGTTTTCTACTTCCTGTCCTGGCTTTTTAGCTTTAGCAGACAGTTTCTCTTAGGCCTCTTTCAGACGGGCGTTGCGGCATGGGCGTAGCTATAGGGGGTGCAGAGGTAGCAGTCGCTACCGGGCCCAGGAGCCTGAGGGGGCCCAAAGACCCTTGTGCCCCATTAGAAGAGACACAAAGCACTGAGGGAAGGGGGCCCAAGCTGAACTTTTGCACCAGGGCCCATGAGCCGTTAGCTACGCCCCTGCGTTGCGGGTGCACTCCGTCAAACAGTGCGGGTGCGTTGCGGGAATCGCCGCGATTTTTCCCTGCGAGTGCAAAGCGCTGTCATGCGTTTTGCACGCGCGGGAGAAAAATCGGCACTTTGGTACCCAGACCCGAACCTGCACTTCTTCACAGAAGTGCATGTTTGGGTCAGAAAGTGTCCCGCTGGTATTATTTCACATTATAACATAGTTATAATGTAAAATAATACCCTTAGCCATCTCTCTAATGTTTAAACAGGTGCAGAATGGGTTAAAAATAATAAACTAATCATAACTTACCTGTTCCATTTTGATCGCGAAGCCCGGCCTCCTCTCCGTTAGCTTGAAAGATGAAAAGGACCTGTAATGATGTCACAGCATCACATGGTGGTGATGGAGCATGTGATTGGTCCAGGGGACGACGTGACATCATCCAAGGTCCTGTGGCACAGCCATGGCCTGAGGATTTTCCATCCCCATTCACTTCTATGGGGCCTGCGATTTGTGAAAAACGCCAGAATATAGAACATGCTCGATTTTCACGCAGCGTAAGTGATGCGTGAAAATCACAGCTCAGGCACAGCCCCATAGAAATGAATGGGTCGGATTAACTTTCTTTACATTTTTATGTGTATTTTTCTTTTAAATAACAAAACGGGTGGATGTTTTTGTGGGTATAATTATTTTGAAGTCATTCTATGGCCACAGTGATGGTCTGACTGAGAGAGTTAAGAAAGACTTGTCTAATGTGCTAAAAGTCCAAACAAAGAGGAATTTGAAGAGACAGGACAGTGTAGAATGCATGTTTTCTACTTCCTGTCCTGGCTTTAGCTGTAGAACAATTTCTCTTAAAGTTGAGAGGCAGGCGATGTTCCCCTGGGGGAAACACAATGGGCGCACTATAGGGTAATAACGTCACACATAATGATTGGAAGCAAACTCCAATGAGGAGGCTCATCTTGGGGTGTTGTGCAAAGGAGCAGGCACAACACTACTGCGGGCTCAGAACGGTGGAGGTATGAAAGCCCCAAACGTAGGCGGTCATGCAGCCAGGGATGGTAGTACTTCCACGGGGATGCCTGTGGTCCCCCGGAGAGCAAAAGGATCCTTGAAGAATGAGAGAAATCCCACGGCACAACAGACTGGTCTTGGGATGGTAAAGAAGTAGCTTTTTTTTTTTTTTATTCGTTTTATTGAACAAATGCAGTGCATAGACAAACATCTGATAATTGTACAAAGCAGCATCGTACATACATGGTAGTAATATTTGGGTTCAAGTAGATCAACACATCAGGAATTCGAAATACAGATCACTAGCAACTCAAGCATTGAAATCATCCAGTATAGTTATTAAAGGGTTTCTGTCACCAACTTTTGACATTATAAGCTGTCTGACAGTAGCTATGTGCTAATGTCAGACCAGCTTGATAATGTCTTTTTTATAAAAATCCGCTGTATATATAGTCTGAAAAACTTACTTTTATATTATGTAAATTAGCCTCTAGGAGCAGGGGGGGCGTTGCCCTGCTCCTAGCGGCTCCGTCCGGCAACCTGCTGGCACGCCCCTTCACACTTTGATTGACAGTGCAGGGCAGCGATCCTCCTGCACTGTCTCGTTCTGAAATCGCGCGCCCGCGCCGCCGCTCTGTATTCGGCGCAGGCGCGGTGAGCAGAGACAGCAGGCACCAGCGTCCTCTGCTCACGCGCCTGCGCCGCGGCCGGCGCTGTCTCGAAGCAGGCAGTCAGGCAGGATCGCTGCCTCACTGTCAATCAGGTGTGAAGAGCGTGCTACAGGTGCCGGGCAAGCCGCCAGGATGCAGGCAGCGCCCGTGCTAAGGCAGGCTACATATAAAGTAAGTTTCGAACTGCTATAGCGGATTTTATAAAAGAACATTATCAAGCTGGTCTGACATAGCACATAGCCAGGCAGGCACTTACTGTCAAAGTTGAGTATGAAACTTAAAGTCATTCACCAGCTTATACGATGGGAACAGTGCTCGAGGGGATGAACACCATGTCCCCCACACTTTCATGAACTTGTCAGCCCTCCCTCTGTTCTTGTAGACTATATTTTTATATGGAACTATCCCATTAACTAGCTGTTTCCATTGAGACAGGGACGGGTGTTTATCTCCCATCTACCTAATCGCTATAGATTTGCGCGCTAAAAAGAGTGTTTCCCTGAGGAAAATTCTGATGTAGTGCGAGTACTCAGTGTCGCTGACCACCCCAAATAAGCATATCATGGGAAGTAAGGGAATAGTGGAGTTTACTAACTCTGACAGAAAGTCGATTACTTCCTTCCAGAACTTCTGTATATGAGGACAGACCCATATAAGGTGCCAAAGTTGGCTTCCACCACGCTACACCTGTGGCATCAGGAATGATCTAGCCTGCCCATTTTATACAGGCGAGACGGGGACAAGTAGCTCTGGTGTATAATGCAAAGCTTAATAAATATATTGTTAACAGCTGGAGATACTAGGGTGGGCGACTCCAGAACATCTACTATGTTTTCCTCCGACATTTCCGGGATAGTGGATTTCCATTTGGTAATCGCAGGTACAGGGATGGATTTAAATTTAGTTCCCAGTAGGTGAGTATAAAGCGCGGATATAAACCCACGTGGTCCCTGAGAGCGAATCCCTATCATGGGGAAATTGGAGATATTCACCGAGGCATTATTAAAGTGTACTTGCATAGCATGTCTCAATTGTAGGTATTTGTAAAATGATGTTCTGGGCAGGTCCTACTTATCCTTCATGTCCTCAAAGGTATGGAATACGTTAGCAGTATAGAGAGCCTCTAAAGTGCGCACACCACGGTCTCTCCAGAAGACTTGGGGTTCAGGAAGTACCAGTAATTGTGAAAACATAGGATTGTCCCAAAGGGGGATACCATTTATGGACTCTTTAAAGTCATGTATTAACCTACACGCCTTCCACACCTGAACAGCCAACCTATGAATGGGCAGTAAAAGTCTCGGGAATAGTGCCGGTTGCTCCAGCACCGGCCATAGCATTTTGAGTTTTAAGTAGGTAGCCAAGTGAAGTTCCGACCCGGTAAGCTGATAGTCAGAGGAAACCAACGATTTGATATATCTTAGTTGCCCTGCCAGGTAATATAAGTAGAGGTCCGTCAACGACATTCCTCCCTGTCCCCTTGGCCTGCTTAGATTGTCAGCCGAGAGTTTAGGCCTAGTCGCGCCCCATATAAACGCTGACATCATGGATTTAAATTTCTGAAAGATGGTTTTGGGTACTATACACGGTGCATGCTCCATAATATATAAACACTTAGGCAATACAATCAGTTTTATCAAGTTAACACGCCCCGCAACCGATAGTGTTAAGGTCCCCCACACTCTAAATTTCTCCTTACAATATTCCAGAAGAGGATGGATATTCAATGTGTGGAAGGAGGCCATGTCCTTGGTGATGACAATCCCCAGATATTTAAAGCTAGAGACTATCTGCAAATCACCCCTTTGGCCGGCAGAATCCGGTGTATACAGAGGACATAACGCTGACTTAGACCAGTAATAACCAAAGGTTTCTATCAAATTGATAGCTCTAGGGAGCGTATCTTCCATATTGGACATAAACAGCACCATGTCATCCGCGTACAGTCCTACCCTGTCCTCCTGGTCCCCTATTTTAATTCCTTTGAATTCAGCGTCATTCCTTATACGTAGGGCCAGTGGCTCTATGGCTAGTGCAAATAGTAGCGGGGATAGTGGACAACCCTTCCTCGTTCCCCGCCCCAAACAAAAATTCTGAGACAGAGCTCCATTGACCAATAAATTTGCCTTAGGGTGTTTATATAGAATAGAAATCCACTTAATAAAATTGGGACCAAAGCCAAAGCATTTCAGGGTAGCTAGCAAATACGACCATTCAACAGAGTCAAATGCCTTGGCAGTGTCCAGAGATGCCAATGCCCACTTCTCCTCCCATTTAAGCCCTATTTGGGTCACCACCTGAACCCTTCTGATATTATCTGTGGTAGACCTGCCAGATATAAATCTGGATTGGTCCGGGTGAATCAGCGAAGATATATATTTACTCAGGCGCTGTGCTAGTATTTTAGCCAGTATCTTATAGTCTAAGTTTAATAAAGATATCGGCCTATAAGACCCACAATCTGTAGGGTCCTTACCTGGTTTAAGAAGGACTATAATAGTGGCTTCATATAGAGAAGGTGGTAGACAGCCAGCAGCAAAAGAGTGCGCATACATATTGAGTAAGGAGGGGGCCATTACCTCAGCATATCTAGCATACACCTCCAATGGTAGTCCATCAGGACCTGGGGACTTCCCATTGGCAAGATACTTGATAGCCTCCGTAATCTCTTGATCCGGTATTGGGGCTTCTAGACTCTCTACGTCTCCCGGCGCTAAAGTAGGGAATTGTACATCACTAAGATAGTCCAGGACGTCTCCTTCAGTATAATCCACTCTAGCCTCATACAGCTCTTGGTAGAATTCCCGGAATCTCTCAGTGATGGCGTCAGGTTCAGTT
This sequence comes from Bufotes viridis, assembly GCA_033119425.1. Classification (NCBI taxonomy): domain Eukaryota; kingdom Metazoa; phylum Chordata; class Amphibia; order Anura; family Bufonidae; genus Bufotes; species Bufotes viridis. The sequence continues at coordinate 37,523,114 of CM065597.1, read as the reverse complement.
ATCACAGAGCCATCCTCCGCTTTAATACGCAGTATAGCAGGTGACGTCTGATTTTGCCTCACAATGTGCGCTAACAGTTTGCTAGATTGATTACCTAGCTCAAAGTATGATTGCTTAGTAAAGAACATCTTACGTTGAGCTTTCTCTTTTAAAATGGTGAGGTAATGGCGTCCCTTCACTAACCATTCTTCCCTATTCTCGTCCATTGGATTCTCAATATATGCCCTTTCCAATTTGGAGCACTGCAGTGCTGCCTCCTCCTACTGTCTTGCCGACGCTCTCTTAAAGAATGAGATAGAGGACCTCAGGCACCCCCTTAAGTATGCCTTCAGGGTCTCACAGACCAAAGAATGGTCCTCGTGAACCGAGTGATCGGCTAAGAAAATTGCCAATTGGTCAGGGATTCGATCCGAAGGCGCAAACAAGGATAGCCAAAAGGGATGAATTTGTGTGGGCCGCCTCTGCACACCTCCATCCTTCTCAATCATTAGCATTAAGGAGTAGTGGTCCGAAACATTCCGCTGTTCAAAATCAATCTGATAGTTAGCTGAGTACATAGCTAAGTTTCCTAAAAAGTAATCTATACGTGATAACGTATTGTGACTGGCTGAGTGGCAAGAGTATCTTCTAACTCCCGGGTGCTTTACACGCCACAGATCTAACCACCCCACCTCCTCCAGGAAACTTGCCAGGGGTGATCGAGGTGTGCCAGATCCGTCCGCCGGGCCGGTAGGGGCGAACCTATCCAAACAGGCACTCAGAGTCATATTAAGATCTCCCATACACAACACCCTGGCTTGAGGATATGCTGCAGCAAAACTAACAGCTTGTATCAAAACCTGAAGGTTGGCTGGAGGCGGTATATATACTCCGAGGATGACATATAGGACGCAGTTGATATATGCCGCTACAAATACATATCTCCCACTGGGATCAATCTGCACTTTATCAACCTCCCATCTAAGAGATTTGTGTACTAGTATGGAGACACCCCTAGATAAGTTGGTGTGGCATGAGTGTTGCGCCCATTGGACCCACGGTATCTGAATCCTACGTATGGTATCAGGGGTCAGATGTGTCTCTTGCAGACACAAGACATGTGGGTTGAGTTTCCGGATCGCCGAAAAGACCATGGTGCACTTCCTATTACTTCCCAAGCCCCTTATATTCCAAGACAATATACGTATATCCGCCATAACAACACAGTGACTGAAATGTGGTGTCGCTGATAGCTCTCAGTCGTACGACCTACCCAGACATATATCTCCAAAATTCCCATGTGTCGATCCAATTGCTGCCGAATTGCACAAGCAAAACATATAACTATGATAAAACTAAACATTATCAACTGAACAGAGAGATGACTGATTTGAGGAACTTTCGTGCGATCCTCGGTTAGAACCACTCCATCAGAACTTGAAAGGACGCCTAAGTTCCGTGGCTATTGATATCACGGGGTGTGCTATTGGTATATTTTACCAGTTGCACGTAACAACATAAAAGTAACAGAACTGGGGGTCCCGCTCTCCAACTTCTAGCATTATCGACCTGCATATTGGTCAGAAAGACCCATAGTGATGAGGAGAATAGTACTGTAGCTACGGAATGAGAGTAGCAGAGCAGTGTTACCGGTAGTATTAACTACTTCCCTACCAATATGCAGTCGCTAGATGCGCTTACATGCCACTCACAGTAAACAGAAGAGATGAACATATATAATTGCCAAAAGGGGTGCCCGGGGTAGAGAACAGGAATCAGAAAAGCAGAGTAATGGAAAAAAAAGGTTGTCGACACTCTGGTCTCAGTCTCTGCTATTCTCTCTCTTATATTCTGCATGTCATGTCGCAGGAGACTTATGTCCACTTTCACTTCCTCTAGCTTGCCCACCATCGAGGTCTTGCAGGTTGCAATAGCCTGTAGCAGCTGGTTGGTGACTCTGAGTTGATGTCTTCTTGAGAGCCAAGTGACTCGCCCCAGCCAGCAGGAGGTGCAGCATGTAGGCCTGCGCCGGCGCCATCTTGGATTTCTGTGTGAGCTAATTCTTTGAGCCTTTCAGCCGCCGCCGTGGACTTGTTTCTCGACATGTTCGGTTTTCAGGATCTCCCCGGTCTCCTGCTCTCTCTCGAGGTAATGTTTGCGCTAATTAACGTTCAGGATCAATGAGAAGTTCACAGCCCGGAGCTCCGCTAGATGCGTCCACACATACCGACTTCCGGCCACGCCGCCGTAAAGAAGTAGTTTTAATGGTATAGGCAGTAGGTACAACGCGTTTCGGGATGAAAGCACCCCTTCATCAGGTACAAAACACTGCTGAACGCTTAAAGGGCATCTGTCAGCAGATCTGTCCCTATGACACTGGCTGACCTATTATATGTGCACTTGGCAGCTGCTGCGCCCTCTGCACTTTGATTGACAGGGCCAGGCAGTGAAAACGTCATCACACCTGGCCCTGTCAATCAAAGTGGAAAGGAAGCGGCAGTTGCAGAGAGGGCAGAGCCTCTAGGTGTAATGGTAACGCCCCCGTTGCTCCTAGAGGCTAATTTGCATACATTAAAACATAATTTTTCTCAGCAATGCGTACACATAAGAACATGGGACCAACACAGATGTCTTCAGCTGCCAAGTGCACATGTAACAGGTCAGCTGGTGTCATAGGAACAAATCTGCTGACAGATGCTGTTTAACTCTCTCTGTCAGACCATCACTGCGACCATAAAGGGTTGAAGTTGTTGACTCAGTTAGAGCATCATACATTACACTGATAAGTTCACATTTCCATGTCAGTGTCACGTCCGTGAAAAAAGCATAAATGTTTCATCCGGGAAGCTGTTCGTGAAGGATCCGTGGTTAGTCCGTGTGTCCGTTTTTACCATCCATGTGTCATCTGTAATTGACTGACATTGCTGAGCTGAAAATTAATTTCCAATAAATCTTCTATTAGTCTTCAGTGAAAAACGGACGCAACATGGACACAACACAGATGCCATCTGTGTTGTATCAGTTATATTTTCACTCACCCATAGACTTCAATGGGCGTGCTTGGTCCACATGACAGATCAAAGTAGTGCATGTCCTCTTGATTTTTTTACTAACCCACGCCCACGGTGAGTAAAAAAATACTGAAATGTGAACAGACACATTTACATCAATGGGTACGTGTGCTCTCCGCAGAAAATGCAGACAGCACATGTCAGTGAAAAACGGAAATGTAAACAAGGCCTAAAGCCTCATTCACAAGTCAGTGTATGATCAGTGATTTCCATCAGTGACTGTGAGCCAAAACCAGGATTGGTGCCTCCACAGACATAAGGTATAAGGGAAAGATCTGCTCCTGTTCTGTCTTTAGAGCTGCACCTGGTTTTGGCTCAAAATCACTGATGGAAATCACTGAACGAACACTGATATTTGAATGAGATATAGGCCCCTTTCACACCAGCGAGTTCCACGCATTGGACTCGCAATGTGTGTCAGCGATATCACTCGTCCTGACCTCTCAGGACTGAAGGGGGTTACATAGCATTATATTGATTTATGATGCTGTGTAACCCTTAGACCTCTTTCACACGGCAGTTGCGGGTGCGTTGCGGGAAAACATGCGATTTTTCCGCGCGAGTGCAAATCGTTTTAATGCGTTTTGCACGCGCGTGAGAAAAATCGGCATGTTTGGTACCTAGACCCGAACCCGGACTTCATCACTGAAGTTTGGAGTTGGGCTAAGTGTTCTGTAGAATTTATTATTTTCCCTTATAACATGGGTATAAGGGAAAATAATAGCATTCTTAATACAGATTACAGAATGCTCAGTAAAATGGTGATGAAGGGGTTAAAAAATAATAATGATAATTCAACTTACCTAATTCACTTGTTTGCGCAGTCCAATGTTCTGCCAGAGAGAAAAAGGACCTTTGATGACATCACTGAGCTCATGACATGGTCCAATCACATGGTGCATCACTATGGTGATGCACCATGTTATTTGAACATGTGATGCAGTGACGTCATCAAAGGTCCTTTTCCTCTCTGGCAGAACACCGGACTGCGCGAACAAGTGGATTAGGTAAGTTTAATAAAAAAAAATGTTTAACCCCTCCATCACCATTTTACTGAGCATTCTGTATTAAGAATGCTATTATTTTCATGGTTATAAGTGAAAATAATAAAGATTGGGTCCCCATCCCGATCGTCTCTTAGCAACCTTGCGGAAAAATTGCACTGCATCCGCACTTGATTGTGAATGCTTGCAATTTTCACGCAGCCCCATTCACTTCTATGGGGCCTGCGTTGCGTGAAAAATGCACAATATAGAACATGCTGCGATTTTCACACAACGCAGAAGTGAAGCGTGAAAATCACTGCTCATGTGCACAGCCCCATAGAAATGAATGGGTCCGGATTCAGTGCGGGTGCAATGCATTCACGTCACACATTGCACCCGCGTGGAAAACTTGCCCGTGTTAAAGGGGCCTTAGGGTTCTGGAATGTATTGTATAACACTGACATAATGCTTTCAGTGTTATCCAATGCATTCCAGAAGTGTTAATGCAGATATCTCCTTCACTGACAAGCAGGTGACTGTCTGCTCTATCCAGCAGTGTAAGGGCGTCTTCACACGCGGCAGATTTTGTGGCAGAAAATTCTGCTATTGAAAAACAGTTCCATTCACCTGAATGGGGCTTGCAGAAATCCATGTGCTCGCTGCCCTATTCAAATGAATGGAATTTTCTGCCACAAAATCTGCCGTGTGTGAAGACACCCTAAAGGGGCCTTAAAGGGGTTGTGTCACAAAACATATTCTGCATTTTCCAAACGAGCACCTGGATCGGAATACTTTTGTAATTGCATGTCATTAAAATTTAGTATAGCCACTGAGTTATTCACTGGACTCTCTCTGTATAGCGCCACCTGCTGTTTGTTCTTTTTTTTTTGTCCGTCTCACTGAGCTGGTCGAACTTCCTCAGTTTAAATGTTCAACTGCTACCAGCCATATGTTCTGCTCGAAGCTGTGGCAGTTACAGGGAGAGAGCTGCCACAGAAAGGACACACCCCTAAACTGCCATAATCTAGCAGAGCAATTGGAGAATTGAATGGGGAGATCTCTGGATCCATGTGAGGTACACAGGGCTGGTTCTAGCTTTGTTAGAAAGAGGTTTTCATGTACTATATTAATTTTTTTACATCGATCTTGGCATAACTCCTTTAAGGCCTTATTCACACAGTCAGTGTTTGATCAGTGACTTTCATTTTTGACTGTGAGCCAAAACTCCTGGTTTTGACTAACAATCTCTGATGAAAATTATATGATATTTGCACGATGCTGATTAGTGTTGAGCGAATCAAAGCCAAACAAATTAACCAATCCGAATTTCAGGAAAAATTTGATTCGCCATGAAGCCAAATTTCCTTGTGCTTTGTGGTAACAAATCTATTTTTTCTGAAATGGTGACAAACCCCCCCCCCAAAAATAAATAAATCACCTCATCCATTTGCTTGAGAAGAGGCCGTCGCAGCCATCTTGATTGAAGAAAATCTTAAGTGGGGAGATGTGTGACGTCACCGTGTCTGGCCAGCGTGATGACGTCATCACATCGCCGCACAAGATTTTAAACGATTTCTTCCATCGAGATGGCCGTAACAGCCTCTCCGCGAACAAATGGATAAGGTATGTTTTGTTTTATTAACCGGATTAACCCCTGAAAGGCCTTAATTTAATCTCAGATGCTGCAATCTGTGTTCAGTGCCAAATCTGAGGGGTTCAATGACGGGGTGGGGGACGGGGGGGGACGGGGGGTTTGGCACGATCGCCGTTCCCCGTTATTGCGCCCGCTACAAACATAGGAATGCAATTTGTGACGGAGTAATTCGTTACAAATCTAATTTCTTTGTGAAATTCAGGGAAGGAGGCGAATCGGATTTTTCATAACTTCGTACATCACTAATGCTGATAATAAGATCTTTTATTATTATGACTTGTAAGGTCGTTGTTAGTTTATTTATTTATTTGTTGTTTTTTGTTTTGCTTTTTATTAAATGTGAACTTTGTGGATATGAAGTGTTAAGAGATGAGCGGCTCGGTGGAACTTTCGGTGTTCGCAGCTTCAACCTGATGCTATTTTATTTATTGCTGTCTCGGTGGCCTGCGGAGCCGAGTCATTATGTGACATTTTTATGTACTTTGTAACCTGGCAATGTTCTTCATGCCCCTGGGCACTATGGACTCACAGAGCAGAAGCTATAGCATCACAGTGGGTGGTTTGAGGTAGGTTGTATAGAAGAAAACATGTTGTTTCTTGTTTGGTATCATTGGTGGCTTCTATGTACTTGCATTAATATTCTCACTTACCATGGGTATAATTTCTCAGGTTCTAAAAGAGGAGCTATAACTCACGAGACTAAGGACGCTAAAAAAACTTTATTTTGATAATTCACTTAAAAACTGGGTAGAAAACACTTCTCTAAAGGATATCTAGCAGGATACAAAAATATATATATAAGGACAGAAAAAATTAAATCTGGGCAAATATGGCAATTTGCCACCCAATACTGTCCCTATATAAATCAATATCCTTTGTGAGGGTCTAGGTAGGGGATAGTTATACTTTCTTAATTATCATTGTACAAACATTCAGTATGGTGCAAATATTCCCTTCTACCTATGCTGCGAATGCTGTGTACAATAGTATCACCCTATGTATCCCTCACTACTAACTTAAAAAAAACATTGTAACTGCCTATCGCTTACTAATTAATATGACTGTCTGAAGTCCGGCTCTGGCTCAACGCGTTTCTAGTTCACATAGGAACCTCATCAGGAGGCCTTTCATTGTTACAGCTTAAGTCTATTCTCATATATAAATAGACAAACATAAATGCGCGCACGCCACCACTACATGTGGCAGCACTCCCAGCACTATTGCGGCCGTCAGGCGGCCGCCGAAACACCGTGATTTCAGTGGTGTAACTCCGCCCATTAAAACAGGCCCGACCATTCAGCTGCCTCTATTTCGGAGATAGGAGCACCTCGGCTTGGCCACTCCCCAGGGTAGGAATCAGCTATCACTCCCACTGGTCGGCCATAAGGAGATATTAATCACCTTGAACCTCAGGGATCTAAACGGCGAATATTAGATATCAGGTGGTGTTACATCAAAACTCATAAATGACCAAAACTAGTATTAACGATCTGAACACGCGATTTCATAGTGTCACTGCCTTTCCTGTGATAGATCTGAGAAGATCAGATAGACTTGCGGCACGTGAGTCTATCTGACACGTCTCTCTGTTTTTCATTTCTGTTTGTTATTGTTGGCAGGATCCCACCGCTCCACAGGTTCTGCTCGTTATCAGTGAGGAGGCTCTATTTAAGTCTGCCTCTCACTGCTGACCATGCGGTTAATATTTACTGCTGGAGTTCTATGCTAGTTGTTTGTGGATCTTCTGCTTCCCTTTCGTCTTAAAGGATAACTGTCAATTTTTATTTTTTTTTTACTATTGGATTTTGGTGATTAATATCACCTTGTTGGCACTGTTTTAATTTCTGATTGTTTAATAAATAACCCCTAAAAGCCACCTAAAAGTCCCCAGTATTGGCTATTGTTACCTGAGATAAAATCAGGTTGCTATGCTCCTTCCGTCTACCAGATAGAGGACTGAGCACGCTGAGTGCACTGGGAACTGATAGTGAGTCAACATTGTAAGGGAATGTATAAAAAGCCAGGTTCTTCCTGACAGGAGATAACAGTGCTGGGCTGTGTGTGTGAACTTCTCTACATGCCTGTGCTTGGCAGACACTCCCTTAGCAGTTCTGGAGAATGTACATATGCCGGCTGCTCAGTGTATAAATGACAGCCTTATCTGATAACAGGAGAGCTTGTAGAAGGACTACAGGCTTCAGCCAGACCTGGGAACTTCACTGCAAGACCCCCCTATACAGAGCTGGTCTTCACTAACTTCACTGCAGGTGTCCTATGGATTAGCCTCAGGGCTGAGGGCAGCCATCTTAACAGAATAGTGAAATTGCAGTTTTATGCAGACTGGTTGCTAAGGGCTGAATCTTATTAAATAAGGGGTAAGTAAGTCTAATAGTTATTGATTCAGGTATATTATCATATTAGTAACTACATATATGAAAACTGAAATTAGGGTCTAAATGTGACAGTTATCCTTTAAGCTAAGTTCTCCTGTTGTCTCCTTGGTGTGTGTGTTGTTTCTAGGTCTCTGGGAGACGCTGGTCCCTTTACGGTGGAACGAACCGGCTGTCTCATCTCCTGCTCCCTAAGTTAGGGTGTGTGACAGTATTAGCAGGGCATAGGTTCCAGTGTATGAGTTCGTTCAGCTTCAGGACTTGCTCATACTGTCAGCAGTCAGGGAAAGGCTCAGGGATTGTTAGGAGGTTACTATTTCCTCAGCCCTAGCTTTGAGGCCTAGTCTGCTTTCTGTCGCTGTTTGTTTATTTGGTGTTCCTCACATCCCCACCTACCCGTGACAGATAGTTGTTCTAGCACTACTACCGAAGAGATAGCAGGAACTCCTATATTGCATGATGCCATATTTTGAATCACTTAAGATTGCAGTTGTGACACATTTTATTCCCAAACTCTAAACATAAGCCAGACCACACTGTGGTTTGTAGTCCAATTGCTGATGGAATTTGCACTGGCAACAAAGAGAAGTGGCATGTGATACTATCACCATCACAAAGTGGTTACCACTATGGTCATATCATATCACATCCACTCTTGTCACCTAGCGGTATAATGATGTTCAAAATACTTTTCACAGAAAACAAACACAGAATTGACATTGTGGAGCCTGAAAAGATTTCAACACAAATGGGAAATCATACCACTCTACAGGAAACAGCTGTACGAGATGTGATCGTTTAGGCTAACTGGTCGTACCGTTCTAAGGCGAAAAGTCCATTGTGCCTCTTTTTGTAATCGTCCAGGTGTTCCCCAATGCGTCTTCTGAATTCTCTCAAGGTTTTCCCTACCTACTGGATCCCACATGAGCACGTGGCAAGGTATATCAACCCCACGCTGCGAATGCTGTGTACAATAGTATCACCCTATGTATCCCTCACTACTAACTTAAGGCCTCTTTCACACGGGTGTCATGTTTGACGCCTGGATAAGAGGCGGGTGCGTTGCGGGAATATGCGTGATTTTCCCGCGCGGGTGCAAACGTTTGTAATGCGTTTTGCACGCGCGTGAGAAAAATCGCCATGTTTGGTACCCAGACCCGAAGCCGGACTTCATCACTGAAGTCCGGTTTCGGGTCTTCTGGAGAATTTATTATTTTCCCTTATAACATGGTTATAAGGGGAAATAATAGCATTCTTAATAATGAATGCATAGTAAAATGAAGTGGAAGGGGTTAAAAATAATAAAAGTTAACTTACCTTAGCCACTTGATCGCGTAGTTGCGATCTGTCCTCTCGTTCCCAGCATCATCTAACAACTAAAGGACCTGTGATGACGTCACATCAGCGTAGAAGGGAATATTTGTGCCATACTAAATGTTTGTGCAATGATAATTAAGTAAGTATAACTATCCCCTACCTAGACCCTCATAGGGACAGTACTGGGTGGCAAATTGCCATATTTGCCCAGATAGGTTTTTTGGGTTTAATTTTTGCTGTCCTTCTATATATATTTTTGTATCCTGCTAGATAAGTTTTGAGAAGTGTTTTCTACCCAGTTTTTAAGTGAATTATCAAAATAAAGTTTTTTTGTTTTATTTTTAGCGTCCTTAGTCTCGTGAGTTATAATTCCTCTTTTAGAACCTGAGAAATTATACCCATGGGAAGTGAGAATATTAATGCAAGTACATAGAAGCCATCAATGATACCAAACAAGAAACAACATGCTTACTTCTATACAACCTACCTCAGACCACCCACTGTGATGCTATAGCTTCTGCTCTGTGAGTCCATAGTGCCCAGGGAGTTTTGCAGTGACCGTCTAAAAAAGTCATTGTCAGATTTATATTCCTTTTCCTACACTTTGGCACTATATTTTGAGAAAGATTTTGTTCGAAGCTTTGCAGGAGAGGCTGCTGTTGGTACAATTCCTGAGGCATCCAGACCGCCTGCTCTTAAAGAGGACCTGTCCTCTCTCCTGACACGTCTGTTTTAGTAACTACTTAGTAACTACTTGCATTCCCCATGTAATAATCATTCATCATGGAGCATCTATTGTTATGGCTTTGTATTGTGCAATTCCTTTATTATTCCTACCAAAAGTCATGAAAAAATTGTTTGCAGTTTGCAATGAAGGTCCGGATGGGTGTTACCAGTTGGGGGGTGTCCCTTCACAGTCTGACACTATCCAATAAGTACTGCCAGTGTCATACCATGCAAGGATACACCTCCAACTGGTAAAACTTATCTGAGCCTTCATTGCAAACTGCTTGCAATTCATTTATGACTTCTAGCTGGAATATTAAATGAATGGCTCATCATAGATTCAAAAGAATAGATGCTCCAGAGTTGTTATTACACGGGGGATGCAAGTAGTTACTAAAACAGGAGAGGGGACAGGTCCTCTTTAAAATGGTTGTCCAGGATTAGAAACGCATGGCATCCTTATTCCAGAAATGGGACGAGACCTGTCCATGGGTTGCGTCCAGTGTTGCAGCTCAGTGCTACTAAAGTAAATTAGGCTAGGCATCAGTACCTAACAAAACCCAAGGACAGGTGTGTCGCTGTGTGTCGTTATATTATAATATATATATAATATATTATATTATAATTATGGATAACTGCAGTGGGCTGTCCCCCAGAGCCCATTGAGTCCCAGATCCGAGTTCCAACGGGGATAGTATCATAATAAAACTTTTTAAAGATTTAAACTTTGGTGGATCTTCACTATGTGCACAAAACTCTAACCTCCGCAGAAAGATCGTTTGTGATGAGACTATTCCTGTTATAACTCGGATGTTCGGTTGCATAAGAAGAGCCTGATATAATCTGACCTAATTTAGAAGTCTTCACTTGTACCTGGCAGCGCGATTACCTTTATGGATATAATGCAAGTCTAGTGAAGATTAGAGCTGAGTCTAGCCAAGGGACTTCACAAGCACCAGTGGCCAGGAGGAACTTAAAGGTACCTTGACACAACTGGATAATTAGTACGCAGAATTGTCCTCTTTTCACTAAATGTCTTTTGGAAACATAATGAACCTGAATATTTCAGGAGAACATCCTGCATCAAATAATATAGCAGAGAGTTTGCCTGCCACAAGGTAGAACGCCCTTATTGGATTGCTCGAGATAAATAAGAAATCATTATATTAAATACCTAAGTGCTAGAAAATGGACTTTATGAAAACTTACTAATTCCTTGCCTGTAAAGTAACAGCATTAGAGAACTCCTCAACTGACAATTGCCAGACCTGTATTATGGAATATCTGGATTATTGCTATTACTATATTCATGAACTTTAACAACTGTCCTGAGACTATTGATTCAGTAAAAGTTCAATTGTTGTTTACTACAACTGACTCTTCATCCTTTCTACAACTCTTAACATTTGCACCTTACAGTGCTGGCGTCACGAACACAGGGGCCCAGCCACCAAAGCACCTTAAACACTTATTAGCACCAGGAAATAAATACACAGTTGACATTATTTGCTAGCCATTAGAGACAGTAGCTAGGTGTGAAAATGGTAGTGCCCCCCCCCTGACCATTTAAGGCGTCATCTTTAAGTCCTTTCCTATGAACCAATGATCAGGCCACTTATTGGGGATGAGTGTTTGTAGAATCGTTTGTTCCCGATAATTGCCTTGTGTAAAAGGTGCCAGTGATTACCTGATTAAGGAGCAAACACTGGTTCATCGGGTGATCATGTCTTTCAGCCAGCATTTAAAATGATAGTTTTTGTGCAGCAGATTGTACTGTTTAAAGAGTGATCTGCTTCCTAGGAACAATGATTTTCTGCAGAAAAAAGCAGTGGTTGTAGAAGTGATTGTTGCAAGCCTCATCTCCGCTAAGATCAGGCAATTATTGGAAACTTTTGGTTTGGTCCGGATAATTTGCTGAAACATCAGTATGTGTAAAACGACCTTTATATTACAAAATACTATCTCTATTAATTATGTTTTAAGATTTTCAGTGGTGCACATCACAGTTGCCCGCCTTCTCATTGTCAGGTTAGGAACTCTTGGATTAAATTAGGAATTATAAAAATTTCAGCAAGTCCCTGAGGAGCTGCAGTGGAGAATAGGAGTGGTAATGGCTCTGGCGAGTGCAGTGAAAGGAGGGCGCACCCTTTCTTCCCTTGGGGCACTCCCTGTGTTAGGACTCCTGTCTGATTATAGTTTGGGGTGCCATTAGTGTTAACATTTTTATGGGTGCAAAGCAGGGTGTGTAGGGTGTAGCAGTGACTGGCGTATTGTGCAGGAGTCAGTAAAGTTGGCAGATTTAACAGAATAAACGTCTCTTTTTACTAAAGTGGAAAACAAGGGTTGTAGTACTTCCAACAGTCTCAGAACTCAGTTCCAACATACATTGCAAAACTTCCTAGATGATGTATGGATCTGAACAAGGATGGGAGTTAAAATACTCTTTACTATTAATCTTCCCAAAGTCTTTTTCTGCAGAAGCTATGGCTGGCAATATTACTTTTGTAATAATGGCCATAGTTTGCTACTGCGGCATGCAGTATGAAGGGTGTCTTAGCAGTTTTCCCCCTCACTACAGTAAAGTGTTAGCTTTAGAAAGCAAAATATCTTACTGACTGACTCCTATGCTTCTCATGTGGCTTCTGTGACTTTTGTCTTAATATGAAAGGTGTCTTAGCAGTATTCCCCTCACTACAGTAAAGTGTTAGCTTTAGACAGCAAAATATCTTACTGACTGACTCCTATGCTTGGCGATGCGACTTATGGGACTTTCTTATCCTTTCTCTTTTTCCTTCCTTTGCACTGTAGAAATGGTGAGGTCTTTCTTTCAGTAGATAATATTCAGAAAAAGTGATTCTCTGTGACTTTAGTCCAATCCTGTAAGGAATAGAAGACAAGGAGTACCTTTCTCACCCAGCTAACTCCAAGCTGAAACTCTCTAGACTGAGAAAAAGTGTGGCCAGGATCCACACCCCAGCTTCCATAGGGGCCTTGCCAGAGTTGGTTAACTCCATCACCGTCACTCCCATACATTACCATACTCGGGATTCAAAGCATAAAATGACTTAACATGAATGAACAGAACAATTTACAAGTGCCCTCCCTGCTCTGGGGTACTGCAAAATGTACTCATCAACGCATCACTACCTGCATTTTTTGCAGTGATTAGGGCTACTTTATCTTCATTGACGTCTTTATCTTCAATATAGAATGACAGTAAAAGAATAAGAAACTTTGGCTGTGGCTGCATGCTCTTGCCCATAGCGCCGCTGGCATTCATCTGTATGCAGAGTTATACCCATGCCAGTGTACAGAACAAGACTTGGCATTCTGTAGTTTTACACTTGTGATTCAACGAGAAGACGCCATATGAAGTGTTCTCTTTCACAGCAGGAAATCAAAGCAGTTCATGACCTTCTGACATATGCTAGTAATCTGTAGTGAAATTGCTGGCAATCCTGTGTTCACTCTGCGCCGCTGCTAGACTAACACATTTATAAATTGCTAAGATAAAAAGGTCTTTGAGGCTAATCAATTCTCAATACTGTCATTACACATATTATATTTTAGATTCATTTATTAAAAACTGATGGGAATTTTTAAAGTCAGTTTTCAATAGTCTGTGTTGCTGTAATTGGTGTCAAATCTGTGAAATGTCACGCAAACAGCTTGTCTTTTTAGGGAACTAGGAGAGAAGCTCAAGTCCAGGACCTCCAAGGTAGTGTTTTCAGAAATACTACCAGTGCCACAAGCATCACCAGATAGACAACAGGAGCTTAGCGAGTTAAATAAGTTGCTCAGAAGCTGGTGCAGGAAGGAAGGGTTTGGGTTCATGGAGAACTGGGCCGACTTCTCGGTCGATTACAGGCTCTACAGTAGGGACGGGCTTCACCTTAATGGGGAGGGTGCAACTTCCCTGGGGGAAAAAATGGTTAGATGGCTGGAGGAGCTTTTAAACTAGGATCTGGGGGCAGGGTAGGGGGTCACCACTGCTGGTAACATGAACCTGTTACATACAAACATCAACCTAGGTAACCCAAAAATCCCAGATATTCACTTTACAGGTAAAAGTAATTTAAACCGTATTTTCACAAATGCCAGAAGTTTAGCTAGCAAAATGGGGGAGCTGGAGGCTATGGTTCTAGAAGAACACATAGATGTAGTTGGTGTGGCTGAGACATGGTTGGACTCTTCACATGACTGGGATGTTAATATTGAGGGTTTTACACTATTTAGTGGTGTGTGCCTGTATGTGAGGAGTGATATGAAGACAAGTGTGAAAGAGGCAATTGTGGGTGAGGATGTTGAGGATGTGGAAAACTTATGGGTTGAATTTCAAAGGGATATAAACACTGAAAAAAATTATACTTGGTGTAACAAATGTATTCCTTTAGGTAACAAGTATAAATGGCTAAAATTAACCCCCCCAAGGCTTACAGCTACTGTAAAAAGGGCAATAAAAAACAAAAAGGGCATTTAAAAAATACAAATCTGAGGGTTCAGCTGTAGCTTTTGACGTTTATAAAGGGCTTAATAAAATCTGTAAAAAGGAGATAAAATTAGCAAAAATACAAAACGAACAGCAGGTGACAAAAAAGAGCAAAACAAATCCCCCAATTTTTTTTAAATATATAAAAGCTAAAAAACTAAGGTCTGAGCAGGTAGGAATCCTAAATAATGGTAAAGGGGGGTTAGTCACTGAAGATAAGGAAAAGGCAGAGTTACTAAATGTTTTTTTTAGCTCTGTTTATACAAAAGAAAAGAAAGGTGCTGGGACTGTTAGTACATCCAGTAATATACTCAATTGGCTAACTGTAGATATGGTCCAAGATAAGTTAAATAAGGTAAATGTGAACAAGGCTCCGGGTCCAGATGGATTACACCCAAGAGTGCTTAAAGAGCTCTGTTCAGTCATTGCTGTGCCCCTGTTTATAATTTTTAAAGATTATCTGGGTACTGGTACAGTGCCAAGTGATTGGCACAAGGCAAATGTGGTGCCCATATTCAAAAAAGGATCTAGGTCTTCCACAGGTAAAATTTAGACCTATAGGCTTGGAAAGTATAGTTCGTAATTGGACTGAAAACTGGCTGAAGGACGGTGTCCAGAGAGTTGTGGTCAATGATTCCTATTCAGAATGGTCCAAGGTTATAAGTGGTGTTCCCCAAGGTTCAGTGCTGAGTCCATTATTATTTAATTTATATAATAATGATATTGAGGACAGGAATAATAGCACCATTTCTATTTTTCTAGATGACACTTAGCTATTTAGTACTGTGCAGTCTATGGAAGATGTCCATAAACTACAAGCTGACTTGAACACTCTGAGTGATGTGATTGGGCATCAACTTGGCAAATGAGGTTCAATGGTTTAAATGTAAAGTTATACATTTTGGTAGTAATAATCTCCGTGCTTCATATGCCCTAGGCCCTAGGGGATGTAACACTGGGAGAGTCACTTATAGAGAAGGATTTGGGTGTCCTTGTAGATGGTAGATTAAATAACAGCAGACAATGTCAATCAGCTGCTTCTAAGGCTACCAGGATATTGTCATGCATTAAACGAGGCATGGACTCGCGGGGCAGGGATGTAATACTCGCGGGGCAGGGATACAATACTTGGTTGAACGTGATAGACTTATGTCTTTTTTCAACCGTATTAACTATGTAACTATATGTAACTATGTCCGGTGATGAACGGAGGCACAGAACCCCATGGAAGCACTATGGAGTGCCTCGGAATGCACTACTTTTTTGCTGTGCGGACGGACCACAGACCCATTCAAGTTGAGTGGGTCTGGATCCGTCTGCTGAAGCCGCACGGATTTTGCAAACTTTTAGCACATATAACTAAAGACCAAAAAGTTGCAAAATCCTATTTTGCAATTTTATTTTTTGTTAAGCCAAAATTCTGGAGGGCAGGGCATGATAGATTCTCCTTTGTGTGCTTGTTGTTTTTAGTATTGTAGCCATTCTTTTTTTTTTTTTTTTATGTCTCTGGTGTGGCCATATCAGAGGCTTACTCTTTGTGTAGCCCATGCTGCAGGCTAAGTGAGCTGGAGTGAAAGGGAATTAACTTCTAGAAAAGTGTATTTTGACTTAGGGCTGATTCACACGACTGTGCTAGGTTTGGGAAACATGGGCTGTTTGTAGGCCGCATATCCCGGACCTACCGTGGCTCCCTTGACCCAAACTAACTGTAGCATAGTGATTTATGATACAGTCAGTTCTTTTTTGATCATGAGTCTATTTTTATATGATGATGTGAGCACAGTACATTAGACCCAGGACCATATAGAGACTGACTGTAACATAAATGACTATGATGCAGTCAGTTCAGGATAAGGGAGCCCCAGTCGGTCCAGGAGATGCGACCGACACATGACCCATGGTTCCTGGATCCAGCACAGTTGTGTGAATCAGCCCTAAGTCTAGTCAGTTTAGGAGTTGCGGCTGACATGCTGCCTGTGTTTTCCGGTGTGGACTGTATTTCCATCCTACAATCCTACCAACTTTCATTTTAAAAGGAGTAAACTTGCAGGACATTTCTCAGTCACTACACAATGTAAAAAAACTAAGATCATGGCATCAGGATGTATCCCCTCCTGGCAAATAGAGGGGCAAGAAATGGAAGCAGTATTAGATTTTGTTTTCTTGGGCTCAAAGGTCACTGCAGATGGTGACTGCAGCAATGAAATTAAAAGACGTTTGCTTCTTGGAAGGAAAGCAATGACAAACTTGGACAGTGTAATTAAAAGCAGAGATATCATCTTGCCAACAAAAGTTTGTATGGTCAAAGCCATGTTTTTTTCTGTAGTAATGTATAGTTGTGAGAGCTGGACCATAAGGAGGGCTGAGCGTAGAAGAATCGACGTCTTCGAACTGTGGTGCTGGAGAAGACTTCTGAGAGTTCCATGGACTGCAGGAAGATCCAATCAGACAATCCTTGAAGAAATTAATCCTGATTGTTCATTGGAAGGAGCAATACTGAAGCTGATGCTGAAATACTTTGGACAGATAATGAGAAGGCAGGAGTCATTGGAGAAGACCCTGATGCTGGGAAAGATCAAAGGCGAAAGGAGAAGGGGAAGGCAGAGAATGAGATGGCTGGACAGTATCATGGAAGCAACAAACATGAGCTTAGGCAGGCTTCGAGAGACAGGGGAAAATAGAGGGGCCTGGCGTGCTGTGGTCCATGGGGTCGCAAAGAGTCGAGCATGATTGAATTGTGACTGAATTGTGACTGAACACACACACAATGTACAGAACTGTGCTTGTTCCACTACACTGTGGTCCCTTTTATTAGCTGATTGTACGGGAAATGAACCACCATTGATCTAATATTGATGGCCTAGCCCAGTGGTCAGCAAACTGCGGCTCTAGAGCCACATGTGGCTCTTTAGCCCCTTGATATTGGCTCTTTCAGGTGCGGGCTCACATGTCCAGTGCGATCGCATTTCCGTTGCCCGTGGCAAAAATCGGCAGGAGGGGGAGAACCAGGAAGCGGTGAAGGCTCTGTACTCACCACTTCCTGGTCCTCGGCTGTAGGCGGTGCAGGGCTGCGCACAGTGTGAGGAGCTCTGTGACGTCACGCTGTGCACGCCAGTTCACAGCACAGCCGACAGCAGGAGGAACACAGAGCGAGGGTGTTGAGGAGAAGCGGCATCCAGGAGCAGAAGAGGTAAGTGCTTTTTTATTTTATAAAAATGGGGCTGATCTGAGGCAATGGGGTGATGAGAATCATAATGGGGGATATAAGAGGTATTATGGATGATGAGAGGGATCATGGATAATTAAGGGAATGATGAGAATCATAATGGGGGATATGAGAGGCATTATGGATGATGAGAGGCATCATTGATGATAATGGGGATGATGAGAGGCATCATGGATAATAACAGGGTTGATAAGAGGCATCATGGATGATAATGGGGATGATGAGAGGCATGGGGCTCTTATCTGAGGTCTGATTGGGGGTCATTTACTTTGGGGTCTGAGCTGACGTCTGATCTGAGGGAGGTCTTATTAACATTGGTGGTCTGATTAGTGGTTTGACCTGAGGTGTAATGAAAAATATTTTTTTTCATATTGTCCTCCTCTAAAACCTACGTTGTAGTGTCGAGGATTGAGAAATGTATGTTCAGATGGTTAGGAATACCCTTATTAAGTTAATAACAATGTACCTTTCTATATAGTTTACGTTTAATTTGGCTCTCAGAAAAAATTAAATCGCTGTTTTGTTGATATTTGGCTCAGTTGACTAATAAGTTTGCCCACCACTGGCATAGCCTAAGGATTGGGCACCAATATTTAAGTTCTGTAAAGCCTATATAATAGAGGCCATAATGAGATAATTCTGATGAATGTAGACTAAGTCTACAAGCCAAAGCTGAAAAGTGCACTGCAGAAAGCAGAAAATGTCAACCTGAGGCCTCATGAACATGGCTGTTGCCCGGCTGTGCGCATATTGCGGCCGGCAAACAGCGGGACCGCAATATTCAGGCACCAGCCGTGTGCACACCTTATCACGGATGCAGACCCGATCTGTGAGATATGGTGCGGAATGGAGGCACGGATCGGAAGCCCACGGAAGCACTATGGAGTGTTTCCGTGGATTTTCTGTCCATGCCTTCATACAACAAAAAAAAAAAGTACTACTTTTTTGCGGTGTGGACCGTCAGATGCGGATCACGGGTCCCATTTAAGTAAATGGGTCCGGGTCTGCAGATTGTGGCCACACGGTCAGTGCCCGTGCATTGTGGACAGAACGGGCAAGACCGGCACACGATCATGTGCATGAGGCCTAAGGTGCATGATCCAGAGACCTGTGTAAACAATGGGACATTTCAGTATTGTAAGTGAATATTCACTTCAAAAAACACCATAAAGGATGTATTCTGTATATAAAAGATAACCCTGATATGTCATGCTGAATTACATAAACCAGTAGGGAATACAAACAAGACTCTGCCCTTTATACTATCTGTCCCTTTACGACGCACACCTAGTTTTTGCTTCAAAACTGCATTTGAAAACCTGATCAAAACCTGAACAGGTACAAGCAGTCTAAGTACTTCTTTATGAGTACCTTATAAGCAATGATACCAATAAACCTTGCTGAGCCTTACTAAGAGTAAGTCATGTGTTTATCATGGCAAAACTGTGCAACAAGACTTTGGCATATGAAGAGAGCTTTATGCTCAAAATGGAATTTCCAACAATCTTTCCGAATTCCTGAAATGCACTAAACCGATGGTGCCAAAATATTTACCCTGAGCCCCAAAACATACAAAAAGTCCATTGTGTGGCATTTAACACACTACTGTTCCAAATTTAATGCTTTAAGAACCACTTTAAATGATGATCAAGACAGGAAAACGGCTCCATATTTGTATTTTTAGAGTTAATTTAGCACAACATTTACAGCATTTGTGTGTCAGTCAGTGTGTTGCTTGGTATAACGGACACTAATTTTTTTATTTACAATCAATTAAGGGTACTTTCACACTAGCGTTTTACTTTTCCGGCATAGAATTCCATCGTCGGGGCTCTATGCCGGAAAAAAACTGATCAGTATTATCCCCATGCATTCTGAATGGAGAGAAATCCATTCAGTATGCATCAGGATGTCCTCAGTTCAGTATGTAAATGTTTTTTACACGGAAAAATACCACAACATGCTGCCGTCTAAAGTTCCGTAACATTGACTTGTATTATTGCCGGATCTGGCATTAAAAATACCGCAACGACGGATCCTTCCTTCCGGTCTGCGCATGTGCAGACCTTTAAAACTGTGAAAAAAATAAAGACGGATCTGTCTCTACATCTGAAAACGGAGAGATGGATCCGCCCTTGCAATGCATTTGTGAGACGGATCCGCATCCGGATCTGTCTCCAAATGCTTTCAGTTGTCATGTGGTATGACGGATCCGGCAGCTAGTTCCAGCTACGGAACTACCTCCCGTATCCTTACCCCGCCAGTGTGAAAGTAGCCTAAGGATGAGCGAACCAGTTTGGACGGAGCCGTGTTCTGTCCGAACTTTGCTATTTTTCGGACGGCAGACAAATTTGAATATTCTCAGGTTTGTTTTGGATGAATCCACTAAACTGTGAGTATCGCCATTTTAGTGCACATGTGCAGCGGCCTATTGCCAACATCTGGGGGATCCCTCGCCCCTTAAGAGGTATTTACAATTATATGTCCCTCTGTTAAAGCAAGTGGGCGTGACGCCAGTTGCAGTTAAGCAGCGAGGACTTGGAGTCCCCTTTGTAGATGGTATTGGTGGAACCCAGGGTAGGAATGCCAGAGTGGTGTAAACGGGAAACCAAACAATTTCAAAACCTCCTCTTAATCATCAGCAGGTATTGGCTTATTCTAGGAGGCAAACATTTCTGCAACAATCTCAGCTCTGATATGCGGTAGCTCTTTCAGCACTGCTATGCTGGCTGGGTAAATTGAAAACTCTTCCTCTTCTGCTTGAACTTAGGTTAGCTGTAGTCTGTCTAGCCAACACACAACCTTTCCCCAGGAAGGGGTAGGCTAGACTGACTCACTAACTAAACTCCCCCCTCTCTAAAGAGGGCTGAAAAGGAACTAGAAGGCTTCTCTCCAGAGAATCTAGCTCTGCACAGACTTGCTGCCACCTGCTGGTAGACAAGACACATTACATGTTAACAGCAATTTATAAGGAAATACATACTCACATTGCAGGATATGGCAATAAATATATATCAGATAACACAGGATCACACATTACAGATAGTGGGGGTGCAAAAAGAGGTGGTAATGCCACTCTGGGTTATTACACATGTCGATGGGAAAAAAAGTGCTAGGGAGGAAGAAAAAGGGCTCTCACATCACCCTGAGAGGAAGTGGTGGTGGTGGTGGTGGGGTGGTCAGTCAGAAATCAATCAAGCTTATTGCCAGGGAGAGTGAAGGGAAAGGCTAGGATTCCAAAGAAGAATTGTGTGTGTTGTGGAGAATGGGAACAAGCAGGGCAGACAAGCAGGGCAGCTGTCAGACAGGGAAAGTGAAGACAGGAGCTGTGGCTGGCTGTGCCTGCTATCAGAAGGAGTGATGAGCAAAGTGAGCTTCGAATCCTAGAACCGAAGTCACTGCGCTCAAAACTTCCGATTAGTGCTGTACGGAAACCCTGTCTCTGTACAGCATTAAAATGTACGGCCTCCGATGAGGCGAAGTCACTTATTTGTGAAGTCTCGCACGACATTGTTGAATATCATAATATCTCGCAGTCTGATAAAAGTGGCAGGGAGGATGTGGACAGGACCTCGGATCAGTGGAGAAGGGCCATTGGGTCAATGTTTTTTTGCGGCAGTGGAGAACCAGCACTCCCACGGAAGACACTTATCTGCTTCTTCCACCTCCTCCTCCCTGGGCACAATCCCGTCCCCAACAGCAGCAGGGCACAGTATCACTTACACTACTTCTCCTTCCTATCACGTGTCAAGTCAAGCGTTGCCACGCCATATTGGAGCTGAATGGCCTGGGAGAGAGTTGCCACACTGGCAAGCAATTGCTCAAGTACATCAAGCAGCAAACATCCCACTGGCTGTCACCTCTCCGACTCCAACTAGGCAAGGTGGTCAGCGACAATGGGCACAATATCCTGGCTGCCCTGAACCTGGGGGAAATTATACATGCTCCCTGAATGGCCCTTTAAGAAAATGCAATAGCTTGTGCAAGGTGGTGGCAATGTCCAGGAGACTGTCCCTCTTTTCATGCATTCTCACGTGGTGAGAAACGCTTTCCTGGACTTGCAGCACCAGAATGGTATGCAGCTGCAGTGCTTAGTTAGTCATGTTCCAACTCATTGAAATTCAACATTGCACATGCTCAAGTGTCTGTATGAGCAGTGGAAAGCCATGAACAATTTGATCATGAACCAGACTACCTCAGCAGGGAGCATGTCGGGCAGTGACATCTCATGCTGTTCATTATGCATTTGTCCCCTCATCCCCTTTGTAGGTATTTTTGACAAGATGCTGACGCTCATGTAACATATGGTTCTGTAGCTGTTGGGGACCCACAATGAGGAACTCCCATGGGTAAGGAGGCGGAAGTGCTGCCACTTGAGGAAGAGGAGTCAGAGTTGGGGGAGAAAGAGGATGATGATTATGAGGATCACAATGGCCACGACATCGAATCGTTTTAGTGGGGGGGTGGAGGTGGAACAAACTGCCTTTTTGGGCATGCTGGCCAGAATGACGACCTGTATGCTCGCTTGCTTACACAGTGATAAGTGGTTTGGTGACATCAAGCAGTCTTGTGATTACTGGATAGCCATGCTTTTAGACCCTCGTTATGAAGCCAACATGGGCGAATTTTTTCCTCTCACAGAGGTCAGGGTGGTGGGGTGGATTGAAACCCCATTGACATGTTGTCCAGACCAAGTTGTCCTCCGGCATTGTCCAAAGCGTGACTTTAGTCGGGCTGAGGCTGATGAATATATCTGGCCTTACTGGTGGTGCCCAATTGTGCCACTGCTGCCGCCTGCCAGCCATTATCTTCTGTGAGGCTGCTGCCTCCATGATGCCACTGCTGCCATCAAGCCACTACTGCGACCTGCCAAGCATCACTTTCTGAACGATTGCTACTGCCACCTCCATCATGCCACTGCTGTGACCTGCCTACCGTCACGTTCTGTATGGCTCCTGCCACTGTCTCCATCATTCCCTGAACGCCATTGTGTCACTGCTGCAACCTGCCGACCATCATCTTCTGTAGGGCTGCTTCTGTCTCCATCATTCTGCTGCGTTCCTGCCAACATGTACCACATGGCCGCTGCCTCAGCTGCTGCTGCTCCTTGCTCTTAATCTCCTACTGCTACCACCATTAACGTAAAGCATCTGCCACCTCTATCACTACCACTACTTAAAATGCTACTACTACTCATAGCCAGCCTTGTATAGGTGTATCCTCAGGAGAGGGGATCAATATCTGATCAGTGGGGGTCTGACACCTAGCTCCCCTACGATCAACAATTTAAAGGTGCTTCGGTGAGGCCTCTTCCTAGGTCAGTGATGTCACTTTCATCGGTCACATGGCCTAGGCCCAGCTCAATCCCATTCAGTCTGGCCTGCACTACGAAGCACAACCACTATACAATGTACAGCACTGTGCTTGGTATGCTGTGATGAGGGGTGGGTAGCGGCCTCTTCAAATAGTTGTATTGCCGAGGATGCTGGGTGTCAAGCCCCTGCCAATCAGATATTGATGACCTGTCCTGAGGATAAGGCATCTATACTAGAATTCCAGAAAACCCTTTAATGAAAGGGATTAGATCACACACAAGTTTTTTCTTTGTATTCTGTACCCATGGAGACACATAGGTCTGCTTAATAAATGAATATGTAAAACTGTTTGACATTTCAAAAAGTTAACTTATTTATTACATGAGCAGCGCTGGCCAATCTGAGGCAGTATGAAGTGTCTTGGGCCACTAAATGTACAATAAGGTATCAGGTAGTCTGAGAAGCGGTGCAGCCATTTTGGCAGAAGAGGAGCCTGGGACCTGACAGATCTACAGCTGAAGGGATGAAAAGGAGGGAACCATGTTAGGCTACTTTCACACGTTTGGTTGCGGATCCGTCATGGATCTGCACAAACGCATCTGTTCCGATAATACAACAGCATGCATCCGTTCAGAACGGATCAGTTTGTATTATCTTTAACATAGCCAAAACGAACACCATTGAAAGTCAATGGAGAAGGATCCGTTTTCTATTGTGTCAGAGAAAACGGATCCATCCTGACACACAATGTAAGTCAATGGGTACGCATCCATTTTCTCCGGGGACGGATCCGTTTGGCTCAGTTTCGTCAGACTGACACCAAAATGCTGAAAGTAGAATGGAGGCGGAACGGAGCCAAACTGATGCATTCTGAGTGGATCCTGAACGGATCTCACAAACAGAAACCAAAACGCCAGTGTGAAAGTAGCCTTAGTGTTCTGCGCGTTCTCCAGTTATTGTGACTATTTACGTTCTTGATCCGGAGGTTTTGCTTTAACCATTACTGATCATTTCCAGTAAAAAACTATACCCGATTACAGAAAATTATATAATTGAATCCAAACTCTATGTTAGCTTCTCTGTAATGATAGCCTTGGGTCAAGCCTCAGTTTTTAGCTTCTCCATTACAATAATTATGCATGATAAATTGGTTCCCTGTCCTCCTATGGCCTTTGCCAAGTACAAGTAATTATCTTGCTGGGTTCATTCTTTGCTCTTTAAGAAAACTCTGCATAAAAGGGGTTTTCTCTTAAAACTCTGCCATCAATGTCTGATCAATGAGGGTCCAACCACTGTCTGCCCACTGTAGTGAATAGTCACTTTAAAGGGGTTCTCAGGGAATTAAGAAAATGAAAATATTTAAATATTACTTAATTATAAATATATTCCCAAATACCTTTTATTAGTTAGAATGGCTCGTTTTGTCTAGGGAACAATCATCAGTAGAAATAAAATGGCCGCCGTCCTGTTAGTACACACAAAACCTGTCCTAATCACACAACAGGACAAGTTACAGTACTTCACAACATTGATGTAAAGAGCTGCTTCATCCTCCTCTTTGCTCTGCTTGTCAGGTGTTGAGGAAGGGTTGAAATATATGCATATATATATATGCATGCGAACACATGCATGCATATATAATATATATACATATACAGTGGCGTAACTAGAAATGACTGGGCCCCACAGCAAATTTTTGAATAGGGTCCTCTGCCCCAGTAATTTTTTCACAACCCCTTCCTTTCATGATGCCCCCTTTTCTGTGGCTAGTAAAGATCGCTCTCTTAGACCAGGCTCGGCAGCTGTTCCATCCGTTTTCTACACTGTCTATACTGCCACTGTACAGTATATCATTTCATTGTGTAATACTGTTGAGGGGCCCTGACAAAATCTTTTAGTACTTCTCCTCCTTCTCTTGGATGGGCCCCTTCTGGGTCAGGGCCCCAAAGCAGCTGCTTCCCCTGCTTCCCCTATAGTTACGCCCCTGTGCATATAGAAATAGGCACATTATAGGATGATGTGTGCAGATGTGCCCAACATCTGCGCACATCTGCCCTTAGTATTCCCCAGGGGCTCATTGCTGCCCCTGTGGGAATGTTCCCCCTTATGTGCCACTTTATGTCCCCTTTATATGTCCTCTTTAATGCATCAGTGTGAATGTGCCCCAAGCATTCACACTGATGCAATCTGGTTGATGGCACCAGAATGACCGGACAAGGTCTGAGTCCTTTGTTTTAATTATCTCCAGCGCTGCTGGAGATAATTATGCATAATAGAGAGAAGGGAGAAATCTCCCCTCCCTCTATTATGCGCATTCCGGCAGCGTGATTACTATTGCGCTGCCCGGAATGCAAAGCGCTACAGGCGGGAGATCAAAGGATTCCCGCCTGTCAGCAAGCCGACGCAGCCCTGTGGAGCGCGAGATGACGTCACCGCGCCAGCCCACATGTCCTTGCCGGTGGTGCACTCTCGCACACCACTGTGTGGGTGGTGCGGCAGTGAGGGCCGCCGGAAAGAAAGAGCCGGCCGCCCGCAGAAGAAGAATCATCCCCTAGACAAAACGAGCTACCCCCTGGCACAATATTCCTAGGAGGGCTAAGTATCACCCCCACTTACCACCAACGATTCACTAACCCTTACCCAGCCACTACGCCACCAACTCTTTACCCCCACATTAACCCTTAACCAGCCACTACCCCACCAACGCTGTACCAATAGCTTCAATCCTTGCAGCATAGCCCATAACTCCCATCCATATTAACCCTTACTGAAACCTCTTAATAGCCCTGCCACAGCCACCCCTGCATTACCCCTCTATCTACCTCACTACCCCTGCATATTGCTGCTGTTGTCTGTGCAGCAATACAATATACCTTCAGTTATACTGCTGTCTATCCCTGCTACTGCTCCTCACTGTACCCCTGCAGCAGTATGTTCCCTCCCTTTACTGGCTCAATAGCATTGTGTTTCCCCTAGGGACAGTATAGCGCTAGGTGGGGTGGGCGGTCATATTTGTGTGTGTGTGTGTGTGTATTTTGTATTAGCTAGTGTTGTGGGTGGAAAGTGGGATTGTGTGTAGTGTAGTGAGAATTAGGGATGTCCCGATACCGAAACCAGTATCAGTATCGGGACCGATACCGGACATTTGCTGAGTACTTGTACTCGTGCAAATGTCCTCGATACCGCTGTCGATACCGGAAGGCAGTGCAGCGCCCCTCGGGGACTGCAGTGTGTCCCAGCTGATCGGCGTGGGGGCGGGACCTCTGTGTGGCAGCTCCATTCTGTGCCCTGTGGTTCACATTCCCGGGAACCCGACCTCTGAAAGGGCTGCGATCCGTGCAATTAACCCCTCAGGTTGAGGTGTTAATTGCGCGGATCGCAGCCCTTTCAGAGGCCGAGTGCCAGGAATGTTTCAATTTGCATTGGTGGCGCAGTGTGGGGTGGCGCAGTGCGCCCTCAACCCCAATGATTTTAATACTGGGCAGGGGGATTGGGGGGCTGATGAGAGGCTGGGGGGGCTAATGAGAGGCTGGGGGCTAATGAGAGGAGGAGGCTGGAGGGCTAATGAGAGGAAGAGGCTGGGGGCTAATGAGAGGCTGGGGGCTGATGAGAGGCTGGGGGGGATAATGAGAGGAAGAGGCTGAGGGGCTAATGAGAGGAAGAGGCTGGGGGGATAATGAGAGGCTGGGGGCTGATGAGAGTCAGGGGCTGGGGGCTGATGAGAGGCTAGGGGGGGCTGATGAGAGGCTGGGGGGGCTGATGAGAGGCAGAGGCTGGGGGGCTGATGAGAGGCTGGGCGGCTGATGAGAGGCTGGGCGGGGGCTGATGAGAGGCTGGGGAGGGGGCTGATGAGAGCTTGGGGGGCTAATGAGAGGCTGGGGGCTGTTATGTTTTTTGGACTTTTGGTTGGTCAGTGGTCACAAAATGAATGTGTTATTTATTTTATTGTTAAAATTGGTATCGGTAATTGGTATCGGCGAGTACTTAAATAAAAGTATCGGTACTCGTACTCAGTCTTAAAAAAATGGTATCGGGACATCCCTAGTGAGAATTGTATTTTTAGTGCTTTGTATGTACTGTATTGTATGCATTATTTACGGTACCGTAGGTGTTAATAAATATCGTGTGTTGTTTGTACCTACTGTGTAGTGTGTTTTACTAGCGGTAGCTAGTTCAGTAAGGCGCACGCAGATAGCCAGTGACCAGTGTTAGGCGATAGTTAGTGTAATTTTAAAGTGTAAATAGGCGGAGTCATCAGTAGACGTCTAGGCCTATTTATGAATATTAATTATAGATATTTGCATAAATATCAATGCTCCCCCTTTACATCAGGGATTATGATCCTGAATACAGCTGGTAAGAACTTCAGCTGAATCTCTGTGGGAATGGAGTTCATCAGGAGACATGAAGTGCAGAGAGGACGGAGAGGACAGACTGTGGGGCTGTGGTAATGGAGCCTGAATACAAGTGCTGCTGCTCATTAGACATATCCCCACCTCCTCTCTGTGCTTCATGTCTTCTCATGATCTCCACTCCTACAGAGATTCAGCTGAAGATATCAGCTGTATTCAGGACCATAATCCCTGACAAGCAGAGCAGATAGGATGAGGAGGCAGCTTCCTAGCTCAGTGTTCAGAAGTAACTTGTCCTCCTGTGTGATTAGGACAGGTTTTGTGTGTACTAATAGGACGGTGACCATTTTATTTCTCCTAATGATTGCTCCTCAGACAAATTGAGTCATTAAATTTATAACTAATGAAAGGTATTTGGAAATATATTTATAATAAAGTAATATTTAAGTATTTTCATTTTCTTAATTCCTGGAGAACCCCTTTAAGGACCCTTTAGACATCATCACTTTTTAAGACATTGACAATCAGTGGCTTAACAAGTAGTGAAGATCGGATCGACTAGAATTTCCTGTTGTCTTAAGGTACCTTTGCCCGAGGCGATTATCGTGTATCTTATCATTAAATTTAGCAAAACTGCAAGATTATAGAGCTCCAGCACCCATTTGATGGCCAAACACTGACGCTGCAGGAGGTCAGATGACTGCAGCGCAGGCCCTGAGAAGAGAAGACAGCTGGACCTTGAGAGTGGCGGCAGAGCAGGAGAGGCAAGTTACTTAATTTTTTTTAAAGTCTGATCTGAGGTCTGATATGGAAGGGTGTGGAGGTCTGATATGGGGGGGTCTGGAGGTCTGAAATTGGGGTCTGATTGGGGGTCTGGAGGTCTAATGTAGGGTCTGATTGGGGGTCTGGAGGTCTAATGGGGGTCTGATTGGGGGGTCTGGAAGTCTAACAGGGGTCAGATATGGGGATTTGGAGGTCTTGTGGGGTCTGGAAGTCTATGGGGGTCTGCTTAGGGGTCTGGAGGTCCAATGAGGGTCTGGAGGTCTGATCTGAGGTCTAATGGGTTGTGGAGGTCTGGTCTGAAGTCTGATATAGGGATCTGGAGTTCTGGTCTGAGGTCTGATATGGGGGTCTGGAGTTCTAATGGGGGTCTTATATGGGGGTCTGAAGGTCTAATGGGGGTTGGGTCTGAGAGGTCTAATGGGGGTCTTATCTGAGGTCTGATATTGGGGCGGGGTCTGATCTGAGGTCTAAAACTGGGTTCTAAAATGGGGTCTGACATAGAGGTCTAAAAGGGGTCTGGTCTGGGATGGAGGATTGTCTTATCTGGGGTTTTATATGGGGTCTGATCTGAAAGGCACTGGGGTTTGTTTTTGTACTGGTGCACAATATAAAGGGGTATTTTTGTACTGGCGCACTGTGTGTTACCAGTATTTTCAGGGGGACTATTTTTGCAGGATAGTGTTGGGGGGCACAGTGTTGGGTGGGCAGGATGGGGTGTTGAGAAGGTTGGAAAAGGAGGAAACTAAGATGTCTGTTTATGAAACTCTGCAGAGAGAAGAGATGGCTGAAAGAAATGATCATGGTGGTCTGGTCTGACAGGAGAAGATGAGGAAAGAGAACATCTACATCAGAGAGGAGACGTCACTGGATGTAAGAGGTACATATGTGGCGCTGTATGACCCGGTATGTTCT
This sequence comes from Bufotes viridis, assembly GCA_033119425.1. Classification (NCBI taxonomy): domain Eukaryota; kingdom Metazoa; phylum Chordata; class Amphibia; order Anura; family Bufonidae; genus Bufotes; species Bufotes viridis. The sequence goes on along the minus strand of CM065597.1, from coordinate 37,493,914 downwards.
GTAGCGCTCTATTTAATGTTTTCCAAGAACGTTTTTAAAGGGGTTGTCTGCTTTTTTTTCTTACAAGCACTGCCTTCTCTGCTCTCTTTGCCTGCTCACCACTGCAATTGCAGCGACAAGCAGGTAAACACAGAAAGTAGCTCTCATATGAGCGCTGCCCTCCCTTCAAACAGCTGATTGGCGAGGGTACCGGGAGACCCCCGCCGATTTGATATTGATGACTTATACTGAGGATAGGTCATCAGTAGTAAAAAGAGGACAACCCCTTTAACAGTAGGACTGGAGGGAATGGGTTAGGTTGAGAATTTGGCATGGGGGGAGGGGGTGCTGTGTTTTAATTTTTACCTTAGGCAGCAGAAAGGCTTGGTGCACCCCTTGCCACAAAGCAATGAAAATCTGTTCCATTTATTTCAATGGAGCAGTAAGCACATGGATTTTTGCAAGCCCCATTAAGGTGAATAGAACTGCTTTTTAATTACAGAATTTTCTGCCACAAAATCTACCGCATATGAAGGCACCCTTAAAAAATGAGTACACCCCAATGAAAGTCTTAGGAGCAAAGCTAAAGTTTAGGCTACAAAATTCTAATTAACAAGAATTTAGCCACTTGTGAGTCTAGTTCTTCATTAAACAGGTGTCCAGTAGACAGTTGACTATGGGTGTTACTTAAATAAAACCCCTACCCACTTCATGCTGTCAGCATGGGCACCATATGGAAGACCTAAGAAAGAAAATAATTTCAGACATTTTTGGCAAAAGTGATGCCAAAATGTAAAAAAGTTTAAACTGCAACCATCTAACATAGATGTCCAGGCTGTCCACGAAAGTTAACACCTAAACAGGAGCGTCTTCTGATGAGAAGAGTTGAAGAAAATCACCATGAAAGTTCACTGCAGTTAGCTAAAAAAGTAGAAAGCCAAATTGGGGTGAGTGCTCCCCGTGCCACAATACAGTGTACTCTGCAGAGGAATGGCACGGATGGGTGTCATCCACGAATGGAGCCTCTCCTAAAGCCCATGATGAATAAAAAGCTTGTCTACAATTTGCCAGGGCCCACGCTGAAAGAGATGAAGACTACTGGAACTCTATACTCTGGAGTGATGAGACCAAGATAAATGTTTTTGGAACTGATGGCTTCAAAACTGTACGGGGTCGCAAAAGTGAGGAATACAAAGAAAGATGCATGGTGCCTAGAGCAAAACATTGCGGTGGCAGTGTCCTTATGTGGGGCTGAATAAGTGCTGCTGGTGTCAGGGAGCTGCATTTCGTTGATGGTATCATGAATTCATATTGAAAGAGAAGACGCTACCATCACTCCGTGCCCTTAGTTGTCGTGCGCATTTCCAACATGACAATGATCCAAAACACACATCATATTTCTCATAGAGAAAAAAAAGTCCTAAAAAATGTCATTTTAAGGTACTTGCAATAGGTTTTAATAAACTCTATTTAGGTATACTTTAAGTCAGGGATGTCCAACCTGTGGCCCTCCAGCTGGTGCCAAACTAAACCTCCTAGCTGGAGGGCCACATGTTGGACTTTCCTGCTTTAAAGGGGTATTCTGGTTGTTTGAAGTTATCACCTATCCAGAGGATTAAGGGGGTGTGGTGGGGAGGAGCCAGGGAAGATAGTTGGATAGGCCAGAGGTGGGTAGTGGGTGGAGCTGGAGGGCTCAATTCAGATTCTTGCTGTGGAGCTTCTCTGATTTATCCTCTAGTTATAGCCTCCCCAAAGAATATACTGTAATACATTTTTACAGATAAAGACATATATGAGAGGCAAATAGTTTATTTCCGTATCATTACCAACACATATTGTGCTACATCTCAATCATAAAATCAAGTTTAAAAAAAGGCATTAGCATTTTTACTCGACACATATATAAATATAAATATAATATACAAAGATGGATAAACCACTCATACATATAACTAAATGGGAAAGAGATTTGAACTTATCCCTTTCCCCTTTACAATTGATTAACTTTAATACATATAAATTTAAATGAAAAAAAGGGGTTGTCCAACTTTTAGACCTTAGAGAGTGGCCGGATCCACAGTGGTGATCATTCTTACATGGTCCCACCACTGGGCTCTGGCTCCATCACCAACTCTGCAACTTCTGTCTCTCTCGGCATCAACATTCTGTTGACGCGGGGCACACGATCACTGCAGCCAATCATTGGACCTGTCACCCATGTGGAACATCACTGGGTCATGTGCCCATGGTTGGACTGGCCCACCAGATGATCCTCCGGTGGACCCAAGCTCTGATACAGTAATGGACTACTAATAAAAAAGGGCCCCTATTCAGAAGATAGTTTAATTTGAAGTTGACTTGATATCTTGTTACTGATGATAAATCCTGCATGTGTGATGATAATAAAAATTATTTAAAAATGGTCATGTATAAGTCCTCTATACACAGAAGGTGGGCCCTCAGAATAAATTCCTCTGGTGGGCCCAAGGAACTTCAGTCCAATGCTGCATGTGCCGCACGGTCACGTGCCCCCCATCAACAGGATGTTGATGCCGAAAGAGACAGGAGCAGCAAGCCGGCGGTGGAGTGATGGAGCTGGAACCCAGTGGCGGGACTGGCAACTCTCTGGAGTACTGAAAAAAGTGGGATAACCCCCTTTATGCACTTTGTCATGTGTTAATCACCACAAAGCTTTTACTAAAATCGAAAATATTCGATTTTCAAATCTTTGTTAAACAGGTTGTGGCCAAGTAAGCACTTTACTGCATGTCTTCTGAAAATGTCCCTATTTAACACATTTTTGGCATGATATAATTTCATCAATAGAATTCTTGATTTAAAATGCACTTTTACTACACGGTTTAATATACTGAAATTAGGAGTAGATAAAATAGCTGATACTAAAAGGGTTCCATTATGTCCTATCTAGTGTTGAGTTCGGGTTCGAGTTCGGTGTTCAGGCATTTAATAAAGCTTTTGAAAGGCTGCAGGGCAGCCAATCAACAAGCTTTTAAGCTGTGGGCACTTAGAAGCCATCACAATCATGCCTAGTAATGGCATGGCTGTGATTGGCCGGTGCATCATGTGATCCAACCTCTATACAGCGTCCATCAGCTCTGAGTAGTGCAGGGACGGGAAGCAAGCAGATGAAGCAAGGGAGAGCGTTAGGAATCTGGCTATATGTTTTGTGGGTGACCTATAATGATTTTTGCAGGTGCAATACACCATTTTTGTACCCCTGACACAAAAATATAATTAGTTAATCCGTCTGGTGTGAGATACATGTGCACTTTATACGTGACAGGGAAATTAATATAGTTAATCTGACTGTTAGTTCGGTGGGTGACATATACTCATTTTTGGTGTGAGATACACGTGCACTTTATACATGACAGGGAAATGAATATAGTTAATCTGACTGTTACTTCGGCCAGTGACATATACCGATTTTTGGTGCGAGATACACGTGCACTACATGGGTGACAGGGAAATTAATATAGTTAATCTGTCTGTTAGTTCAGTGGGTGACATATTCCCATTTTTGGTGTGAGGTACACCTGCATTTTATACGTGACAGGGAAATTAATATAGTTAATCTGTCTGTTAGTTCGGTGGGTGACATATACTCATTTTTGGTGTGAGATATATGTGCACTTTATACGTGACAGGGAAATTAATATAGTTAATCTGACTGTTAGTTCGGCCGGTGACATATACCCATTTTTGGTGTGAGATACATGTTTACTTCATATGTGACAGGGAAATTAATATAGTTAATCCATCTGTTTGTTCGGTGGGTGACACATACCCATTTTTGGTGTGAGGTACACCTGCCCTGCATATGTGACAGGTGCAATACACCATTTTTGTACCCCTGACACAAAAATATAATAGTTAATCCGTCTGGTGTGAGATACACGTGCACTTTATACGTGACAGGGAAATTAATATAGTTAATCTGACTGTTAGTTCGGTGGGTGACATATACTCATTTTTGGTGTGAGATACACGTGCACTTTATACATGACAGGGAAATTAATATAGTTAATCTGACTGTTAGTTCGGCCGGTGACATATACCCATTTTTGGTGTGAGATACATGTTTACTTCATATGTGACAGGGAAATTAATATAGTTAATCCATCTGTTTGTTCGGTGGGTGACACATACCCATTTTTGGTGTGAGGTACACCTGCCCTGCATATGTGACAGGTAAATTAATATAGTTAATCTGTCTGTTAGTTCGGTGGGTGACGTATACCCAGTTTTGGTGTGAGATACACGTGCACTTCATATGTGACAGGGAAATTAATATAGTTAATCCGTCTGTTAGTTCGGTGGGTGACATATACCCATTTTTGGTGTGAGATACACGTGCACTTTATACGTGACAGGGAAAATAATATAATTAATCTGACTGTTAGTTCAGCCAGTGACATATATCCATCTACGGTGTGAGATAACACGTGCACTGCATATGTGACAGGAAAATTAATATAGTAAATCCGTCTGTTAGTTCGGTGGGTTACATATACTCATTTTTGGTGTGAGATACATGTGCACTTTATACATGACAGTGAATTTGATATAGTTAATCTGACTGTTAGTTCGGCCAGTGACATATACCCATTTTTGGTGTGAGATACACACTCACTGCATATGTGACAGGGAAATTAATATATTTAATCCGTCTGTTAGTTCGGTGGGTGACATATTCCCATTTTTGGTGTGAGGTACACCTGCACTGCATACGTGACAGGGAAATTAATATAGTTAATCTGTCTGTTAGTTCAGTGGGTGACATATACCCATTTTTGGTGTGAGATACATGTGCACTTTATACATGACAGAGAAATTAATATAGTTAATCTGACTGTTAGTTCGGCCGGTGACATATACCCATTTTTGGTGTGAGGTACACCTGCACTGCATATGTGACAGGGAAATTAATATAGTTAATCCATCTGTTAGTTCAGTGGGTGACATATTACTATTTATGGTATGAGGTACACCTGCACTGCATATGTGACAGGGAAATTAATATAGTTAATCTGTCTGTTAGTTTGGTGGGTGACATCAAAGAATGAGGAGAGCATCAAATAAGGGTTGTGGCCCTGGTCGTGGTGCTGCTGGTACTGGTGGAGCTCCTGTTGCAGAGAGAGGACATGCTCGATCTGTGCCAGCTACACGCCCAAATGAAATCCCTTCCTCAGGTGCATGTAGGCGACAGGACGTTCAGCGCCATTTTTTAGGCTCGAATAACGGTGTACGAATAGTGAGGCCAGAACAAGTATAGGCGGTAGTAGATTGGATGGCTGACAGTGCCGCCAGTTCCTTCACATTGTCTCCCACCCGGTCCCCTGCTGAAACCGCAGAGTTGGTACCTTCAGCCCATGAGTATCTGTCTTTCACCTAACCCCTTTGCAAATCAGCCGAGCAGTCTGAGCCCCAAGTCATGCAGCAGTCTCTTATGCTTTTTGATGACTCTGCTTGCTGGGTTTCCATGGCCCAGTCACCTAGCCCTGCCCCAGAAGTGGATGAGATTGAGTGCACTGATGCCCAACCACTTACGTTTCAGGATGTGGACATGGGAGGACCACCGCAACAGAGGTGCCAACTGCTGCAGCTTTCTGCCGTGTGCAGACCGGCAAGGAGGGCAGGGGTGAAGAGTGGGTGGAAGATGATGTGGAGGATGATGAGGTCCTAGACCCCACATGGAATCAAGATCATGCGAGTGACTTGTGCAGTTCGGAGGAAGAGGTGGTGGTCACACAGCGCCAGCCGCACAGCAATGAGGGAGCAGGGTGCAAAAGCAGAGTGGCCGTCCCCTAGCCAATATGCCTGCTACTGCCCACCGCACCCAGGGACTGAGCACACCAAAGCCAGCTCCAAGGAGTTCCCTGGCGTGGCAGTTCTTCAGACAATGTGCTGATGTCAAGACGCGAGTGGTTTGCACACTGTGCAATCAGAGCCTGAAGCAAGGCATAAATGTTCTAAACCTGAGCACCAACTGCATGACCAGGCATCTAAATGCAAAGTACGAGCTGCAGTGGAGTACACACCTGAAAAACCACGAAAGATCTCAGGCTCCTTTTTCGTCCTCTTCTGCTGCGGTCTCGGCCTCATCGTCCCCCTCTGGAGTGACAGTGGCACCTGCCACCCCACAAACAGAGGATGTGGCAGCAACACCACCACCTCCACCACTGTCACCCAGCATGTCCACACTGTCCCATGGAATCGTTCAGCTGTCCATCCCCCAAACACTGGAGAGAAAGAAGAAGTACCCCCTACCCACCCGCTATCCCTGGCACTGAATACCAGCATTTTTTAAACTTCCTGGCCATGAAATGCTATCATTCCGTCTGATGGAGACAGAGACTTTTAAAAACCTTATGGCGGTGGCTTTCGCACAGTACGTGGCTCCCAGCTGCCACTACTTTTCCAGGCGAGCCATCCCTGCCCTGCACAACCAAGTGGCGGACAAAATAAGATGTGCACTGGCAAGGTCCACATAACCACCGATACATGGACCAGTAAGCACGGGCAGGGACGTTATATCTCCCTAACTGCATACTGGGCAAATGCAGTGGCGGCTGGGCCTGAGGCGGACAGCAGTTTGGCGCATGTCCTACAGCCACCGAGGATTTCCTCATTGCCTCCTGTTTCCGCCTCCTCCTCTGCTTCCTCCTCTACTGGCTCCTCATCCGGTCAGCATAATACCTTCACCACCAACTTCAGCACAGCCAGGGGGAAACGACAGCAGGCTGTTTTGAAACTCATCTGTTTGGGGGAAAAAACCCCACACCGCGCAGGAGCTGTGGACAGGCATGGAAGAACAGACCGATGAGTGGTTGGAACCGCTGATCCTCAAGCCTGGCCTGGTGGAGTGCGATAACGGGTGAAATCTCGTAGCAGCTCTGGGGCTAGCTCGTTTGATACATACCCCTTGCCTGGCGTACGTGCTTAATTTAGTGGTGCAGAAATTCCTGAAAAACTACCCCGATATGTCAGAGCTGCTGCAAATAGTGCGGGCTGTCTTTGCGCGCTTTCGGCATTCTCACCCTGCTGCTACTCGCCTGTCTGCGCTGTAGCGTAACTTCGGCCTTCCCTCTCACCGCATCATACCTTGCACATGCTGGAGAGACTGTGCAAGCAGCAGCAGCAGGTGATAATGGAGTTTCAGCTGCAGCATGCATGGGTGAGTCGCTCTGCGGAACAGCACCACTTCACCACCAACGAGTGGGCCTCCATGCGGGACGTGTGTGCTGTGTTGCGCTGTTTTGAGTACTCCACTAACATGACCAGTGCCGATGACGCAGTCCTCAACGTGACTATCCCACTACTATGTCTCCTTGAAAAAACACTTCGGGCGATGATGAAAGAGGATGTGGCACAGGGGGAAGAGGGATCATTTCCACAGTTATCAGGCCAGCCATTCACAAGTGGCTCGGATGGTGGGTTCCTGCACCAACAGAAGCCAGGTACACAACTGTCCAGCAGGGGCACAGTTCTGCAGGATGAGGAGGATGATGATGAAGAGTAACCGTATTCACAGCAGGGTTGCACTGAAAGCAGCTTATGGGCATCAATGGAGCGTGGCTGGGGAAATACAGAGGACACAGACGATACACCTCCCACAGAGAACAGCTTGTCGTTGCCTTTGGGCAGCCTGTGGCACACATGAGCGACTACATGCTGCAGTGCCTGCGCAACGACCGCCGAGTTGCCCACATTCTAACTAGTGCTGATTACTGATTACTGGGTGGCCACCCTGCTCGATCCCCGCTACAAGGACAACATGCTGTCCTTAATTTCGTCACTGGAGCATGATCGGAAGACTGCAGACGCGCTGCTGATGGCATTCACATCTGACAGCGAGGGCTCAGTGGAAGCACAAGGCGAAGGCAGAGGAGGAAGTCGCCAATGCAGCTGGGGCACCGCCAGCACCTCAGAAGGCAGGGTTAGTATGTCTGAAATGTGGAAAAGCTTTGTCAGCACGGATGTCAACAACCAGCACCACCAGCAGATATGGAACGTCTTAGCAGGAGGCAGTATTTCAGCAACATGGTGGAACAGTATGTGTGCACATGCACTGACTGATGGGTCTGCCCCATTCAACTTCTGGGTCTCCAAATTGAGCACATGGCCTGAGCTTGCCCTTTACGCTTGGAGGTGCTGGCCTGCCCTGCAGCAAGTGTATTGTCCGAGCGTGTGTTTAGCACGGCAGGGGGGGTGATCACAGACAAGCGCAGCCGCCTGTCCATAGCCAAAGTAGACAAACTAGGCATGGATCCCACAGGACTTGTCCGTTCCTTGTGCTGAGTAGACATGTATACCGGCCGCACCCAGCCATTGTTAGACTCCAGCGCACTTTGTCTTTGCATTCTGTTTTCTATTTCCCAATGTTTTGGGGTCTTCCCAAATTAATAAAAAAAAAATAAAAATAAAAAAACAACAAAAACAGTGTTGGTTACCTCCTCCTCCTCGGACATGTCGTAGTTTTAGCCCAGCGTCCTCTCACCGTGCACTGCCGTGCTGCGCCGGAACTCCGCCCCCAACTCCCATTATAGCCAATGGGAATGGAGCGGCAGTCCGACGGAACGGCGAAATAGCGGCAGGACGGATCCGACAGGGTGAACAGCCTGTCAGATCTGTCCTGCCGCAAGTGTGAAAGTAGCCTAAATAATATTATTACTCAAGTGAATACTAATTATACTTATGAATATATGTTCAACCATAATCTTCATGTGATAAATTTGAGCCCTTTTATTTTTTTTACTGTGAAAGCGCATAGGAAAAAGCATAGTGTTATTCCAAACTTTTTCTTTCTTTTAATTTTAGCTTTCTCTCCTTTTTCCGTTCTCTGACAGTATATTCTCCTCCCTTAATTGTTATTGTTAAATGGGGGTTTTAAACCTTCACATACTTTTTGCAGTTCTCTTTTTAAAAGGTTGGTCTGGTTTCCGATATTGATGACCATTCTTCAGGATAGGTCATCAATATCAGATCAGCAGGGGTGCCAGGGATCAGCTGTTTGAAGAGAATGCAGCATATACATATATAATATATATAATTTTTATAAACTTTTATGTACAATTCAAAATCTACTTTATTGCAGCACCTATTTTAGTTGTGTTATAATTAAGGGTGTTGATCGGATGCATCCGAAACGCCTGTTTGTATCTTTTTCACTTCGCTGATTTTTAACATGCTTCAATAAATCTTGGATGTTTTTACCGCAACCGGAGGTTGGACTTTTCCCACATTTGCTTGGTGTTGGTCCTCCTGTACATTCTCCATGCCCCAGGTTCCTGTTTGTGAGCTGGCTATTTGGAACTTAGGATATCTATTTTTCGTATATTGTGGGCAGTACGTGTGATTTGAGATAGCATTGAGGGGTGGGGGGGATCTGCACCCTGGAGTGGATGGAAGGTAAGGGAGTCTAATGGGAGGACCTCACAGGATAAAACATAGACATAAAACATGGTTGTAAACAATATAAAAAATATTATATGCATGATAATAGTGATAATGAAAATGATAACGGCTAGTGATGAGCGAAGTTTTCAAAAATTTCGATTCGGCTGCTTCGTCGAACTTCAACAAGAAATTCATTACGAAGTACTTCATTACGAATCAAATTCCATTGTATGTAGCGGGCACAATGATGAGGAGCTGCAGATTGCAGAATCCGAGAGTCACATTGAGGCCTTTCAAGGGTTAATCAGGGGTTAAAAAAAAGTACATATTCCCCTTATCCATTTGATTGTGTCACCATTGCACATCATCACACTCGCTGACATGTGACTTCACCACATCATCACGCTGAGTCATGAGGTCACCACGCCAGGCCAGTGCGCTGATGTGCTGACGTCACACATCAGCACACGCGATATTTGGCCCATTTACTACAATCAAGATGGCTGGATGAGGTGAGTATGTTTTTTTTAACCGCCATTCCTGGAAAAATTGATCCGTTACCACGAAGCGTGAGGAAATTTGGCTTTGTGACGAATCAAATTTTTCCTGAAATTTGGATTGAAGTCCACTTTGAAGTGGATTGAACTCCAACTCTAATAATAGCAATAAAAAGGGGGGGGGGGGGTGAGATTTTGTTGCTGCCACCCTTGACCTTACTATAGCGTAAATAGATATAAAAGGAGGAAATTTGCAAACCAGTATGCTAACCATGAAGACAAAGTTCAGTATAAAAATACAGTGATTAGATAATGTACTGATGTGCTGATTGATATGCTGGTTCATAGGATGGTATCAATAATATCATTCAGGCCTTGTCGGACGAGCATCCCCAGTTGACTTATCCAAAAGACCTCCCTCTATTTTTTTTAGAATGTCAAAGCGATTAGACAGATTTTCAGGGACATAATCAATTGGGATAATAGTCAGAGGGTGTCTTTCTTTTTCTGACATGGAAGAACAGTACCTGGATATACTGTATTTTGGTATTGCCTCTGAATTTTGTATCAATGATGACAATGCCTGGGTCGTGAGACCAATATACTGTAGGCTGCACGATGTTGATCACCACTTTTTATTGAGCGATGGTTAACAAGGAAGAACAGGTGTTTTCAGAAAGGTGGCTGTACGAATTCTCCAGGACCAGCCAACTATCTCAAGTGTATGGAGACATCCCGACTCCCCCAACACATGTGGTCATGAAAAATTGAAGATTCATGCTGAATTTCAAAGCCTGATCCTGCGGCGGCTTACCTCAACCTCCACATCCCCAATTGAGAACATGTGCATGTTCGACCAAACATGTATGTGTATAGAGCAGTCAGGATGGAGAGCTGTTGGCCAAATGGACTTTTGGTCGATAGCTATTGAAGGTACCGGAACACCTTAACACCACACCTGGTTCAAATTGCATTATAGTCCACCGTAGTGCCTTGTAATGCATCAATGTAGGAAATTTTGGGAAAACACTTCCTGGTACCAGTAATGGCAACCCTAATGGCAATATGAGGAGCAGTCATGGACTTCTAGTTACTCTCTGAGGGCTGACAAAATATGACATTACTTATCTGTACAATTACTATTCCTCTCCATGTACAATTTGCTTTTTCCATCCTGTGTTTGTTTTGGTTGATTTATCTAAAAGTCCAAAAAAAGCATAAAATAATTTCTCTGACACAAGGTTAGTCAAATGATGGTCTATGATTGCAGCCTGCATGGGCGTCTTATCATGTGCACATCTGAAATGGAAAAAAAATAACTATATAAAAAAAAAGAAATTAAAAGGGGGCAATTGCTTCTACCGCAGACTATTCAAAGAAGCGAGCCCTCCGTGGTCCATGTGAGTTATTTCAATGGTTCCTCTGTGGAGAGCAAACAGTAGATGCTCTGTATTTCAGCGTGTCCAATGATCTCTCTCTGGGTCACAAGTTGTGGCATGTGACTCAGCAGACAATTTATTATCATGGGGTTGTTGGTTGGGTAATCTTGTCAGCTATGTATCTTAACTATATGTGTCTATATGTCGGTTAGGCTGCGGCTCTCATATCTAAAGTAATCATACATTTCATCCGTAAGTAGAAGTCCTAGCAAGGTCTTCTTTTGTCAAGTACTTAGCCCTATGTTAAGTTCTTTATATAATATGGCTGCTGTTACTGCTCCAAGAAGAACTGTCACCCATAGAGGCCTAACTTGAAGATTTTGGGCTTCAATTCAAAATCTGTACCAGGCCCTCAACCTACAAATGTGGTGTGGGAATCAGCTCTGGTAGAGGCAGGATTGGCCGGCTTGCGAACAGTCAGAGACATTGACACTCAAGTTGAAGTCCAAAGATAGTCCCACTTTATTGTGGTTTCAAATAACAGAAACAAAAGGCCTATACATTTTAGGCAAAACACAAAATAAAAGCCTGCTCGTCTGAGCACTAACTAAACAGCATTTTACTCACTGTCCTAAACATGACACTGTCCTCCTTGTAGTTCATCACAGCGAGCTCCTTGCACACACCAATATATCAGACCAACCTCTTAGGCCCAGTTCTGCTAGAACTCTTCCCAGAAGTGGACTGCGGATTGGGGAACCCACCCAACTCTCCCCCAATCCAAAACTCCAGGCCCTATACTGGCTTTTCTACAAAGCTTGAGCTTTCCACTATACACTGGGCAATCCCTGAAGCTTAAGCTGCATATGACAGGATTCTCGGGGAAAAGTACCTGCCGTCAATCACTCTGCCTGTCACTGTCTCACCGTGGGCATTATTGCTTGTGGGACCCCTACCATCCACCATAGCCAGTATATATTTGACTTGGGTGAATACATTGCATTTGTATTTATCACTGTTTTGCAACTGAATAAGGGGCTGTTGGCTACTTCTGACCAGAGGCCCTGCCCAAGTGGTCAGTTCATGTGTACCCACCTATAAGGTTGCATTCACGCGTCTGTATTTCTGGGTCTGCATCCGTTCTGATTTTACGGAACAGGTGTGGACCCATTAATTTCAAAGGGGCTGCAAAAGATGCGGACCGCACACCACGTGTCGTCCGCATCCATAGTTCTGTTCCGCGGTCCTCTTCAGAAAAGATAGAGCATTTCCTATTCTGGCCTGCAATCACGAACAAGAATATGCATTTCTATCATACATTCAGCCCTGTGCAGTCCACAAATTGCGGAACATACAAGGGCCGGTATCTGTGTTTTGCATCAGCAACTTGTGGACCACAAAACACTTACAGACGTGGTAATGGACCCTAATTTGTAGTAATGATTGCCTCTTATGTGACAGAGGGACCTTTGAGATACCCTTGGCTCCTGAGCCCAAACAATGGACCACCTCTAGCTACACCACTAGAACCACTAGTCACTAGTAGAGATGAGCGAACTTCTCAAAATTCAATTCAGATTTAATTGACCAATTCGATTCAGGTCCAAATCAATTGTGTCAAAAGTGTTCCAATTGGCCTGAAAGTCTCCCTTCCTTCCTTCTTTTCTCTCCCCAAATTTATCTGAATCGAATCACCCAAAATTCAGATTCAGACGCAATTATAATTTTTCCAAAATTTGGGTCAGGTCCAATTTATTTAGATTCGATTTTATCTGTAACCACAAGCAATATTTTATTTTTGCCCACAAAAGGTTTAATAGAAAACATACAGTAAGACTTCTGTTGAGTAGTGACCTGCATTCTGAAATTAGTCTTGGTGCAGAGTACAAAGTAAAAACATCGGACATTCTGAGATCTGGTTTCCTATTCAGCGTTTCTAGTTTTCCACGGTATTGGAATCCTGTTTTGTAATGGAGGTGGACGTCTTGATACGCAGTAGATTGTAAACCAGTTCCACTTGAATGGAATTATGGTAGCGGCAAACACATGGATTTCTGCAAGCCCTATTCAAGTCAATGGAACTGATTTTCAGCAACAAAATCTGCCACAAGCGAAGGTACCTTAAATGGTTTGGCCTATCTCATACATTGGCAGCATATCGCTAGGATCTGATACCAATATCTGATAGGTGCAGATTCCACATCTGGGACCCGCACCTATTCCTAGAATGGAGCCCGCAAAGTGAAGGAGAGCAGACAGCGCATGTGCAGCCACCCTCCATTGATTCCTATGTGACTGCTGAAAATAGCCGATCGCATAGAAGTAAATGGAGCAGTAGCTGTGCTTGTGCGGTTTGTTTCCCATTAATTTCCGCCTACGCGGTCCGTTCTCCTTCATTTTGCGGAGCAGTACCTATTAAACATTGGTGGCATATCCTAATTGGCCAACCGCCAATTAAAAGGAAAAATTAGGATCCTGTACAGGAGGTGTGGCCACACGTACATGGCACGGATTACGCTTGTGTTTTCCCACTCAAATCTTTTTTTGCGTAGAATCCGCAGCATAATATAGAAGGCAACAGTGCAAGTCGCTGAGCATCCCTATGCCTACATATGACTTTTGATTGGAAATCCTATTTAATTACTCAGGGGAAACTTTTGGCTGGAAATCCAATTTAAAAACTCTGCTAACAAAGTGGCATAAAGTAGAATTTTCAAAAACTCAAGGCATTATCACGGAAATTAGTGAAGGGTGTCTCTTCCACAAAACAACAGACACCCTGCCTGGCTGCCGGCAGTTGGGAAAGGGTTAATTTTAAATCCTTTATCCTGAGATTGGGTCACCAAGTAGGAAGAATATGATTAGGCAGAGTGTCCTGGGTATACCTAGTTTATAGCGATTTGTGACAAATTAATTCGTAAAAAATCTAATTTCTTGGTAAACTTCGGAGAAGCTGCCGAATCAAATTTTTCAAACCTTCGCTCATCTCTAGTCATTAAGGCCTTTTCAGACCTAGTCATTAAAAGGGTTATAACAGGGGATGCGGCTTCCATGGGTGTAGGCCCAATCTCTCTCTCGCAGCTGGATGGGTACTTGATTGACTAAAGCCGATGCGATGCTGCCATGTAGAGGAAGAACAATCTATTGACATGGGGGGGGGGGGGCTAAACTGACCCTCATACTCAATGAGTATACAGTATATAACAGGTTGCCTCAATGCAGTTGAGAGGTATGGTCACAAGGAATATTAGTGAGAACTTTTTATTATTTTATTTCAGAATAAAATCTAAATTCATCTATTACCCATCACTTGGGGTAAATTCTGCTGCTCTAACCAAGTCAACATCTAATATCTGCACCCAGTAGGCTGGGAAATGTCCCAGCATGACTGAATAGGGATAATTAATTAGACGGCGTGTAAACAAAATCCTTAATTTAGGGCTCTTTACAAAATTGTGATCCCCATTGAAATTAGGCAGAATATGGATTTAATTCTATCGTGATTTACTATGGAATTTCTGTACCTTGGCCAAAAGCTAATAAGACTTGGGCATTCTGTTTCATTATCTTTTTAAGAACCATGAATATGCCGGAAGAATGTGGCTCTGTCTATACTGAGCACATTTCCCAGCTTGTTAGGTGGGATCACAATAGGGACATGTTTAATATTTCACACAGGCTGTGTCGGCACTTGCAAGCATTCTTCTGGGATCACAGCTCGGCTGTGCTTGCAATTAATTGCACAAGTCTTACCATTGAACTTAACCAGAATTCCAGGGCAAGAGATGACCTTAAAAAAACAAACAGCATAATAGCAATAATAGTACAGCCGACATTAGTAAACCACTAGTCTAATAGGCGGCGAGAGAAATGCCCCACCATGAGTTATTCAGTCCTTTAATTTACTAAACTTGGCTTGGAATCAATCCACAGCTTTAATTTATTTCTTTTCTATGAGAAATACTTAAAGAAGAGCTCCAACTATTTCTATAGATAATTCTTGTATCCAATTCATCAGAACCATGGGGGTCCTAGTGGCAGCAGTCCAAGCAGCACTGTTGGTATTACATGGCTTTATTGCCTGTGTTTATTTATTAACATTAAGATGCAAGACATGTACTTAATTATCTCCTTGGTACCAATCTGACAATAAATTACTGACATAGTGGTATGAAGGTCTTGAATGTGAGGTACTGAAGGTGACTTACACCCAAAATATATAATAGCTCTTTCGCCTTTTTTTATTATTAACGGAGACTTGAATAGTCAGCAAAAAAGGATGAAATTGCAGAAGCTATAAAAACGTTATCTTGATCTGAAACCTTGGTCTAAATGGAAGTTCAGGACCACAACGTAGAGTTGGGTGCCATTGTTGAAGACCATTAACTTAGATATATGTGTATGTTGGCAGCTTGAATGCCCTCCCAGGAGGACCAAAATGTAGAGTGCCCTTGTTGTAGATCATTAACATAGATACATACATATGTGGGCAGCACAGGGCCCTGAACTCCTTCTCAGAAGGACCACAATGTAGAGTGCCGTTGTTAAAGACCATTAACATAGACACATAAGTGTGTCGGCAGCCTAAACATCTCCCCAGCAGGACCATAATGTAGAGTGTCATTGTTGAAGACCATTAACATAGATACATGCGTATGTCGGCAGCCTGAGTGTCCTCTCCAGGAGGAGCACAAGGTAGAGTGCAGTTGCTAAAGACCATTAACATAGATACGTGTGTATGTCGACAGCCTGAGTGTTCACCCGGTGAGGAACACAATGTAGAGTGCCATTGTTGAAGACCATTAACATAGATACATGGGTATGTCAGCAGCCTGAGCGTCCTCCCATGAGGACCATTAGGGAAAAAGAGGATGGCACATCTTCATATGAGGTATATGGCATAAGTTTGTCTCCATCTCCCCTATTTAATAAACATAAACACAGATCAATATGAAAATGCATGTTTTTGAGAGGTCATGCAGGAATATATGTAATGAGGGCTAATGGAGTAAACTTCCCAGTCTTTGCTGATCTACATAGCATCTTTGCCACAGCCACCAATACAGAGATCATATCAAGTATTTAGTTATACAGCTCTCAATGGGAGCTTATTGAGTTTTATTGAGACTTTTATACTGATGATCTATCCTTAGCATAGGTCATTGGTATCAGATATGTGGTAGTCTAACTCCTGGATCCTCCCACTGGTCATATGATTGCAGAGCACACAGCACCCCGGAACCCGGCACAGTTCTGTACACTGTGTAGTGGCAATGCCTAGTTTTTTTGAGCTCTCTCCCCATTTACTTGTAAGGGGCTGAGCTGTAGTAATCAGGCATGACCTCTACACAGTGTACGGAGCTGTGTTATGTGCTCTTCAACCAGCTGATTGGCAGGGGTGAGGGGAGTTTGACCTCTACTAATCTGATATTATTGATATATCTTAAGACAATCACTAATCGAGGCAGTAAGGAATACTTTACCCATGAACGTCATTACTGCCCTAGACCACCATAGTGCCACTACACTGTGTGGACATCATTTGTTAGGGAGTACTAAGGTCACCGTCCAGACCAGAGCCAGTGAAGTCCCAAACTGCTACCAGCCTTACAAAGCCATTCTGGGTGATAGGAAGCCTTAGGCCACCTCTAGGCTCTAGTCTTCACCAGAGCCAGATGGACTTTGATGCTAGAGACCCAAGTTACATCTGTGGAGTTGATAACAGACACTAGTGGCAGACCTTCCAGAATGACCAGGGAAGTACAAAGAGGCATCAGCAAACAGTGTCAAAACCAGTAGAGACAGACACAGTCAATGTAGTACACAAGAGTTTACTCCAGAGCCAAGCCAAGGTCAGTTACCAGCAGAGTTGATATAAGAAGGAACAACAGCCACAGGGTAAATCCAAAAACAAGCCAGTAGTCAATTCATCAGAAAAGTCAATAGGACTTAAAGTGCTAATATAAAACAAAATCACAGGCAAAGAAATCATTAGCCAGCAGTCTTAAATCCCCATCTAGCTCTGTGAGTGAATACATGGTCAGAAACCTGACTGGCCAAGCTTCCAGTCAAAGACTTAGCTGGTTAGAAAAGCAACCTTTCCAGCACAACCCTGCATAGTGATATGGCTGGGAGAACTCCTGACATTATCGTTTTGGGCATTCTGTTGGTTATGACTGTATTATTCATGCTGCAGTATCAGGAGAGCTTTAGCTATCAGTTTATGGTTATGTTATTGTGCACTGTATATCTGAACTATTTATGTGGTCAGTAAGGCTTATTTCTTCACCTTTGTTCATTTACATTCAGCACAGGCTCTCTACACAGCCTCTGGTATTACCAATGTGGGTCAGGGCTCAGAAGCTTCAAGCTAATGTTGACCAGGTCAAGATTGATACCAGCAGCAACCCAAATAAAATAAAACCTTATGTATAGAAACATGTGGTAAAATGAAATTATACATTATAAAGACAACTTACTTCTGGGCTTTATACTAATGGAATGGACAATTATATTTAATCTCTCTCACGACCTAGTTCCCAATTAACCTCCTGCCCCTATCGGAGACAGTGAGAACAAAAGACCTTTGGCACTCCATCTTTTCCTGACCACAAAACTGACTACTGGTTTCTTTGCTTTCATGTTAGGATATTTCAGAGGATTCCAAATTATCTTTCTATTAAGTTCAGATGTCACAATCAGAAGATTATTCCTGACCTTATTCTGTTGCTCAGCAAACAATTATGTAAGAAGAAGCTAAACTTTTCTAAGCTTTAAAGGGAAATATTCTAATTACAATGTAGTGGCCAATCTAATTAGTAAAAGAGTGTTCATGAGGATGATAAGAATATGATTACCTTCCAGTATCAGAAGTCTAATTATAACTGATATACTGTCCATTCAGGAAGTCTTTCACTTTTTTACATGTTGCGTCCTTGTGCTAAAAATGTTCAAAATTTTTCCCCTCTTTCTGCAACTAATACCCCATAATTTATTGGAAAGGAAAAACGTAAATCTTGCATTGAAATAAGTATTCACACCCTTTACTTGAAGCAACTTTGGCAGCAATTACAGCCTCCAGTCTTCTTGGGTATGATGTCACAAGGTTTGCACTTCTGGATTTGGAGATTTTCTGCCATTCTTCTCTGCAGATCTTCTCAAGCTCTGTCAGGTTGGGTGGGGACCGTCATTGAACAGCCAATTTCAGGTCTCTCTAGAGATGCTTATTTCGGTTAAGGTCAGGACTCTGGCTGGGCCACTCATGGACATTCACGGAGTTGTCCTGAAGCCACTCCTGTGTTGTCTTGGCTATGTGTCTTGTTGGAAGATGAACATTCAGCCCAGTCTGAGGTCCAGAGCACTCTGGATCAAGTTTTCTTTAAAAATATCGCTGTACTTTGCTCCATTCAGCTTTCTCTCAACTCTGACCAGTCTCCCCATCCCAGCCACTGAAAAACACCTCCATAGCATGATACTGCCACCACCATGCATTATTTAAGGGATGGTATTGGGTAGGTGATAAGCAGTGCCATTTTTCTCCAGACATGACGCTTAGAATTAAGACCAAAAAGTTTAAACTTGGTTTCATCAGACCAGTGAATCTTGTTTTTCACAGACTGAGAGTTCTTTAGGTGCTTTTTTATTGCAAACTTTCATGTGTCTTTTACTGAGGAAAGACTTTTTTCTGGTCACTCTGCCATAAAACCCAGGTTAGAGCTGTAGTGATGGTTGACCGTCTGAAGGTTTCTACCATCTCGACACAGGATCTTTGGACCTTAGCCAGAGTTACCATTGGGTTCTTGGTCACCTGTGAGACCTTATATAGACATTTACTGAATTTACCACAGGTGGACTTTAATCAAGGTGTAGAGACATCTCAAACTTGATCCAGATAAATAGGAGGCCCCCAGATCTAAATGACAGGTTTCATAGCACTGGGCCTGAATATTTATGTCCATGCAAACATTTTTTTTTCCTTTTTAATAAATTTGCAAGCATTTCTAAAATTCTGTGATTAATATATACGTCGCACTAGAATCCAGAAGTGGGATATTGGGTGCAAACTAACAGGTAGAATCACTCAATCTACCAAGGGAAAATAATATGAGGATAATAGAGTTAGATGCACTCGCCACATATGGACCAGATCTGATATAAAAATGACAATTTATTGTATCGATAAAAAACACATATTATAATCAAATGGAAGTATATGACAAATGGTACTGGGATCACAAAAAACTCATCAATTAAACAGCCGCAAATGTCCACTTGAAAATTAGTAATGGTAGGTGTTACACTCACAGAGGTAATTAGCAATGTGCGATGGCGTAGGAAGAAATAACGCAATAAAATCGCATTGGAGTCGCACTAAATAGGAGAGTAATAAATGTCCACTTTACAGAAGAGTATGTGTCTTCCTTGATATCGTCACTAGAAGGTTAGTGGTTGATACAACATTCCAAATCTAGTTGGATTTAAAGTCACAAAAGAGCGGCGTCCCACTCTGTTGTAATTACAACGGCGTCCCGCTGATATAATAAGTTGCGATCGCTTCTAGCAATTGGTTTATGTAATTCTTACATTCTCAGAAGAAAGAAAAATCTCTTTTTAAAGTATTTGGTATTTATGTAGGACTTTTTAATTATTCACCTTTAATATACTATATTTATTTAAGTTTTTGTGTTTTATTCCAGTACCATTTGTCATATACTTCCATTTGATTATAATATGTGTTTTTTATCGATACAATAAATTGTCATTTTTATATCAGATCTGGTCCATATGTGGCGAGTGCATCTAACTCTATTATCCTCATATTATTTTCCTTTGGTAGATTGAGTGATTCTACCTGTTAGTTTGCACCCAATATCCCACTTCTGGATTCTAGTGCGACGTATATATTAATCACATTTTTCAAGTTTTTGCACTCAATATGTCAGCACAGAATCCATCTGAAGTTAGGAACATATGGGACCATATTGAAAGTCAGAGGATTAAAGTTGAGAATTTCTCTTTGAACAACATAGATAATATAGAAACTAATAGAAATATCTCTATGAAAAATTCTTTTAAAGACCTAGAAATACTATTGATTAAGCAACTCAGACAAAGATGGGAGATAAAAACACTTCAGATGTTTGTTGAAAAAGGCAAGGTCCCTAAAGGATTGACTTTATCTAAGAATCCCTCTCAAGATCTCTGTGACCCTACTTTTGATGAAGAATGGAATAAACTATTACATGGTTATTCCTTTTCCCTTTTGAATTTGATTATTAGAAGGAGAACAGAGATCTTGGAGGAAGTCACTACTAAGATTAATACAATGAAACCTATAATTGAACGTTTCTCTAAAGAGGAGGAATATAACACTTGGCAAATAAGACTATGTAACAATCTCGATAAGATCGAAAAAGAAATTATAGAAAGAAAGGTGAAAAAGTTAAATTACAACCCAAAGAAAGACACATTCCACAACACAAGAGTAGACCTTAATATAGAGAACCAATTAGAGGAAACACATACACAGGAACAAGAAGATACCACTATCACAGATAACACTAGATACACTATACCAGTACAAAACCGTTTTGAATTATTAGAAAATAGACAACATTTTTTAGACAGGACCCCGCCACATCACAGGACACGTACAAGACAGGGCCTTTCACTAGACAAACCACGTACACAAGAGCCAAATCACCAAGGAGAGCACCCATACAATCTGAGGAACAGAACACAGTACCAACACCAAATTCACAGAACACATCAGATGAAGACAGACAAAAGACACGATCACTACAGTATGCAACAGGAACAACACATTCACTACACTCAATCACCGAGGGAACACACATACGAAAGAAGAGATCAATACGGAGAGGAGGGAAAAAGAAGAAATCAATACAGATAGATGAGATGGATATAAAGAATGATGCTATAATCAACTTGAGTTCCAAAATATTGACAGATACACAGAAAGGTTTGCTCAATAAAGGACTTAAATTTGCCCCAACGCTAAGTGTAAATAAGTTTGAGACGTTTATAGGAGTAGAAAAATTTATAAGACGTTTGTGCTTAAAGAAATATTTTATGAAAAATCCGACAATTAGGGAAACCAGTAGTAATGACCAATATGTACATACCTCCTGTAGAAACCATTCGAAAAATATCCAAGAAATGAGATTAGCCAGGAAATGGCAAGTTTTAAGACCTGTGTAGAAAAGGATATAAGAAAGATTAAAAACAATATGAAATTTAAACGAAAAAACTTATCAAATAAAGAAGTCATAGCGATTAAAGAATTACAACAAGAGAATGAAATTGTGATCCGCCCCGCAGACAAGGGGGATCTATAGTTATACAGGACCTTGTTAAATATGATCTTGAATGCAAGAGACAACTATCAGATAAACAGACATATACTAAATTGCTTAATGATCCAACAGATCAATTTTATGAAGAACTTCAGGCATTTTGTGACAAAGGTAGAAACATGGGTATACTGAATGATGATGAGTACAACTTTTTAATCAATAAACATCCACGTATCCCTATGTTTTACTGCCTTCCTAAGGTTCACAAATGTAGAGAAAATCCCCAGGACGACCAATCGTATCTGGAATTGGTTCATTAACCTCTAATTTGTCTAAATATATTGACGAATTATTACAACCAAAAGTCAAGAAAATACAGTCCTATACTAAAGATAGTACTCAGATTATTAATATAGTGGAAAATATGTTTTTTAATGAAGAATGGATCATGGGTTCTTTGGACGTACAGTCCCTATACACTATTATTAATCACGAACAGGGCAAACAAGCAGTTAGATCACAATTAGCGGGAGAAGGTCGCTTAGATCTCAAACAAATTGAATATATTGTAGAGGGTATTGATTTTATTTTAAATCACAATTATTTTAAATATGAGGGTGATTTTTATTTACAAATTCAGGGTACCGCCATGGGCACCAGGTTCGCCCCCAGTTATGCAAATTTATTTTTGGCTGATTGGGAGAACCAGATCATTGCTCCCAGACTGGGGAAGGACCTGGTGCTCTGGCAAAGGTACATAGATGATGTTTTTTTTCGTTTGGAAGTCAAGTCAAGAAGAATTAGACAGTTTTTTAAAAGATATTAATCTCAATAATAAAAATCTTAAATTTGTAGGCAATATTAGCCAAAACTCTTTAGAATTTCTAGATTTATGTATCACAACCAAAGGAAATTCTCTAGAATGTAGTACTTTTACCAAACCAACAGCTAGAAACAGTTATATTCTTTTTAATAGTTGCCATTTACCAAACTGGTTAATTAATATTCCACAGGGTCAATTTCGCAGAATTAAGCGGAATTGTACATCAGAAACTACATTAGAGAGTGAAGCACAGGAACTCAAAAAGCAATTTTTGGAGAAGGAATATCCGGATAATATTATTGAAACCGCAATTACTAAGATTAGAAATCAAGATAGGAGTCTTTATTTCTTGGAGAAATCTAAGAAAGGAGACAAAGAATTAGAGAACCTTAGAATTATTTTGCCATATAATGATGACCATAAGAAAATCCGAATCATTTTGAAAAAACATTGGGACCTATTGAAAAAGGATAAGATACTGGCCCCTTTATTACCATCAGACCCTAAAATTATATTTACTAAAGCCCCTAACTTGGGAATTAAAATAGCACCAACAATAAAAACACAAGCCCAAAGAAAAACGACAATTCAGGAATGGGTAGGATTACATGGCTTTTATAGATGTGGCCAGTGTAACAATTGCAAGATAACATCTTTTCCTAAAAAAACCTCGGAACTTATATCATTTGCAAGCAAACACAAACATACAATTAAAGATTTCCTGACCTGCAACTCCGAAGATGTCATTTATGTTATAATATGCCCTTGTGGGAAACAATACGTGGGCAGGACTAAAAGATCGTTGAAAAAAAGGATCTCAGAACATGTGGCGAACATTAAAAAGGGATTTGAGTTGCATTCCTTATCTAAACACTTTAAAATATTCCACAAACAAGATCCTACCTGTATGAGATTTGCTGCAATAGATAAAGTTCAGAGAGATCCAAGAGGTGGCCATCATATAGGCAGAATGTCTAGACTTGAAACTAAAAGGATTTTTGAGTTCAATACTATACAACCGGCCGGACTTAATGCAGAATTTGAACTTTTTGGATTTTTATGAATGGGGTGGGGACCCTCCCCGACGACAGATAACCACATATCTGTTATTCAGTTGTGGTTTCTCTTTTCGGAGAGGCTCTCATCCACTCATACTTCTAGCAATTGGTTTATGTAATTCTTACATTCTCAGAAGAAAGAAAAATCTCTTTTTAAAGTATTTGGTATTTATGTAGGACTTTTTAATTATTCACCTTTAATATACTATACTTATTTAAGTTTTTGTGTTTTATTATAATGATTGTATGTTTTTTGATATTTTAGAGAAAAACCGCATCAAAACCGCACTAAAACCGCATTAATACATTATGCGTTTTTTTGATATAAGATTGAGCACTAGATGTATTATAACTGTATGTAATATTTCACAATTTAGAGATTGCTTTATGGTAGAAAAGTTAACTTTTATATAGAAAGGATTTTTTATGTAAAAAGTCTTTTGTATGTGCAAACGTCAATATGTGACTAATTCTACCAGTCCACTATGAGGACCAATACCCTTTTGTCCTTGGAGGAATAAAGTGTTACAAAGAGTTATGGAATTTCTACATTCACTAAGAGGATCCAGTCCACCTTTTTGAGTGGATTCAAAAACCCTATAAAAAGGAGTAGTATGGACGGGGAAATCAACTACTGAGGAAGGGGTAATAACTGTCTAAAACCCCGAAACGCGTCTGGTCGGATGTTCCCCTTAATACAAGATACGGACATTTATCGCAATAATCCAGAAGACCCATAAGCTGTCGTGAGAAAATAACCGCGGGAGAAAGCAGCCTTGATTTGATGGATCTGACTCCTTCCCGCCGGTAGATCCACGTGTGTACTCAGTTACTAACGTGGCTGAACGCCAAACATACACGGACTCTCCCGAGACTGGATGGAAAGTGATTAGACAAACCAACTACTTCACTCGTAACCATCGCATACAGTAGGGAGCGGTATCAAACACGACGGGCCTCTGGTAAGCTTGTTCCGATTGTTTATCCATCACCATTTTAGCGATCGCAACTTATTATATCAGCGGGACGCCGTTGTAATTACAACAGAGTGGGACGCCGCTCTTTTGTGACTTTAAATCCAACTAGATTTGGAATGTTGTATCAACCACTAACCTTCTAGTGACGATATCAAGGAAGACACATACTCTTCTGTAAAGTGGACATTTATTACTCTCCTATTTAGTGCGACTCCAATGCGATTTTATTGCGTTATTTCTTCCTACGCCATCGCACATTGCTAATTACCTCTGTGAGTGTAACACCTACCATTACTAATTTTCAAGTGGACATTTGCGGCTGTTTAATTGATGAGTTTTTTGTGATCCCAGTACCATTTGTCATATACTTCCATTTGATTATAATATGTGTTTTTTATCGATACAATAAATTGTCATTTTTATATCAGATCTGGTCCATATGTGGCGAGTGCATCTAACTCTATTATCCTCATTTCTAAAATTCTGTTTTCACTTACTCATTAAGGGGGTTTGAGTGCAGATTGATTTTTATTTTTTATTTTGGCACATGACCACTACATAACAAAATGTGAAAAAATTGAAAGAGTCTGTGCTGAAAATATAGTGTACCATATTTTGTCAATTTGCAATATATTGGTGAATTGCATGAGTAACAATTCCCTGAGATACTTTTATCTTATTTGCTTCATTTAGTTGGAGCCTTCTTTAAATATACCAGTGTGTCCTATTCAGAGACTAGAATCCTTAATGGGGTTTTCCATGACTTAGTACAGTGTCGGACAGCTGCCAGCTCTGGAAACCATACAGTTTACAGAATTGTTAACAGAAGGCGCCATAAACTGTATCGGCAGCTGGTTGAAACAGCTGATTGGTGGGGGTGTGGGGTGTCAGACCCCACTGATCTGATATTGATGACCTATCCTGAGGATAGGTCAATCTCTAAGTCCTTAAAACCCCTTTTGCTTTTTAGTGAGTCTACTGTATGTGTATTATTGCATCTCAGTTTTGGGCCAATTTGGACAATAAAACTATATTAATACATTTATATTTCTACTCTGCGACTACAGACCCATTTACATGGATCGATATGCAGTGAAATGATTATGAATGAACCATTCCTTCTCAATCATTACCTGCTTGTTACGGCTGCATTTACATGCAGCATTCACCACTTCTGTAAGGGGATGAGTAATTGTTGGTATTCTGATGGTATTCTATTGCAGTCTGTGGTACAAGTGATCATATTCAAGACAAAAAATAGCAATTAAAAATGTTTTTAAAAATAAGACAAAAATATGAAAAATTCCAATCACGCCCCTTTCCCAATTTTACATATGTAAATAAATAATAAAAAAAAATCATAACTGGTATGTCTCACTTTGAAAAAGTCCGAACTATTAAGTTATAAAAATTTGCTGCCCAAAAAAAAGTTGCATGTCTCCCAAAACGGTATCCATAAAAACTGCAGCTGGCCCCGAAAATATGACTTTACACAGTTACTTTTTATTGTTTATTGTTTTAATTTGGAAAAGGGGATGAATTGAAAAAAAAAAAAAAATATAATATATATATATATATATATATATATATATAAATAACATTTTTTAAAAATAATTTAAAAAAAAACTTTTGCTATACATGTACGGTGGTGGTCCTGAAGGGGTTTTAAATGTGTTTTTGTTGTGCAGAAGTAGTAAAAATTTTATATAAAAAATTGCTGTTTTCTTGTTTTTACCCATCCAAAATAGTAAAGGGTACACAATACATACACCCACCTAAAGTAAGGCCTTAAAAAATACAACTGTTCCGGCAAAACAACCTCTCATGTGGCCATGTTGATTGCTCTTGGAATGTGACAATGAAAATACGAAAAAAGTTCTGCCTCCTTAATTTCAAAACTGACCCTTTAAAGGATCAAAAATATTTTACGCAGATATTTATTTGACCATTGTTTCCTTCTGTGGAAAAGCTGCAGGCCATAGCACTTTGTCGTCAATCTGACATCACATCCACATGGTCCTGTGACATAGGGCATGTGCAGATGTATTATGATCTCCAGCCGACACTGAGTGGACTCAAGTAACAGACATAGAATAGTGATAGAAAAGCTTTCATAACTAATGTCTTTCCAATTGGATTCAACCTCAGGAAAAAGAACCTTCTGGGACTGAAGATGAGGTGGATTTTATACATTTGCATACAGAGGAACACTTCCGTCAAAACCAGGGCTGTGGAGTCGGTAGATAAATTGTCCGACTCCGACTCCTCAGATTTTGAAACTTCCGACTCCGACTCGACTCCTCGACTCCGACTCCTCTGTATTTAATATGCAAATACGAAGCTGTTCCACCAAGTTCTTCTAATCTTCTCTAGCACAGAGAGGTAGTTGAGCAGAAGCTGCTGCCTTCTCCTTTGTGTGCTGATCTTCTGCTGAAGATAGAGCAGTGGGAGGATCCAGGAAGGAGCAGGGGAAGGGGCATTTATTTTAAAACATGATTTTCCTAGTAGAATCCCATAGTCATGTTTAAAATTTAAGCTAACAATCTGAGTTTACATGTTTTATAGCCTTAGCTGAATGATAGCAGTTTTTCAAATGGTTTACAGCTTCAGTCTTGAACTATTGACTATCCATTCCCTTCACTTATACAAGTGTCTATAGTCCTTAATCAGTTATCAGTGAGAGGCGAGGATAACCATGGGTTCCCTGTAACAGCAGACCACAAGACAATGGAAAGTGTAAGTATTGCCGCTCCTTAAAGGGACACTGACAGGCTGCTTTTCCAGCTAAAGATATATATATACATACTGGTATTCATCAGAGAATTAGGAATAAAACTATACTAATGTTACCCCCAGTTAAGCTGTACTTGTGTTTAAAAAACATTTTAATCTGTATGCAAATTCACTATCTTTGTGCCCAATGGGGCAGCGTCTCCTGCGGCTTTGTGCCCAGCCGCGCCCGAAGTACAGCTTCCCAGCGCTGTTCCCCTCGTTATTATTCACTGCACTGGCCTTTTTTTTCAGGCTAGCCGAACGCTGAATTCCTGCGCAGGCGCACATGTAGAGTGCTGGCAGCAGCCTTGTCTGGCTATGCTGAGGCTGTGCCAGCTTTCTCTCTTCCTCCTCGCTACCTAGTCCTGTCTAGTGCTGCCAGTACTCTACATGTGCGCCTGCCCCTTGGGCACAAAGGTAGAGAATCTGCATATTGATTAAAACGTTTTTAAACACAAGTAAACCTCAACTGGGGTAACAGTCGTCTAGTTGTATTCCTAATCCTCTGATGAATACCAGCAGATATATCTTTAGCCGGTAAATCAGCCTGTCAGTGTCCCTTTAACTGCATAGTAAAGCATATGAAAAGCACGCTTCTTCACGGTCACTTAACGTCTTTGTTTAGCGGTAACGTGACGCACTGCATGCATTGGCCTTTATTCTTACAGTAGAGAAGTAATTAATTATAACTTTATCTGAATTGGGACATTTAAACTTGCTTTTTTTTTTATTCCAATTTTTTTTTATTCCAATTTAAATCTAGTAGGAGTCGGAGTCGGAGTCGGTCCATTTTTTGCCGACTCCGACTCCAGGTACCCAAAATTGCCTCCGACTCCGACTCCTCGACTCCGACTCCGACTCCACAGCCCTGGTCAAAACTTTTTCCCCACATATTAACAGCCTGTATGTGAATATTCATTGTAAATTTTTTTTTTTTTTTTTTACAAAGAAAGAACATGTGGTTGGTTTTTTGGATATAATATTTTGAAGTCACTCACTATATTCCAGTTCCTGTCCTGGCTCATGACTTCCACAGTCAAACCATTCACTCATCTCCAGTCCATGTGTTGACCGCATCTCCTCGGCTGTCCATGACTCCCTTAACCCAAACTGACTACATCATTGGAGGAGATTTATCAAGACCGGCACTTTCTGGACCAGTCTTGATATCTGGTGCTGGAGGATGCACCTAATTTTTTGACCAGGCGTAGGCCTCGCTATAAATTACCCTCTGGCAGTCCGTGTACCTAAACAGAAATCTACGTGATGATGATGTGAGTACAGTACAATGGATATGTAATCATATATGAACTAACTGTATCATAAAACACTATGATGCAGTCAGTTCAGGTCAGGGGAGCCACGATAGGCCCAGGAGATGTGGCTGACACATGGACCTTGTTACCTGGGCTGACCACGGTCATGGAGATATGTTATATCAATGCAGAAAGCTAAAGGATTTTTTTCATAAAACCACCGGCCGCTATGAGGTATTTACAGACCTACCCAAGAACCCTTCACTGGTGTCAATATCCTGTAGGTACTTGACCACATAGCGATCCTAGCGATCATCCTTGGGTCCCATACATGATGCAGTTACATGTCTGAGGGATGTGAACATGTTACTGCAGCAATACCTTTTTCTAGTGAGGACCCTGAGCAAAATCTATATCATATCGCTGTTGAGATTTTTTGTATTTTTTTTTTTTTTTATGTGCAAGGGCTTTTCATTTTATACCAAGGCCCGTCTCTACATTAAGCAGACATCACCTTTGCTGGTTTTTCTTCTGACTTGAAGTGATGTGATCATCTCAGATCAATAGCATCAAAGAGGGAAAGAGCGGGGATTTGTGTAAGTTATTTGAGGACGAGGATGTTAGGCTGGATATCAAAGCCCCTCGCATTGTGTTTATTGAACTCTCCCCGAGGTTATGAATATTTACATAAGCTTTATATAAACTTCACCACACTAAAACACAATCCACAGCATATAATTGATCTAAGAAAATATTTTATTTATTACATATTAGACAAATACATAGATAAAAAATAGCAGCGGCATTTATACATAGGAATAAAAAAGAACCACAAACTATGGGTCACGTGTCAGAAATCCAAACCTCTTGACAGATGATATTAATATTAACTCTCCCTTGCCCTTGCAAAGATGATATTACAGACCACAAAGTATGACTCTTAGGCCTCATGCACACGACCGTTGCCTGCCTCCGCGTCCGCTCCTCCTTGAAATTTCGCGTCCGTCAAAAAAAACGGATGACGGACTGTTTTTTTTGACGGATCCGATTTTTATGGCAGATCCATTGTAAAAATGCCTATCCTTGTCCGCGACCGTGAAAAAAATAGGACATGCACTATTTTTTTGACGGAATGAAAACACGGATCACGGAAGCGGAAGGAAAACGGTTGACCATCCACATTTTTTGACGGACCCATTGAAATGAATGGGGAAGCATCCTATCCGTGAAAAAAAACGGAACGGACGCGGAAAGAAACAACGGTCGTGAGCATGAGGCCTTATAGTAAACTCCAAGTGGAGAAACAAGTAATTAATGGGAGAAAATAATTATCACATAAAGAAAAGGTATCAATCTAAAGTGCCAGGTAGTATGCATTTCATACAAAAATCAAGAAGTGGAGACACCCCTTTGCTCGGCTTTCCTTCCTTTGAGGGATATCTGGCTTTCATTGTGTTGTAGACCCAATACTGGGGCTCCACATTTATTTTGCATATTACTGTTTCCCAGGGAGCTTTGCACTTTGGATTGCTGTGTTGAGACTCTTAACTGAGGCTATTGTTTTGTTCGAGTAGTCTCCAAGGCATTGCTCCCGGTTAGCCAGAATCCTACTCCACACTGATGAGGGGCAACACCCTGAAACAGCTGTCTGTGGATGGATAACTGGCTTAGGTTTTCCCCGTCACATCCTTAAAGCTTGTAAAAAAAGCGGGATCTTGACATAGGGGCCACTTAATATGGTGGATTTGGTGATCTCTGTAATGGAGACACCCCTTTGCTCGGTTTTCCTTCCTTTGAGGGATATCTGGCTTTCATTGTGTTGTAGACCCATAACTGGGGCTCCACATTTATTTAGCAAAAATGAAGAAGTACTTAATAGAATATATATTAACGACCAGTATGGTTCAGCCTCCGATGCGCGTTTCGCTTGTAGCTTCCTCAGGAGATGAGTCATCCCCCGAGGAAGCTACACTTTAGATTGATACATTTTCTTTATGTGATACGTATTTTCTCCCATTAATTACTTGTTTCTCCACTGGGAGTTTACTATATGAGTCATACTTTGTGATCTGTTATATCATCCTTATTGTTCAGCAAGGGCAAGGGAGAGTTAATATTAATATCATCTGTCAAGAGGTCTGGATTTCTGACACCTGACCTATAGTTTGTGGTTCTTTTTCTTTCCTATGTATAGATGCCGCTGATATTTTTTATCTATGTATTTGTATAATATGTAATAAATAAAATAGTTTCTTAGATCAATTATATGCTGTGGATTGTGTTTTGGTGTGGTAGAGTTTGTTCGGTTAGACACAGCATTTATTTTTGTTTGAGCTATTTCAGTTGGGTGTAATTTATATAAACTTCACCAGACGTGAATCATTGATCACGATGTACATACTGGCAGGATGCTTGAGTTGATTGTCCTCAAGCAGATATCTGAATGTTCTCATTTGCAGTTCATTTGGAAACAAAATCAGAGGGGTTGTGTGGTTTTACCGCACATGTTTGTAGAGTCAGCTCAGCGGACACATCGGGAATTATTTTCACACAATATATTTGAAACAAATGGCCTAGTTTCCGTATCAGATAACCAGTGGTTGACATAGGGAACAAGCCCACATTTTTATGGAAGCCTTTTCTGTATTTAAACGGATTTTCCAGCAATAAATAACTTTTCACAGGTGGCCACAGCCTGACTCCGCTATTGAAAGAATCATACTGCCATCCGCTGCTTCAGTCCTGCTTGCTGGCTCCTCTGTGTCCGTTTTCCAGTCCCAGGTTTGTTTACTTCAGTGGATGGCTGCAGCAGAGCAGATGACCATGTCCAGAAATAAACCAGCCATGGTCCAGAAGATGGACACAGGGGAGCCAGTACGGAGGACTGGAAACAGGGGCGGACTGGGCTGGGGGCAGGGGGCAATTGCCCCCAGGCCCCTCTGTTGCCTCTGTAAACGGGCCCCTCTGTAGTGAATGTGCCCTGCCGCGGCCCTGGTGACAAGTGGGGCGGCCAGGGCACAGGGAGATGAACGCTTCCACTGTGAAGCCGTCTCATCTCCATAGTCATCTGTATCGCCGTCCTCAGGATGGCTACAGATGCTAGCGGCAGAGCAGGGAGAGGCGTGTCCCTCCCTGTTCCTCTGATAGGCTGCCAGCACTAGGCCGGCAGCCTATCAGAGGCTGGTGCAGGCGGCGCGATGACGTCATCGCGCCGCCGGAGCGGTACAGCAAGGGACACAGGCCAGAAGAGGCCTGCATCGCATCGCTGGAGGTAAGTATAACTGTTATTTGTATGTTTGTTTGTTTGTTTTTTGTGTTTTTGGGGCTACTGGCACATAAGATAAGGGGGGAATCTACTGGCACATAAGATAAAGGGGGAATCTACTGGGGGAATCTACTGGCACATAAGATAAAGGGGGGAATCTACTGGCACATAAGATAAGGGGAGGAATCTACTGGCACATAAGATAAGGGGGGAATCTACTGGCACATAAGATAAGGGGGAATCTACTGGCACATAAGATAAGGGGGAATCTACTGGCACATAAGATAAAGGGGGAATCTACTGGCACATAAGATAAAGGGGGAATCTACTGGCACATAAGATAAGGGGGAATCTACTGGCACATGATAAAGTGAGGGGGGATTCTACTGGCACATGATAAAGTGAGGGGGGATTCTACTGGCACATGATAACTGAGGGGGATTCTACTGGCACATGATAAGGTGAGGGGGGATTCTACTGGCACATGATAAGGTGAGGGGGATTCTACTGGCACATAAGGAGGGCTACTGGCACATAAGGAGTGCTACTGGCACATAAGGGGGACTACTGGCACATAAGGGGTGCTACTGGCACATAAGGGGTGCTACTGGCACATAAGGGGGTGCTACTGGCACATAAGAGGGGCTACTGGCACATAAGAGGGGCTACTGGCACATAAGAGGTGCTACTGGCACATAGGAGGGCTACTGGCACATAAGAGGGGCTACTGGCACATAAGGGGACGGCTACTGGCACATAAGGGGGACTACTGGCACATAAGGGGACGGCTACTGGAACATAAGGGGACGGCTACTGGAACATAAGGGGACGGCTACTGGCACATAAGGGTGGCTACTGGCACTTAAGGGGACGGCTACTGGCACATAAGGGGACGGCTACTGGCACATAAGGGGGCTATAAGCGATGTGAGTGGCCAACATCTATCCTCTCCGCAATGCTCAGCCTCCTGTGACAGATCAGGAGAGCGGAGGTGTGGGGCGGAGATAGCTGTCAATGCTGTCAAAGGAGGCTGTGCTCTTCTCCCGCAGCTCCCCGCCCAGCCTCTTGTGACAGCGAATCAGGAAGTAGAGGGGGGCTCAGTGGGCCTCTGGGTGTTACTTGCCCCCTGGGCCAAAAGTTGCCAGTCAGCCCCTGACTGGAAACCATAATCCTTTCAATGACAGAGGCAGGCTGCAGGCATCACTTAAAACCCCTTTAAAGATGACCTAGAATAAAGATGACCTAGAATGTTTCTGCAAATATTGCAAGACTTACTTTGTCTCACTTCATGTCATTACATGTCAGTTCTTTTATTCGCATAAATTACTGTATTAAAATACTAAGCCGAACTTGGCTTCGTGCCTCTTTAATGAAGCCGAGTTCGGCTTCGCTCAACCCTAATCCTGACCAAGGTTTGGGGGTGTGGCTTAAATGGGGTTTTCCGGGATTTAAAAAACCTGGCTTCTTTCTTTCAATATCAATGCCACCCCTGTCCAGAGGTTGTTGTGGTATTGCAGCTCAGCTGTATTCACTTTAGTGGAGTCAAATTGCTATATCACACACAGGTAGTGTTGCCAGTGCAACCCTTCCCAACAAAAAATACCTGCCAAGTTAAGCCACACCCCAAAGGGGGTGTAGTTGTGGGGGCATGGCTTAACACAGGGTGTTAAGTCGTTATGTCATAATGTGGCTTCCAGTATTAATAGTGCCACCCAGAATGGATAATACCCCCATTGGCGCCCTCCAGTAATAGTAATGCCCCCATTAGTGCACCCAAAATTAATAGTGCCCCTATTAGTGCCCCCCAGCAATAGTAATGCCCCCATTAGTGCTCCCCAGAATTACCAATGCCCGCATTAGTGTCCCATTCCCTTCTCTGTGCAAAAAAAATATTAAAAAGCACTCACCTCCTCCACTTGATGGCGCTGCTTATAGCCACTAGTAGATGGGGATGGTGTCATTCTCTATATAAGGAGGGGTTAGGAACATTCTAGAGCTACTTTAAGTCAGTCAGTCTGTCTAAACCAGTCTATTCCAGTGGGAGAGTCTAGCCTAGCCTAGGGCTAGAGAAAGGAAGCAGAAAATTTGAAGCTGAGAGGCCAGCTCATCCTGGACCTGGTACCACCCAGTATAGAGCAAGAACATTTCCAAAGCAGACCAGATGCTAGAGAGGTGTAGAGAAAGACCTGTTGCAGTGACCAGTCTTACAAAGGACTTATTTGACTCAACAGCACCCATGTTCACTAGAAGCCTTCGGTGCCTGAGCACACCAAAGCACTGTTTGGAGCACCTGTGGATATATCTACATCCCGAGTTGGAAGAGTGGATATAGCAGCCTGCCACATAATGTAGTAGAAGTGTTTGCTTGAAATGGGGGGGGGGGGATGCCCTTATTGGTTGAGAGATATTGCTTAAAGTAATGTATTACACCCCAAATCTGAAGTTAAAGTATAAGTAAGTTAGCAAAGTGCGGAGTAAGGAAGATTGCTTCAATTACTTTAATGAGACAACTTTTGGCCTATGATTATCTGGGTGGCAATAAGACCTATTACAATCTGAATTGCATTTCTGTGTAACATCAGCCAGTCCATTATGTGTAAGACCAGTCCTGAATTGTCTGCATTTGAATCCTTCAGTAAAGAAACCTTTCTGCTGCACAACTGTCTCCTAATTGCTTTCGGCACTACATTTGCATCGCAAGGTGCTGGCATCACGACAACAGGGTCCCGGCCTTGCACCGTAAAACCATCAACATCAAGGGCACCTCAGCCTCCATCAGGCAGGGGGATCCCAAGAACCGCAGCGTGCACTAAAGGAAAGAATCTGTGCACCCGTTCCATCACTGCACGCCGGCTCAGGGAACTTCAGAACCATGAGTACCACAACAACTACACCCATCCAACCAGCCACACTCACGCGTACCCTGGCAGCCTGGTCACCGCAAAAGATTAATATGGTGGTCAGGCACAGGTTGGGCAGAGGGAATTCTGCCTTTTGCTATGGAGCCAGATGATTTCTGTGTAAGATGAAACATGATATTTGTGCATATTACATTTGGAGTTAAATATCTATATTTGTAATATGTCTACAAGGCCAGAGCTCATATAAGACATGGTATAAAGTCAAGAACCTGCTCATGATTGATGGCTAAAATCCAGGTTACCATTAGTTATAAGGTGATAAGCTGTAGAAGAGGGGTGCACAACCTGCAGTCAGGGGGTTTGATACCATTCTGTCTGGGACCCTAACCATCCAGTCACAGACATGCCTATCTGTATCTAGTGGTTGGCTCACATGTATTTTCTAAGTCCTGGCAGTATACCCAACACCTTTCAGACATTTATGGTATAAAAGTTTGACATGCCATAAATGTTTCAGCTGGTAATACCTTATAAGTTATATATTTGACCCTAAGAATTGGTTCAGTCCGACAACGTGGTCCATGACCAGAAAAAGTTGTGCACCCCCTGCTTTGAAAGATTCAGATCGAACTGAGGTAAAGGTTACTGTTTCTTCATAGGTTATTACAGCCCAGCAATTCACTTGGATGAGGAGATGCCCATTTTCATAACAGAATGCCTTGTTTTCTAGAATACCATGTAGTACAAAGAAGCTGTTTTAGATACTGCCCTCCAGACACTGATGGCAGTCATTATTTTATGGAAATTATTTTATATTCTGTTCTACAGTTGGCAGAATTGGTTTGCTAAAGGCAACTGGCTGGAGAACTTAGTCCTCCTGTACTCTATGTTCGATGAGGCTTTAAAAACAAACATTTTATCTAACAAAGGAGGATCTATGTGATAAACATCACTTTACTCCACATGGTCTCCCCATGTGCTGCAATATTACCAAACAAAGTGGAAAATGAACAAGTCATGAAAACTGGATTGGGGCATCAGGACCTTCTGTAATGGATGGTTAGGAACAGTGTTCCCTCTAAGCTAAAACTAATGAGGTCAACAAACCCAAAAACAGCTTCATCTATCTACAGAATTTTTATCTTTTCAGTTTGATGAGTAGTGGTGTTAGGCAACGCCGGAAAAGGGCCCCATTTTGATCTTTGCTGTATATGCACCGATCCAGGTAATATTCCCATAAAAGACCTTTCTTCAAGAGAAGAAATTCTAAAAACAATATTTTATTACTACTCTTCAATATCTACTCATTATTCCTTTAAATCTGTTTTACAGGATTACCATAATTTTAACAGATATGTTCATGTAGTCATGTAACTTACCCCATGTACATCTTCCCCATTCTCTTTTTCACATTTTATGATCCTGACCTGTTTTCAACATGTAATCAAATTACTCTGGTTTCTTTCTATCCTGTATGTAGCACTTCCTGTTGCTGCATCTGCAGTGAGCCCCCATGGAGCAGGTGCAGATGATGAGAGTTGTGGTAGCCCTAATGAGGTGTTGTGTCATAGTGACTCACTCAGGCCATTGCTCCTTGGTGATCCTTGCAGTGGAAAGGTGGTTTGAAGAAACAGGCCAGGATAAAACTTTAAAAGTATCTCTTGACTTAGTGCAAAATATAATTTGTGGCACATCCAGCGGTATTAAGTACAAAGAGAAGTTTCTGGCACCGGATGAGGAGGTATAGTGGCTGGTTGCATGGCAATTTAATGGCACTGGGAGGCACTTGTGGTGATAAGTGTCCACTGTGTAGAACTCGCTTGGAGATAGTCTGGCCTGGATGTTAGCTTGTCACGGACGTACCTAGACATAAGGACCTCTCCGCGACAGTGGATGACAGAAGATCTGTGAGACTGGCAACACGTGCTTTGATATGACAGGTTTCCTTGTGGATCAATAGACGTCTGTGTTGTTTCTAAAACTGGCCACACCTCTTACCTCCAGCTGTTGCTATTGTGGTCATTTTTTTAACTTTCCTTATTTATAGTTGCTTCTTCCACAATGCTGTGCGGTTTATAGCTTCAGTGGTATCTGTGGTCTGTTGGTGTTTGGTTCTCAGCTGAGTTCCTGTTGCTGCCATAGCTACTGGAAAGTTAAGTGTTTTCTTTCCCTTTTGCATTTTGTTTTGGTTTATCTGTGTGTTGTTTTTCCCCTGCCCTTTGTTGTAGGTCTGAGGGAGACTCCTGGTTGGCCTTCTTTCTTGAGGAACAGGTAGTCTCAGTCCTGTCACTATCGACAGGGTCTTATAGGGCGAGTTTGGACTCTAGGTACTCCTGCGTATGAACTCACCTACCTTTGGGGTCTGTTCATAATGATAGTCAGTCAGGACTGTGACTAGGGATTTGACTAGGAGGTGTCTGTTATTCTTCACTTGCTTTCAGGCCTTGTTTCTTGCTCCCTTTCCTTCTTTGTTCAGTGTGGTGTCTCCCTCCCACACATGGGCGTTAGTGATGGCCTTGTGGTCCGCCCGGCGGTCGTGGTGAACTTTGCACATTCGCGATTCGCCAAACATGCGAACATATGGCAATGTCCGCTGGCGCCATATTCTTAGCATTACGCAGAACTTTGACCCATGACACATCCATCAGGTGGGACAGGAGAGCCAATTGAGACGTTTCTCCACATGGACACACCCCCACCCTATAACAGAACCCGATCTGGCAGCCATTTTACATTCTGTGTTTTGCCAGTGTAGGGAGAGGTTGCTTTGTGGAGCAGGGACAGACTGTTAGGGACACCAAACTCTATCTAATAGGGCCACAAAAGTCCTTTTAAGGACTGGTATAGATGTGCTATAGATAGGTGTGATATACTGAGGGGTGTGATATACTTATAATATACTTTCTAACATAAAAAGTATATTATAGTGCATTTGTATTTTGCAGCAGTTGTGTGCGGTTCTGCTGCGATACCGCAACTATATGAAGGGACAAACCCTTCATATAGCTGAGTACTGGTTCGGCTCGAGCATCGCTATGCTCGGCACATGGCGGTACTCGGCCGAGTACCTCATGTGCTCGAGCGGAATGCTCAAGTTTCCGCCCCACATGTTTTGCGGGTTTTAAGCAGCCAATAAAGGTGCAGGTATGTACTACCTCGCTGTAATGCCAGTAGCCATGTTAGCTGCTGGCATTACAGTGAATGGCTGGCCGGAACGCGTCATCGGAGGTTATATAGCACCTGATGACATATGTTCGGCTCAGACATAGTCAGGGAGAGCATCGGGTAGGCAGGGAAAGACAGAGCAGGGAGCGAATTTCAGCGATTTTAGTTACAGAAAGCTTTTCAAAGGCCCAAAAGTCCTTTTAAGGACTACTGTGTGTGTGTGTTTTAGATCAACAATATATTTAACAGCAGTGTCAGGGACATCCGTGCTAAGGAAGGGACAGATAGTGCAGGGAGAGAAATTCGCTGTATTTAATACCAAAAGCTTTTAAAATAACTCAAAATCCTTTTAAGAGCTATTGTGTGTGTTTCACAGCAGCAAGATATTTTTATTTTATAACTATTAGTGACATATACTGTACATCATCCGCAGACTGACTCTTTAATAATCTGGGTCACATCTAGTGTCTATAATCTGTGGTGTTCTCTGTAACCAATAATGTCCTGCCTCAGAAAACACTGTTAGTATTACAAATTCCAATAATCTGGTCCTCATATAGTGTCAGTAATCTGTGGTGTTCTATAACCAATACTGAACTGAATCTGAAAACACTGTGTGTATTACAACTTCCATTAATCTGGGCCCAGTAAAGTGTCCACAATCTGTGGGTTTTTGTATCCCATACTGAACTGAATCTGAAAAAGGTGTGTATATTGCAATTTCCATTAATCTGGGCCTAGTAAAGTGTCTACAATCTGTGGGTTTTTGTATCCCATACTGAACTGAATCTGAAAAAGGTGTGTATATTGCAATTTCCATTATTTTGGGCCTAGTAAAGTGTCCACAATCTGTGCATTTTTGTATCCCATACTGTACTGAATCTGAAAACTATGTCTATATTACAACTTGCATTAATTTGGGCCTAGTAAAGTGTCCACAATCTGTGGGTTTTAGTATCCCATACTGAACAGAATCTGTAAAAAGTGTGTATATTACAACTTCGATTAATCTGGGCCTAGTAGGGGGCGTGGCTTGGCCGCTGAGCTTGATGGCCGCCTGAAAGAGGAGCTCCTGCACCCCAGGCTACAGGACGGATCTGTGGAGACCTTCTTCACCAGGGGAAGGCTTAAAGATGGCGCCGACTCTACTGCCGGGACCCCACCAGCATCCACCTGCTCCTCCGGCCCGCTCTCCATCCTTGCCGGATCCTCCTGCGATCTCTCACCTCCTGCCCCCTTCACAGCCGCCCGTTCCACTGACGCCAGAGGAAGCCAAGGCCCCTGAGCATACGGCCTCCAAGATCCAAGATGGCGCCCGATCCACTGAACAGCATGGCGGCCTCCTCAATAGCCCGCATCCATACAGCTCATATCCTCATGCTCCCTGTCCTGATAATTTGGACAGGCCACAGGTCAGTGAATTTTTGTGCCCACAACTGCAAAATGTAAATCCAGCTGACCCCTTCCAGATGCTACCTACCTCTAATAAACCTGTTCCAGAGGACTCTCTTAAAGCTATGTTGCTGGCCTTGAAATCCTCCCTTCATACAGATATTGAGGGACTGCTTAACCCTTTATTTACCAGACTGCATTCGGCAGAAGACAAGATCTGTCATATTGAAACAAAGATGAGTGAATTTGCGCCCTCTCAAAATGCGGTTACAGACGCTCACAATGACATAGCTGACCAGTTAGAGACTATCAAAC
This sequence comes from Bufotes viridis, assembly GCA_033119425.1. Taxonomy (NCBI): domain Eukaryota; kingdom Metazoa; phylum Chordata; class Amphibia; order Anura; family Bufonidae; genus Bufotes; species Bufotes viridis. The sequence goes on along the minus strand of CM065597.1, from coordinate 37,454,439 downwards.
TGAAAATGGCGGATATGGAGGACCGCTCCAGATGAAACAATATAAAATTCAGGGGCATCCCTGTAGACGTTACCCCTCAAGAGCTGAAACCATACTTGAAAGGCCTCATGAAAGAGCTCCTTCCACAGATTCCTGCTCCTGACATGATCATCGACAGGGCCCACAGGATTCCTAAGCCTTCTCACCTAGGGCCTAACATCCCGCGTGATTTCCTCGCACGCATTCACTTCTTTCACACCAAAGAGGTCCCGATGTCCGCAGCAAGGAAACGGCATCCATTCCCAGCTGCCTACCAAAAAGTCAAGCTCTTCACCGACTTATCCAAGTTCACGCTCCGCCAACGTAGGCCATTATTACCTATTACCACTGCCCTTCGGGATCACGACGTCCCCTATAAGTGGGGTTACCCCCTGAAGCTACTAGTCGTTAGGAATGGACAAACTCATGCTATTAAAACCCTCAACGAAGGGCGACAGCTCCTCCAACTATGGCGGATCCCACTATTGCCGCAGACCATTGAAGAAGATCAGGTGGCGTGGTCCTCTCCACCTCCGTCCACTTTAGAGAGCTGAGACCCTGGACCGATCTTCTAGACATACAGCCCCCATGTGAACAACGCTTCTATGCTCCAGTTGGGTCGCCCGACAAAGTGGTTCTTAATACCCAGGACTTATATCATTGGGCAATTTACCTGGCCGCAACCTCTTCATATGTGATGCTGCCTTCTCATTACATAGTGTTCTCGTTCTCGGGACTCTCCAGCCCTAGCACTGGACTTTCGTCCATTTGATCTATAGGTGACGATTGTCGTCGCTCTGAATTATTTGTTCTTATTTCTTCTCTTCTGTCTTCTCTCTGTCCCCTCCTCGCTTCCCCACTCCCATTCTCCCCCCCCCCCTTGTGTACCTACCCTCTGATATTGCTAGCCTGCATGTCACTCCCTCAAATACTGTTTATTGGCACTGTATCTGTACTAACATTGCATTTCCACTGTTCCCCTAACGTACAGGTGTTTACCTCCTCCTCAGCACGATAGGTCTTAAGATTATGAGCCTCAACATCAAAGGTCTTAACTGCCCTCAGAAACGATCCTATCTATGGACTAAAGCCTTGACTTCCAACGCTGATGTCCTGTGCATACAGTAATCCCACCTGTTCCAGGCAGACGCCTTTAGGGTGCATCACCGTTTGTTTCTGAATGTCTTTCACTCACACTTCCGCAAGTAGAAGAAAGGTACACTCATTGCTGTTGAGAATACTGTCACTTTCACATCTATCACCACTAAGCTAGATACTTCAGGCCAATATATTATCCTAGTGTGCTCCTGTTGGTCCTGTGTCGAGACTTTAACTCAGTGCTCCACCCAGCCCTTGATTCCACCTCCCCTACACGTAGGACTGACACAGGAATCGCCTCCTTCTTGCAAGCAGGAGGCCTGGTGGACGCCTGGAGAGCCCAACATAGCCTAGAAAAAGACTACACTTTCTTCTCTCCTTCACATCTCTTGTACTCACGGATAGACCTGTTTATGGTGGATCACACTTCCCTGCTTCATACCCTCTCTACCGACATAGGCCTTATAAAATGGTCAGATCATGCCCCAACTACAATTACCCTGGATGAACAATTCCAATCCTACAGAGCCCCAATATAACGGAATAATACCTACCTCTTAAGAAACCCTAAACATATATGGGGAACTCTCTGCACACTTAAAAGAATATTTACAATTCAATACTGGGTCTGTCTCGAATAATTTTTTTTATGGCAAGCTCATAAAGCTTATATGAGGGGTTCCCTGATTAAACTAGGCATCACTGTGAAGAGAGAAGTTCAGCAAACTTTGACAGAAATAGTCAATTTATAAAGTGTGAATAAGGTCACTCCTACACCACAACGCTCCAATGCCCTCCGACTAGCGCGGAATAAACTTAGCAGCTTGTTGCTTCAAAACTACCACAAGTCTCTCCTCAGGATGAAATCCAAGGGAACAAGGCGGGGCGTTTTTTAGCCCAACAACATAAAACGCAGCAATCCAAATCTAAAATTCCATATTTACTACACCCCGTAACCAAGGCAAAACTCTTAGACCCCAGAGATATCGCTAACCAATTTAAGCTGTACTATCAATCACTCTATAACGTAAAGGAAACTATTTCCCTTCAAGAAAACTACCCTGCTCTAATTGAGGATTTCCTCTCAAAGGCTTCCCTCCCTGTCCTCAAAGACACGCAACTTAATTCTCTCAATGCACCAATTTCCACCCAGGAACTAACCAAAGGTCTCTCAACACTCCCACTAGGTAAATCCCCGGGCCCTGACGGCCTTTCTAATGAGTACTTTCGCCAGTTTCAACCTATTCTCATGCCTCACCTGCAGGACATCTTTAATCAAGTACTAGAAGAGCATTCTTACCCTCCTGAGATGCTTAAAGCTTTAGTGGTCACCATCCCGAAACCTGGCAAGACACCAGATGCACCCCAAAATTTCAGACCTATTTCTTTGTTAAATTCTGATATTAAAACCTTTGCCAAGCTCATTGCAAGTAGACTGTCCCCATTACTCCCCTCCCTGATCCACTCGGATCAGACTGGCTTCGTGGCAGGATAACAGGCCTCTGACAACCCTAGGCGTATTGTAGACCTGGTTAATTATGCAGAAACGGAGAGCCTACCCATGCTTGCAGTGACCTTGGATGCAGAAAAAGCGTTTGATCGCTTACATTGGGACTATGCTTTCTCTACCCTTCGGATGATGGGCTTCTTGGACAGATATTACAAGCTATTAGTAGCTTATACTCCCTCCCATTGGCAAAAGTGTGGGTTAACGGGGTCCTTTCAGATTCCTTCAGCATAACTAATGGATCCAGACAGGGATGCCCCCTCTCGCCCCTTTTATTTATCCTCATGTTAGAACCTTTAGCGCAACATATTAGGAATCTACCCACTATCTCTGGTGTCGCAATAGGGGATGCGTCCCATACAATCACCCTTTATGCTGATGATATCATTCTTTCACTAACAGATCCTATTGAGTCTCTTAGTTCAGCCTTTGACGTGATTTCCCAATATGGCTCTCTTTCTTTTTATAAGATTAACAACACAATATCACAGGATCTCCCTATCAATATCCCGCCCTCAGAATTAGCTATACTAATATCCTCTTATGATCTTGACTGGCAAACTTCAGAAATCCCTAACTTAGGAATCAAGATCACCTCGCCTTGTTCCCTACTATATGCCCAGAACTACATTCCTCTTCTCGCCACCATGTCTAAAGATCTAATGGGCTTCTCGATGCAGGCAGTCTCTTGGATAGGTAGAATAGCATCATTCCAAATAATGACCCTGCCCAAACTCATATACATATTCCGGGCTCTCCCAATCCCTATTCCGGCTAAATTTTTCCAAAAAGCGCAGGCTATTCTGAACAAATACGTCTGGGGACCCTCAAAGCCCAGAGTAGCTCAAGGATTAATGTCTAAAAAGAAACGCGCTGGGGGAATGGGCCTTCCTGTTATTCAGGACTATTTCATAGCAATTGGCCTCTCCTTTACTCGGGAGTGGTGGGACTCAGGTGGCACGAAGGTGTGGCAGCAGATAGAATCTCAAGTACCAAGACAAATCCTCTCAGGGACTACTTAATTAACCTTCTATGGAGCTCGACCCCCCCAACTCACCATTTTCTTACGATAGCCCACGCTAGCACCTTCTGGATTGCAACCCATAAAACACACAGAGACTCAACCGCTCACCTATTTAAATTCGTCACAAGTCGTGCGGTGGAACTGGCAATACCTGATATTACCCTTTCAGTCTGGTGAGACAAAGGAATCAACAATATTTCTCAAATTGTGAAAGACCAATCTCCTCTTCCCTTTGACTCACTCCAGCGAAACTTTGCATTACCACAAACAGAGCTCTTCGACTACCTGAGAATTTGACACCTTCTCCTGAAAATTCTACACTCTCCCCCCTCCAATTAACTTGTCCCTCCTGAGGCTATTTCAATTCCCCTCTGTCTTTAAAAAGCGCTCCACGAGATATCTCTATGATTTACTGGGGGAAAAAGCTACTTTTGTCAAGTCCCCCCACCCTCCATAGATGGGAACGGGAACTGAAGAAATCCTTTTCCGACTAATCCTGGGCCATAGCTATAGGATTCCTCGTCTCGAACTTTAAACGTGTCACCCACTATGAAGCGGGATTGAAAACTTTGCTCCACTGGTACTTTACCCCCCAGAGACTGCACACAATATACCATCCTCTTCTCCTTATTGTTGGAGGAGTTGCGGTAATAGTGGCTCTTTATTTCATATCCTTTGGACATGCCCCATCATTACAGCTTATTGGCGGAGTATTTTTCAATTAATGTCAGACCTGATGGGACATACTGTAGACCCCTGCCCAGAACTGGCTTTACTGTTCCTTGGCATACAAGACATACCCCCTTAACACCAGAACATTATAGGACATATCCTCCTTAGTGCTAAATTAATCCTCACCAGACACTTGAAACAACTTACCTCTCCTTCTATTTCTGAAGTTATACAGGAGATCAACCTGACATGCAGGTATGAATTCTCATTACCGTTCTCGATTATCTCTCTTAAATCTAGGCAGGCTGCCTGGGGTGGCTGGATCCAAAGTCCCCACTACTCTCCCTGACTAGTACTTGTTACAGGTTGGGGACCGAGGTGGAGCAGCGAGGATGCATCCAGAAAAACTTCCCCGCCTAACTGACCCATCCTCCTAATATCTCTTCTTCTCCCCCTTCCCCCCCTTTCTTTTTATTCGTCCTTCTTTCCTTCTGTTCTCTAATGGCGATGTCTCACCTTATCCATGTTATGACATTCGCTGTCTATAAGTTGACTATACAGTGATAGGTTCTGTTGTTATCAAACCTTTGACATACCCTGTTTCTTGATTGTCCGACTAGCTACACATATCTACTCCTGACCTGTGTCGGTGCCAGGTAGACAGCATCTTTGCAGATGCCCTGGCGCTGAGGCTTCGGAAGGAAACACTATTGCTCTTATGCTCAATGGACTCCTAATTACCATGTATACCTACTTTGTGGCTGCATCCATGAACCCTGTTTGCCTTCTACTTTTGTTCAAAACAATAAAAAACTATTGACACTAATCTGGGCCTAGTAAAGTGTCCACAATCTGTGGGTTTTTGTATCCCATACTGAACTGAATCTGAAAACACTGTCTATATTACAACTTTCATTAATCTGGGCCTAGTGTAGTGTCCAAAATCTGTGGTGTTCTGTAACCAATACTGTCCTGCATCAGAAAACTGTGTCTTCAGCGGACAGTAAAACAATCTGCACCACATCTACAGACAAAACCATTAATATAAAGAAGGCGAAGCACAAAGGGACGGGAAAGTGGGCGTGATGCTGATGGTGCAAGCAGAGGCCTTGGCCCTGGGCGCAATGAAACTGTGCCTGCTGCCAGTGCACTAGAAAAAACAAAAAAATCCACCTTACCCAGCTTCATGTTCAACTTAGCTGGGCGGCGCAGGACAACACTGTCCAAGTCGAACCAGTGTGAACAGGTGGTCAGTTGGATTGCTGAAGATAATGCTTCCAGTCGATTAAGCACCACCCTCTCGTCCACTAAGTCCAGTCTCTATAACCAAGAGTCTGGTCAACCGAATCCTCACTCTCATCCTCCTTCCTCCCACCATGTCGCGTGTGCCCAAACAAGTGATCCCACACTCAGATATTCACATGACCTCTTTTCATCACCAGTACTTGGTTTGGCTCTCTCGCCAAGCACACTTGAAGAGGTACCTGAGATATTGTGCCCTGATTCCCAACCTCTTGAGCCTTCACAGTCTCAAGAAGATGACGGTGGTGAACGGCAATCATTTATTCATGAGGTGGATGATGATGAGACACAGTTGTCAATCACTGAGGTTGTGGTTAGGTCAAGTCAGTAGGATGAGCAGAGTGAGGAAGTTGAAGAGGAGGTGGTGGACGATGAGGTCACTGACCCAACATGGGAAGGTGAAAAGCTGAGCGAAGACAGCAGTACAGAGGGGGAGGGATCCGCAGCACCTCAACAGTCTGGAAGAGGCAGTGGGGTTGCAAAAGGGAGACGTCATCCCACACCATACAGGCCCGCAACCGCCCCACTACCTGAACAATTGTACCACAATGTGAACGTGACCCTCCTTTATGTGATATACAGGCTGTTTCGGAGTGCCTCTTGCTTGTAATTTTTGGCAGTACTTGCACTTTATATACAATTGAATATACAGAAAAGAATGTTTCCTAACAATTTTTCCTGTGAAATAGTTTTAGTTTTGGGGGAGTTTGTGCGTATTTTAGTCAGTCTGTAAAAGTGGCATACAACTAGGACAACATGGTTCTCAGCAGCGACCGGGGAGTCCAAGATGCATCCAGACATCGTCCCCCTGCTGTTCCCGATCCATTTCGGTGGTGTTTCTGTCATTTTCAGACCTTTTCCAATGGACCAGGCACCCTCCCCTCCTTAGAACAGGGCCGAACACCTAAACACCCGAACACTTTGGTGCTTGCTCATCACTAGTTTCAACCAAATAATGATTGAGGCCTGCGATATACTTGCTTCCACAAATTATTGATTGAGGGGTGCAATATACCTGCTTCCACAAAATACTGATTGAGGGGTGCGATATACCTGCTTCCACCAAATATTGATTCTAGGCTCCAGCAGGGCACATTTTTGAGAGTTTCCCTTAAAGACACATAAAAATGGCTCCTGATTAAAATACATATTTTTTGTGGGAATTTTTGCCAATGATCCCCCTCTGGTATGTCACTGTGCATGTTGTGGGACTATTCGTGCACTTCTAGTAAGTATTTGGTGGCTGCAAATATGACCTGATTGTTTTTCAGGTTCATCTGCCATTAAAGTGAATGGGCCCACCGCGAATGTGCAGTTCGCGAACATTTGCTTGTGAACGCACGTTCGCGAACCGTCCTGACTGGTGTTCAAGCATTACTAATGGATGTGGCATAGTTAGGTGATGGGTGTCTGAGCCTTAGTCCCTCACCTTCAGTAATGTCTGTAAAACTGATTTCACTGATCACTCTGCTGACTTGGTACATTGTATTTTCTTAGAAGCAGTGTTCTTAATGGTGATGATCTCTCCGGTGTGCAGGACTCACAGGAGTATGGATATGGCTATGGTAGTAGCTCGGGCATATGCTTCCTTCCTCCACACTCTCTTTCAGGAACTCCTCCTTGTGGCAGGTAAAAGAACTAGTCGACTCCTACCGAGAGCGGAGGAACAGAATGGTTAGCCCCATTCCTGCCAACCTTGTCTTCTCTGGTTGAATTGCAGATGCCTCCAGGTCTAGGATACTGCATATCCAACCAAACCCATGATGCACATCTCCTTTCTCTGTCACAGCTCCAGAACCGCCCCTAACAACACCCAGCTAGTTTATAGCTCCTCCCATCCAGCTAGTTACACAGACACTCCCCTATCACTGCCCTGGCTATGGACATAACTAGTGATAAGCGAAGTATTAAAAAATTCAGTTCGGCTGCTTTGCCAAATTTAAAAAAATCAGTTTGTGATCAGTAACTTTGTCATGAAGATCATTTCTTTGTAAGTGGTGGGTGCAATGACAGGGAGCGGCGATTGCGCTGCTCCCCGTCATTGTACCCCTTAGATGCTGTGTTCATAAATGATTGCGGAATCTGATATAAATAAGAGAGTGTAAAAATAAAAAAAATAAAAAAATAATACTAACCTGATCCAATTGCTTGCTTTGGGCCGGCCACCTCCATCTTGCTTGAAGGTCTGGAGCGAAATCTTGCACTGCCCAAGATGACGTCATCACCCCTGCCGAGGAGATTTGGCTTCGCGGTGAGTCGCAGTTATTCCAAAATTCGGATCGAAGTCAATAACATCACAGGACATAAGAAAGAGCTGCATGGACATGGTCATGTGACCACAACCCAGAACGGGAGATAGGAGCAATAAAGATTAAAAAAATACGTTACAAGATTACAGCTATCTTCATAAATTATCATAAAAGATGATGGTGCAAAACACAAAACCCCTTTAATGGGAATCTGGCTACATTTATGTAATTAGCGGCAGAATGGAAAATGGCATGCTGAATTAGAGCCGTGGTATTATATAAAGAGGGGAAATTAAATTAGCTGTGTTGTGGACTGTGGAATGTGAACATTTAATTGCCATAAAAATTTTTGGGAATAAAAGTTTACTACTGTTTCTGGACATAATGCTGAGTATGAGGACTGATAGGCCGCTTTCACACGAGCGAGTTGTACACTCTGGATTCGGGCATGAGTATAACACAGCTCCCGTCCTGAACTCCTAGCACTGCCGGGGTCACATAGCATTATAGTGATTTAGGATGCTATGTAACCCTTAGGGCTCTTTCACATGAGCGGATGCCGTGCGTGGAATCCGCTGCGTGAAAGAGTTCCAAGCCGCACTCTGGACAGCAGATTGATAATGCTCTGTGCCTCTCTGTGATCTTTTTACTACGAAATCACGGTGACAACTTGTGTCAATCATGTTAATGCTCCGTGTCCCTGCTGTCCAGAATGGGACTTGGCTCTCTTTCATGCAGCGAATTGCCTGTACAGCATCTGCTTGTGTGAAAGAGCCCTTAGGCCCCTTTCACACGGGCGTGATTTCCGCGCGGGTAAAATGTGTGAGGTGAACGGATTGCACCCGCACTGAATCTGGACCCATTCGTTTTAATGGGGCTGTGTACATGAGCTGTGATTTTCCTGCATCACTTTTGCGTTGCGTGAATATCGCAGCATGTTTTATATTCTGCGTTTTTCATGCAATGCAGGCCCCATAGAAATGAATGGGGCTGCGGGAAAATCGCAAGCATCCACAAGCAAGTGCTGATGCAGTACGATTTTCCCGCATGGTTGCTAGCAGACGATCGGGATGGGGACCTGATCTATATTATTTTCCCTTATAACATGGTTATAAGGGAAAATAATAGCATTCCAAATACAGTATGCAAAGTAAAATGGGTAATTGAGGGTTAAAAAAAAAAAAAAGTAACTCACCCCCTCTAATTGAGCGCGTAGCTGTCGGTCTCCTGTTCTGTCTTCAGCTGGGGGGTAAAGGACCTTCCAAGACATCACTGGGTCACATGGGTCACATGGTACAATCACATGCTGGCATCACCATTGTGATGGAAGCATGTGATTGGACCATGTGACCCAGTGACATCACGGAAGGTCCTTTACCCCCCAGCTGAAGACAGAACAGGAGACCGGCAGCTATGCGCTCAATTGGAGGAGGTGAGTTACTTTTTTTTTTAACCCTCAATCACCCATTTTACTTTGCATTCTGTATTTAGAATGCTATTATTTTCCTTTATAACTATGTTATAAGGGAAAATAATAAAATATACAGAATACTCAACCTGAAACCGGACTTCAGTGATGAAGTCTGGCTTCGGGTCTGGGTACCAAACATGTCGATTTTTCTCACGCACGCGCAAAACGCATTACAACAGTTTGCACACGCGCTGAAAAAACCACACATTTTCCCTCAACGCACCCGCCTCTTACAGAGGCCTTACAGTTCTGGAATGTATTGGATAACAGTGACAGCATTACGCCAGTGTTATCTAATACATTCCAGATTTCTAAGGCCCCTTTCACACGGGCGAGTTTTCTGCGCGGGTGCAATCCGTGAGGTGAACGCATTGCACGCGCACTGAATCTGGACCCGTTCATTTCTAATGGGGCTGTGTACATGAGCTGTGATTTTCACTGCATCACTTTTGCATTGCGTGAATATCGCAGCATGTTCTATATTGTGCGTTTTCATACAATGCATGGCCCCATAGAAATGAATGGGGCTGCGGAAAATCGCAAGCATCCACAAGCAAGTGCTGATGCAGTACGATTTTCCCGCATGGTTGCTAGCAGACGATCGGGATGGAGGACTCTGATCTATATTATTTTCCCTTATAACATGGTTATAAGGGAAAATAATAGCATTCCAAATACAGTATGCAAAGTAAAATGGGTACTGAGGTTAAAAAAGTAACTCACCTCCTCTAATTGAGCGCGTAGCTGTCGGTCTCCTGTTCTGTCTTCAGCTGGGGGTAAAGGACCTTCCAAGACATCACTGGGTCACATGGGTCACATGGTACAATCACATGCTGGCATCACCATTGTGATGGAAGCATGTGATTGGACCATGTGACCCAGTGACATCACGGAAGGTCCTTTACCCCCAGCTGAAGACAGAACAGGAGACCGGCAGCTATGCGCTCAATTGGAGGAGGTGAGTTACTTTTTTTAACCCTCAATCACCTATTTTACTTTGCATTCTGTATTTAGAATGCTATTATTTTCCTTTATAACTATGTTATAAGGGAAAATAATAAAATATACAGAATACTCAACCTGAAACCGGACTTCAGTGATGAAGTCTGGCTTCGGGTCTGGGTACCAAACATGTCGATTTTTCTCACGCACGCGCAAAACGCATTACAACAGTTTGCACACGCGCTGAAAAAACCACACATTTTCCCTCAACGCACCCGCCTCTTACAGAGGCCTTACAGTTCTGGAATGTATTGGATAACAGTGACAGCATTACGCCAGTGTTATCTAATACATTCCAGATTTCTAAGGCCCCTTTCACACGGGCGAGTTTTCTGCGCGGGTGCAATCCGTGAGGTGAACGCATTGCACGCTCACTGAATCCGGACCCGTTCATTTCTATGGGGCTGTGCACATGAGCAGTGATTTTCACGCTTCACTTCTGCATTGCGTGAAAATCGCAGAATGCTCTATATTGTGCGTTTTTCACACAATGCATGGCCCCATAGAAATGAATGGGGCTGCATGAAAATGCAATGCAATTTTCACGCATGGTTGCTAGAAGAAGATGTAAATAAATTGATAAAAGTCAATTTGCTGTATTATTTTCCCTTATAACATGGTTATAAGGGAAAATAATAGCATTCTTAATACAGAATGCTTAGTAAAATGTGGATGGAGGGGTTAAAAACAAAAAAAAATGTACTCACCATAACTCACGGGGATAGCTATCTGCGGATTTTCTGGCTGCACGGCATTATGGGTGATCTCGCGTTCCCGGGCTTGTCTCCTCTACACTTAGTTTCGCTTTGGAACATGTGCAGCTTCCATGTTAGGAAAACCTGATTTGTTACCACGAAGCACGAGGAAATTCGTATTCGTTTAGAATCAAAGTTTTCCTAAACTTCAGACTGAATTCCACTTTGAATGAGTCACTTCATTCAACGCGAGTCATCAATATTGAACTCTCGGAAAACCCCTTTAAAATTGTTATACTGAAAATCTTCATAGAGACATTGGATTTCTATATGGGCACGGCACATAAATCAAGACCACACTTGGAATGTAAAAATCAGGGTAAAATTTGTCCCCTTCACGCTCGTTACAGAATCTTCATGTGAAACTTCTGCTGCTCTTAGAAGTACATTTAATGTTTGTTGATTTACTGTTTTGTTCCAGAGTTTTTCCAGTGAACGATTCATTCAAGGTCAATTGCATTGTATAACACAAAACAAATATGTGTGAAGCGCACAGACGCCGCATGATTCTACGGTATGACTGTCAGCACTGTCAGGATTGCGTACGCTCTGCCGTACACCTTAGGGCTCATGCACCTGAACGTGTGCAGCCCTTTGACGCGTTGCGGACCGCATTTGGGGATCTGCAATAAACGGGCACCGTTCCGTGTGCATTCCGCATCACGGATGCGGCCCCATTCACTTCAATGGGTCCGCAAATCCGGAGATTCGGAACGGAATCACGTAACGGAACACTACGGAAGCGCTACGGAGTGCTTCCGTGGAGTTCTGTTCCGTACTTCCGTTCCGCAAAAAGATAGAACTTGCTCTATCTTTTTGCAGAACGGATAAATGCAGACCCATTCAAGTTGAATGGGTCTGGATTCATCCTGGTGGCCGTACAGAGGTTGCCCGTGCATTGGCTAACGCAAATTGCGGTCCCCAATGCACTGAACAGCCCACCTACGGCCGTGTGAATGAGCCCTTAAAGGAGAACTCTACTCAGATGGACATTGATGAGGTTGGTGACTGAACTTCCTCGAATCATTTATCTTCTTGGAAATGAGAATTATGCCTAAAATGTAACCATTGTGAAAATAGGCAAATATATAGTTATAAAATTAATTAAAAGGGATTGTACCAAGTTTTAGTTCTCATTTATCCACAGGATAAGGTCCTGTCAGTGAATGTCAACCATATTACTCCAACTTATAATTTTGTTTTTAGGTCCAAAATTTGGTAAAGATTAATTTCTGAGTTCTAAAAGCTTAAAGGGTTTGTCCGAATGATATTATACTTCCCGAGTCACCCACATTCCAAAGCTTCCCAGGTCCCCCATTGCTCTCTGCTGCAGGTGACTGCTCAGCCAACCACTAGCCCCATAGATGGCCATTTCCTGTTTATGCTAAGAGGGCGCAGGAAGTAGAGACTAACGGGTGACCCATGAAACAGCAATGAGGGATTGATGAGGTATCATTTTGTTGTTTTGTTTTCATTTTTTCAGCCTTTTTAACCCCTTAGTGACCACCCACATTCTTATTTACGGCGGTCTTTAAGGGGCCTTGGGCTGGGCTGCCGCCTTTTCATGGTGGCCCAGTCTAAGTGCTGCACGGATCTCGGCTTTCACATAAGAGCTGTGCTCCCACTTTGACAGCCCAGACCGACAGGAGCACCAATCCGGGCTGTTTAAAACCTTACAGGCTGCAAGCAATGGCGCCGGCCGCATGTAAGTGGTTACAGAGGGAGCAGACTCTTCTGTATCCCATCAGTACCCTTCAAATGAGATCGCGGTTTGCCAATGCCAGTGGAAGTAGGTTGAGGCCTAGTGTAGGCCTCAAGCCTGCTTCTCTGGCATAGCCTGCTGGTCAATGTCAGTATAGTACTGACATTAAAATGCAATGGTAAATTGAGACAACAGCACTCTTTAAATGCAGAATAATAGCTTTATTCATAAGGCAATCTTCGCAATAAAGTGTGTGACGTTTCAGTCAATTATGACCTTCCTCAGACACTGTGAACATAGTAAAAAATACAATATATTTAAGTGACATCAATTGTGAACATTTAGTCCTAAAACAAAGGAATGCATTACAATCATGTTTGGAAACTTCACCATATCAGTAGGAGCTAAGTAACAGAATATGTAAACATTGGTATATTTGAGCAGAAAATTGTCTGAACATACGAAGTCACAAGATATATTTGAAAGCCCTGTACATGGTAAAGGAAATAATAGAAGGCCTGGTACATGGTAGGAAAAAATCTTAGGAGGCCCGGTCTACGATAAGGAGAATCCTAGACGGCTCGAATCAGAATGAATAACCACAGTAAGGTACACATTATTAACTACACGGAAAGGGAATCGGGTGTCCCCAATTGGGCTGTTACTTACCAAGTTGCCAATGGAAATCACAGAAGATAGAAAAGTTAGAGGTGCGGCAGGCTATGGAGTGGTGTACATTACACCAGGGAAAAGGCTGCTGTGGACCGTGGGAACGCTGTCTACTTTAAAAAGCCCCGGGACCGAACGTAGATGCCAGACCGGAAGAGAGCAAATTAGTACAACTAAGAAAGGTAATAGACCGGCTAGTTGACAAATAGACTCACTGCTGGCTATAATATTCGAGGGAAGAGTGTGTCGGATGTGTTCCACTGTGGAACGCAACCGGAAGGGGACGGGGATGGCCAAGAGAAAGGCACGTCTAGGCTGCGCTAGGGAGGTGCTGCTAGACGATGTGGTACCAGTGCGCACACGTGGTGCGTTCTACCACGGAGCACATTGCAGAGGCGTAGTGTACAATGGGAGAAGAAGCAGCAGCAGTGCGTTCCAGGGTGGAACACATCGCTGGAAAGGAAGGGCAGAATGTGGAACTTATAGAGAATAACGTACATCGGGGAGAATAGAGAGAGAAATAAAGAAAGAGGAGGAGACAGGGATGAAGAATAACAGTAAAAGAAATTACAGAGGAGAAGACAGGTGAGTCAAAGAGACAAGTCAGAGTCAAAAGGATATGGCAAATTGGCAACCTAAGGTTGGGGTCCGGTTCTCAATGTATCTGTAACAGAAAGTGAGAAATACATTAGTACCAAAATGTATCACATCATTTTTTTTATTTGCTGTGAGGCTGGGGGCTGATCTGAGGCTAGGGGCTGATTTGAGGCTAGGGCTCATCTGTGGCATGGGGCTGATCTGAGGCAATGTGGCATGGGGGCTGATCTGAGGCATGGGGGTCTGAGCTAAGGTCTGATTGTGGGTCTGATCTGAAGTCTTATTGGGGTCTTATTAACATTGTGAGTCTGATCTGAGGTCTGATTGAGGGTCCTATTAACATTGGGGTTCTGATTGGTACTGTGAGCTGAGGTCTGATTAACTTTGGAGGTCTGACTGGTGGTCTGATCTGAGGTCTAATGAAAAATATTTTTTTCTTATTGTCCTCCTCTAAAACCTAGATGCATCTTTTGGGCCGATGCCTCTTATAGGGCAACAAATACAGTATTTTTGGATTTAAGGAGCTAATGAACAACAAAAAGAAATTCAATGCAAAGAAGTCCATAGCCTTTAAGATGTATGATGTCTAAGGCTTCCAGTCAGACATTGTACACCCGTTTAATGATGCATTGCTACACTGGAAAGAAAAAAGGACCTTTTTCGGGATAAAAAAAAAAACTATCAACTTAACCGTTTGCAAGCACAAGGACAATTGCTCCTCATTGGAGAGCCAGCGGGACCTGCAGTCCCAGTGCAATGACATATGATCACACTGGGAACACAGGTCCTGCTGATTTGAGTTTTTTTTTGGGGGTTGGCACTATAGTGTAGTAAGAGGAAGAGGTGCATTATATATACTTAGCCACTAAGAGAGGCATTATATATACAGGAGTATACTAAGTGGAGCATTATATATAATGGGTTCCACTAAAAAGGGCATTATTCATATTGCAGGGTACTAAGGAGGGGGCATTTGATATCCAGGGGCACTATGGAAACATTAGGTGTACTGAGGGTACTGCAGAGGTTGGGTTTGTTAAAAAAAAAAAAAAAGCCAACTATGACCTTTATTCATATTTAATAGCTAATTTTAACAGCCACTAAAACTGATGCAAAATAGCCAAAAATGGTTGCACACACTGATGCAAAATGGCCATGAAGAACTGACAGTTTGTCCATTTTTAATGGATGTTTTTTTCACTATCGTGTAAATGTAGCCTAAGGAAGGAATTGACAGTCTAAGCGGGTCAATTACGATCAGAAATGTGCCTATATTAGGAGTATTTCTGGTGCAGACTGCAGCACAAAGGTTATTTGCGCCACAATCTATGACTTTTCTCGGCTCACGCCAAATTTTAAAAAAGTGTGCATGGCATGGGCATCATTTTCTACCCTGGTTTTAGGCTTATAAATGGTCAAAATGTAAGTCAGCAAGGAAGCGGTCTTACATTTGGACCAGCGCTGGATACGCTGAATTTTTGTAGAGTCCAGCGCTTCTACATAACTTTGGCGGATCCACCACCAGCGCAGGGCCTATTAAGACCGGCGTCTAAAACACCAGTCTTAATAAGTGACCCTCTGTGTTTGTCATTACTGGTATAGACCTTACAGTTCCAAGTAATTCCTGTAGATGGAGCTTTCTGCAAAGTTTTCATGGCTGTTATTGAGTACGGTTTCGTATTGAAGTCTTTTTGCATGTATGTGATGTAAATTACTTTTGTGTTAAAATGGCCAAAAGTGTTATAGCAGTGATACTAATATTGGCTAACCAGAAAAATTCTAATTGTAAGCCTTTGAAGCACTAAAGCTCCTTATCAGGCAGATGAAGCACAACATGTACAGATATTACAGACATTTGACATATCTCGACTCTGCATAATGGAAAAAAAAAGGGGTGCACCTATACATTGTTTTATTACATGCAAAATCATGCTCAATACTGTGACCTGCATGCGTTTGCGTACATTTGTTTACAATTTGTGGTTCTCTAGCTGTTGAGAAACTACAACTCCCAGAATGCTCTAACAGCCGCAGGCTCAGAGCTGTAGTATCACAGGAGCTGGTGAATCACAGGTTGCAGACCACTGTGCTGGTACAAAGAAGATGTAATGTGAAAAAGGGTGTAGTTACAGGGGTACAAAGGTAGTCAAACCTTGGTGCCAGAGGGGATCCAAATGCCCCTCTGCCACATAAGAAGACGGCGCCATTAATATAGATGCTATATACTAGGGGCTAACAAATTTTGAATTGTGGCCAAGATGCTTCAAGTTAACCCTCTAAGTGTAAGTTCAGTAGCCCAGACCTGGGGGTATCTGAAATATTTTGGTTATGTTATGTACTGTTTTGTAATGCTAATGTAATGCACCTTACATCCAGTATGTCTAAGCATGAGAAAGGCATGGCCAGAGTTAACTATCCTGGCCCAGTCTTCTCTGGAGTTCAGGGTGTGGGCTGGCTCCACCCCATGTTTCCAGAACATTCCAGTCAGTCTAGCTGAAGAGAAGGAGGAGGTAGGGAGCAGTCTCCATGTGTTCCTCTTCTCCAGTCTCCAGCTTCTGGCCCAGCCATGAGCCTTTGGTACTTCCACATGCTCCAGGAGATGAAAGAGTCCTGTTAACTATACTGGCCCCATCCTCTATGGAGCTCAAGGTGTGGGCTGGCTACATCTCATGGTTCCAGAAGATTCCAGTCAGTCTAGCTGTAGACAGGGAGGAGGTAGGGAGCAGTCTCCATGTTTTCCTCTTCACCGGTCTCCAGCTTCTGGCCCTTGAGCCTTTGGCATCGCCACATGCTCCAGGAGATGAAAGAGAGGAAGATCTAAAGGAGGATTTGCATGGCTACAGAATGAGAGTCAGCAAGGTAACCCAACTTATAGCGTTCTAGAACCTGCTGCTGCAAAGGGGAAACAAAGGTGCCCCTCCTTCACTGCACCGACCACAGGGAATGATGGCCTGAAGGACTGTACACTGTGATACATGATCATCTGGGCCACTACCACTCCCATCCTCTAGGTTTGCTACATAAGTACATAGTAACAGTACCAGCTTGTAATTTCACCTATACTGCATTCAGCATTCTGAAGACTTTTATTTGAGATCAAGCAGAATTATAATAATAACAAATACATAAAAGGGGTATTCCTATCTCAGACATTAATGGCATCTCGGTAGCATAATGCAATCAATGTCAGGTAGGTGAGGGTCCCACCTCTAGGACTTGCTCCAATCTCCAGAAAGTGAAGGAGAGCAGACCGCGAATGCGAAGCGTGCTCTCCATTCACCGCTATGGGAGTTCTGAAAATAGTCAAGCAAGCACGCTCAGCTATTTTCAGAAGTCCCATAGCAGTGAATGGAGATTGCACGGCGCATGCATTGCCGCCTCTCCATTCACCACTATGGGACTGCTGGAAATAGCCAGGGCAGTGCCAATTCCCATAGCAGTGAATGGAGGGCAGCCTTGCTTGCGTGGTGTGCTCTCCTTCACGTTGGGAGGGGGCCAGTTCTGGAAATAGGAGCAGGTCCCAGAGGTAGGACCTGTCACTTTCTGACATTGATGGCACATCCTAGCGATATGCCATCAATGTCTGCGATAGAAATACCCCTTTAACAAATTATTTGCATCCAATTAATATACTGTAATCATAAATATTTCTCGAGACACCAAATAGACATGTTTGGTTTCCCAATCCTTTATTAGAGCTGTGTGTAACATAAATTAATCATTATGTCTTCCCCAATATGGTACACTTTAGTATACTACAGCTATACTTGGGTTAAAGGAAAAAATAATGACCACTGGATTGCCAAGAGTCCAAAGAAAATAAAGAGGTAAAAGGTTTGTTTGATGAAGATAAGTCCAGCTTAATTAAACCAATTGATTGCCACCGGTCCAATAGACATATGTTTCTCTTGATGACACCACATAAGGTAAAGAGCTTTTCTTCAGGACATCACCCCTTTAAGGGTTTAAACAGCATTGAATTAAGGCCTCTGCTTTAGTTTCTAGAGCAACATTTTATTAAAAACAGTTTACATGTGAATTTTTTGCCGCAAAAATAGCTTACAGTAATTTTGTATAATGAAAAAATATAACAAACGATGATAACTCCATGGCAAAAAGGCACATGTGTATTTTGTATCATTTACTTAGTGGTGATGTACATCATTGCCCACTAGATGGCAACATCAAATGCAGTTCTCCAAACATTTTTGAACTGTTACAAAGCACAGTAATACAAAGTCTCACAATCAGCCTAAGGCCTAAAAAAGCCTAAAAAAACTAAATAAAAAAACGGCCGTTAAAAAAAAAAGGATACACTGTCAGTTTTTCATGGCCACTCTGCATCCGTGTGTGCACCCATTTTCTGTCCCTCTATTCGTTTTTAATAGCTATTTTGCATCAATTTTGCATTAGTTAAAATGGTTATTTAAAAACTGATACTAAAAATGCATACATTTCATGGGCTTTTTTTTTTTTTATAAATCCCAACCCCTGCAGTGCCCTCAGTATACCTATTGCCCCCTCATAGAGCCCCTTGGGCATCCAATGGCCCCCTATAGAGCCCAGTATATTTAAGTACTACTATGGTACCCCACTATATGAGTGACCCCTGTAGTGCCCCAGTATATATAAGTGCCCACTTAGTACCTCACTATTAAAGAGTGCCCCTATAGTGCCCCAGTATATATAAGTGCCCACATAGTACCCTACTATAAAAGAGTGCCCCTATAGTGCCCCAGTATATATAAGTGCCCACATAGTACCCCACTATAAAAGAGTGCCCCTATAGTGCCCCAATATATATAAGTTCCCACTTAGTACCTCACTATTAAAGAGTGCCCCTATAGTGCCCCAGTATATATAAGTGCCCACTTAGTACCCTACTATAAAGGAGTGCCCCTATAGTGCCCCAGTATATATAAGTGCCCACATAGTACCCCACTATAAAAGAGTGCCCCTATAGTGCCACAGTATATATAGGTGCCCACATAGTACCCCACTATATGAGTGCCCCCACATAGTGCCCCAGTATATTAAGTACTCCACTATAAGAGTGCCCCTATAGTGTCCCAGTATATATAAGTGCCCACATAGTACCCCACTATAAAAAGTGCCCCTATAGTGCCCCAGTATATATAAGTGCCCACATAGTACCCCACTATATAAGAGTGACCCCCCATAGTGCCACAGTATATATTATATATTATAGTACCAACAGATCCTTCAAAGGAGTTGTCCTACAATAAATATTCTACAGTTTTCAAACCAGCACCTGGATCTGAAAACTTTTGTAATTGCATGTACAGTAATTAAATTTTTCATAGCCACTGAGGTATTCAATAAAATGTATCTGTATAGCGCCACCTGCTGTTTGTTTTTTTCTTATTTCTCTGTCCTATCACTGAGAAGGCCGCACATGCTCAGTTTCATCCTTCAACTGCCTCCTGAGCTGTGATAGGGAGAGCATGGACACGCCCCCTTATCTGCAGCAGAAAAGACACTCCCCCTGAGCTGTCAGGTTGATATAAATCTAACAGAGCAGTGAATGGGGAGATCTGTGGATACATGTGAGGTTGGTAGTAGCTTTGTTAGAAGATTGTCATGTACTATAATGTCTGATTATCATTTTTTACATTAGTCATGGGAAAACCCCTTTAAAAATACTCACCTCATCCAGCGTCATGACGTCATGATCCTAGCCGCGTCAGGTCCTACTGCCTCCAGTACGGAGCAAGTGTTCCCTTGCATGCAAGTGGATGAGGGGAGTATTTCTTAATATTATTGTAACCCCCTTTTTAAAACAGTGCCCCCATTTTTAAAGGCCATTAGATGGGCGCACTGCTGTCTAAACAGCCGTTTAAATGGGTCCATTCATTTCAATGGGATCTGTCTGGCCATCAAAAGGAATAGCCACATAGACTTTAATTGGTCCTGAAAACGCTTTCCAAAAATAAACGCGTGAATGCAGCCTAACAAATAAATACATTTTTAACTATTTAATGTACCAACTGGCAAGTGCTGATTTTTTTTCTTTGATTAGCAGTTCAGTGAGTTCCTTGATGCTCTTTATCGGCCTAGTGTTTTCTTGATGCAAACAGTGAAAAGATCTCCCTTGTGTCCAATGCTGTATAAGAGATGATCTTGACGCATGGTTTTATATAAAATATGATGAGAGAGCTCACATTACAATAGGATGAGAAATCATTTGGGCTTAGTTTACATTGCTGCTGTTATTTAGGACTGAAGACACTTCTATGGGGGCCTATGGTGAGAGGAGGCCCGACACTGAAATCCATTACTCCTGGAGCAGCGGATATTTGTTGTAATAAAGGCAAAAACCACATGGGCAACTACGGGCAATACAGTTTTTGTTGCAGTTTTTTAACAAAAAAAAAAATGCAATGTGTAAATCCAGGCTAAATCTGTGTGCACGCCCTACGATGAGGGGTAGGGATCATATGTTAAATACTACACCTGCACCCAGCCCTTTAGCTATGCTGCTGTGTTACCGGAAAGCTAGATCTGCTTGCTTGTTGACATGATTATATTGGAAAATCATATTAAAAATACCATTAAAATTTTTTTTATGGGTCAAGAAGTGGAAAAGAAGTGTAGACCTGTTTCCAGAATGACACACATCCCTTCTAGAGTAACGTTCTATTAGAAAGGGTTTGCATGTGACATTTTCCCAGCAAAAATAGCTTACGGTAATCTTGGGCAAGGTCACATATGGAAGTGTCGAGGGTCAACCCTAACCCTATGACTGGTGACTATATAAGAACAACCACAGTTTCCCTGTTTTCCAGCCTTTGCCTATAATATAGATTTTAAAGATGCCATGAGTACAATGAGAAATATGCCTTTACGGGGTTGTCTGGGCTTTTTCTATTGATGACCTATACTCAGGATAGGTTATCAATATCAGATCGGTCCCATAGACATACAGCAGCGAGCAGAAAGAGAGAAGGAAGAGGGCACGTGTGCACTATGCACTGCGTGTGCCGTCTCCTCATACAGCTGATCGGCGGGGGTGCTAGGTGTCGGACCCCCACCAATCTGATATTGTTGACCTATTCTGAGGGTAGGTCTTTAATAATTAAAGCCCGGACAACCTATTTAAGTCATTATTCAAAATTAAACCCCACTGATGTCTCAGTTTAGCTACATTCACAGGACAGTTTTGTGGTCTGCAAATCGCGGATCCGCAAAATGCAGATGCGACCCTTGTGCATGTCACCCCTTTGTGAATATGGCTATTCTCATCCATAAAACGGAGAAGAATAGGACACGTTCTATAATGTGCAGCACAGCCCCATAGATGCACACATCCATGTGCTGTCCACGTTTTTTTTTCTCCAGCCCCATAGAAATGAATGGGTATGCCTGCGATCCACCAAAAAAAGTGGATTGGACGCGGACCGAAAATACGGTCATGTAAATGTAGCCTTACACGGCATCCTATGCTGAGAGCTCCATGTCAGATATGCTGTATGCTCTGTTTTAATGATGCTTCCCTATTATTTTAATAGTTGGATATATAAAGGGGTTGTCCAATACCTATTATGCACCAAAGGTTATACTTACCCTCCTCCCCGACACCCACCGCTCTCCTGATGTGACGCTAGGGAGCTTTGTTTCCCTCATGGTCTACTATTGGCTGCCGCCCCCTATTGCCGGATGTTTAGATCCGCACGACAGTGAGATGCAGCAGCGGCCGTGCGGGCATCAGGAGTGACGTGGGTGCCGGGGAGCAGAGTAAGTATAACCTGCATGTGGTGCCCGGGGGGCATTATAGGGGTTGGATAACCCCTTTAATTATGCCCCTTCCCCCATTATTTTATAAGTTGGAAACATGCACGGCTGAGAGAAGTAACATAGCCCTTAGTACAGATACCGTAATAATTAATTTGGAATTCTCTTTCAGAGGGTGACAGGAAGTTGTGGACACAGTAAACTAAAAACTGCGCTCCTGGGATATCACAAAGCTATTAAAAGCTGATAAAATATTAAAACTATTCATTTTGTGGATAAACTGGCTGGAATAATTGTGATTTTTCTCCTATGGGTTTTGTCAACTGTTTTCCTTCCCAAAATAGGAAAGAGTTTTTAAATTTTTTTTATTTTATTATAATATATTGTCAGTTTATATATTTATATATTTCAAGAAATCTAGAACTGTACAGAGACTTACCAGCAACGCTCTAACATGTAAATCCGTCTCCTCCAGAAGGAAGAAATTTGTTACGCACAGGCCAAACCACAGAATCCCCTTCCTTTTGGACAGGTTTATTTTTATTTTTTTCTGGAGGAGAACTTATATCCTTAAACATATATTTTTATAAAATCATTATCAAAATTTGTAGTGAGATCTAATAATAATCGTAATGCTTAATTTTTTCCACCAAGGCTCCAAGTGATACTGTCACTGTTTATGGAACCCGATATAGTTCTTGCAATGTGGCGAAAAAATTTGCTACAATAATAACGCTAATAATGAGTTTATGTCCAGTTTAGAGGACCTCGTGTGCAAGGCAGTAACCTCCTTACAGTCCCATATTTTCTTTTAAATAGTGATGAGTGGCAGGGGCAATATTCGAATTTGCGATATTTCACGAATATTTGTGCGAATATTCATCATAAATTTGTGAATTTGAGAATTTGTGATTATTTTCTTGATGACGAAAATCGGCAATGTAATATTTGCATATTTTGCGCGCAATACAGGCGTGGGTCACTATTGCTACATTTTTCAAGCTGCTAGAAGTTTCCTGAGACTGAAGAAAATGGTTGGCTCGGCAGAACATTACAATAGCTTTATATGCAGATAGAGTGCTCCGATATATTCGCGATTGCTCAAATCGGCACTAATGATGCGCATATTTTTGCTCAAGACATACAACTTCACATTTTAGCAGGTCTGACTACATATTAGTCATTGGTGCACTAAGTATTGTTGTGAACTTGCCTGTAGCATGTATGTATGGACAGCACATCACACTACCTAACACCCTGCACTGGAACCTATCCGCTACACTATATCACTATCTAACCTACACTGACTATCTCCCACTAACTACAGTATCTGTATTATATATATAAGCTATCTAACTATCTAATGTAATGTGACACAGCAAAGCACAGAGCACAGCAATAACTCTGCTGTCTCTCAGAACTGAAAAAAAAAACCTGCATAGAATGTCTGCTAGGGAGGTTCTTATATAGTAAGACAAAGACATTGCAGCCTTCTCATTGGCCCACAAGCAAGAAGCAGGGAGCGATCATGGGTTCAGAGGGAAAAAAAATCTAGAATATTCACAAATACGAATATATAGCACTATATTCTAAATCTTTGCGAATTCTCAAAGTGGCGATATTCGCGATAAAAAATATCTCGAATTCACGAATATAGAACTATATTCTCAATCTTCGTTAAATTCTAGCAATACAACCATTAGGAACTCAGCTCTAAGTTTCATTCGCGAGGCGAACATATACTCGCATTGCGAATTGATCTTAGAGCTAAGTTCCTAATGGTTGGATTGCTAGAATATAACGAATATCGCAATGCGAATAATTCAGGTTATATTAATCGCATTGCGATTACAACTTAGTCAAATTTGTGAGATCGTGATTCTCACATCCGACAGTACATTTTAGCATGGAGGCCTTCCCATAGGGATGGGGACGCTCCACGCACACGGGAAGTCGGCAGAAGTGGCAACGGGCATTGACTGAAGCGGGCAGGGAGCCAGGAATCCTCCTGACAGGTAAGAAGAACAGCTTTTAGGAAGTGGGAAGACAACCAGAGAGCAACAAGGATTAACAACTAAAAAAAAAACAAAAAAAAAAAAACGAATATTCAAAATTGCGAATATATAGCGAATATATAGCGTGAGGAAGGGGGGCCCGCAGTGGAGGAGAGTCCCCGCCCCCGCCTATCTTCCTAACTGTCTCCCATCTGCTAGCACTGCCTCACGCCTGCTAGCTCCGCCTCCTGCCTGCTAGCTCCGCCTCCCGCCTACTAGCTCCACCACGCCTGATTCCTTTGGCTTGCCACAACCCCGCCAGTAATGAAGTAAGTGACAGCTTGTAGGTGAGGACAGTGCAGAGGTAGGTGTGTGTGGAGGAGGGGGGTATCACTCAGCTTTCCCAGGCTATTCCTCTGCACATATGCCATTCAGAACAGGAGGAAAGCTGGTTGTCACTACATTATGTAATGCATGGCACAAGTGCAGAGGCATGAGAAGATAGGAGGGTAGGTGGGAGCTGTGTTACTCAGCTTTCTCAGACTATTCTTATGTTTCTCCACATGTGCCATGCAGGACAGCAGAAAAGCTGGGTGCTATTACATCATGCAATGTCACTCAGATTTCCTGCTATCCTGCAAGGCATAAATATAGATAATAAGAACATGGAAAGGCAGGGGGGAGGGGATCACTCAGCTTTCCCAGAGACTCATGTCTCTGCGCATGTGCCATGCAGGATAGCAAGTAATGTCAGTGTCCCCCGCCTGGACTGCATGACACAGAGGATGGGGGGAGGGGGGCACTCACTTCCTCAAACTTTTCTCATGTCTCTGCACATGTGCCATGCTGGACAGCAGGAAAGTTGGGTGGTATTATATCATGTAATGCCCCAGATTCTTGTCAAAATATGCTGAACACCGCCAGAACCTACCAGATTCCATTCACTAAAATGGGTCTGTTGGGTTCCGGCATGAGTACTGCCATTTTGTAGAACAAAATACTGCATGAGGTGGGGCAGGGGAGAAGTTAGGGAGGGTAGTGAGATGAGCCAGGGCGCCTAGTGGGAGGAACTAGGAACGGGCATGGGGGGCCCAATTGAAAATCTTGCTATGGGGGCCAAATGATTTTTATGTACGCCCCTGCTGTGACATGTGGTATCCGAGTTAGGGTCCATTCACATGTCCGTGGTGTGTTGCAGATCCGAAAATTGCGGATCCACAACACACCCGGCCAGCACCCTCCATAGAAATGCCTATTCTTGTCCGCAGCTGAGGACAAGAACAGGACATGTTCTATCTTTTGCAGAGCCGTGGACCGGAAGTTTGGGGCCGAAGCCCGGAAGTTCGGGGCCGCGCTCCACAAATGCAGAAGCGGAGAGCACATAGTGCACTCTCCGCTTCATGTCCGGCCCCATAAAGAGTGAATGTGTCCGCACCCGTTCTGCAGAATTGCACACCTCCATACGTCTTGCACTTACTAGACTTGGGCTTTTCCTCTCACCATTCTAGCATACCCGCTGTTATGGGTCAGGCTTTCCCAGCACTCCTTCAGCTCTGCTAGTTCCTTCACCCATTGATGCATTAATTTCCTTCAAGGCCATACTCAACGCACTGAACTCCAAATGTCTCGGTCGTCTTGAACTCCTTGCATTAGCATGGCAGATGGGGCGGGTCTTTTATCCACTGACAGTCCTGAATGGAGAGACAAAGGAGAAGTGCATCATGGGTTTGGTGGGATACAGTAACAGGAAGTGCTACATACAGGATGGAAAGAAACCAGAGTGACGGTAAAAAACGGATCAGCAGGGTCCAAATTGAAAAAGTAAAAGCACGGGGAAGATGTACATGAGGTGAGCAACTACTTGAGCATATCTGTTAAAAACCATAGCAATTCGAGAAAACCTCTTTAAGTTTGATTCCCCCAACATGAAGCCTCTTATCTACTGTGTTCCTTCCTGCTATAAGATTATAACAATGTAACGCACAGATTTGCTTTAATGACTCACACTAAGTAAATGCATGATTTTTTTCTGGTGCATTTTACATTGGTTGCATGAGAAAAAAAATGGGTAAAATCCCAGCAGATCTCATTATTCTCCAAACCCCTTGCTCTACGAAGGTCTGAAAGGTCCTTTATCTAATGATTTAGAGAAATTTCTATTAGAGGCACTGAGTGAAAAGACAGAGCCATGGAGAAAATAAGATATTGACAGACACAAAAAAAAACACATTTTAATATGAAGGAGGATGATGAAGCAGATAAATCATTCATGGTAGAACGGTTCTTAAAGTGAATTAACATAAAGCAACATCTTTTCAATAAAAAGGATAAAACACTACATTCAGAAAAATTATGATATTAAAAATTTATTCATAAGAATTGCATGTTTTCGAGTGTTCATTTTGAATCAAGGGCAAAAGGGGTGGATGGTCATAAAAGAGGCCTACACTTCCCTGTCAGCTTCAACTTACTCCCAATAAGTCAATGTGTGGGGCCCGCTATGGAATCAAATGAATACAATCCATTCCATAGGCAACAATGTGCAAACTGTGTAGAGTATAGCTATTTTTAGGGTACCTTCACACTGGCGTTTTTCTTTTCCGGCATAGAGTTCCGTCGTCGGGGCTCTATGCCGGAAAAATACTGATCAGATTTATCCCCACGCATTCTGAATGGAGAGAAATACGTTCAGGATGCATCAGGATGTCTTCCGTTCAGTATGTCAACGTTTTTTGGACGTTGACAAAACTGCAGCATGCTGCGGTTTTATCTCCGTCCTGAAATGCTGGAACACATGGCGGAATGCCGGATCTGGCATTAAGTCCCATTGACTTACATTAGTAAGAAATGACTGAAGGACGGATCCGTCCTTCCGGTCTGTGCATGTGCAGACCTTTAAAACTGTGAAAAAAACGGAGAGACGGATCTGCCCTTGCAATGCATTTGCAGACGGATCCGCAAGCCGGATCCGTCTACAAATGCTTTCAGTTGTCATTCGGTATGCCGGATCCGGCAAGACGGAACTGCTTGCCGGATCCACACGCCGCAAGTGTGAAAGTACCCTTAATGGTGGCCCTGAGCACAAGGAAAACCTGAGCAGATTTAGGGGCCACTGGACCTCCACCATGCATGGAGATTCAATTTGGGTAAGCAAGTCTTGTGCTTGTTAGACCAGTGGGCTGCTTCATTCTCTCCATTTGTCGGGATCCCATCTCACAGACCCCCCACAGATGCAGGTTTTAGAATGTCTTTTTAGCATGTTATAATTTGGCTAAAATTTGGGTCCTCAACATACTCATAGCAACAATGTAGCAGAGTAATAACAGCAAGAAGTATATGAATGAGTAATATAAATAAATAAAAACATGAACTTCTTGATTCACATGCAAGATTTCTTATTGTAGAAAATTAAAATGATATCCATTAGTGTTGAACGAAGCATTCAAAGCGGAATTATGTCTGAAGTTTAGGAAAACTTCGGTTTGCAATGAATCCAAATTTCCTGGCGCCTCTGTGAAGCTCGAGAACTCGAGATAATGCTTTGCAGCCAGCCAATCCACAGATAGACATCCCCTGTAATGTCACAGCCCTAGAAAAGCCTCATCCCACGCGGTTTCCGCCTTTGTCCTGTGAGCTGAACATAGGGAACTCGTGGCAAGTGCTCATGTACTAGGGACAGTGTTGCTGAAAATATTGGAGAGGGAGAGTGCAGAGAGACTTATTCTGTGTTTTATTTATTTATTTCTACATTTACTTATTCCTACATCAGCCATAAACTAAGATATGTAATTTAATACCAATAAGATGGAAGCCTTTATTATTCCACTGCCAGCGTGCCAACCAATACCATCCAGTCTGCACCCCTTAGGGGGGCTAGGTCTTAATGATGACCATCCTCATCTTTTGCTGGTTTTACCTTTTCCAAATCATCCTTCAAAGTCTCCATGTCCTAGAAAAGTCAGCAAGATGCAGAGAGAGGAGGAGCTGGATGTTCCTGATGACATATTCTTAGCGATATTAGATGATGTGGAAAAGGAGGAAAAGCAGATGGCAGAAGAAGGGCTCCCACCTGTAGGGCAGGAGAGCGCTGGGGTTGGAGAAGTGTGTATGCCAGAACTGATTAATATTCTGTATACTGTCAAATAACCTGCAGAAGAATGCAGGCAAGAACAGCAATAATATGCATATTGTGCCTCCACATAAGCAGCCATAAGTTGCTGAATCTAATTTTTCAAAACTTCTCATCTCTAATATCCATCTGAGCAATATCAATTGTAACAAAAAATACATAATGCCCAGTGTGGTCCATATAAGATAAATCCAAGATAGTCCCATAAAGTGGAATAAATTCATTAGGCAACAAGCACTCTGTAGGGGAACACCCTTTTCTCTGAATGAGAGGGAGTGTGCCTCTGAAACATTGCCACAGTGTTTGTGGCTATGACGGACTCTCCTCCCACAGTGTGCTTGTTACCTAAGAAACTTTTTACACTTTATGAGACTATCTAGAACTTATCTTACATTGACCACACGGCTTCATTTGGTGCATGTTTATATTTATATTGCTCAAATGGATATTTTCTACAATAGGAAACTTTGCAGGATAACCAAGAAATCTTTGTTACAATTGCTGTGATATATTGTTTCTACAAGTGTATGGAGGCGAGAAACACCTAGCATTAACAGCGTCTCTGCGTGTTGTTGTAACACTTCTCCAATATACTGTACCCTCATGAGTTGAATCACTCCCTAAGTTCGAGCTTAGAGATTGGAAATTCAGATATTTCCCTGTATATCTGACAACAGTCGGCATGTTGCTGTTTATGGAGCTTAAAGAACAGATGATACAGGCCCTTTAAACAGCATCTGCTTACAGCCTGACAAGACTACATTAAGTTTCCATCTCCCATAGATTGCCTGGCTTAATAACAAGTTGTTGATGGAGCCATTCAGGTTGAAGACTATTCTGAAGAATTACTATGGACATGACACTTCTGTGCATTTCTATTATCTATCTACAATCATGCATAACTGGGCATCAAGCTGTTTTATAATGAAGTATTTGCTGAGTATTATAGCTCTGTCCTTACATACCCTGGTAATGATCAGAGAATGCTAGAAATTGCTAGTTGTGCTCATTGGCCACCAGAAGGCAGCAGAAGTGTCAGTAAGCTGACTTAGAAGTCTTCATAGATAATGTCTTAGTTCATTTTAAATGTGTCTATGGAAACTTGCATGAACAGGAACATTCTAATGTAAAGTTATTATATTACCATTTTTTAGTATTTAAGTGTTAATTGTAAAATTTAATTCAAAAATTTAATTTAAAATTAATAGTCATCTATAATAAAGCATCTAAAACACTGTTGAGAAGTACAAGTATCTCTATCTATCTATCTATCTATCTATCTATCTATCTATCTATCTATCTATCTAACTCTGTCTATCTGTTAACTATCTATCCACCTATCTGCAGCAACCCAGGAGGATTGGAGTCATAGCAGTAAGAATGGTAATTGTAGTTGTTACTTACTCTGACTCTCTGGGCCATGCAGTGATGGGAAGGGTGCACCATTCTTCCCTTCGGGGCACACCCTTGTCTTGGAGTTCTCCTGCTTGCTGGTGGTTTATGGTAGCCTTGATAGTGATGAATTGTGAGGTGCAAGGCAGGGTCCCCTACAGCGGTGGAAGCATTGATGAGGTCATTTTGCACCAGAACAGTTCTTTACTGAAGAATTGAGTTCAAGCACATCAGGTACAGTTCTGAGCATGGGTGGACTGGCAGTTATTACAAAATGTACAGTTTACACAGTTCTTAGAGGTTACAATGCTGCAGTAACAGTTACTACATCAAGATGCCTCTTTTAAGCAGTTTTTCTCCTTCCACTCCTTTCTATTCAGCCATCAGCCCCCATATATTCAGCCATTAGCCCCTATATATCACCCCCTATATGTCAGCCATCAGCCCCCAGCGCAAATAAAAAAAAAAACTCACTTAGGGTACTTTCACACTAGCGTTTTGGATTCCGTTTGTGAGATCCGTTTCAGGGCTCTCACAAACGGTCCAAAACGGATCAGTTAAACCCCAATGCATTCTGAATGGATAAGGATCCGTTCAGAATGCATCAGTTAGGCTCCGTTCCGCCTCTATTCCGTTTTGGAGGCGGACACCAAAACGCAGCATGCAGCATTTTGGTGTCCGTCTGAAGAGGCGGAGCCTAACGGATCCGTTTTTTTTTTACAATGTAAGTCAATGGGGACGGATCCGTTGTCAGTGACACAATATGGTGCATTTGAAAACGGATCCGTTCCCCATTGACTTTCAATGTAAGTCAAAACGGATCAGTTTTGGACTTTGTTATTTTTCTTTAAAGCTAATGCAAACGGATCCGTTCTGAACGGATACAAACGTTTGCATTAGAGGTGCGGATCCGTCTGTACAAATAAACAGACGGATCCGCACCAACGCTAGTGTGAAAGTACCCTTACCTCTCCTGCTCCTGGACGGCACCGCTCCTCACCATCGCGATCCTCTTCATCCTGCTGTCGGCTGTGTATTGCGGCACACAGTGTGAGGTCACAGAGTACCCTCACGCTGTGCACAGCCCTGCACAGCCGATAGCCAAGCCGAGGACCAGGAAGCGGTGGGTACAGAGCTTCCATAATGGAAATAAAATGCATGTGTTAGTGAAGGCGAGAGATGAGTAGGGCATGTACAAGCATTTTTTGCACACTCTTATATGAGGAAGTTGTGAATTCCAGAGATAATTTTTATTTTTTAGTTGGGGGCGGCAGGAGGTGGAAAGGGCTTGGATGTGCAGTTTGAAGGAAAAGGATCTAGGAATTTTAATAAACAGCAAACTAAGCTGCAAAAACCAGTGTCAGGCAGCTACTGCCAAGGCCAATAAGATAATGGGTTGCATCAAAAGGGGCATAGACGCCCGTGATGAGAACATAGTCCTACCACTTTACAAATCACTGGTTAGACCACACATGGAGTACAGTGTACAGTTCTGGGCTCCTGTGAACAAGACAGACATAGCAGAGCTGGAGAGGGTTCAGAGGAGGGCAACTAAAGTAATAACTGGAATGAGGGATCTACAGTACCCTGAAAGGTTATCAAAATTAGGGTTATTCACTTTAGAAAAAAGACGACTGAGGGGAGATCTAATAACTATGTATAAATATATCAGGGGTCAGTACAGAGATCTGTCCCATCATCTATTTATCCCCAGGACTGTGACTGTGACGAGGGGACATCCTCTGCATCTGGAGGAAAGAAGGTTTGTACACAAACATAGAAAAGGATTCTTTATGGTAAGAGCAGTGAGACTATGGAACTCTCTGCCTGAGGAGGTGGTGATGGTGAGTACAATAAAGGAATTCAAGAGGGGACTGGATTTATTTCTGGAGTGTAATAATATTACAGGCTACAGCTACTAGAGAGGGGTGATTGATACAGGGAGTTATTTTTTTTTCCCCTTAAGTGAGGAAAATTGGCTTCTGCCTCACAGGGGTTTTTTGCCTTCCTCTGGATCAACTTGTAGGAAACAGGCCGAACTGGATGGACAAATGTCTTTTTTCGGTCTTATATACTATGTTACTATGTTACTATGTTACTATGAAGGACAGAGCAGAATTAAAGGTTAACCATAGCAAAGGCAGGTGCACTCTGCGGCAATACTAAACCCTCACACTGATAAAATTGAGAGGTTAGTTCGACATATCCTACTAGGAGGACATGTCTTAAGCTCGGACACCACGGCAAGGTCTCTCAAGTAGCCCGAGGCCCTGCCACTCAACCTACCTGTGCCGTATGGGCGATACCAGGGGCCATTGGGTATTACGGGAGCATAAGGCCTGACTCACAGACAGCTCACCAGTGACCTCCAGCATGACCTCCAACCATGCTTGCAATGGGAGGTGGGAGGTGCCTGTGAGCCCCACCCGAGACCAGCTGATATGGCCCAGAGCCTACCAGCTGCACCTGAATGTAGCCTGTAGATAAAAAGCAGGCACATTTAAATTGGAGTTTATACACCTCCAAACATATTATACAAACCATTAGAAAACTTGGTGTGATGTTTAACAAGCAGGATATGCTTAACGCATATGCAGTTGTGCATGTATATAGGGGAGCAGATCCTGCACTTGTAGTCCGTTGCTAGGGGCAATCAACAGCAAAAAATGCATACAATGGAAGATGCCAGCAACGGACTACAAGCACCACAATAACCATCCTACATACGATAGCGATAATGTGGATGTGGAGAACAATCAAAAACATAACCATAGCAAAGGCAGGTGCACTCTGCGGCAATACTAAACCCTCACACTGATAAAATTGAGAGGTTAGTTCGACATATCCTACTAGGAGGACATGTCTTAAGCTCGGAAACCACTGCAAGGTCTCTCAAGTAGCCCGAGGCCCTACCACTCAACCTACCTGTGCCATATGGGCGATACCAGGAGCCGTTGGGCATTACTGGAGCGTAAGGCCTGACTCACAGACAGCTCACCAGTGACCTCCAGCATGTAACCATGCTAGCAATGGGAGGTGGGAGGTGCCTGTGAGCCCCACCCGGGACCAGCTGATATGGCCTAGAGCCTACCAGCTGCACCTGAATGTAGCCTATAGATGAAAAGCAGGCACATTTAAATTGGAGTTTATACACCTCCAAACATATTATACAAACAATTAGAAAATTAAAGGTTACCCCAAGGCAATGGATTTGGTTGACCGGTAGAGTGTGCAGCTATTGACTGTGATAGAAATGTCTGATGACAGGACTGAGTGAGATGGGTAAAAATCTGTCAATCTGGTATCACTATCTATTTATTCTATCTATCTATCTATCTATCTATCTATCTATCTATCTATCTATCTATCTATCTATCTATCTATCCTTACTTATAGTAATGTTGAGATCAGTAGACAAACCACCAAAAATAATTATTCTTTTCCCTCTTTATATTTTGTTTCTTGGTATATAGTTTGTTATTAGACCATAGCCTTGATTTTTTTGTAGTTTCTTAGATTTTATACAATTGTGCAAATCATTTTAACAATTTCTCTGTGTGCCTTTTTTTTTCCCGAGCGTCATACTCAATAATTGTCTAATTTTCCTGCCAGAAATCACAATGTGCCAGTCCACAAAATGAAACAGTTGCAGATCTGTAAGTGACTGTATTCTCCCGTCCCGACTCCCCCTAATGATTTAATCCCCCTGTGATCTACAGATGGTCTATTAAAGGGTGCATTATGTGTACAACACAGGACATCCTCTAAATCCTTCCACCCATGATCTGAGATCGATCAAGATTAGGCAGCCTTAACCTTATCCTGTACTAACGAGTGTAAAAGGAAAGTCTAAAATCAATATTCTGAAGCTCAGTCTAATAACTCTGTCTATCCCTACCTATCAATGGGATCTTCCTTATCAATGTAATAATCACCCTGTGGTCCTAATGATTACATGATGGACGGCCTCCCCTGATGTCTACACACCATACATCAACGTTGATCTGTATATCCTGAACTTTAGCAGTAGAGATGAGTGCCAGGGAAGCAATTTCACATTTCTCTGTTTTTACATTCTTTTTTCAATATGAGCAGTCACTTTCTGCCATATTTAATAGCATCTATTTTTACCTTTTGTGGTGGCTGAGTTAAAGTACTGTAGCTTTTGCCCCTTGAGAGTAGAAAATCTCATTTATTGCTTACGAGGAATTTCATTGAGCACTTAATCAGCTTATGGACTGTGATGTCATACAATGGAAAGCAGTGATGGAGGTCTAACCATCAATATGTGCCTACTATATGTCTTATAGCAGAGCTACCAGGTGTGCTCATTTCTAGAACAGGTTATTGCTGCACTGTGTCTTTATATTAGGAGTTGCAATCTTTCATAAAATCTAATTAGAAATATAATTTCTTTAAACTCTTCTACTATGAACTATCTAAATATAGAGTCTGGTGCCTTCTTGGCCTTGTAGACTTTCCTTCTACCAGGGCAGATGTTTAGTTCCTCTTCCCTCCATAGTATTATATAATACAATACCAAGTCCCAGTATGCCAGGGGTGCACTGCCAACCACAAGGACACAGATTTGCTTGTCTTTGTCTTGATAGTTCAGAAATACATGACTATGAAAAGACAGTTGCATCCTAAATATGTAGAGAATGGAGTGCCTTCATTAAAGGGGTTTTCTGAGATTTTTCACTGATGAACTACCCTCTGCATAGATCATCAGTGTATGATCGGTGGGTGTCCGTCACCTGGGAGCCCATGCCAATCCGCTGCTTGAAAAGGCACCAGTGCTCGCAGTAGTGCTGCAACCTTCTCCCAGCTGTCACTAGACCATGTGAAGTTACGTTCATCAGTCACATGGTCGAGGCGCAGCTCAGCCCCATTGAAGCGAATTTGGCTGAGCTGCAATACCATTCACAGCCGCAATTAGAGATAAGTAAAGTTTTTAAAAATTCGTTTTGGATGCTTCGCCAAACTTTTCCCCAAAATTTTATTTGATCCGTATGAGTTAGTCATAAAGTGCATTGTAAATCAGCTATTTCCCGGCCTGCAGGGAGAGTGTAGCTCGGTGTACATCACTGTGCATTGCAGAAACATGCATATACTAGCTAGTCCGTTGTGGTAGTCCGTTACTGTGCGTCATTATGACAGGCAGGTGACAGACATCACTCTTAGACTCAGTTCACACTTCAGTTATTTGGTCAGTTACGGGTCAAAAACTGACCAAATAACTGAAGTGTGAACTCAGTCTTACAGGTCAATGTTAGCATCAGGTATAATGTACTTAACTGTGCAGTGGCCCAAGATGCTATTATTGAGTATAAGAGTGATCTCATTTTACACCGTCAGCTGGTTCCACATAGATTATTACAGAACCTAGTGTTTTACACGCTGATACAAGTAGTGTCCTCATGACAGGGTAGAGAGGGTGTCAGTAGTAAGTTTTTGTTGACGTCACTGTTTATTTTTCCCTTCTTCTAAATTGTCAGAAGAACAATCTCCCAGAAAACGGATCCTGTCTTTTGAGCATCCACCTTTACATGGTCAGTATTTGGTAGGGTATATTGGTAAGGCCAAAAAAACAGGAGTGGGTCCAAAACAGAGATGACATGTGATGGAAATGTTTGCATGTGTTCTGTGTTTGGACCCGCTCCTGCTTTTGACTTCCAAATCATGATCAAATCCTGATGCAAAATTCTGACCGTGTAATAGAGATCTAATGGATGCTCCAAAGACAGGATCCATTTTTTTAAAATTTTTCAGTTCTTCTGACAGATTGCAAGATGGGCAAAATAAACGGTGATGTCAACAAGGCCAAAGGCCAAACAGGGACACTAGTGGCCTTGTCACAGAATGGCGAGGGTGGCAACAACATGAGGAGTCAACATAGTGGCTCAGTCACAGAGTGGGGAGGATGGCAACAGTATGAGGAGTCAAGATCGTCAGCGACCAACCGACTACATAGGATGTGTCATTTGTACTTGAGTTTTTTCATCCCTCTTGGCAGGTGTAAAAAAGTCCCCCATTTTCGCTAAGTAGCGAGGGTCTAATAAGTGTAGTAATCCCTCTGCTGAATGGTGATAATGTGTCTGTCACTACGTAAGCAATTCACCATGCATCTGGCCATTTGCGCAAGGTAATCAGAGGGACTCCCTGCCTCCATCTCCACTGCATACTGCCAAGGTCTGTCTGGGTCTTTCTCTTGGTCTTCCTCATCACCCTCCAGCTCCTCCCGTTCCTCTCCTGTGACTTGGATTGTTCATGGCCTTCCTCTTCTCATATAGTTGGTTCAACATGTGAAGGGTAGAATTCCAACTAGTGGAAACGTCGCATATGAGATGATCTTGAGGAACACCATTCTGCCTTGGTGGGTCAAGGAGGGCATGTTTTGCAGGGTAAGAGTGGCTGAAGTGCATGCACAGTTTCCTGGCCATTTTCAAGATGGCTGCTGGCATTACAGTGATTGCCTGGCTGGAATGCGTCATCGGGTGCAAATAGCACCCGATGATGTATATTCGGCTCAGACGTAGACAGGGAGAGCAGAGCATAGGAAGGGAAAGACAGTGTAGGGAGCGATTTTCACAGTTTTTATGTGTATGTGTATTTTAGAGCAGCAATTTATTTACCTACTGCAGTCTCAGGGACAGTGCTTCGGAAGGGACAGAGAGAGACTGTTTTTACTACCAAAAGCTTTTCAACGACCCCAAAGTCCTTTTAAGGACTACTGTGTGTGTTTGACAGCATCAAGATATTTTTTATTTTATACCTATTAGTGACATATACTGTACATCATCCGCAGACTGTGTCTTTAAAAATCTGGGCCACATCTAGTGTCCATAATCTGTGATGTTCTGTAACCAATACTGTAGAACATCTGCAAACAGTGTCTATTACAAATTCCAATAATCTAAACCACATCTAGTGTCCATAATCTGGGGTGTTCTTTAACCAATACTGTAGAACATTTGCAAACAGTGTCTATATTACAAATTCCAATAATCTGGGCCCCATCTAGTGTCCATAATCAGTGGTGTTCTGTAACCAATACTGTAGAACATCTGCAAACAGTGTCTATTACAAATTCCAATAATCTAAACCACATCTAGTGTCCATAATCTGTGGTGTTCTTTAACCAATACTGTAGAACATTTGCAAACAGTGTCTGTATTACGAATTCCAATAATCTGGGCCACATCTAGTGTCCATAATCTGTGGTATTCTGTAACCAATACTGTAGAACATCTGCAAACAGTGTCTGTATTACAAATTCCAATAATCTGGGCCTAATATAGTGTCCATATTCTGTGGGTTTTTGTGACATATAAAGGTAAAACAATCTGCGCCACATCTAGTGACAAAACCAATAATATGAAGAAGGCGAGCACTAAGAGGGCCGTACCCCTTGGTCCACACAGAGTCCGTACTTCCTTAGGCAACCGAGGAAGGGAGACAAGGAGAACACACAGCAGTTTCAACAAAGGCAGGGCAACACTCTCCAAGGCAAGGGACACTTTCATGACACCCCGCCAGCAACCTCACCCTGAAGCGCGGCCTAGTGCTACAAGGAGGGGAAAGTTTTGGAAGATGGTTAAAGAATACATAGCAGACCGTGTCAGCGTCCTAAATGATCCCTCAGTTCCTTACAACTACTGGATGTCCAATCTGGACACGTGGCACGAACTTGCACTCTACGCCTTAAAGGTGCTGCCCTGCCCTGTCGCCAGCATTTTGTCTGAGCGTGTATTTAGTGCTGCTGGTGGCATTATAACAGATAAGCGTATCTGCTTGTCCACTGACAATGCTGACAGGTTGACTGAGATAAAAATGAACAAGGCCTAGATTGCCCCTGACTTCTCCACTTTACCAGAGGAAAGCTGAGCTGATGATGAACATAAAGGCAATTTCAATATATCATTTATAATGTACTCAATCTACTGTAGTGTATTCCCATACACCTTTTCCACCACTAAAAAGAGTATACAGTATGGTTGAATCTTGTTTTCTCCTCCTCCTTATCCAGATTGTATATATTCCCTTCACTGAAATTTTTTTATAGGGTCAGCTCAACTACAGGCCCTCAACTAAAAAATGTTTTTAGGTCAGCTGAACAGCATGCACTTGCATATAATGTTTTAGAGCATTAGCTGTACAGCATGCTCTTGCATATAATGTTTTAGAGCATCATTTGAACAGCATGCACTCACATGTAATGTTTTAGAGCATCAGCTCACCTGCAGGCCCTCGCAAATTATGTTTGTTAGGGTCAGCTCACCAGCAGGCACTCGCATATAATGTTTTAGAGCGTCAGCTCACCAGCAGGCACTCGCATATAATGTTTTAGAGCGTTTTAGAGCACCAGCTAGCCAGCAGGTCCTCACCCCTAATGTTTTAGAGGGTCAGCTGAACAGCAGGCCCTCGCCCCTAATGTTTTAGAGGATCACCAGCAGGCCCTTGTTACAAATGTTTTTGAGGGTCACTGGCAGGCCACAAATCATAATTTTTCAAGGGTGTGTATGATGCCCTCCTTTATGTGTAATAAAGGGTGTATTGGAGTGCCGGTTCCTTGTAATTTTTGGCAGCCCTTTCACTTAGTTCATAGGCTTTATGAGTGTAGGAGTCCCACTACCTGAACAATTGTACCACAATGTGAATAAGGCCTTTATGTGATATACAGGCTGTACCGGAGTGCCTCTTGCTTGTAATTTTTGGCAGCACTTGCACTTTATATACAATTGAATATACAGGAAAGCATGTTTCCTAACAATTTTTCCTGTGAAATATATTTTTGGGGTGTTTTGTGCGTATTTTTGTCAGTCTGAAAAAGTGGCGTACAACTCGGACAACATGGTTCCCAGCAGCGACCTGGGAGTCCAAGATGCATTAAGACATTGTCCCCATGCTGTTTCCGATCCATATCGGTGGTGTTTCTGTCCCTTTCTGACCTTTTCCAATGGACCAGGCACCCTCCCCTCTTCAGAGCAGGGGGTGCCTAGTTGTCTCCCATTGACTTCCATTATACTTGGGTGCTCGGCCGAGCACACAAATATAGCAATGTGTTCGGGCCGAACACCTGAATATTTGCTGCTCGCTCATCACTATGACACACACAATGGGGTCAAAGTAAATTCTCATTTATTACAGGAAGTACAGCAGTTTATATAGACATCAGAGAGGCATTCCCCCTGAGACATGTGTCATTGTTACATTGGCTAGAATATGAAAACATGAAAAGAGATAACACTTGGCATCTGCATATTGTGCATTGTTTTACTAACTCTGGTATTTGAACTATGTAAATATCTAGCAGTAAGCGCAATGTTTTAATGGAGTCTTCCCTAACAGCAGAAAAGCATATATGACGTAGCAAGGAGGTGTGTTCTCTTCGGTAGGATGAAACCTTCATGCTCTGGAGAAGATAAGGTGTTGTCTGAGAGCTGGAGTATATGGGACCTTTCTTAGCTGATTCAAAGAATGATGGACACATCTTTATCAATATCATGGCTGGTACTGTTATGAGGGCACTATGGGTCGGGTACTACTTTGTGGGGGCACTGTCTAGTGAGTCCTACTTAGGAAGCATTGTGTAATCGATGCACTGTGTGGTGGCAATATAAAGAAAGGGCAACTATATGGCAGGTACTGCAATAGGGGGCTCCTTGGGACTCTATTGGGGGAATTTAACATTGAGTTTATGCCACTATAAAAAAAAAATTAAAAATACGCTAATTATTGTACATGCCATATTTGTGCCATAATTTGTAACCTATTGAGCTTTTTGCCACTTTTGTAATGTGGGGAGAAAAGAAAGTGGGGCTTATCAGGAGGGGCAAAGCCTATCAGGGCCCACCCAATTTACTATAACATTCTCTGTCTGATCTCGCCTTTCTCCTATGTGTATCCCCCACAAAGCAGCAACATCTCCTGATTGGGCTGTTTAATAGATACTATTGGGGTCATTTATCAAACTGGTGCAAAGAAAAACTGGTTTAGTTGCCCATAGCAAACAATTTGATTCCACCTTTCATTTTCCAAAGGAGCTTTCAAAAATTAAAGGCGAATCTGATTAATTGCTATGGGCAACTAAGCCAGTTCTACTTTACACCAGTTTGATAAACGACCCCATATGACTCAGTGCTTCACACCTATAGTCCCTCATAATTGGCTGTGCTAGAAAGAGGGATGCCTGCAAGATATTAAGGCCCACTGAGACGCCTCCCAAGATTATGTAATCCCTTATTTCTTTCTTCTAATCTGTAAAATGGTAGCCATTATTTGGAGCTATTTGTGTGGGATGAAGCCTAAAAATTGTGGATTAGCTGAAATCTGACTTTTTTTTTTTTTGGTGGTGGTGGTGGTGGGGGGGGGGGGGATTTGTAACAAATTTGATTTGTGCTGAATCAATACGCTCACCTATACTTACTAAGTTTTTACTTTTGCCCACCAGATGGTCAGGAGCTGATATTGCAGCTGTATGGGCTATTGTGCTGATGTGCACGATTTCTATACTGGGGTGGGTAGGCTGATATGACTACTATATGGACTGAATTTTAGAGCCAACATTTTAAAATGGGTTACTCTAAATAGATTTGAAGGTTACCTTTATTTTTAGACATGCATATAATTACCATCAGAGTGAGAATTGATCTAAGACTATTATGCATGCTAAGGATGTATATAGCCTCCAAGAAACCCCATTATTCTCTTAGGGGTCCCCCATGTTGTTCTATTCTCACAGGGCTCTACATTTACCTAAAATGTGTAGTTGTTCTTTATATATATATATATATATATATATATATATATACAATACATATATACAATACATATCCAAATCATTATTACTTTTTAACCCAACCTCATAATACCCTCCCTACCTACCCTTCCACTGCAGTGTATCTCTCTAAGAAAAAGGTGAAGTCAAGAAAAAGAGATTTAGAGATTTAAAATTTCTAATCCCCCCATATCCTGATCTATTTTTCCTTTGTTTATAAAGAACCTTTTTGTATCCTTTAATTTTTGTTAACCAAGTTGATCCATATTGGGATATCCCGTGAAAACCAGACCCCTGTAATCAAAAGTCTTGCCAAAAACATTGCCTTTATCAAAAGAATCTTTTTATATTTATAACAGTTTACCCTGGAAAGATCACCCAATATCCAGCATTCAACCATAAAAGGAATCACAACTTAAAATGTTTGTACAAAGCCAGAACATATGGCTAAAATCAGCTCCTAGTGCATCACAACGTTGGCATTAAGATGTATTCCTTAAGCCACATTTATTAAGCCATACTGGGGTAACATAAACTCTTTGTAAAATATTGAATTGAACTAAAACGTGATTAAAGTTGTGGGACTCTAGTCTTAGGTTGGACAGTATATTCTCCAAATCATCTACTTGTAAAGTTGAACATTCAGCTCCCCAGGCCCTTTGTCCGGGAGAGCATGTGTTATTAAATACTGTTTTAACTAATAATTTATAAAGTTGAGCAATCTTAACCTTGTGACCTACATTTGCCATTAATTAATTTAAAGGTGTAAAAATATATAAGACTTTTCTTTAATACTGTGCTGTGCCGAGTGTAGCTGGAGATACCCAAACCAAGATAAATTACTTACACTATATTCTCTCTTTGTGCTAACTCAAAAAAATAAAGTTTTTTTCCCATTCCTCACTACCTGTGCCACATACAAAAGATTATTTTTTGCCAATACTGATCCCCTACAAATTCATCTAAAACCTATATATAATAATTGTGCCATAAGGAGGTGCAACCCAAAGAACCCTTTATTCCCATCCAGCCTCTAATAATACATCAGGACTTACTAAACAGTTTCCCAACCTCTATGTAGTCTTGTTGTATATCAGATAGCTGTCCGGATTCCAATAGGGTAAACATACTATCATAAGAAGATCTATTTACCAGGGTCCTACATAATGGGCTTTTCTTCCATTCACAATATAAACATAACTGTGCAGCTATAAAGTAACCCTTAAAATATGGAGGGTTCAACCCTCCCATTTCTATTGACTTATAAAGGTAATCCACTTTAAGTCTCATACGCTTTCTTTCTAAATCCAAAGTTGACCAGGTATTCAGATACTTAAAAGATAACTTTTAAGTGACAAAAAAAAAAGATAACTTTTACTAGATATGCCATAAAATAATTCAAAGAAGTAAAAAAACACCACAAAACACTGGAATGATATCCTTCGCTGCAGTGGCCGAGGATATTGGGGACGGGTGCTTTGTAGCAATGGTAATCTGATGACCCTAGTCAATGGTTCCTTCAAAATGAAATCATTTAAGGGACTTAGTACATTTGCTGCCTACAAGACACAGAACGCCCGCCCCCATAGGGGCGACCCCATACGGAACCTGTCCTTTGTCTTACCCTAGTTGCAAGAGGCTCGATATATGTATCAAATAATAATGGGGAAAGAGGATATCCTTGACGAGTACCTCTATTCAATAGAAAACTATTTGTCAAGCTTCCATTAATACTTAAACTAGCGGTGGGGGACTTAAACAAAAGTTTAACCATGTTTATAAACCTAATTCTAAATCCCATCTTTCCTAAAACCTTCCAGAGGAATCTCCACTCCAACCTATGAAAGGCCTTCGAGGCATCTAGCGACAGGATGGAGCAAGAGATCCCCCCAGGGGATTGTATATTGGCATACAGGCGATGCAAATTATAATACATACCCTTATTGGGAATGAAGCTATTCTGGTCAGAATGTATGACTGATGTAATAACCTTAGCAAGTCTTGTAGCAAGAACCTATGAAAGAAGCTTTACCTCAGTGTTCAACAAGGAAATTGGTCTATATGCCTCTACATCTATAGGGATCCTTGCCTTTTTTTAATATTAATATTATAACGGCTTCTGTCATTGATTCAGGAAGGGTACCATCCTCCAAAGATTCAGTGAATATGTCCAATAAACAAGGGAGAATAACCTCCCTATATTTACAGCAGAGTTCATATGGAAATCCATCTGAACCAGGGGAGGAGTTTCCTGAACAAACCTTTATTGCAGTCTCTAATTCCTGCAAAGAGAATTCATGATCAAGGAACTCTCTTTGAATGTCCGTTAGGACTGGTAGAGAGATAAAATCCAAATGTGCATCCATCATTTCATCTGAAATATTCTTATCTGATTTATATAAATCCACAAAATATTCCTTTTATAGATTCTGGATCTTCTATGATTAAACCTTAAAGAAAAGCCTCTGCTGAGCCTTATCCAGAAGAAAATCGGAATACGCCGGAATACATTGGGTTTTCCATGGTTTCCCTATTTTATTCTGTTTTATTCCTAGAAAATCTCTTGGTGGCACCTACCACTAGTTCTTTTAATTTCCTCTCTTTCATACCATAGCCCTTTCTTAGATTAGAGTCGTTACGAACAAATAAGCCCCTCATAAAGACCTTGAAGGCATACCATACCAATTGGGTTTTTGCTGATTTATAGTTGGTACCCCAAAAACAGACAATCTCCTGTTCCATCATTTTATGATGGTCCAATAAGGAGATCCAGTGGGGATTTAATCTAAATGGGGGTCTTACCCAATATTTGTTAACCATCATAGATACTTCAAGAGTAAATGGTACGGTACATGATCCGATAAAGCCCTGGCCTCATATTTCATCTGCTTTATACATCTAAGATAGTTTTTATTTATCAAAGCCAGGTCTATACTAGACATATAATTTACAGCGTTGCTTACACACAAATACACTCTTTTCCACTTCTCCCAAATACCCCCAAACATCAACAAACCCTGATCCGAGACTAAATCATGCCAAGGGGGGACTCTTGTGCATGAGTATAGATGTCTCCTCCCATTGAAATCCTATCTGTTCCTGGATTAATGACACAATTAAAGTCCTCATTGACTATTGAGGGACATTCAAGCTATTGATCCATGAAGGTTAACAAACAATTAAGTACATAAAAAGAAAAGGGTGGTGGAATATAAATAAAGGCCAAAATACATAGTGGTCCAGCAAGCTTTTCATAAAGAAACATAAATCTACCTTGCTTATCAATAGAGGATGCCTGACAGACAAAATCAATCTGCTTATGAACTAACACTAACGAGAATAACTAGAGAAAGTGGAGTGATAAGTCTGCTTGGCCCCACCACTACCGATCCGCCTGACTGCCTCCTCAGTGAGGTGGATCTCCACTAGGCAATCAATCGCTGGTAGGTGTCTCTGTCAAAATCAAGAACCTTTCTAACCTTTCCCCCAGACCCCGAACATTCAAACTTAGAATTTTAGTTTACATCAGCCCAATCAATAAATTCCCCCCCAAAAATAAAAAAAAACCTATTCAACTTCCCAGCCTCCCATCCCCTCTTCCAAAGAGACATATCGCAATCTTTCCCATAAACCCCCCCAAACCTCTTAATCCGCCACATTACTGCACCAGATCTCTTAACCAAGACTTCTCCTCCCCCTCTTCTCCACCCACACCATTACCACAAGAAAAAGAAAAAAACAT
Organism: Bufotes viridis; assembly: GCA_033119425.1. Lineage (NCBI taxonomy): Eukaryota > Metazoa > Chordata > Amphibia > Anura > Bufonidae > Bufotes > Bufotes viridis. The sequence continues at coordinate 37,410,584 of CM065597.1, read as the reverse complement.
TTAGATAGCGAGTGCTTATGTATTATTCCGGTCGAGCCAGTCTGTCACAAGACCAGGCGTATAAAAAAAAAAGAGTTTCCCCATTAAAAATTATCCGAAATTTTGCTGGGTAGACAAATGAATACTTAATGTCCCTTTCTTGAAGCCATTTTTTCATGGTAGTAAAGCTATGTCTCTTTTCTTGGATCTCTTTAGAAAAATCAGGAAAGAAGGACACTTTACTTCCATTGTTTAAAATAGGAGGGCATTCCCTAGCCCTTCTCAAAATCATATCTCTGTCTCGTGAGACCAGAACCCGTGGCTGCCTTCCAGGGATAGGTTTTCCCTGGGACCCGGTGTGCTCTTTCCACCAGCAATAATGGCGAAAAATGTTAATTTCCAAATTTCCCAAGGATTAAGGTCTGTATCATTTCAGCTGAGCTTTTCCCTTCTGTGCCTTCAGGTAAACTATAATTCTCACATTGCATCGCCTGGACCTATTCTCCAGATCCACCAGTTTTTTTTTAAGGGAATTAGCATCCATACTCAGTGTGGATTTCAGTTTTAAATATTTTAGCTTCGTTTTCCAGAACCCCCACCGATTTTTCTATAGTTTTAACTCTGTCCCGTATCTTTGAGACGTCTTCCCTTATCAACAGCACATCAGTCTGGATAGCTCTCCATTTTTTTTAACTACCACTAAAATTTATTTCAGTGGGGCGGATTCAAGAGTAAGAAAATCATTTATGACCTCTCCCGCCGCCCCCTCCTCCTGAGAATAATCATACACCAATTCTTCCAGCATTGTTTTTAACATTAGGACAGATATTTTTTTTTGACCTGCCCCTGCTCTTGTCATTACATTGGGGGATTTCAAAAACTGATCGATTTTGACTGATTCTGGAGGCTTCTGGCCCATTTTTGAGAGATCCGCTGATCGCCTATTTTGCTTAGGGGTCCGCTCGGTGAACTACATGCAAAAACTGGGTGTTTTCTAGTGAGATATTAAAGCATTGATGTTGCTCTATTATGGTAGGCTAGTTTGGTTTTACAACAGACACACTGTACAGAGTTTTCTTTCTTTTTCAGCTTGAAATGATCCCAAACGTTGGACACTCTGTGATGTTTTCTCTGTTCTGTCTCTTCTGTTTGCCTCTCGGCCTCGCTATTTTCTCTCTATTTCTCCATTTCACAGTTGAGGCAAAGTAATCCTTCTTGCCTCTTGCCCTCTGTGCAACAGTAAAAGTTGAGTCACACCTTACGGGGGGTGGGGGTGGGGTGTAAAATAAGAATTTCAGAAACAAAATATTTTTCATCAGAATTCAAAACACAAACTACACTCCCTAAATCAGACTATCACATCTCAGCCACAGATAACACCCCCCCAAGTCAGTCAGCCTTGCCCTCAAATCAGTCCCCCCTATGTCGCAAGCCCACAATCAGACCCCCATGCAACCATGACAGACCCCCAGGCTGCCACCATCAGACCTTCCCTTGATGCATTCAGAGCCAGACCCCCATGTCATCCATTGCCATTTCCCCCACTCCCCCAGTGCCTCCATGCCATCCATTGCCATTTGACTTCCCCCACTGCCATCAGATCATCCCCTCCATGCCATGTCCACCACTCCGCCAGTGCAATCAGCCCCTCCATGCCATCCATTGCCATATAGCACTCCCCCAGTGCCATCACCCCCCTCCATTCCATTCATTGGCAATTGCTATGTCCCCCACTCCCCCAGTGCCATCAGATCAGCCCCTCCATGCCATGTCCCCACTCCCCCAGTGCCTCCATGCCATCTAATGCCAATTGCCATATCCTCCACTCCCCCAGTGCCATCAGATCAGCCCCTCCATGCCATGTCCCCCACTCCCTCAGTGCCATCAGCCCCTCTATGCCATCCATTGCCATGTCCCCCAGTGCCTCCATGCCATCCATTGCTATGTGATGTCCCCAAGTGCCATCAGATCAGCCCCTCCATGCCATGTCCACTACTTCCCCAGTGTCATCAGCCCCTCCATGCCATCCAGTGCCATGTCCTCCAATCCCCCAGTGCCTCCATGCCATCCATTCCATTGCCAATTGCCATGTCCCACACTCCCCCAGTGCCATCAGATCAGCCCCTCCATGCCATGTCCCCCACTCCCCCAGTGCCATCAGATCAGCCCCTACATGCCATGTCCCCCACTCCCCCAGTTCCATCTGCCCCTCCATGCCACCCATTGCCATGTCCCCCTCCCCCAGTGCCCCATAGGGAATGACCAGGGGCACTCTACAGGGTATGGTAAGAGGGCACAATGCAGGGTATAAGGGGGCACAGTACGGGGTGGGGGGCACAGTCACATGACCCTGAGATGTTAGAAGGTCCTTATGGTGATGGTGAATGCGGTTTAGACATCACCATAATGAGAGGCAGAGGAGTGAGACAGGGGCCCGCGGCAGGAGGGGTGAACACAGCAAGTAGGTGGAAGAGACTCTGAGGTGGATTCATACAAGAAGTAGTGGCACGAGGTCTGTGCAGAGCAGCAATAGGAGATTGGAGGGTGAAACAGGAGCTCTGGATACATGAAGGAGGAAAGGAGACAGCAAGGGCTCCATGAGAATCAGATAGGACAGGATATGGGGGGCAGAAGCAGGTGTCATGGAGGCAAACTGCTTAATGAGGCAGTAAAACAACTAAATAGCATTGAAGCTGCTGGTCTACAGCATCCAGCAGCAGCTTGAAGAGTTCCCCGACCTGCCGCAGTGACAGTCACAGTGCAGACTCACTCACAGACTTTCTTCACACTGCTGCTCCAGCCGCTGGGGTCTCTCTCCTCCTCAGGCAGCACGTCCTGTGTAGAGAGGCCGTGTCTGAAGCTGGTAAGGCAACATGTCTTCTCTGCTGGAGTGAAGAGGTGACATGTCTGAACCTCCGCAGCACAGGAGCTTGTAAGGAGGACAACGGCAGCCTGTCTCATATGACTATCAGAGGGCACACCATAGTATACTCCCTTGCTCCAGTCTGAAGCTGAGTAAGTTTAAGGACTGCAGCTCCCTGTGCTTCAGCAATGAGCGTTTTCATCTGTATTGATGGAAGCGCTCATAGTAGCGCAGTGGGCCACCCCAGGAGCAGTGGGCCCGGGCACTTGCCAGGGTATGCCGGGTGCTGAGGCCAACCCTGACTACTCCTATCCTGCATTTTAGAGAGAATTATTTATTAACTACCACTTCCTGGTCACTTCCTTGACTCTGCAATCATCTGTCGGCCTCTTCATCCGCACACCTGCCTTGCACCCTGACAAAACACCTAACAACAAGAGCATCCCTATCCCCACCAGTCAGGAGCCCCAATATCAGGGTGTGCCCCGAGGGAAGAAAGAGTGTGCCCTCCCATCATTCCACAGCAAGCACCAGTGTGAGGGTTGCCACTGTGATCTTTGTACAGCTACCATTGGAAGAGTTACTTCCACTCCCATCCTCCATTCGCTTCTACTGGGCTTGCTGCATCCCTGTAAGGATGTTGGAAGACTGTGCACAGTACATTTTTAATAGCTGCATCTTCAGATCCAAATAGGTTAAACATTAGCAGATTTTCAGGACTATAGGGCTAGTGGTTTATAGCTCACAGATAGCAAACTAGAAGGATTTTATTATACAAACGACTTTTCGTTCCCAAAGGTAAAAGTACACCTACTATATGAGAAAATATATTTCACTTTAAGGCAGATCCGTGTAAATACAGTATATACTGTACTGCATTAGTTACTTAAAATCCTACAGACTTCTGTTCATTTTTTCGGCTCACGAAGTAGCCTTTGATCCACTGCTGGGTCAAGAGGTGTTGTCCCAGAAGACTTCACTTGAGTAACCACCTATAATTATGCCGATAAGTCCACAGTAAATGTTGATCTGAAGTTTTCTCCAAGGGATTTCTCCATCTATTGAGCACATTTCCCTAAGCCAGATGAATCCCATGGAGGAAAGCCCTCTTCAACCAAAAATCTACACTTTTACCAAGGAGATTTAATTCAATTATTTCATTTGGAAAAACAGAAGTCATAAGGGAGATTTGTAGAAATAATTAGACTTTCCAATATGTTCTGCACCTTCAGAGAATACGAGAATTGTAGAGGTTGCTTTGAAGAAATATTCTTTTGGTTTAATTATAGTCTATATTGCCATACTAAAGTTGCTCCTGCTAGAAGGTATAAATGCTGTTTAAGAGATACAAACTGTGGTCATATTTATGAGGACCTAATAAGGGGTTAATAAGGGCTTTAAAGACTTGTTCAATTTGAAAACTATAAAATCAGGTGTGACTGAAGTTAAAGGGGTTGTCTCACTTCGGCAAATGGTATTTATCATGCAGACAAAGTTAACACAAGGCACTTATTAATGTATTGTGATTGTCCATATTGCCCCCTTTGATGGCTTCATTCATTTTTCCATCACATTATAAACTACTCGTTTCCAGGGGTTATGACCATCCAGCAGTGGTGGTCATGCTTGCACATTATAGCCTTTTCCTACAGTGTGCAAGCACGACCACTGCTACTGTATTGCAGGGTGGTTGTAACCCCTGGAAGCGAGCAGTGCATAATGGGAAGGAAAAAAGAATCAATCCATCAAAGGAGGCAATATGGACAATCACAATACATTAGTAAGTGCCTTGTATTAACTTTCTCTACATGATCAAGGCCATTTTCTTAAGTGAGATAATCCTCTTAACCTGAATGTCTAGTTGTCCCATGTCATAGTCAAAGTTATTGGTAGGGAACTAATAGTGAGCTGGAACTCTTACAAACCACTGTGACGTTGATAACACTTGATTTAGAGTACTAAAAGACACCTGAGAAGTGAGAAGCTCTTATCACTTGAATTTCGTAGAGATGGTGCTTACACTTTAATGAGGGCTATGATAGACCAAGGGGTTGTTTGTTCCCTTTGGCCTTGGTCTCCTAAGTACTGCCTTAATACCCAAATCACCAATATATCTTTGGTTCTTGGCAACCATAGTTCCTGGAAGAGTAGCTTACAAATATCAAGTTTTTTTTATCTCTCTCTCTCTCTCTCTCTCTCTCTCTCTCTCTCTCTATATATATATATATATATATATATATATTTATATACTTTTCTGATTTAGTTTATTCCAAGAAAATGGCTTACACTATCCTGAATTACTTCTCCATCAATATTTTGTATTTTAGTTTCTTTTGGTTCTATACCCCTAATACCATGTTCTCAGATTTGGCAATAAACACTTAAAATATCTGTTTATATTGAGGACATAATAGTAATATGATTATTAATATTATTATGTTAGATGACAGATTAAGTGAATAGCATTGATTATACTGTGACAATGGCACCTGTTAGAAGGTGGAATATACTACCCAGCTCTTGAAGTTGAAGAGTTTTTAGCAGGAAAAATCTGCAAGCGTGAAGATGAGGTGTTCCTGGTGTGCAGTGGTTAGAACCCACCAAAAGAGGTCCAATGAGACACACCTGGTAGACCAAGAACCTTATTATGGATATCAGGGCTGGTGTCTTGCACTAATCAAACCCAGGAAGTGCCCAGGAAGTACCATGGACATTCTATCAGATGGCTGTAGTGTAGCTTGGGTCATTGGCTTCCAGACCCACTATTTACAGGCTGTGGACTAGGAGACACTGGACACAGGCTGATGACATCATCAGACTGACACAGGCAGCAAGTTACAGTATGGTGCCTACGCTGGGCTGCTGACACTAAGGAAAAGTCCTACAGTAACTTGGTGTGGGAGCAGGGTTAGGTGTGAACACTTTTTTTTTAAGAGGTACATAAAAGGGACACTATTACTCAGAGCAATTTTCTTTTATGGTTTGCAGAGCATTGTGTAGCACTGCTATTTTCAGCTATATGGTCAATATATACTGGTAATATTGGCCTTTGCATAGTGTGTTTTATTTGGTAACAGTAACATTCAGTCACTATCTGATTGTAATATGCAGTTAGAGTTTGGCAGTATTATTTGTCTCTTATATAGTGTTATGTTGGTCTTGGTATAGTGTGTTTTGGTCAGTAATAGTATTATGGTAATATGTATGGTGATATTTGCTTTTTCTACAGTGTAAATTTAAGTCTGTATTATTTAGAGGTATACTATAATATATACAGTGTTGCGTTTGAAGTGCCAAATTTTAATCATTTAATTTGGTAGTACTGATTACCATGTTTAATAGGTAAAATCTTTTGCAATATCTACAAAACATATCATTTCAATGCACCTTGTGATACACTACAAAGAGTTCCACTGATACTCCTCCACTCAAAGGCCCATATAAACCTGGAGTGAGCCCTCAATAAATGTACAAAGCTCTTAGATGGACATGGTAAATGTATGCTTTTCCCACCTGAGAAGCTACTGTAGCACAACTTGCTGAGAAATTACTGCTGATTATGATAGAAAGGTGTCAGAACATACAGTGTGTCATAGCCTGCTCCATATGGGGCTGCATATTTACAGACCTTCAGAGATATCATGCTGACCCCTGTTCACTATCCAAAGGCACAATGGGCACATGATGATCAGAACTAGACCATGGAGCAATGGAAGAATATGGCCTGGTGTGATAAGTAACATTTTCTTTTACATTATGTGGGTGGCCAGGTGTGTATGCATGACTTATCTGAGGAAGAGACTACACCTGGATCGACTTTGGGAAGAAGATAAGCCAACAGAGGCAGTGTGATTCTCTCTGCAATCTTCTGCTGGGAAACCTTTGGTGCTGGGCATTCACATAGATGCTATTTGGACATGTACCACTTAGTTAGAAATTGTCCAGGATAATGCTCTGGCCACACTGCGAAACTTAATCAGAAATGGTGTGCGGAACAAGACAAAGAGTTCAAGGTGTTGACTTGACCTCCAGATTCCCCAGATCTCCACCTGAGGGATGTGCTGGAAGTCAACCTTGCTATAGAACTTAAAGCATCTGCTGCTAATGTCATGGTATGTTGCGTTGATAGGTCAGAGGTATTTGGCAACATGAAGGGAACATTTTTCCAGCACCACCACTTGTCATAAAGTCAGAGTTAATTTGAAGCATTTTGAAACGGCACACAATAAGTGATGAGGTGTTTTGGGTTTAAAACTGGACCCCTAGTCAGTCTAAAAGGTTTCTCTACTTCATATGTGGAGACCAGTATTTTAAAATGGGCTGTCTTAGATTTTGTATTAAGGCACAAATACTTAAAGGGGTTATCCCATGGCTAATGTAAAAAATGAAAATCAAAGATCACATAGTAAATGACAACCTCTTTCTAACAAAGCTAGAACCAGGCCTGTACCTCACATGGATCCAGTGATCTCCCCATTCATTGCTCTACTAGATTAAGATCAAGCTGAAAGCTCAAAAGGAGTGTCTTTTCTGCTATAGCTCAGGGGGCGTGTCTCAGCTCTCCCTATCACAGCTCAGGAGGCAGTTGAAGGATGAAACTGAGCATGTGCGGCCATCTCAGTGAGCAGGTCAAAGAAATCAGAAAAAACAGCAGGTGGTGCTATACAGATACATTTTATTGAATAGCTCAGTGGCTATGCTAAATTTTAAATTACATGCAATTACAGTACAAAAGTATTCAGATCCAGGTGCTGGTTTAAAAATTTTGGAATATTTTTCGTGTGACAACCCCTTTAAACTGACACCAATAATAATATAGACAACAATAAATATATTATAAATGCAATAATTAATGTTACCTATAAATAATAATGAAAATAATTCATGTTAAAATAATTTACACAAATTATGAAAGTTTATAATAATACATAATGCTTATACTAATCATTAAAGCAAAAATTGCATAAAACATGACCTTATAATAACTAAACATAAAGAATGCAAGTAAACTATTAATAATATGAATAATACATAATAAATAAACTTTTAGAATTTTATTTTGGAGTGTACAATCTATTAACCCAACATGACTAAAATATGAGAGCCCATTCTTAAAATACTCTAGACTGTTACATCATAATCCACTTGATTAAAAGAATACCCACCAAGTATGCCTTCAGAATATCAGAGAACGCTATCCCCCAAGCACCTTCTTGTGTGTTCATTAGCGAGCCAAGAAAGGAAATGGGATGAGAGAATCAATACAATACACATTAAGTTTCAGCTCTTATGATCCGTCAAACACGAACATAAATCTTTCTATTGTAGCACATGTTCCATAGGCTTCAATTGTACCAGACACGGCTGATACAATGAAACAAATTACCTTCGCTTGACCACCTGTCATTATGTGACGTCTGTGCACAAAATGAGCAATTAGTTGCTGGCTGCTTGTTCCTTTTATGAGGCAGTGACGTCAACCTGAAATCATAAAAATGGGGCAATCCGTATTGTAAATTTTTTTAATGCACTTTAGACGGCGGCCAAGTACATTTATTTGTGGTTAATATAAGAAATATAATGAGTATAAAGTATAGAATCCCGAGCTCTGTAGTCTGGCGCCCTATAAACAGCGTCACTTCAAATGTGTCCTCATTAATGGTATGGTAAAAGAGAATGATAACAACAGGTAAACTTCTCACCAAGATTACATTTAATTAGCTAATTGCATATTTAATAATCGTGTTCTAGGGAAAATTCTGGTTACAAATTAGTTTCTTTCATTTTTAAACATATTAATAAAAAATATTCCATTGTTTAATGTATTAATATATTATTTTCCAGAAAGGGTTAAACCATAAAAATTATTAATAACGTATGTACTGTATATGAGGATCTAATTGAAGGGATCCACACTGATTTATTCCTGGCTCAGCTGTCTATGTTTCCACCATGGACTTTAAAGTAAATCTCTACTTTTTCTTATAACATTGTTCTTAAAGAGGACCTTTCATGGGTCCGAACATTGTAAGATAACTATCTGGACATGTAGAGCGGTGCCCAGGGATCTCACTGCACTTACTATTATCCCTGGGTGCCGCTCCGTTCGCCTGCTGTGGCCCCGTTACCTTCTCCCGTGCTGTATGGTAATTGCTATTAACTTCGCAACAGGAAAGAGACATCAGCTTCTCTCCCTGGGCGTTCCTTCTCCAGCTGTAGTGCTGTCCAATCGCTGCGCAGAGCTCACAGCCAGAGAGAAAAAAACCTTTGTGAATCAGGGATCTCCTCTATACCTCTGTTGATGTATACCTGGATGACATCTTGATTTTCTCACCATACTTGGTCTCCTATCGCAAACATACTCCAGCATTTGAGGGAGAATAGACTCTAACCAAATTTGAAAAATATGTCTTTCGAAGTTCCCTTCCTGAGTTATAATATCCTATCAAGGCATACAATTGGATCATGAGAAGGTGTCCTCTGTGTTAAGCTGGACATGTCCCACAGACCTTCATGCTATTTAACGTTTTCTGGGCTTTGTAAGCTACTACAGGCAGTTCATTCCTAATTTTCTTTCCTTAACTGCACCTATACTTACCTTTACTGGCAAAGGTGTCAATGCCAAGGAATGGACCCCTGAAGGAGAGACATTTTTCCAATACTGTAAAAAAGCTTTTTTATCTGCCTCTGTCCTTTGCTGACTGGACATTTCCAAACAATTCTTTCTGGAGCTGGACAACTCTGTCTGTTTCTTCTGGAGTACCAGCAGTAGTCTCCTCTGTTGAAATTTTTTCACAGATTTGGCAAGAGACTAAAGCTGGTCTTCTGCTGACCTCTGTTCAGATAAAAAATAAGTTAACTGACCGAAGACGCAGGTCTCCACATCAGTTTTCTCCTGGGGACAAGGGCTGTCTATCTTTTAAGAACATGAGACTCAGGGTACCCTCATACAAGCTAGTAGCTTATTTTCTCAGTTCCTTTGACATGATTAAACAATTAAACCTGGCCATTTAAAAATTGCGCTTTCCTGCCTCTCTATACAGTGGATATAAAAAGTCTACACATCCCTGTTAAAATGTCAGGTTTCTGTGATGTAAAAAAAAAATGAGACAAAGATAAATCATATAAGAACTTTTTCCACCTTTAATTCGACCTATAAACTGCACGACTCAATTGAAAAACTAACTGAAATCTTTTAGGTAGGGGGAAGAAAAAATATAAAAATAAAATAATATGGTTGCATAAGTGTGCACACCCTTAAACTAATAGTTTGTTGAAGCACTTTTTGATTTTATTACAGCACTCAGTCTTTTTGGGTATGAGAGAATATCAGCATGGCACATTTTGACTTGGCAA